>OX346218.1:2400000-3600000 GCA_947049295.1 Ligdia adustata | reverse complement strand
CGAATGTATAGTTACTTGGGAACCTTTTATAGATTGAATATGACGTCATATCCAAGCGATGAATTTGAGCGAGCGATTGGAAAATAGACGCATTTATTTTACATAGTTTGTGTGTGCAGAAATGTAATTCATACTCATTATTTGGGCTGTCGTTTAGAGTTTATGTCATCGTCATTCATATGACACCCATAAATTATTGACTAGTTCACACCCGAATTCATTATGAAAATAAAGTAAAAAAGTTCAAAATTCTTACTTAATATTATAAGATACTCTTATAACAAGGATACTACCAAAATAGACAAGACTTAAAAGCAAAATGAACAATAACAAAGTATTTTAGCCGCACTGCTATATAATATACTAATAGAAATCATAACAGCAACCAACAACGTACATTTAAATTGTCCTAAAGTTTTATTATTTTTAACATTAAACATTTCCTAAACCTTTTATCACAAAAATAAGACCTCAAACTCTACACGAAACGTGAACTGAAGAGGAGCTGAAGAAGATTAATGCTTTTCCTATAAACGCTCGTCGCTCGCTCATCTTTAGGGTCTCACCTTATAAACGTTACGTAGCAGGTCGCAAACTGCTGGCAAGGCGTAATAATACCACGTCGCTACGCTCAGCCAGTACAAGCGAGCGGAAATTAACAGCTAGCGGAGAGCGAATAGAGCGTAGAGCGAGCGAGAGCGGAACTGCAACGATTTATCGCACGGTGTTGTGTGTGGAATGCAATGGGAGGTCTGCTCACCAGTTAGGGAGCGTAATGAGCGGGAAATGGTGGCAGAGGAAAATAGCTACATGTGATATTGGCAACCGGGGGCTCATTTTTGAAACGTTCGAATGAATTCATCACTAGCTAATGACGTCACTTACGAACGATGTTCAAAAAGCCGCCTACTTATACATATAAATTTCGAGCTGTTACATCCCTCTCCTGTAAGCTTTAGTGCTGTCCTGACATCTCCAGGTCAGCATTGAGAAACTCTAGATGTAGATAGTATCCGAGAGTTAAGTCAGTCTATTCTGAAGTTTTGATCGACGTGGTTGTCTAACTAAGGGTTGCTTTAAAAATCTTAAATAAAATATTACAACATCTTTAAATTATTTTTTATTTTAAGCCAACCGCCGTGTGACAGAACGTTTCAAAAATAAGGCCTCTTGAGAGTTTAATAAGCAGCTGAATGAGTTTTACAGTCGAAAACTGTTTATTACCTTTATAGTTAAGGCTGATAATAAAACACATCACAAAAAAAACTTCCTATTTAGAACTCTTTATTGAAACTCCTCCCTAGTCAGAAAAATCAATATAGACACAAAAATAATAATAATAAAATACCAAGCACATACACAGTTAATACAATAGATACTCAAAACGTCTTGGCATGATGATCAGTCTTATCATTGAAAAATAAGATCTCTATCACTCTACGTTTCCAAATGATTAAAATTACTTATTTTAATATATAGCTTAATTTGTTTAAACGACTGTGCAATTGTTTTTCTAAATAAATACGAGCAATTTTTTACATCTATCCTAACAAATTTCATTCAAAAACATAATCCTTCATTAGGGAAAAACAATAATTTCAAGTCAAAATGTGGCTTTTAATGGAAAACAGGCTTTATGGTTGTTGTATGCAACGTACGTGACAGTAGTATTGAATAGAAGTAATATCGGGCGACGTGACTGGTGATAGGCTAAACCTGTCTGTAGCAATGGGACACCTATTCTTATAAGGTTTATGAGTAGGATCGATATTGGTCATAGCTTCATTGTGGCTAGCTACAATAAAGGTCCAATAGGTAAAAGATACTGATTATGTACTAAAATAAGCTTAATTATTATAAGCAAACATATAAACTGCGTTTAAGTGGCTTACTGTCTTACCACAAAAATATTTTTAAAACTTAGTCTTAACTATTATTTTGCTAAATAGTGACAAAAATTTAGATACCCTTCAAAAGTGATCGAATAATAAATTTATTTGTCAGACCAATGTCTGTGTTAAACAAGGTTTTGTGGTAGCATAAACTAAAACGGGTGGTATAACAATAAAAATTAAAGATTCAATCTCACAGCCATCCCCTAAGATTTTTCCCGTGTCGGGGAACACACCCAGACTCAAAAAACTCAAACTCATCATTCGAACACCTGCTCCGACCGGGAATTGAACCCGGGACCATCGGAACTCGTAGCAAGCATGCTAGCCACTAGACCAGGTCAGTATTTAAAAAATAATAAATTGTCCAAAACATCTGCCCATTAATCATGTCCAAATCATTTGTGGTAAGACGGATAATGTTTTTATGATCTTGCAATTGTTGTTATTATTTGTAATAAATTATAATATAATTAGTTATTCTAAATATAACTCATGTATTTTACATAATTTAAAATTCTAGATTTAATTGCTTTAGAAAGACTTTCCCGCAGGTCCTACAAATTTTCAGCTTTTATTGGCAGTTTGGGATTTTTGATTTTGGATTATATTTCTCCAATAGAGGGCAAAGTTTGGAGCAAGCAATTATCCGGTCGATTACTTAATATTATTAATATTAAGCAGGGAATGCATAACACAACCTTAATTAAGTATTCTAAATATAAAACATAAGGTGCAGTTAAGAATGAGCATTAATCCAATAATCAATCACAGTCACAGAGGCAACGTAAACAATAATTCTTAGTCAACACTAAAGTAATTTATTCATAATTTAAGCATTAAAAATATTTATTATTTATGGAACGTATAAAATATTGATGAAACTCTACAATAGTATTAATATATCAGATAAAGCAAAAGGTTAATCATCGCATACTTTTATTTGCGATATAAATTGCGTCTGTTAATTTTCAGCCATCGTTCAGTTCCAGGTCAAGTGCCGAACGGATTACAGCCGTGCAATTATCGTTCATTAAAGACACCAACTTGTAATAAGCACGAAGGCATCCTTTTAAATCATTTAACATTATAGGAATTATTTTATTATTATTAATAATAATTAATATTTAAATATAAAAGTTACTATGTCTGTCTGTCTATCCGCAACTTTTTTTTTAATTATTTCAGTAGTATAAAACTGGGTATCCTCTATAAGGTGCGGCGGTACTTCACG
Organism: Ligdia adustata; assembly: GCA_947049295.1. Lineage (NCBI taxonomy): Eukaryota > Metazoa > Arthropoda > Insecta > Lepidoptera > Geometridae > Ligdia > Ligdia adustata. Next base: position 3,596,874 of record OX346218.1, on the reverse strand, counting down.
TCGGAACAGTTGCTCACTCTGTATAAAGCACAAGTTCGATCGTGTATGGTGTACTTCTCGCATCTTTGGGATGGATCAGCAAAATACCAGCTTGAAGCGTCGAAAGGAGAGCTTAAAGACTTATAGGTAACGATTCTCTGGCCAAAGTTAAATTTTAAAGCCTCGAGCATCGTCGAAAAGTGGCTAACCTATCGCTCTTTTATCGGATACATTTCGGGGAGTGTGCCTTGGAATTGCATGAATTAATTCCCCCATCTCCATTCTACAATCGGATAAGTAGAGATACTGTAAGGCGCCAGCGGTTCATGCAAGAGGTTCCACGGACTCGCACAAAACGCTTCGCGTCTACATTTATTGTGCGAACTGCCAGGTTGTGGAATTCGCTGCCAAGTTCTCTATTTCCCGATAGCTATAATCTCGGTCTCTTCAAATCGCGAGTGAATCGGTTTCTTCTAGGCAAACGCGCTACATCCTAGACCGCATCGTTACTTTACATCAGGTGAGTTGCGGTCAAGCGCAAGCCTAACGAGTATAAAAAAAGCAATTTTTATGAAATTTGGTTCGAAGATAGACCAGACCCTGGTACATGAGCTAATATTTTACCGCAAAAAGGGTTAAAAAGGTACTGAAAGAAAATAAGTAATTTTCTTCAGAAAACCTAGAAGAAAATCAATAGCAATACCCACAACGCACAATTAAGCGCTTACGTAAAACTTTTTTTTATTTTTTTATTCTTAATTTACGTAAAACTTTATTGCAACATGTTAGTACATTTCTATTTATCCAAAACAGTAAAAAAAATATTTTGTATTGTTTATACGACCCACAGGAGCGGGGAGAGCACACAGTTAAATATATAATATTGAAAAGTATTAAAATCGCTTTGAGAAACTCTGTGTAGAAACGGAAGACGCGGCTAACAGCTGGCATAGAAACAAAAAAGATAAATGCACGCCTGTACTAAATACTGGTAGGTAACAATAAATGGAAAAGTCAAATAGACGTTATTTTTAATTACCGTCTAAGCTAAATTAAATTTAAAATTAGATTCCTGCAAGGGTTGTCGGAAAGACATTGCTTGTTAGCAATAACAATTATTTCACACTTAATTATAAATGAGAAAATTAGTATTTATGTGCGTGTGTTTGTTCTTCCTTCACGCTAAAACGGCTGAACGGAATTGGATGAAACTTGGTACCAGGATACTTTTTAAGACCCTGGATTATAACACATAGGCTACTTTTTATCCTGGAAAATTAAAGCGTTCTAAAGGTGATCAAATATTTACCCCGGGTAAAACCACGAGACCCAAGCTAGTTAGCTAGCTTTAGGTACATACTTAAAGTTCCAATGTTTAACGCGATCTTATCGCCCACATGCTAAATAAAAACCCTTCCGATATCAACATACACTTCTACAAAGTAGGTAAGTCTTAATTAACTTGGCAATTACCCGAACATTCATTAACACTTGAGCGAGCGTCGCAAATGACACCAGGTTATTGGTAATGCCATCGACGTCGTCGGCGCGACCTAGTAATAAGTAGAGCTTTTGTATAAGGTTCAACGAAAATTGAGTAGTTTTTTAACCCATTGGCGTATAAATAAGAGGGTCAGGTTTACCCTTTTTTTAAAGAGGATTACGATTATCTGTAAAGCGTGCTACACTATACTAATTAGTACAGTGCTTAGATACCTTTAGCATTTAGCCTTAGTGTCATGTCATTAGAATTGTTTTAAGGTTTTTATTACTTCAAAATATTAAACACAACGCTGGCAAATATACAATCGTATGGCATAATAAAATAGGTGATGTAAAACAGTAATCGTAGTTTTATCTGCTCATTATATCATTTTCATTTACCTATAGAACTTTATCTCTTAAAAGTTTTTGACAATAATTTGAATCAAATGAAACTAAGAAGGTTAGCAAAAAAAACAATTAAAAAAAACTAGCTGAAGGCTTCAAACGGCGCAAATACGAGTATAGTAATTTAGATATTTATATTTAGCGGTTATATGTTTGAGCCTTTTTGACGTTGAAAGTCTCGGGCCTTGGGGACAGGGAGCAAAAATATTTTTCAACGACCTAAAAAAGCGTCTGGTTGACGTTCCTCGAGACCAAAAAGTTGGTCTCTACCTAGGTCAGCGCATCAGCATTGCCATTCAACGAGGCAATATAATAATGTATTTTATTTTGCTTCCAAATTTTGCTTAAGATAAGTGTATAACAGAATTGAAATAATTAACAATAATTAATTTACAGACTAACATGCATTAAGTTAATAATGAACAATGAATTTATTTGCATCCAAAATTTACGTAAGATATAATAATAAAGTTGAAATTATTAACAATAATTAATTTACATACTAACATGCATTAAGTTAATAATCAACAATGAATTTATTTGCATCTAAAATTTACGTAAGATATAATAATAAAGTTGGAATTATTAACAATAATTAATTTACATACTAACATGCATTAAGTTAATAATCAACAATGAATTTATTTGCATCCAAAATTTACGTAAGATATAATAATAAAGTTGAAATTATTAACAATTATTAATTTACATACTAACATGCATTAAGTTAATAATCAACAATGAATTTATTTGCATCTAAAATTTACATTAGATATAATAATAAAGTTGAAATTATTAACAATAATTAATTCACAGACATGCAATAAATTTATAGTTACATTTGTATAAAATATGACAATGATACCTACAGTAATACATGCCTTATAATGGTGGGTACATTGATGTAAAGATTAGGGACTAGTTAACTAATATGAACGCATAAGTTATCCTTTTTTTACTTGTTTGAGCCCTAACTCCCACAGTAGGATTCCCTGTGTTTGTTGGAGCTAGTCGTCTTCAAAGGGTCATTGCTTGGCGAGTTACAGACGTGCCTGTGTCATGGGATAGTACACGAGTGTCACTAGTGATGTCAATGTGATGTTGCTGCATTACTTTTTAGTTGAATTGTAAAATTGCATGAAGTTGTGAGTATGGTTTGTGTGTGTAAATATATTGTGTATTCAAATATTATTTGATAATTAGTACAGTTTATTCAAATGTTCGGAGAAGTTCTTCTGTTTCGTTGTAGGTTAGCCCAAGTAAATGAGACTTTATATTATGTCTACATTTATATTTTGTGTCTTGTATTAAATTAAGTTTAGTATATAGTTTTTTTGTATATGTGGGCCCCCAAAAGTTCAAAGCATCTCTGCCCGGTTTTAGTATAAGTTTTGAGTGTTTCCCATCTGGGTGTACGTTGGGAATTCAAGGTAGTGCACGCAGTTTTGTGAAATTTGAGGGCGCAGAAATATACAAAAGGCAATGGGACCAGCATTTTGGGTACTCTACCAACTGGCATCGGTTTAGATTTATGTTAGTTTTAATTATTGGGTATTGCTTTTTTTACATATAGATTATAACTTTGTATAGTGTTAGTTTTAGTTATAATTTTATCATGTTTTATAAGTTTATTTATTAATTTTATATAAATCTAGTTTCTGTTAAATTAAAATGAAACTAATGATTTAACGGGTTACAAATAAAAACTAAATCAACAGTTTTAAAATACTTCATAAAAAGTAACAAATAACTATTAGGTTCCACCTACTTATTTGAAACCTTATTTTATTAAAATCAATGAAAACGCCTATAAAAATAGCATTACTTTTTACAAAATTATAATAATTAGATAAACCTAGATCATATATATAATAGAAAATGAGAAAATGTATAACCGGCGTAACAAATGAAACCAAGTTTGCTTGCTCTTGTTTTCACCTATTTCATGAATAACTCTAGCAGATAGCCCTGCTAAATATACTTAAGATACACGTTAAGTTCTATTTTACGTCCTAATACTATATAAAATGAATTATACAAGTTCATTATTTTTGTTACTCTTTATTGGTTACTATAGAAAAATGTTTATTAAAAAAAAAGAAACTGAATAAATTATAAAGTTGGCACCGAAAAGATCATAAACATTACAAAAATAACTCGGCGCGAATTAATTTCTCATTCGGGATATCAGAAATTCTTTCTAGCTATTATGGAAATGGTGCTTTATTATGATGCAACTAAGGCATCTTCGCGTCGCCGTGTCGGTGCGCCCGTGAAATCGTTTAAGATTCGCCGACACTGAAGCAAGCTTGACTGTACAATGAAACTTAAGCCAGTTCAATCCCGGACTGTCTTGCATAGCGTTCTCAGTCACACCGTCTCGAAGGTATCTACGTAAGTTAGTAAATTTCTTGCTGGCTGTTAAATTTCTTAGACAATAGAATTAAGTGATGTTGATAGTTTTATGAAGAATTATAGATCGACAAAAGGTATATATATAACCAAGATATCAATCTGCCATTAATTAGTATTAGAAGCAGATTATCTTAAAAATACGAGTATTTGGTGATATATTTGGGTAAAATGCTTTTAATTTAATATATTTAGAACCATAACCATATTTCACAAGAAAAAAGTTTCTTTTAGAAAGAGTACAATACTTTACGATTATTGATTTTTTTACAAAACTCTTTGGGTATGTATTGTACTAGCCAATATGAGATTTATACTGTAACCTAACAGCGAACTCCAAAACAGCGTTAAAAGCTCTTAGTTTTAAACTTCAGAAAGAATATTTTTTTAAGTAAAGACTAAATTACTATACGAGCAATTTTGATTCGCTGTTACGCTACGGTATAAAACTCATAAGAGGTCATCATAAAGATGATCCGGACGCTTCTCCGAGCGTTATTCAATTTAGTTCTCACTGCAAACTGAATAGCGTTGCGCTGTCTATTGTAGCAGTATATAACGGCTGTGATATTAATACAGGATAATTATATATTCGCAGAAACTAACTGTTCATGCGTAAATCACTATTTATCCAAGGTGTAGCAATATAAGGTGTATCATACAATTTAGCAATAGAGAAAGGGAGATAGTGAAAATGAAGCCGATAAAAATGTTGCTGTTTTTAGTGAAATGTGACAACCAAATAAACACTAAATTCCAGAAAACTACCAACGAATATTATGGCAAAAAATCACATCTCACTAATATAATAAGTGTAAAATATTAGGAGTGTGTGTGTGTGTGTGTGAAATTTTGCACCATTACATAGCGAATGACCTAGATTAACACATAAGTTACACTGAATCCCGAAAACATGCTATGTACTTATGAAATAATCGAACTTCGGTGAGTAACATCGCGGGGCGCGGCTAGTTGTTAGATATATTAAATTATTTACCGTTACACGGTTTAATTGACGGAGTCAGGCGTTACTTTGCGGAAATCCATTTATAATAAGATGGTATATACAAAATATTTAGTGTTTTTCCGCCTCGTCTTGATGTCAGCGTAAGAAATCGAAAAATATTTTTGTTTTTATGGTGTGGTTCCTCCTCACCACCGCCACACCTCACCTTATTATTTCTCTTTCTCTCAGTATCCGACTTCCTCGATGATGTTGACTCTTTCGAGCGAGCGCTTGATATATATAAACAAAGACCAATATTAAAATTATATTTTTGTAACTAGATGATTCAGCAAAATCCTTTATGGACAAAAGACTAGTAAAATTACCTTAACTTAGTTCATCTCAATATCACTAATAGTATTCGGGTCTGTATAAAACCACAAAATAGAACTATTCTATTACGACCGCTTATAAAACAATTCAAACGTAGCCACAAACGAAAACTCTGACATTCTCTAGGGATAAAGTAAAGTGTAATAATTTAATACAGACAAAATATTCTCCAAGCAAAGAAAAATACATTTTAGACACATAGTAAAAGAAGTCGTTTTTCTTTGACAGCGTTTTGTCCCATCACTTTTCTGTGGAGTCTTTGTATGCGGCTCTCTCACTAAGTGCATTATGTAAATGTAATACCAGAGGCAGGACTGTTTGGTTCTCGTACACTTAGGACAACCACACCCGTATCATCACGTGCAGAGTAAAAAAGTTGAATAGAATTTGTGTGAAGGAAGAGCAGAACGCTCAGCAAATTGGTACGACATTTCTTGCTCTGTGTCGAGAATATTCTTAAAGTAAAATGTGAAAGCGCAGCGGCGGCGCTTTGTCGTCAAGGCTTATGTATTTTGTTATGTTCATGATTGTAATATGGAACAATTTTCACCGGGTAATTAAACTCACGTTTTCTTACAATACATACTTATCATTCCATAGCGTGCCGCTGCTGGTGACGGGTCTCCCCTATGACGAACATGTAGGGCATAGCCACGCTTAACAAATTGCGTATTGGGGACATCATTATCTTCGAAAGCTATATGCGACAAGCAGGTTTTCTCACGATGTTTCCCTTCTCCGCTCACCTAAGCACGTAATTAATTTTAATATGCACAATAGCAAAAACCTCATGAGGTTTATTTTGTCTAACCCGGTTCTGGTCTACCGACTAGACCACCACCAAGTTCATCTATAATAGACGCACTAAATGAATTAATACTGTAATATCATAAACACAAGTTTATATGCATGTTTGTAATTATTTCACGCAAAAACCGCTGAACCGATTTGGATGAAATTTGGCACGGACTTATCTTAGACCCTGTATTTACACTTACGCTACTTATATGTTGCAATAACGCGGGTAACACTGCAAAGTGCGGCTAATATACATAAGACATATATCGGTAAGCAATATTCTTACTAAGTTCAGAATCAGTGAAAGTAAAACCATGAACATCAGAATCAATTTGTAACATCTTTACAAATATAAAGAGAATTTCAAATTTTCAATTAGGTAGACTAGAATTATCTTTGGAAATTGAACATTACTCGTAGAAACCTTCAAATAAATAAATATTCTAGAATTCACAATTGAAGCGTGTCAACTACACCTAGTTTAATTTGTAAGAGTATTAAGGACGATTACCTCTCGAGATACGTAGTGTAAGATTTAAATTAGATTTTTGATTTAAATTTAATTCGAAGATATTATTTTATTAGGCAGTTAATAGTGATATTATCTTGCTGAAGGCCTGTTGCTAAGCGTTGACTTGATAAATTTTACTAATCGCTTTATGAAATCTTACGTTTGGGCGATACCTATCTTAAAGTATTGTTTTCGATTGTGTTGTAATCTGTCCCGTTATAAATTATGTTCTATATACGAGTATTCTTTAAAATTGGGAATACCGATTACAATGTCTTATGTCTGGATCTGTGTGGAAAAGTCATCATCAATAATATATTATCTAGGATAATGTATTATGATTTATATATTATTAGGATAATGTAATGTCTGATTTATTGTAATAAAATATTTGATCTATAATAATAATTATACCACCTCTCTCACTTTATAGCTACTGCCATAACAAAGAAAAATAACTTTTTTTTTTACCTTTTGCACGGCAATCGAACACCATAAATCAATCGACCAACATCGCTACTACTAAAAACGAATACTTACTTCTTATACTAAATATCTTTACCCTTTACACGTACCTACAAAAGACGTTTCTTTAACAGAGTCTAACGCTTTTGACTGTGCAATTACTCTCATTTACTATTTGATTTTTGTAATTGATTACTTAGTCCTTCCTAATATTATAAACGAGAAAGTTTGTATGTAAGTTTGTTACTATTTCACGCTCAAAATTGCTGAATGGATTTGGATGAAATTGGGCTCAAATATAGCTTTTTCGTTAGAATAACACATAGATTACTTTTGATCCTAAAAATAAATATAGCATTCTTATTGGATAATTTTATACCCATTGCAGTCTGATGAGTTAGTAGAGGAGGAGATGACTAGCTCTGATGATGAACCGCATAGTCTACCTGACACTAGTAGCTATCTAATTAATGAAAAAGAAGGAGAACTGTTAAATAAAATTACCCGTTTAAAATTAGAGTTAGAAATAGCCCATAATCAAGTGGATGAATTGTCACTAGAAAATATTGATTTAAAGAGACAGATTACCGAAAAAGAGACTCTTACTGTGAAGTGGAAGAAACTTTTTACTCCCAAAAGACGAGGTTCTTTTTCAAAGAAAATTATTTCGGAAATGAAAAACGAAAAGAAACTTGTTAATACACGTTCATTGGAGTTTGACAAAGAGAATTGTAGCGTCGTAAAAACTCCTTTCCCGCCTAGTAGCAGAAAAAAAATAACAATAAGAGCAAAAGTCCCAGTCTAAAAACATAAACAACACCACTGCGACCAAAACTAAAAATTCAAGAACCAAAATAAACTCAAATGCTGTAATATTTTCAGACAGCATCGGTAAAGGTATAAGTAATAAAGGTAAAGGTAAAAGTATAAGTATAGCTTCAAAAATTATTGAAAAACAAATTGCCAAGCCACCAACAATTGCAAACCAGCGGCTAGTTATCAAGAAATATTGGAAAATTACAGTAAAAAATTCAAAATCTAACTGGAAAAGATACCGTAAAGATACCGTGAAGATGGAAAAGATAGCAGTATTAATTACGAAATATGAAAACTCTCTGTACTATAATCCTAAAAAGTGCATAAAAATTTTCAATAACATTTTAAATAGTCTCGAGCGGAAATTTAAAGTTATAATCACTAGCCTGCGTTACACGTAACGAAAATGTCAAATATCTCGACCCGAATGTGCGACATGAAAATATTAAAAATTACAATACTCTGAAGAACTTTGTAATGGAAAATGTTGTAGCATGCGTAGACAGCAAATTTAATAATTCTTTAACACTGCGTTTCATTCGGTGCCAATACAACACAACAAATCCGGACAAGTCAAATTTTCAAATTACACAAACACCGACTCTAGAACGATAATTCTTCATGCAAATATTCGTAGTATACACAAAAAGTACTTAGAGATTGAATGCTTAGCAAATGAGCAAGACTGTGATGTGTTATGCTTGACAGAGACCTGAAGAAAAGATCATCAGATGCAGGCGATAAATGTCGAGAACTACACACTGGCGACTTGCTTTAATAGAATATTTTTTGAACATGGCGGGACCGCAAAATATGTTAAAAATGGTTTAGATTATAAAATTAGAAACGATTTGAATAAAATGTCATTTGAAACAAATTTTGAAGTAGCAGCTATAGAGTTAAGGTTGTCAAAAATAGAAATTATGGCTCTTTACCGTTCAGAATATGAAATGCGAGCGCAAGAACGTGGATTTCACACAATGATTTGATATACTAGTATAACATAGCTTTTCCAAAAATGAAAAAACAAGTAATAAATGTTCAGAAAAAATGGTTGATTTTAGGTATAGAAACTAGTAAGTTTTTTTTTGCCAAAATAGAAATCCTTCAAGAGGTTGTCCTTAGCGGAACAATAAAATTAAACATTAAAAGGAATAGAATAATATTACGTAAAACAATGGTCGTAGCAAAATACAATTTAAAGATAGAATAAAAAAAAATATAAAAAAAATTAAAGAATATTGGAAAATTATAAACGAACAGTCAGGTCAAAATACGCGACGCAATACAAGTAATAGAATAAAATCAGTAAAAAACGAAAGCGGAGCAAGTATTACAGAATCCAAAAAAGTTGCTACACTATTTAATGATTTTTTTCGCAACATAGCTCATACGTTAACTTGTAATTTAGAAATTGACGCGGATGATTGCATTTAGATATTTATGATATGAGTTCTAAGACGTAACGTTATCTAATAATAAATAACAATAATTTATTTTAATTAATATTAATTGTCTTAAACTCATTTTTAACTAACGGAATATTTCCCGACGTATTGAAACCGGGTAGGGTCATCCCACTTTAAAAAAAAAGGAATATAGAGGATATTAGTAATATAGACCCGCTTGCATTTTGCCAACTTTATCAAAAATTCTAGAAGATCGAGAATTCTTAAATACTTTGATGAAAATAATTTATTTACAATGTCACATTTTGCATTTAGAAAAGGCCGCTTAACAGAAATGGCTATAAGAAAAGTAGTATACTCAGTATCTTTTGTGATCTTTAAAAAGCTTTTGATTGTTTGAGGCACGATATATTGATTTTAAAAATGCAATATTACATATTTCAAGGCCATGAATTAAATATGATGATAACTAACTTACAGAACCGTAGTCAAATTGTATCGATTAATGAATAAATTTCTACAGAAGGTAGGATGTCAATTGGAGTACCACAGGGCTCTATTTTAGGCCCAGTCTTACTTTTGATATATATTAATGATATTACCAATGCATTACCAAGTTGGGCTCACATAAATTGATTTGCAGATGACACACATGTATACATAATTTAGAAAATAAAGTTAGTATCGTTATGGGATTGTTAAAGGAATGGTTTGACGCAAATGGAATCGTCTTAACTCTGATAAAACCATCTCTATGCAGTATCAGTCAAAGTTAGGTATTTTCGGGAATTCCATTAGTAAAACAAATATATTTCTAGGTTATACAATAGATAATACAATTAGCCATAATGCGCACATCGATAAAATTTGCAAGAAAATAGTAAGTGGTAATTACGCTTTATTTAAACTTAAGCCATTACTAGATAAAAAGTCGCTCATCTCTGTCTATTATGCCTACGTGCATTCTATTATAAGATACGCTATTACTGTTTGGGGAAATGCTAAATATATCATTGGGGAAATGATAAAATAATGACAGTTATATCACTTTATTTTTATAGTTGTTTATTAGAAGTACACGAGGATAGGGAAATACCGGAAAAAAATAATTTCACGCAATAATAAAAAAGGGCGAATCCTACCAATAAATAGATAAGCTAGAAGAAGAAGAAGCAGACGGTTTTATACCAAAATACTGACAATAAATTACCTAATAGTGTAATGGATCTCAATTTTATTACATTCAAACAAAAATTAAGTATTTTTTGAAAGCAATCCTTTTTATAATCTCAGCGAATATATGTCAATGCAGCTTGTAGAATCATCGTTCTTGTGTAACGAACAACCATTATAAAATGTCACTAATAACTGAACAAAGCAATCATAATGTAAATATTTGTCATAAAAACTATTAAACTAAGACCAATATAAAGTAATCGTATATAAATTAAATTTGTAAGTTATTTTTTGCTGCTCTGCTCTGCCCTGCCCTGCCCTGCCCTGCCCTGCCCTGCCCTGCCCTGCCCTGCCCTGCCCTGCCCTGCCCTGCACTGCACTGCACTCCCCTGCCCTGCCCTGCCCTCCACTCTACTCCACTCCACTCCACTCCACTCCACTCCACTCCACTCCACTCCACTCCACTCCACTCCACTCCACTCCACTCCACTCCACTCCACTCCACTCCACTCCACTCCACTCCACTCCACTCCACTCCACTCCACTCCACTCCACTCCACTCCACTCCACTCCACTCCACTCCACTCCACTCCACTCCACTCCACTCCACTCCACTCCACTCCACTCCACTCCACTCCACTCCACTCCACTCCACTCCACTCCACTCCACTCCACTCCACTCCACTCCACTCCACTCCACTCCACTCCACTCCACTCCACTCCACTCCACTCCACTCCACTCCACTCCACTCCACTCCACTCCACTCCACTCCACTCCACTCCACTCCACTCCACTCCACTCCACTCCACTCCACTCCACTCCACTCCACTCCACTCCACTCCACTCCACTCCACTCCACTCCACTCCACTCCACTCCACTCCACTCCACTCCACTCCACTCCACTCCACTCCACTCCACTCCACTCCACTCCACTCCACTGCACTGCACTGCAGACAACAAAAACAACAAAAACGCGTAAGTATTTTGATTATAATTTAATTTTGTACACTGTGATAAATTGAGCTATTTTAAATTTGGTCATATATTTAAGATAACGTATATATGTTATAATGTAAATTACCCTGGCCGGAGCTTCATATATTTTATAAAACATTTCCTTTTACTGACACATCAGCTACATCAGCTTTCAAATCTTTCCTTTTATATAAACCTACGAAGATTTTAAAGAAATCGATCTAAAATCAACATCAAAGTCAAACATTATACCACTCCGTATACTTCTTCGGCATGTTTCCCAACCAAGTGAATATTTTCCGTTAATTCCTTTGATGTCGACGTCTGGCTTCAGGAACCTTCTTACCAACTACCTGGGGCGATACATGCCACCGTCTGAAAGTCTCCTGTCCAAGTTTTAATCTTCGCCAACGCCGGCAATCGAGCGGTAAGTCGTTTTAAATTAAAAACTTGTAGATCGAAATCCCTGGCATTGGTAAAGTTAAGAAAAAAGGCATTGATCCACACCGGCTTTGCATATGAGTATCTAGTTCAGGCACCTTTAATGGCTGGTTATGAGAATGAGTCTTCACACTTCATCTGCGAAAAAAAGTCGGAAGGTATCACACTTGCTAATCACTGTTATTCCTTGTAGGAGGTTTTATATTTACAAGCTCGGATTTTGTTACGTTGCTCGTTTCGTGTGTTTAAGGTAATCTATGCTACGCCGTCTTTGTATTTCAAGAGCATTATAGTCAACAATTGAAACAGAACACTTGATCATTAAAAACGACGACTGTCGAAGTACGGTTCTGAAAAGGATGGCGTAACAACTGACCACGCCGATACGGTGAGTCAACGAAATGGCAGGCCTAACACTGGGGCGTCGCCAGCCGTTGCCCTAGAGGAGGGTAAGTTGATGAAAATGTATAAAATACAGTCACGCTCAGTGTCTGCTACAGTACCTGCTCCTTATGTCATTGCAAGAAAGATGCCTGTTTTATTGTAGGCGGAGATTTTGGATTGGTTAGTTTTTTCGTCACTATAAAGGTTCTTATCATTTTAATCAGTTGACTTTTTCTATTTTTCAACAAGTGTGTCTGACATATGAGCTCATTAATCCCTGTAGTTCTGATAAATATGTAACTGAAACGCCCAAACAACCAATAAAATGTATACAACATGTAAACCGTTAGAAATTAACCGTTTCACGCGAGTTCATCATTTAGAACCTCTACAGGATGTTCTTTTAAATGAAAACGAGTTTATTATAGCCCAAGTAACAAGTTTTATTCGTGCAATAAGCGCTGTAATTACTTTACCAACGTTACCACACAGAATTTTTAATTAATTTATGTGAGATACCGTCAGCTTGTGAATATTTTTAATGAATTTTGTTTTGGGCCACTGCACCTTGACAGCTTAATGTTGAAATGCGTGGCTACGTATATGTGTCACTTTATAACCTTGATTCTTTTTGTCTCAGTGAATTTAATTTTCAATTTATTGTTCCTTTTTAACCGTTATTACCTAAGAAGAGAAAAAAAAATTATGAATAAAAAGGCTAAATTAATCGCTACTTAGGACTATCATATAAAACCTGACCTAAACTCAATTCGATTAAAGGCAATTACATACTATTTGGTTAACTTTCCAACATACGAAACTTCGAGATACCATTGTAAACATCAAACGAAACGAAAGCGACAAGGCGCTACCTAAAATCGTTCTTATTTATAAATAGTCAATAATTATAGTAATATTTCATTACATCCAACATGTCTGCGGTCCAGACATTGAGATTACATCGTTTTGTTTTCATTTTGCACATTCATCTAAACGTTACAACGAGATAAATGTAAATGAAACTTCAATTTAAAAATAAACGCACCAAATTTATTGGAAATTTAGATCGACTTTTAAACTTAAAAGGTGACCCGTTGTAAATTATTCAAACTGATTTGAATTGTATCTCAAAGTTTGTAATAAATTGTAAATCGTTAAATATGTGAATGTAAATTTTATTCCTCTGCTTATTCCTATGAATAATATATATAATATATAAGCAATTAAATAGTAGGTAAATCTGTAACTGTAACTATATCGGCGTGCTCACGTTAGTCGACTTGCAAGCAATGGCAAGCATTTAAGAGTCAATAAAGTAAATAACATATTATATTTCAATCATATTTCTAAACCAAATTATGATTATCAGTGTTGATAAAATATATATGAAAAACTAGGTATTTAATTTTAAACAAAAAAGATTTGTTAAGTCGATCTACTGCGTTTTTACGTAAACGATTCTGACATATTACCTTTCATCTTTTTAAGTCTGTTAAAAATAGCACAATGCATTATGATTCCTCAAAAAAATACATAAACAAAATGTATTAGTATAGCAGTGTTATACAATATGGCAATTTAGGTGATGTTTATAAGCACCAATTTATCGTTAAATACAGTATGGTATTTATAATGTATGCCGAACACTCGATAGCGCCTAAAAGCCTTCTACGCCACGAAAATTACTGTGTTAACTGCAAAATATTTCTCTTGAGCTCCGTAATGAAGTCTCCTACAGAGTGTTAACTATGCGCCGCAGATTTACTATTAAGTCAGTTATGATCATAAAATAACTGGAAAAAACTATAATTAATAAATTTATAAGAAGAAATGCAGTGTAGTGTGTAGATGTAGGTGAAATTATCGAAAAACATAAATACAATTTTTAAAAAGAATCAATACTATCAAAGTCTCATTGCTAGAAGAATAATCAAAATCTGTTATCTAGTTCCAAAGATAAACTATTTACAAATATTATTTTGGTTCTGCGGTTCAACTATTATTAATAATAGTTCGACCACTGATTAATACTTAAAGAAGATTCGTGATTGGACAACGCAGTTTTACCATAGCCCAGCTCCTAAATTGAAAACCTGAAAAATATTATTATTAATTTAATAAACCAATAACCAAGTAGGTGTGTGGAACTGTCTCATTTAATAACATATTGAGAATATTTATAATGGCAGATGACAAAAATTCGAAGCGAAATTTCGCGTTCATGACAAATAGGCGATATAAATCGTGTAAATGGTTTAAGCTATAAATCGTGTCATATAACAATTTATACGACAACAAAACGAAAAGTGCGCTTAGTGCCGGTAATTTATATTTATAAAATGTTAATGTTATCTCATTTAATATTCGCAGTTGAAGTTTTAAGAAGGATGGTATAAGATTTAAGAACTACCAAATAGCAACCTTTACCTATAAATTAGGGCAATAGACAAAATGCGTTCTATACAATTTTGGTATATTTTTAACTGACTTCAAAAAGGAGAAAAAAAAGAAAAAGGTCTTAATGCGTTGAAGCCTTTTTTATGTATGTCTCCAATTTCTTAGAAATGGATGGATCGATTTCAAAAAACTCTTTTTATGTTTCAATTTGAACCCATTGAAATTTTATAAAAATTATTCTAGTAGTGTTCAGTTTCCAGTCTTACAGTTCTAAAAAACTCAAAAATACAGAATTCTACAAGCTTACCAAAATCAACGCAGCAGAGATACCTCCAGACAAATCGGTTTTAAACTGTCAAAGTTCAAACAATAAGTTTATATTGTCTCGTAATTGGCAAACTGATATAAAATGAAAAGTTCCATTCGAGGAAACAGGTACAATGCAGGTCTTCATCTACAATCGTCGAAGTTCACGCGATGCCATTTAAACTTTGGGAAATAGCTTTTCAGTTAATCGCAGTCATTTAGGTGAGTACCGCGGCTGAATTTGGTCTGATGATGTTTTAGCAAAGTTCTGTGTGGTTCTAACCTTAGATTATGTAAAAATGGAGGGATCATTGCGCTTGCACTAGTTTTTTTTTCTTCAGATATAGCGTAATGAAGAATTGATCATAAAGGGCATAGACTAACAGGTTTAATAAAAAGTACCAATGAATATTATCAAAAAACCCCGACACTTATGAAAAAAAATACAATTCGCCATTAAACATAGCTATAAAAAATACTAACTTATTTATGAATCTTTAAAGTTATTATCTATCAAAAAAAAAACAAAGTCTTTTCATCCGTTTACAAGCTACAATACCACAAACGGACTGATTGGCACAGACATCCATATACATCAAAATTATAATACCTGGTCGTTTTTGTGACGGGGATTCAAAATCGTATGCATCGTTTTTGCAGAGTTGTGTTGTTGCTGATCAGAGTTGATAGCACTAAACTCGGTAATTATATGTGTTAACACTTAAGATAATATATTAATATTCTACAAAACAACAAATAAAAATGTTTGCAATTACTAAATAATATTCAAATAAATTTTTAGATTTTATAACTTTATTTATTTACTCCCATTTCGGCTCATACCTTGTGCAAAAATTGAAATACAACAACACTGCACCAGGGACGACCAAAGGCGAGTTATAAAGATTTTATAATCCGCCTTCAAGATGAGTTATTTATTTGACGGTATAAAATATTATTTAAAAAACATTTAACAAATTATTGATTGATTGTGTCGATTTTTTTAATTATAGTAACTCATAAAATATCCAACATGATTTAGATTAGATAGATTTAGCGTTTAATGCACCTCCATTCCTTTAGTTGATCCATGGTAATAAACCTGCATTTGAGTGCGTTGGATAGTACTTAGCGTACTAAGAGAAATTCATATTATGTCGCCATACAATGTCATACTATATTTAGTTCATTTGGGATTGAATCCAATGATATCGTAGTGTATCTCAACTAATTTTGCTCGTACGTGTAGAATTAAGTTCGTAAAAGATAACATTAAAGATAGTTCTATAGGGTATCTTTGTACAGGCTTTCGATGTGGGTACAGAATAAGACCGAATTTCCATAGTTTGATCTATTATACCTATTTTTTATATACAGGGGTCATGCTGTTATCCGCGCTAAAGGTGGCCACATCGAACAATATTTTTTTCTTTTTAATTTTAATTTTTTTTTTCTATATATTGAAGTTTATAAATAAAAAGAAACAAAATTGTCAAAATTACAGCATTTTGAATTGGTAACACTTCGAGTGCCGGCCCCTGTATACAACACAGAGTACAACCCCCAAAGAACTTTACAAGAGCTATGACTAAATCAATCAATATTTAAACAAGTAAGAATTCTTCTAGAAATATTTTTATGTTGCGACTTGGCCGCTAGGTACTCGTAAGTAGAATAGTAAATGTAAATCTTATGTCAAAGTCTGTCTAGTACGTAAGTACTAGTATTTTCTTTTGTTACCTAGGTAATACACAATACATGAGTTATGGAGAATTGTATTCACTAATATAATAATAATATAGTATAATATAGTAATAATAATAGAATTATTACAGATGGTTGAAATATAACAATACCCGTAGTTTGTAAGCGACTGTGGTGGGAAGTTTTCACAATATTAATTCTGGAATAATGTAAAAATTACAAATAAAGAAATTATACTGATTTTGTATACATAATAAACATACTTATTACCTTGTAGTCATATTATTAAATATATGTAACTACTTATTAGTTACATAATACAAGGTAGGGTCTTGTATGACCTAGACTCCAGACTTGGGATAGCAAAATGCCTTGTGGCAAAAAACTAAGCTTCAATTCAAGACCCACCTACACGATCTACTAGTGGACAAAATTCAAAACCTTTTTTGTTCGAGCTAAAGTACAAGCGGCTTTTTGATGAAAACCACAGCTGTAATGCGTAAATAATGTTAACATGGTATTAATATTTAATAATCATATAGTTTTGTCACTTAGGTATATTATAATAAACATCGTCAGGAAACCTGCCTGTTGGAGCAGGTTAATAATTTCGAAGGTAAGTGTAATCCACAATTTTACAAGCGTGATGGACTATGGCATATATCCCTTTAATATGGGAGACCCGTGTCCGGCAGTGGGACGTTGTAGGACAAAGATACTTAAAAATCAAATTATTAATATCTAATAATATAATATGAAAAAATGCACAGGAATGAAAAAAGTCACTTGGATTATTTTTTAAGATCGTCATTAAACCTGCTTGTCTGAGAAGGAATTTGTCCAGCGTGGTGGTATATTACACCTCGTACATAGGTGAGACCCGTGCCCAGTAGTGGGACGTTAAAGGTTGATACAATTAATAATATCTGGCAACGCAGCTAGCGTCATGGGCACCATTGCGCTAGGTTGAAATCGGGCCGGATTATTTGACTAAATCTGTCTTCTAAATGTGCTGTCTGACTTATTAATGAATAAAAAATATAATCACAGCATTAAAATTAACTCAATAATATTCTCCCGTTTCGACGCTGTCGTCAAACCAACTACATATACAATCACCATCGTCTCTGCAGAAACCGCGCTTCATATCAGACATCATACATTTCCGCATGCAGTGGTCTTCGACACAGTTATCTAAATCTGAAAAATAAATAATGTATCTTAAAGAAATTACAGAACGTCACTAAAATGTTATTACCCACTCGTATCTAAGTGCAAGGGTGCGGGGAGGTGTCCAATACAAACAACAGTGTTCTAACAGGTTCGAATTTATTTCTGCTTAACTTACCTGCTAACACACTATATCTTATAGAGTTGTTTTCAAAAATAATGAATGTAGTAAAAAAAATTTTTCTTATTAACTACAAATTGAAAAAAATTAGAAAAATATTCAATTTCATTATCATGAAAACATTTATGTATCATATAAAAACCTGGCATGGTCGCCTTATAATGTGGTTACCTATGGTATAAGGTGTTATTGAACACCTCCCCGCAACCTGGAAGATCACTCACATTTGTATTGACAAACGACCGTGTTCTTCCAGGTTCTCGTTCTACACTACATCACCGCTAGGTATTGAAATGGTATTTAAAGGTATTTATTGCTGAATTTACAGTCTCATCACTCTATATAGGGTTATAGTTATTATTATTTACGAGAAATCTACAAAAAATAAGTATTTTAAAACTTTTTATAGTTTAACAAATGCAGATGCTATTTAAAAAAAATCTAACTACTTAAGTAATATTGATTTGTTTTTCGTTGCGGGTAAACATCGTATTACGAAACATCTACATTACCTACACTAATGTTACTCGTATAGAGACAAAAGATTTGCATTTTTATATTATACGAATAAACATAAAAAATACAGCTAAGATTATTTAGCTGTTAGAAAGCTATATTATCAACGAGTAACATAGGATATATTTATTACAAGAAAAAATAAAGATCTGGAGGTGACACCGCGAATTTTATCTAGTTAACATAATATAAAGTAATAATACATACACGCACTGTAAATATAATAAGACCACGAACTGCGAAAGCAAATTAGAAATAATATAGCTATTGACTTCATTATTCTAGAGTCGAATAATGTCTGATTATTAAATTCATAGAAAGGAAAATAATTATACTACACTAATTAGAAGCCATAGAAATAATAAATAACAATCTATTGATGACTTAAGAAAACAATTTATTACAAGATTTATTTCTGAGATAATAATAATAATAAATTATCCATTTCAAAATGAAGTCAGTGAAGCAAATCATTTAATAACACCATCGTCGTCTCAGTCGCTCATTGCATTCTCCAGTAGCAGCTGCAGAGGATTTCGATACAAAAAATGGGCAAAAATATGCGGTAATGTAGCCACATTATTAGTTTTCACTAGTGCAATTGATGCTATGGTCTGTTGTAACAGGGCAAAGACTGTCGTAAGACAGTTACTCGTAAAGAAGTCGCCGCAGCTAAAAAACACGTGAAACATGCGAATATGGAAACAATATCACTTTGTGTTCATATATTATGTATATAAGTCATCAGGATACCATATCACAGGCTTTGCCTAGTTTGGGACCTAAGGACCTAAAAAATGCGGTGGAAACCTTGGGCAGTTGGGGTGCTGATGCTAAGCAGTTGGTACGCGAAGTATACCGTAGAATCAGAGGAGAAATGTGAAATGTGGTTACACCCGTTCTGACACTTTTCTCGTGTAATGTTTAGTTTCTGGTCATCTCTAAGATGCAAGTAATGGGCACTTTTGCACCAAGTTCAAATTAGCGCGTGTTATTAAACTGAACGTGTTATATTTTTATAAAATTGTAAATTGAGAATGCAATAAATTTTTAAATTGTTATTATGAAATAACTACTAATTTCATTATAACTTGGCTTTCATTATAATTCTATCTACTATGTATTTGTACATTATGTAGCTGACGAACTTACTGAGACAAGTGTAATTTTGCATTTATGATTTATTTTCCAAACAAAAGTAAGAAAGGATATAAATATTATTTTCCAAGTTTGTAATAGATGAGGTGTCCTGTGAGCTAATCTCCCGAGTAAACTTCATCAAAAGAATAACAAGATAAAAGTTTCTAAATAATTCAGGAAGGCAATTACACAAATGGCTCCGAGAGTCAGTAATAACGCCTGTGAAGTCTCGTTTTGTTATTCCTAGGCACAGAGGAAATTAGTGACTACTATCGGATTTCAAACGAAAAACTTGATACCTAACTCAATTTTGTCTTGTTAAATGTAGACTTATCAGCTAGGTTAATGTTTGCCATTGTAATACAGCGTGGAAATGCGGCCAGCGGGGCACCTCCGCACTCGTACTTACAGTCCAATTTGCGTCATTTGACCAAATTATTTTTGTGACGTATTAGGTTAACTTTGAACCTACCTATATTTCAATAATTACATATTTATATTATTATAATTATGTTAAAACATACATGCTTATCGGTTAGGGGTGGACTAAGCCGAAAGGGGATCACTATACAAAGGAACAAATTTCATTATAGAATTGATCATATAATGAAATTTCAGGGTTGATCTTGAATTCAAGAAAAAAGTATCAGCTGTTCCAAATAAAAAGTTTATCAATCGTCGACAAAATGTACGAAAGAGCTGTTTTATTTTCGTTAATTCAGAGTTTGTCCCATAGTGAAAGTTGTTCCTTAGGATAAGTAAAGTAAACCCCTTTCGGCTTAGTACACCCCTTAGCGCTAACCCTGTATAAGCCCTAAAAACTGGTTTTGTAGTTTGATTTCTACTACAATAATAAAGAAAATAAATTTAGAGAAATTAACCGTCATCGTTTTTTTTTTATCTGAGTGATTTCTGGCAATAAAGAAATATTTGCTACGGTGTCATTTATCGGCTGGTTTCAATTATATATTATATAAAAAACGAGTAAATAAACCGATCGAAAAAATGTTGTTGTTCTCTTAAAAATATCGAGGTCCGTTAGGTCGGTCTCACATAACTACTACTTAACTTATTTTACTATTTTTGCATTATTTCTAGTCCATCAGTACGGTTATAAAACCACTAAGCATATGAAAACCGCAGCAATGAATAGCGATTCGCAGATAAGTAAGTTCTCTGTCCGATGTTAACCGAACTGCGATTCACCTGACGTGGATTGATTGTGATTCATGAGCGAGGTTGTTCCGGCACAATTGCGTTGCTGTTATGACGCTGATCATGTTTTCGTAATAATTCATCATTAATATTATCTATCAAGCGCTTTTTGTGCACTGCTGTATTATTTTAAACGAGAAGGTCTCTATCATAATCGCTGGGAATAGGGAAAGGGTAGGTCAAAAAGAATACTGTTATCAAATATAATACGTTAGCTTGTGAGGTAAGGCGTTTACCGATAAGGTTACCACTTACTTTAACTCATTCAAGTTCATAAAATTTTCAGTAGGTATCTGAGGCATATTTACTGGTAATCATATGAAATCTCTATTAATGTGGATTTTCAGTAGTTCAAAACCAACAGAACTTCAATTATGTTTTACTATCTTGGCAAATTTCAGTAGCAAAGATGTTCTGTGTGTATACGATGGCCAGTTTATGTATGTCTTAATTAATATCATAATAAGTTCTAAAAATAACCCTTGACTACGAAACAATGACAAAACATGGCAACTCTTGCTAGGCCGAATATTACCCATAGTAAGTATTACCTACTATTATCTGTCACCCGCGGCGTAGCGCGCGACAGAGAATGGAAAATAAAGAAATTGTAAACTTTGAACCTCTCCTCTGAACCTTTAGGGGTTGAATTTTCACCTGTGCCCTATAATGAATACACCCCAATGTCTCTAGTTTCAGCGCTTTAGGGTCTACGTAGATTCCTAGCAAATATCAGGCAGTCAATCAAAACTTACTCTTTTATATATAAAAGAAGGTAGAGAGCAATACAATATTAAAATATTAATACCTACCTATTATCAATGTGTATTTGATGTATGATGTAATAAACGGAAAATGAGGCCATACTACCAATATGGCTATAAGTATAATAGTCTACCAATAAGTCAAAAGAGGCCGATACCAATAAAGTATCTTTAAAATACTTTGACCGTTTATATTTCCCATTTAAATATTTCCGGAGTGTTTAATCCCTTTTGTGAACTTAAAATACCGCAATTTTTTATAAACATATTTTGAAGTTTAGAGGCATCGGCCGAATTTTCCCAAATGACTATCTTTAAAAGCACCTTGCCGATTGGATGGTTTCTTAAGAAGGGTCGAGAAGACCCATGCGTCACAATCGCTCTCTGTCTAAGAACTCTACCACTCTCTAAATATTGTTTATTGTCCATAGGCTTGCTATTAAACATATTCACTCCAATAACACCCTTTTATCAAAGAAGGGAGAGCCTACATTTGTTTGAAGCGCCCCTTTCAATACGCTTCGCAAAGTTTCTTTCGGTGCTTGACGTGTTCGTAATAAAATATTGTGCCTATAGGAGAACGTGAAGAAAATTAATTGCTTTAACTTCGTTAAGGAAATTAAGCACCTTTGTACAAAGGTTGTAATTAGTAGGTTTAAATTCTTGTACCTTGTCTTTTAGAAATGCTTAAACCTAATTATTAGGCTTCGTAAGGATGGGAGAATTTCAATCTCGTAACGGGAATTAAATTAAATTCGGTTGCAATGATGCTGGAATATTTTGGTTACAAGAAAGTAAAATTAATGATAATACATAATTATCATTAATTTGAACGCTGAATTACATTGCTTTGCGCATTTACATAAAATTGGTAGTATTGTTATGTAGCCGGTTTTCTTTTTACGTACATAGTTCATGAAAACATAGTTAAAGTCTTTTTTATTACCAAGAATTGATAATTGTCTCATCTGTAGGTAACTTACATTGGCTGTATGTCTAAATAACACAATGTGGGATCCGCATCTGGGAACCAACGATGAATAATTTTATACTAATTAACTTAAAGAAAATGTTGTCTACGGCAGCCAAGATTATATGAAATCATTTCTCATTATAAAAATTAAACTGTTTTATTTATAATAAAATAATATAAAAAATACAATAATAAAGATAAATAAAAACATAAAAAAACGAATAAGAAAATGTATATATTTTTTATTAATAATTTAATATTAATTACGTTATATTTATGTCGCTGAAACAGAAACTCAAAAGTTTTTAAAATTAACACAGAATGATATTCTAAATGTGTTCTACTGTTGTGAATATGGATAGTTGTATCTAGTTTTCAGCGTAGTTCATGTTTTCTACGAGCATTGAACAAACAAAACAGAAAGATTCACAAGTAAAAAGGTTTTGCGAAATATTGAAAAGAAGAGTGTAACATAGTGTTAAAAGCTAACATAATGTAGGCGGTACCTGCAGACGCTAGTTTGAAATAACTTTGCGGGTGCAGTCTATTTGCTTAGCTCTCGAACCGCGACTCTGCCTGCGAACTGTTCCCTCATAGACTAACGATAAGCTTGAAATAGAAGTGAAAAAAAATAATTGAAACCTACCTAGTTTTCAAATGGTTTGTGTTATCAGATAAAAACATTGATTAGAAACTTTACCAACACAAGGTCACTGGTAAATGACTAGCATGCTCTTAACGGAGGCCTCCGATGATCATAAGCAACCACTTGGCAATTCGAAAGATAAAAAACACATTTGGCCGCACGTCAATGTTTTTTTGTATGGAAAATGTAATTTAATTGCGAATTTTCGAAAGTTCAAAAAACAAGTTGTTTCTATTGACCCTTAAGGGGCTAAGTTACTTATGAGTGACCAAAGTAAAAATGAAAAAGGACACCCCAATAGAACACCCTTACTAATACGTTTTATTTGTTTTACTTTAGAAAATAATATCGAATAAAATCCAGCATTTATGAAAAACAATAATCTTTTACATTTTACCATTGTTTACATTTTTATTCTTTGGTAAATACGATTTTACTCCCAGCAGTTGAAAGTGCTGCGAGGCTGCGAATGTAAAATTGGCCCATCTTGCAGTAGACACGCTTCTTCATAAATATTACTCGAAATTTTAGTTGAATGTTATTTGAAAATACAACGTATGCGCTTCTTATTATATATTACTAACTAATGTATTATGAGTAAGTACCTAGCTACACAAAAAATGTGTATTAAAGCGCCAACAATCTACACATTTTCACAAAAAAACTTTAATATTATAGGTAGGTATACGTAATTAGTAGCAAAATTAGCTTCACTTCCGAAATCATATTTTCATGGCTACAGTTGCGGTAAGTGCTAGGTCGAAGATCTTGGCACCATGCTATTAATGAAATAGCCTAGAGGGCTCTCGTCACGGTTGGTATTCCTTGTGTTTTGGAGCCCCTCGGCCTATCGTGGTCACTCACGTTCGTGGCGGTATTTTGCTTTTGAAACGAGCTGTGAGTTCATCTCTTTTGCCGTTGAGACAGCGGGTCTGTGGGGCTCTGAAGCAGAGGTTTTGTGGCCGATCTAGGACGTTGTTTACGGACCCGACCACGACCTGTGGGCTTAATCCTAGTTAAGGTTAATTTTTAACTCAACACCCGCTCATTTATTTAATGCGCAGTAGGAGTAAAATTGTTCATTAATTGAGAACTACGGCACTACAAACACTCCCAATGCTTATATCGAATGTCATTTAATTAAATCGTAATATATTTAGCTGAATAAAAGTGTTCCATAGAGCGAATCAATATTTACACTTATATGTATAATATTTTCTTGTTTTGCATCGCGGGTTAAAACAAGATGTTCTCGAACTTAACCGTATTACAACATATAAATTAAAATAATCACAATAGCCCAAATCTAAAGCAAGTCGAAGCTTAAATAAACGGTGAAATGTTCTGGAAAATGATCCATCCTCGGTAGTAAATCGCTACCAAATACAAAACAATTAAGTTTCACAATGGAGTTTAATTCAAGGACGTACTTAGAGAAAAGTAATAAGGGTATAAACATCGTTTATTTAAATAATATTATGCTATTCCTTAACAGATCACAATAAATTTAATTTATAGTACTTAGACCATTTTTTTACTAAAATTGTGCTTATATTTTTAAATCTCAAATTAGAGGAAGACATTGTGTTCATGTGCTCTTTAGACGTAGCACTTGCACTAAATTTTACTATCACTAATTAGAACGGTGTCTTGAACAGACAAGTTAAAAGAAGGTTTTTTTAGTTTCATAGATTTAATTCTCAATTCTGTAAAAAAGCTCCATATTGAATTGGGTGACAGAGAGAAGTGCACGAATAAATGAATGAAACGATTGAACGAATGAACTCGAAGACGGCCCGAACGAACGGTATTCTTTTTTTCAGTCTTCTTATTAGGTCCGTGTGTTCGAGAAGCTGGATGGCCTCCACATTCACATTCAGAAAACTTCACACTTAGGTCCAGATGGATATCATTGTTTCTTATGTAACAATGTGCAATATTTTGGTACCTCTAACACCCCTTGGTACTTTGTAAATTAGTTTGTTCCCCTCTTGCTGTACTATGCAAAACCGCACAACTGTATATTGGTCATATTGGTATCATAACTTGATTGTTTACCTAAATTAATTATGACAATGGGAACTTTCTGACAGGTAAGTCTGCAAAAAGATGGAAAAACTTTCTCTCTAATTACTAGTATTTGATATTATTGGAACTGCGATACCTACTATTATGCTATTACTAAAATTGAATAGCTCTTGAACAGGTAAAGAATTACTTGAAATCATACTAACGTTATGCGGAAGTGCGTGTTGCTATTACTATTTATTTATTCTTAATTCTCACTCTTACTTGGTAAAATAGTAAAATTTAAAACAAAGCTAGGTAACTCTAGACCAAAACCTCCGGATATTGTTTATTATTATCGGCATTTTTTTATGCGCGAGTTACACTGCTGAGTGAATTTTTTATATAATTTGGTAACTCGCGTTTTATTTTATTCACATAGGTATTTCTTACAATACTGTAACGCCAAAGCATTTTAATATTTAGCCCCAAAGCCCCATCCTCAGTACACCCGCTTGTTGAAATAGAGTTGTTCGTAATTTATTGGTTAGATATAAGATAACGCTATCCATCAGCTTGTTGGAAACCAGCTCGTAAATAATACGGATTCACCGTGGACAAGTTTGTGTTTGTAATTTATTGCGATGGATAACCTTTTAATAATCCCCGATGGTTGAAATCGATCCATGCAAGTTGTGTTGTTCAAAAAGTGAACATTTTGACTGAATCACTATTTTGTTGGATCGCACACAGCTACAGCATTATTAAAGTTAATAAGCAATTGCTGTCATCTAACCAAATTGTCACTACAGCTATCATTGTATTTTGAAGTGGCTTTAATTACCAGCTATCCATAATTATAGTATTCGGATAAACAACTAAATATATATATATATATATATATATATTTATTGTGGTTTGTAACGATTCATATAGATTCTTGGGTCTGGTCTAGTCCTGTCTATAATTATACAGCTATTTTTCATATGCTAGATAGATCATTCATATATTATGTACTTTTTTGTTTGAGTTATTACATAAAATGTGTCTGTTTGTCATAAACTAATGTTACATAACTCAAAATGCAAAAAGCGCAGCATTTCAAAGAAAACCGAATCCTCTTACTCACAAGTTCAAAACTGCTTTTGAAGTGTGCACTTTCCTCGTCTTAGTTTCCTTTCGGTTTCCTTTAGGGTTGCTTTGAATGAAAAAATGTTTAAAAAGAATGCAAAATGCGCGTTTTCGTTCGGCTCTTTTTTCGTTTCAGTGGCCACGAGACGTAGCGATGAATAGGGAGACCACACTAATTAGACTCAAAGTATCATTAGTAATGACATATTATATTTGTTAATATAAAAGTTATAAGACATTTCTCCGATGAAATAGAACTCGTATCCGATGGTATTAGTTATGGAGTGAAGGTGAATGTTACATGTCATTCCTAATGTGAATGTTACATGTCATTCCTAATACATTCGAAATCATAGTGGAGAGCAAAGAGTGTGAACCGTTATTTATTTATTTATAGCGCTAGTTATAGCTTATAAAATCAAACAAGTATTTTTTTTTACCAAATGTAAACAGATACTTGAAAGAGTGTATTTTACTTAAAGCGATTTTTTTAATTAAATAAAGTTTTAAGTTTTCATTTTTGGTAAAGGTCAATTTATTATTTTACTCAGAATACTTACTTAATATTAATCGTCAATATAATCAACCTTTACTTACCTACTGCTGAGTTTAGATCTAGTCTTGCGTGCGCCATCTTTTCCAGTCATCTGCCCAAGTCTGTTATTTTTTTTTCAAAATTACGATTGCATTGCGTCTTTATGGTCATTTTGGCATAGTAACTTCCAAATCTGCCTGAAGCGACTATTATGACAAAATGCAATCATTCTGAAACAATACAAATAACGCTCTTGGGCCCCTTAGCTTATGTCGTCAGATCTTACCACCCTTGACATAAGAATAACATGACTTTATTTTAATGTCTATAATTTTACAAATCCAACCCCACCCTAGTCTAGTTGAGTTAATTACATTTAGTTCAGAGGGAATCACAAATGCAATTAGTTCGGTGCGTGCGTTCAGTAAAACTGTAGTTTTTACAACTCGGTCGATTGCATTTTACTACTACGGCATTGTACGGGGGCGGCCTAATGGCAGACCGTAGTTTATTGTTAGTTTATTTGGGTACGAATGTTTAATTTCCTATGGGGCTGTTTTATGTGCGGCGTGTTATGGATGGAATTAATTTTTATTACGAGAAAAGAAATTAAATTTCGTATTTATTGTTATTTTAATTACTCAGAAAATGGGACAAGATTGGCTGTAGACATCTTGATGAGAACTCTCAATGAAGGGTAAATTGGCATAAGACGGAGAAGGCCTATGCTCTGCAGTGGGTAGAAATGAACTGCCTATGATGATTATGTGAATAAATAATATATTATATCGGAATAGTACAACATTGAGGTGACAAACCGGAACAATTCATATTATTTACTACAAGTCATGTGAAAAAAACACCAACATAACAATGATCTTGTAGTATAGCAGCTTCCAAAGATTTGGACATAATTCTATCATTCAATTTATTTTACACAGTGTTAGAGTTGTAAATTTACAGCTTTGATTCAAATTATTTTTTTCTCATAGCTTTCTATGATATTATAAATAACCAATTTTTTTTAGTAATAGTTCAAGCATTAATATTATAAAACAACGATACACAGAAGTGATGCGTGCAAACAATTTAGCATTATAAATTCAAGAATAGAAAGCTCTTTAAATGGTCTACAGGTAATCTTTCTGCTATATTTTATTTGTTGTTCTAGTTAGTCATTTTGTTTTTGGTAATAAAGGCACTTGCCCATATAATTTTTTTTCTTAAAATGTCTTTTCATTTATAGATAGACGCTGGAGCCTGCGTGTCTCGACTTAGTCGAGCTTTACCAGAACGTTCAGGAAACAAGGCCAGCCAGCGCCTAAACTTTCCATTACGCCTTATCAGTTTAATCTGTCTCTCCAATCAAGCAATTTGTACCCTCGAACTAAAAAGAAGTGACCTATTTCCTATTCCCATTACGTAATCCTCAATCAAGATAGGGTTGTCCTTCCTTTGCCTATTCATTAGGAGGAATCTCGGTGAATTGGACAAACAGTAGGGACAGTAAGTACGTTACCTACTTTTTAGATAATGGCGGAAACAAGCGGTTAATTCCGGAGCTGGACTAGAGCTTAGCGCCCGTTTAATAAACAGGATGTTCTTTGTTCGTTTTCTTTATATTAAAAGTATTATAAGATTATTGAGAATTCCAATTCAGGTTTGGTTTACGTTTTGATGTAAAACATGTTTGTTCCTGTATTCACTGTGTGTGATGAAGTTAACATCAAAATGCTGATCCTGTTAAAATTACAATTAACATGATTCGATACCAGTTACAAGATAAATTGAGTTGATGTATACCACTTGTTTTTGGTTTGCTGCAAGCGAAAAACAACAAGAATCCCTGAATATTTCGAAGATTTTCCGAAAAATTCAGGGAAAAACATGGGCTAAGAAAAGCGTTTTCTAAAGGAAACCATTCGAACCATTTTTTTGATGCTATGTATGATGTAAATTCGTCAGACTATAAAGGCGACTAAAAGCTAGTTTCTTTACTGGTTTTTTCTAAGCCAAGAGCAAATGTCCCGGAATCATTTCTTTCCAAGATTATTCGCTGACGCATGAAAACATGTCGGGACAAGCGTTACTCGGAGGAAAACATGACGGGTCGGACGCCCAAACTCCCGACAGTTGATCCCTTTGGTTACCAAATTAACTAGAGAACATTTGTTTTGGTTTCACTATCACTGTCACAATATCCTTCTTTGGAGTTGTTTGAATTGTTGATGGTTTGACATGGGAACATTATTTCACTTTGAAAGTGATTTTACTGCGCGACTAAACAATTTTGCTATAAAACATTATGGCGATTTATATCAGAAAATTAATTAAAGTATCAGATTTGTGTAATGTTTATGTCAAATTAGATATACCTCTTAATTTGCAACTAATAAATCAAAAGTAATTGACTATGATTTCAATTTTATGGACGCTATTAAATACGGAAATACGATCGACTTTACAAATTCTCTAAAGAAAAAAAAACACAGTATAATTTTAATGTTTCAAAGGTCTAAAGGTAAGCTTATTATACACATCAAATTATTTAAATTTTAGCTCATATGTCATGATGATATTTTATATTTTTCTAGATTGAATCCATTAGATTTTACGATTGGGGCGGCAGCTTCCAAGGGTACTATCAAAAAGTCTCTACTTAGGACTTTGTGGAATAAGACTGTATTTTTCTTCACAGAAGTAAATACCTTGATTTCGTTGCTTGTCTTTTGGTAGTATTATTGTCATTATTTTGCCATCATTTTACGAGTAATAGAAGTTCTTTATGTTAGTAACGGATTTTGTAAATTAAGGTATACTATTGCCTAGTATAAACATTGTATTATATCCATACCTACCGAACTTAATCAAAAAGTGAATCAAAGACCTGTTGCATTATTAATATCGATTACTTTTTTATTCTGTTTAGTACCAACGCGTTGTTATAGCGGCAATAGAAATATATCATCACATGTGAAATCTTCAACAAATTCAATTTCAATAGTACAATTTCAAGTGTAACGATTACTCGTACCAAATTTCATGTCTCAATTATCTATATTTCTTTATTTTCTCTTTAAGCTTTGCGTTGATTCCTGGCGAATATCAGTCAGGACTAATACGTGTATAAATAGAATATTGTTATACTATTATCTTAATACTTAATTTTTTAACTTTAATATTTAAATATAAAATATTGATTTTATCAATAATATGTTACTTTACACCATCACAATTTTCGTGGCGCAATAATTACGGTTTTGCAAAATCTAACACACACAGACAATACGGGAGTTAACCACTGCATTGCTAACTCCCGTACTTCATTATCTGCTAGTTAAGGCAATTCTCACAAATCGCAAAACGCATTCAGTAAATCCGCAGTTTTGCACGTATGACCTGGCGGTATTGAGAAGAGGTTAAAATGGCCTTAACTTGCTGACTTGGAACCATTTTGTATAAAACTAGGAACCATTTTGTATGAAACTAAATTAGACTCTGGGAGAACGCTTCTATAATGAATTAGAATTTTGCAAATTCAACAATGATAGGGCTTCAATATCGAAATGCTGGCCAACATTATTGTGAAATAAAATGAAATCTAAATAGACATTCCAAATTAAGTAATAAGATATTGTAAGAAAACTTATGATAATAATCAAGATAACTATAGGTTATAATTTTGTTCCTCTGTATATAAACTTAATTAGTGTATTTTTAATTTATTCATACACATGTTTGCAATAAGTTACTTATTCAAATGGTGGTAAAGGCGTGTTTTATGTAATATGTAGCCAGTTTTTGGTTAATCATACTTATGATTTACACAGGGTCCAATTGACCCTACCGACGTTTCAACTGATATATTTTCTATGTCAACGTTGCCGGGTTAGTTTGCCCCATGGTCTCATTCATCCTCTAAACAGCCGTTTGTATCAATTGGGATCAGTTTATGCGGGCTCCGATACGTTGCAGTGACGTATTCAGTGATTTGTGCGATAAAGCTACTTATGCACTCTAGTGTGTTCTATACAGTACGAAACGGTTAATATTGCAAGCAATTACTACGGAGACTTCACATATTGAGACAAGAGAACGTTCACAAAACAGAGTACACTATTCAGGGAGTATTCAGAGGCCTTGGAAGTACATGATTTAATTCCACCATCTCTATTCTACAAACGGACAAGTGGAGATACTGTAAGACGTCACCGGTAGAGGTTCAACGGACTCGTACAAAACGCTTCGCGTCTATTTCTGCTGTGCAAAATGCGAAGGTTATGGAATGCGCTCCACCTTCTCTATATACCAATAGCTATAATCTCGGTCTCTTCAAGTTGCTAGTGAATCGGTTTCTTCTGTCAGGTAAGTTCAGGTAAGTTTCTGTCGCAAGCCTATTTTGTATTTGAAAAATAATAAAAAATATGAGGTTTCGAAGGCAGGAAAAAATCTTTTTTTGTTAATTCAAAAACAATCAAGTCAATCAGAAATATAAATGTAGAGCTCTGGCTATTAGTGGCTGGCTATATGCTCAAAACTGCCCAAATATCAGTACAAAACACATGAACATGGGGGTTGAAATGATAAAAAAAAATATTTCAAGTGTTATTTTTTAATTGATTTTAATCCCAAACAAGAAATTAATAGACTGATTAAAAATTAATTATGAGATATTAACAACGTAAATTTATAAATTAAATATTTCAATCCAAAAAGATGTCGTAACGTTCTTGCTCGGTAAATAAGTTGCACTAGTAAATATCAGGCAAAGACAAATAGTTTATTATAATAATGATATG
Source organism: Ligdia adustata (assembly GCA_947049295.1). NCBI lineage: Eukaryota > Metazoa > Arthropoda > Insecta > Lepidoptera > Geometridae > Ligdia > Ligdia adustata. The sequence goes on along the minus strand of OX346218.1, from coordinate 3,564,793 downwards.
TCAAGAGCTCTCTAAGAAAAAAAAAACAGTTTTATTTTAACCCAGAGAGACCAGATAGCCCGACTGCCTCTCCGTGGCAATATGATTTGCATCATGAACATATCTTTAAGTAGTTAGTTATAACAACTGTATCATCCTTAATACTTATAAGACGAATCTATTGACGTCATTCACAGAAAAATACAACAAGCCTTTAGGGTGTGTCAAAGAAATGTACATACATACGCTCAAAAACATCTTATTGTTTCGAAGGGGGTAAAAAGAGTTGTTCGTCATGGTTATTATAATTATCTAAAAATTGTATCCGGAGACTATTCAAAATATTCTGTAAATAAAAGATTACTGACTCTAATAATTAATACGAATATAAAATGTGTGTAGTAACTTCATACCTCGTTAGCGTTTTTATTCGTCAAGGCATAAAGGAGCTTCAAACATTTGCAGGTAGTATTTAAATTCACGTTTACTACCCTTTTAGAGTTCATGGTCGGTAGGTATTATAACTGTATATTATGTTTTTGAGATTAGTTTTGATATATGTACGCTAGGATATAATTACATCATAGGAGAGTAACTAGATGTTTTTGTGTAAATGTTGTACTCATTTATAAAATTACTTTTAAATAAGAAATATCAGTATCTTACTTCCTTTTTTAATACGAGAACTTTTATGTTTATAGTCACAGATAGATTTATGTTTATTCTATGCATCATGCATACCTACTTACTTATAAAAAACCCGTATGTCAAACATTTTCGTAATTCAGCATATTATTATACCTATTCAGCATATTTACATCTTTTCCTTTTTCTATCAGAATTCTTGTCATACATACTAAAACAAGGTTATTTTAATACATTTGAACCAGAAACGCTTTGCCCTCTCCGTCAATGATTCTGGAACTGCAAGATAATAGCTGTTAAACAAGCAAGTTTAATATTAAAGCTACGTAAAGGCACCTGGTGACACTTCAGCCTCATAATCTCGGGAAAGCAAGATTGCGATCTTCAAATTAAGTAGATAAGGGCCCATTAAGTTTTATTAACCAGATTAAGTGTCTCGAACATTAAATTCATTCTTGTTTAAGTGTCTCGAACATTACCTTTCAAACAATTTAGTCTTAAACGATAACATTTAGTCAAATCGTTTCGTAACAATACTTTAGGTTGTAGCATTGAAATTCAATATTAAAGCAAGATTTTTTAAGTATCTTCTTTATTTCTGGGAAATTATTTTGCAATGCGAATAGTTATGTCAATATGTTAAAAGCTTCTATTTGCAAAAACCTTTATCAATAAGAAAAAGAGGTTTGTCTGACCTGTAATGTAATAGAATAAATCAGTGAGTGTTGCTGTCAATAAATAATTTCAATCGGCATGCTGTCATTTCTAAAAACTAATTTTAGGTCTATGGAATTATAAAGTCTTATGATAAGGCACAACCGCAAGATAAATTCAAGCAGCGGCAAAGTCAGCATTATCATTTTTCAAAGATTTTTATTACATGAACCAACGCTACATACGTAAATTCTTATAAAAAAATCGTAGCATCGTAATAAATAAATTAAATAATTAATCATATAATTATTTTATTATGAAATAATAATTAATAAGTTTTTAGAAGAATATATACACTCTTTTAAAAAACTTTCGGCATTAATTATATATATTTAGACAAATGAGCATTTTTTTATAGAATGCTCATCATCAAATGACAGATGTGTACGCTCTAGGGACGAAGTCAGCAGTAATGTGTATACCAATTACCTACTGAGTATTGTTTAAGAAAACTGATTTTCACGCGTACCTGATTGTTGGAAAGGTCCAACGATAGTTTCCCCCGTATAGTGTAGTTCAAGCCGTTTTCTTAAACAATGTGAAATAAACACGCGTTAGTATTCTAAATAAAATTTAAGAGTTCACTAGAAGCTTATATGGTACTATTCGCTTGCTTACTCAAGCACATTTGACATTGACTTCCTCCGATTTGCCATTCAAAGTCAATCGGCAAAGAGAGAGCAATTTACCGTTTACCTGATGAAGTCGCATCCTCAATTTTTCTAACGTCACACGCAAGGATCTTCCCCAGCTAGCCTTTCACTCATATATTCACAGGATATGATTCTAAACGAAATTGACTTCCTACATCAATATTCACAGGATTCTCTAGATTGTCACATCATTCGGCACAGTAACAAGAACTTCAGATATTGCGTCACTCACAATTTCCCATGTGCCGGTCGCAATGAAGACTTACTGTTGTTGTTGGTTCCAACACTTTCTACAAGAATATATTGCCAATGTCCCGAACTTGCGAACTTGGGAGTATTTTCACTCGTACCTAGTGGAGATTTCAGAGAAATTGTAAGCGTGGCAGTCTTATCATGTTTGATTAAACCATTTCTGACTTTACCCTCTAGAATTGATATGGACTTACGTAAACGACTAGAATTTGTAGGTTGCTCAAATACTTCTTTCATGGCCTATAATAGTTGACATTATATATGCAGCTGGAACATAAAATTTCACACATTACCCTTTTGTACCATATCTGGATGGTTTATTAAACTGAACATTGCCAAAAATCAGTAATCTATTAAAATGAAAATATTTAATCTAACGTTTTTCAAGCAATATCTAGACTTTACTTACTGCCAAGAAAACCTACATTTATTGGCAGATTGTGGAACTCGCTGCCAGTTTCCTTATTCATAAAAACTTTAATCTAGGTTTTAATCTCAATGTAGGCTGCGTCGTCGTTATACAAAAGGCAAATTTTTCACTAAATAACTTTTGAAAATCAGCGTGTTATGTTTATTATGGCAAACAGGCATATGCGTGTTGCGGAAGACAAGTAATGTATTTGCGATTGACATTCCCGCGCCTACAGAGAAACAAATATCCACATATATTTTCAGTTAACCGACGCAATATGATATGCGGTGTCGAATTTTGATGGCTGAATTCGTTTTTGCGACTGCACGTTCACGTGAATTTATTTTTTATATTCTACTGGATCCAACGTGATTTCATTTATAAACACACAAGATAAAATATTTCACAACGAGCTAATTAGATAGGCTTAGAAATAGGTTTAGGTTTTTGTTTATTCTTTGTTTATTTGGACGTATTCGGTTGTAGATGATGAGAAAGAAAATTAAACAACTTTGCCACAGTTTAGGCGTTTTTTTTTGCGTTTACAGAGCAATAAACGTCTTACCACAAAAGACTTGGACATGCTGTTGACAAGTAATAAGCAGATATTCCGTTTTTTCTTTCTAAAATTACACGGCTAACACAGTTTCTTACAGACAAACACAAATACCCCTTAAACAAATGTTTATACGGTTCTACATTTACGGTAGTACTTTGTTCTAGTATTTTATTTTTCACTTTCCTGCCAAATAAACTATATTTAAAAAAATATATAGAAAGTCTGTAAACCTTCTCGTTCCGGATTTGCAATTTTTCTTATATAAAAATCAATTGCTGTTCGTTAGTCTTGCAAAAACTCGAGAACGGCTGGGCCGATTTAGCTAAATTTGGTCTTGAATTGTTTGTCGTACTTCAGGGAAGGTTTAAAAGGTGAGAAACATAAATTACTGTTAGGCGGTACGAAGTTTGTCGGGTCAGCTAGTAGTACATAAAAGTATAGTATAATTTAAAACTATTTCAATTTCAGAGTGTATTTAAGTGTACTATAATTGCTGTATAAAATAATTACTTCTACAGAAATAATCAACTTGGTAACTTGTAGGTATTAGACGTAGGTACACCCATTGTGCTAGGTACGTATTATTTACACTGAAATATCACTGTACGTAGGTATCTTGTATACGCCGCTTAATGATTTCAGATATTCAGGTAGAACACAATACTCGAATGTGTTGATGTTAGGAATTCACGTGGAAACCTTAATAATGATTACTCAGGTTCGTTTGGTAATTGGTGTGTAAAAGTTATTTGCGATTGGTTGTAACAAATTAAGCAAATGTTTGGAAATGTAAGATATTATTTTACAGATCCATATTATTATTATATATTTATTTATTTATATTATTACAATTACTTTATAACCAAATTAAATTTTGAATTCTTTTATTGGTCAAAAATATAAGTTATACTAATGCTCATACTCATTTATTCATACATTCTGTACATGTCAGTAAAATACTATAAAAATACATCTGCTTAAATTTATATAAATTGAAATGTGTAAAACATATTAAGTTCTCAATGGCAAAGCCATGAATTTCTTATAGTCTTCGAACGCTTTGTTGACAAGCCAGCATTTAATTTTAACTTAAATATCTTAGGGGTGGGTGCGTGTACGATATTAACAGGGAGTCTGTTGTATACGTTCGCACCCATAGCATGAGTCAACTTCATAGTTTTAACAAGCGAGTGCTTCACAGTGGCTAGGCTATTATTGTGTCTTGTGGGGTATCTGTGCATACCACCGATTGTTCTGTATGAAAAACTATTCTCGTAGGCGTACATTGCTACCTGCATTATTAATAATGACGCCAGTGTGAGTATACAGAGTGATATAAAGAAGGCTTTCTCATTTGTATCCGATGAAATACGGGCAATCGCGCGGACTGCTCGCTTCTGGAGTACGAATGCGCGACTCCATGAGGCTCCCCAAGCCCACACAGTTCAGTCCCGTATTGCAGTATAGAATGCACTGTTGCAAAGTAACAAGACCGCACCGCCTTGCTAGATAGGAACTTAGCGAGGCGCCTGAGAGCGAAACACGCCCCTCGAAGCCTTCCACATACCTTATTAATGTGAAATTCCCTGGTGAGGCCACTATCGAGTTCAAACCCTAAGAAGGTGGTGGTGTTAGTCTGCTCGACTTTAGTCCCATCTGAAAACACGCTTAGTGGTCCACGAACATGTCCCGTGAGATCGAATCAACTAGATTAACCGTTCTGACTCAGTCCCGGGGCAAAGGTGACCATAACATAATACTGGCACCAATACCGCGCTATATGTCTATTTCCAACCTTTGAACCAAGAAAGAGCCAGAACGGGGGTCACCACCTCTTTCATTGTCTCAACCGCAATGAGCATAAAGTGATATTGTGCTTTCATAACCACATATTTTACATGTTTTTTAGCTGCAGCGTCTTCTGCAGCAGCCGGTGAAAATGTTGAGCTGCCCAGATCCATATTATTAAATTAATACATTTGTATTTTTAACAGACTTTCAAAAAGCAGGAGGTTCTATTTTCATCTGTATATACTTATTGAGTACGTTCATGGATCGTCGTATGCCAAAAAAGTTAACGGTTACAAAACTACTAATACAAATATTTATAAAATATGCTGTAACAACTACATTGATCTAGTTAATATTGTATTAGATCAACCTTCCTAACTACTGACACGTGCGAAGGTAATGTTACCTGTTCACTACAAACCAATATTGGCTGTAAGGAATTTGTAGTACCGATCAAGATCCGCTTTGATGAGTCAACAAGTTCAGCGATGCCACGTGTAAATGTGAAACACGGTCGGATAAAAGACGATTTAACCGATTAAAAAAAAAAGAGGTACTTACGTAATTAGGCTGCTATTTTTTAAGTTCGTCCGAATTCACCCATTACAAAATGTTATTCGACGATTTGCAACGCGATGATAGATATAAAACTCTTTATTGTATGCACACATAAATAATACAATAAACTTAATAAAACTTAAGATTATGTGCAACAACTGGCGGCCTTATCGCTAATAGCGATCTCTTCCAGGCAACCTATGCGTAAGGATCAATGAGATTGAGGATATAAAAAAAGTTCTATGGTTAAGAACTTGCTTCATTTTCGGCCAAGATGTTATACGTCTACCAAAAAATGCCTGAAGATATAGTTAGTATTTATTATGAAATTCTGATATTTTGATTGGAAATATTTTTTTTACACTGCGATAAGTCCATTATTTTGAATTTGGTTCATAGATTAAAAAATAATAATCCCTTACCCTTATTATGGTATCATGTACACTGTCCTGGCCGGACTTCCATACATTTTTAAATCATCTATTTTAAACCACGATGCGAAACTACTAAGGACCCACAGAAAGAGCGGAATCGCATGATTCTTTTTTTTTTGTTAGAAAATATGAACATTTGTTGTGGTTCCTAATAATTATTATCAAAAACGGTCCAATGGTTTGATTTTTAAATCCAAGTAACTGAAAAACTTGTATATCTTTGTCATACAAATGAAACTACGGGTTGCAAGCAGTATCAATTTCAGGTAGGTACCATCTACTGATAAAGACAAATTCTATGACAACTCGCAATCAATATTAGTCTACTGATTCAGGCTACAGACGGTCACACAGAGTTTTTACGTACAAATGTATAAGCATACCCTCGAAATAGAGGTGCCTCATATAAATTTATAAAATAAGTACAAACACAATTTCGATACAATTCTAACAAATGAATTCGGAGAGTTTTTGTTTCTATAACAGCATGCTATATGAAAATTTCTAATCACAGATAAGGCTAGTCTAATCATTTTTTCTTACTTAATACGAAATAAAAGGTAAATAAAACCGCTCTTTATAAAAATACTCAACTAAATAACTATTTGGTACTAGTAGTCTAATTTAAACGTTTCTTAAAACGTTAACACATATTTAGCGTTGACTAATGAATTTAAACGAGATGATAAAGAAAAATACAAAGGTGACATAGTAAATCTTATTATTTTTTTAAAATTTTATAAGTTCACTCTATAAAATGTTAGTTTGCTTTCGCACGAGACACCATGAAATTAAGATTAGGTGTTCTCATTTATACAAAAGACACAGCTGCTTGAAACTTTTTTCGTAATTAAAAAGATAAGAGCAATACCTCTTGAATTAAAATTACAAAGAAAGCACTTTAAGAAGTGTTCTTTCGAGAAGCATTGGAATAAAGAACTGTTTAAACAGCTGTGCTCTTCATAGCGAAATTAATGTCGAATGGAATAAAGTAGGTAGGTGTTGAATTATCAGTTTGCCTACTCAAAAGTCAAAAAGACTTTAAAAGACAACTTAGATTTTTTTCTGATTACAATCTTGAGTAGTTAGTTTGTAACAAGAAATAGCACTAGCGGTCTTATTAATAAACGCTTCTTAACTTTAAATGTCTTATGTCTTGTTTTATCCGACGGAGAACGTCACGCGTCAAAACAAGACAAAAGACGATTAAAGTTAAGACGCGTTTATTACTCGTAATAAGACCGAAAACCCTTTTCTAGATACAAGTCCGTATAATTGCATATCCAAGCGTTTTTATGCTTATAACTTTTGCTACAGAAAAATTTGACAACCGCTTACTGGAGTCTCTAAAATCGTCTCAGAATTTTTATTTTTTTGTAGTTTCGTCGAATTTTTTGTTTTTATTAATCTCTATCTCAGCTATGTATTCTTAGAATGTCGTACTTACCAGACATAAACAGTTATCAAGTAACATAGTTACTAGCATTAAATAAAACGTCGTGGCGTGAAATGAAGCGTAAAATGGAGTTCCTTCCACAGATTAGTCCTTTTGTAGTGAGGCTTCGACGAAAGGAAATCACGGGAAATTGCCCAGAGCACGCCAGGGTGAGATTTCTCGTGTTATGGACAATTCCAATACGTTTACGTAACCTTTGTAGTACTTAATACAGAAATTATAGAGAAAATAAATTTAAAGTATTTCTACTATCCAATACTTATATTTATGCGATGTTTGATTTTAATGTTTTCAGATATAGATACCTATTTCTATCTATATGTATATTTTCTTTGGTGTACAATAAAGTTATACTTGCTACCAGGTCAGTTTTAATTGTAAGCTTATGACCAAGAAAGCTATATTAGTTGCAATATCAATTCCTTTTTATTATTGTTTTTTTTTTTTAATGTATGAGTCGTGATCTAAGTATTGTCGTGATCGTAACTAGTACTACAAATATTTACTACCCAGTTACTAGTTCTACGGACCGTTGACCTCGCTGCTATAATATTTTACCACTTTAAAACTATAGACAATTTTTAGACCCAGTTTTTTCTTGCTTATTCGTAGAACTATTATTTTAAGGCCCTCTTAAGTTCAAGTTCAAGTTCATTTATTGGTAATTGTTACAAATTACATGTCAAATATAGAATACTACAATATAACAAGTACACATCATGTACTAACGTTACATAGCTTTAGAATAAAAATAATAACATTCGAACAGTAAACTATTAAAGTATCAAAAAAAAAAAAAACAAGTAATCAATTCCTTGAATAAATTCGTATGTCACTCAAAATAATAATAGTTGATAAAATAAATATCGATACATTACTTCACCTAATTTTAGGGATAAATTCCTCGAAGTCATAAAATGACTCTTGAATGAGCCAACGTTTGAGCTTCATTTTGAAAGCTGGTAGGCTCACGGATGCAATAATGTTTGCAGGCAGTTTGTTATATACAGTCGGACCCATGACGTGCGTAAGTTTGGCAGACTTCTCCAAGCGACGCGGAAGGTTGGCGATCTGGAGTCCGTGACGCATGGGGTAACGGTGCCTCGCAGCTAGCTCAGTGTATTTGGCGAGATTCATGCGTGCGTACACAGCCACCTGATAAATCAGGATGGCTGGCAGCGTCATAATGCCCAGCATTTGAAATATCGGTCGAGCCGGGGCATCCCAGGCAGCGCGCGCTATGCATCTAACAGCCCGCTTCTGCATGCGGAACGCGCGCTCCCGGTCCGCGGCTCGAGCCCATAGCTCAGCGCCATACTGCAGCAGAGGGTGGACCGTCGCGAAGTAGCACGATCGCGCCACCTCGCGTGGCACCACTCTAGCCACCCGGCACAGCGCGAAGCACGCACTCCCCAGCTTCCCGCACAGGCTATCTATATGAACGTTCCATTTTAGACCACTATCGATATGGAACCCCAGAAACGTAGTTGTCTCTTGCTGCACAATACTCACTCCATCCAGAAGGACTGTCAGAGGTCTAGTCGACCTGCCTGACAAGTTGAATTGAATGAAGTGAGTTTTGGTGAGGTTAAGCGTCAACCCATTAATGCGAAACCACTGCGACAGTTGGCTTGCCGTTTCGTTCAGCTTCTGTTCTAGAGTATCCACCGAGGGCGCCGTGACTACCGCCGCCACGTCGTCTGCGTACATGAGAACTTCGGCAGCCTGCACAGCGACCGGTAGATCATTCATGAGAATGGAGAACAGTATATTGGAAACTGACGATCCCTGCGCTACGCCCATATCGGGGAGTAGTGGGTCTGATCTAATAGAACCTCCTTCGCCTACTACTATCTGGGATCTTCCCTGCATTAACCCTGTCAGAAGAGCATGTGACGCACCAACCACGCCGTAGTGCTGCAGTTTTGCAGCGATTACGGCGTGATCGGCCACATCAAATGCCTTCGAGAGGTCTCAGCAAAGAATTGCCACCTGCTGTTTGGGAATGGAGTCTCGAGCACCCACGACGCGGCGTATCAGCTCGCGAGTCAGCGAGGTTGTTGAACAACCTTCGCGGTACGCGTATTGCCGATCGGATAGCGCGTTTGTCTCAGACAGAAATCCAACAAGTCACGAGCTGAGTCCGTTCTCCAGAATTTTTGCAACTGCAGGTATTATGGAGACAGGTCTGTAGCTATCTATCGCTTCGCGTTGCCCCTTCCCTTTATAAAGTGGGGATACCTTACTGACTTTGAAGGGCCCAGGAAATATTCCCTCCCTCAAACAGCTATTAAATATATCGGCTAATATCGGTGCGAGCGGAATGATAGCAATTTTTATTAATTTCATAGACAGGTCATACACGTCTTTGGAAGTCTTATGAGGAATCCTAGTCAAGACTATCTGGTACACTTCATCTGCGCTGAACCTGCGCAGCCACAGCGAGCGGTCAGGCGGCACGCGCGCGGCGGCGAGCGCGGCGAGCACGCGCGGAACGTCTGCGCGCGGCGCACCGCACGCAGCGGCTGCACCCACGAATCTTGCATTCACGGCGTTCACCACAGACCGTTTGCAACAAAAATTTGTGCCATCAGATTTTTTTACCATGTCTACAAAGTCGACCCGAGGGGTGTTATTTTTCCCTCGCTCTTTATTTATTACTCTCCACATCGTTTTTGAGGTCTTTTCACTAGAATTAATTATATTACAATAATAATTAGCTTTAGAAATACGTATAAGTGAGTCATAATATGCATTCATGTCATAAATAATTTTATTAAGGTCGTCATTATGAGGAATTTTGTGACTAAAGTCAATTATTTCAGAAATCAATGCCCCATAATTAATTACTTCTTGGGATACCCAAGATGATTCCGATTTTTTATTAGTTAAGGTTTTTCTCAGCGGAAAACAATCGTCAATCTTATTTTTTAGTATCGTGACTAAAGATAATGCTTTTTTAGATGCATTATAATTTTTCATGGTAAAAATGTTCCAATCAATACTATCAATTGACATTACGAAATTCATCTGATTCGCATTAGAGAAGCTCCTACTTAAACGATGACACGGTTGAGGCTGTCGACTAGTACATAGAACCTTACATTTAACTCCGTGATGGTCGCTCAGCCCCGTGGTGACACGGTCTACGCTCAACGTGCCGGCGGGCAGGTTTGTGTACACATGATCCAGACAGCTAGACCTGGTTGTACCTACCCTGGTTACGAAATCTACTTCATTACGCAAGTCATGAGTCGACAGTAAGTCCATCAGTGTATCAACGTCTGTTTTAGAACCCGCCAAAGTGTCGATATTGAAGTCACCTATTATAATACAGTTTATACCTAACTCGGTAATTCTGTCGAGCAAGCTTTCAAAGTGAACCAAAAACTCTTTAGTGCTAACAACATTCGTCCTATACACACAGATAATAGTCAATCCAACTTCACTTAAATCTACAGCGGATATTTCTAAATATTGTTCAATAGATAGTGACGTCAATATTTTGTTTTCAACACAGCTAGTACCACGCTTAATAAAAATACACGATCCGCCGTGGCCATATTGCGTCCTACAATAATACGATCCTAATTCAAAACCACCGATTGCAACGCATTTTAAATTACATTCCGATTGAAAATGCTCCGTTAACGCAAGCACATCGCAACTAAATTCGCCTTCCAGTTGCACTTCAATCATCCCCGTCTTCTTATTAATGGAGCGAATATTCTGATGGCAAACTGTCAGATACTTATGCAGCGGTTGCGTAGTCGCATTCGAATTCGCATTATGTGGCGGAGATCGGCGCGACGTGGGGTCGCTGCGGCTCCGCGGGACTGGACTGCGCGTGCCCGCCGGCGCCTGCCATCCCCACTCCGGCGCGGCGGCGGTGGAGAAACCAATCGGTCATGCGAACTAGTGGCGGCCATGCGTCCGGCGAACTAATCACGTCATACAAGCTCTCGGGGAAGCCGATTACAAACGAGGCATGTTTGTCCGATTTTATGTCGCGTTTAACTACAGTGTATTTGTCACATGGTTTAATTTTATTTAACTACGCGGTATTTCTTACGAAATACCGCGTAAATACATAAGGTTTCAGCGTTCAAATATATTTTTATATATAGCGTTTATACTTTGCTATAGTCTCTTTTATTTATTGATGATGAATATAATTTTAGATATTTTTCTTATTTATTTAAAAATAACGTTTTTCCCGCTATTGTCAGTTAAAAAATCATGAAGTCTCTATTTTGGAAAGGTACTAACGAAGATTATTTGCTTCGATTACGTTAATTAAATAAATTAATAAATCGTAACATACTTACTCGTACCAGCAAACTTTGTATCATACATGCTTTAAAAGTCTAAATAAATATATTACCACAGTCAAAAGGTAAAACAATGCAACTGTACACCACAAGTAAACAGTTCATATGCAATACCAGTATGCTTATTTTATTTCAAAAAAAGCACAGCCTGTATAAATTTGCAATTCTGTGATAAAACAATGAAAATAAGAGTTTTTTAACTGCGGGTTGTTAGCTTAAACAAAATAAATATGGACTAAAAAATCATTTTATTAACAACCGAAACTTTCACCTAAATTACCCGAGAACTATATTATTAATATATCACATTTTAATAGCAAAATAAACAGTGTTTTTATCGGTTAGGGGTGTAATAAGCCAAAATTAGATCTTTATACTCATTCATGATTAACTTTTGGGACTAACGCGGAATTTTAGAAAAATAACCTGGCATTATAAAATGTTTTTAAAGTGTCGAGTAAATGTATGAAACAGCTGTTTTTTTATCAAATTTCGGATTGGTCCCATAGTGAAAGTTGTTCATTATTATGGATACAATGACCCCCTTGCAGCTTAGTGCACCCTGAACTGACGACACTACTGTAAAGAACTATTGACTCTTCTTATCTTCAGTCTCGTCTTCGCTGTAAACATTCGGTGTTTCACCAGGCTTCAGCAGACGTCCCACAATGTCGTATTTTTCTGAAAATATAAATAAAAGAAAAACATTACTTTTACTAGAAAAAAAAGCAATTTATACAGACTCAGCTTGTACAATACAAGTCTCTCTGACTTGTATTGTACAAGCTGAGTCCCAGATTTACTGCTTCAATAAAATAATTATGTTTAACCTGTTTTTTTTTGTAAAAAACAACTACATGTCTATCTAACCATCAATAATGGTTATCTATTAATTTTTTTAAAGCTGATGATTATGTATACGTCAGTAAATCCAAATAAGAAGGTAATATTTTCAGAATAATAAAATTTTGGAAATATATATATATATATACATAACTACTCGTATTCACAATATCATTTAATATTCGTAAGCTATGACGCAACACAATGTTATTGTTTTTCAATTTACGAATATTTCATTCATTACGGACGCAATAAAATATCTTTCAGAATGAAGTCATGACATATTTATTGATATTGCTGGTTTGTTACGTATGTAAATTGGTATCAAATTGAAATACAGCTTGACAAAGACCTCATAGTATCGATGGTACTGATACCTCATAGCATGAGGGCACACCCGTGACGCAAAAACGACGGGTATTATAACAAAGTTTGGCATTTGTATTTTATTTTATTTTAAAGGTGTATTAGTCGTGAATGATCTTGCGATGCTCGATGAAAATCTTTACTGTAAGACTGCCGCTACAAAATGACGGGTAAAAAATATTTTTTTCATAACTCCCTCAATATGTGTAACAAATGATAGGGCTTCACTAATAGAATACTATACGAATGATAATTTTAAATTCAAGATGGCAGCCACTAATTTAGGATGTTTTTTTTTAATTCAATTTTACTTGTTGATTTATTAATCTCATTAAAATGATACTGCAGGCTTCTACGGTTTAGAACCGGACACATAATATTACCTAGTCACTTAACCGAAATAAAAACATTTTTTTTTTTGAGATTATTATAAAATCTATTATAAAAATAAATAAGTCTATTATGGCAAAATAGCTTATTTTATACGCATGGCTTTAAAAGTTAGAAGTGTTTTTGAGTTTATGTATGTGAATTTATTTTTTTACTAAAAAGTCTCAATGTCTGAACGAAATTAGATAATGTTACAATTCCTATAATAATATGGTCAACAGTGCCATTAGCTAAATTTAAAAAAAAAAGTAAACTGTAAAGCGGTGTTCAATGGGGTAATACATTAGCCACCTTTTATGAACTACTTGTAAAATTTGTCTTCTCGCATTTTATGTTTTGTTTGAACCTTTTAGTCACCGTCACCAATGAATTTGATAATAGAAATATTATATTTCTAATCAATTTATTTTTGATTATAGAAATTTAGACCTTCATCTAATCAATTTATTTTATCTTAATTAACAAACCTTGTTATAATGTACCTAAATATGATATCATACAATATTAATTATTACTATCGATCTTCATTTTAGTAAGTAGGTATCATTTTGACAAAGGCTAATAATTATGCAAACTTCTGAATATTAATATGGCCTCATTGCATTATAATAAAGTCAACAGACTGTAACACATTCATTGTTTTAAAATCACCTAGAGCAATGTAACTGAACTAAATACATGCACGGTACCTCATTTTTTTGAATTCATTTATAAGGAAAGTTTAGCTCTATACAACGAAATAATCGGCTCTACATGGAAGTCTCTATTTGCAGCTTAAAAATTCTAGCTATAGATTACATAATTATTATATGACTGCATTGATAGTATACGTTAATTTCCTATTTAATTAATTATTTCGAACATTTAAAATATTATTATTTTGACTGTTGTCCTGATTATCACACTTAAATACAGGTTTATCGGTCAGTGGTGTACTAAGCCGAAAGTAGGTCACAAGGATCAACTATCAGTATGATACCAACTCTGAATTCGAGAAAAACTAAACTGTTTTATTCATTTTGTCGACGACCGATCGACTTTTTGTATAAAACAGCTGTGTTTTTTTCGAATCAGAGTTGGTCTCATAGTGAGAGTCGTTCCTTAGGATGAGTATAGTAACCCTCTTTTCCTTTTTTGACTTAGCACACCCCTAATCAATAACCCTATATAAATAAAAATGACATATCAATAACAATGCATAACGTAGCTCATATGTTAACGCAGTTACAAAATAAATGTGGCAGAAACGCAAAATTTCCAAATATCGATACTTTTACCACATTTATAGCTACTGATAACACTATGAGTACTAGTGGTTCTGTAATGATAAGGAGTTACTATTTTTGTGATAATACGTAAGAAATATGAATACAATAAGCACAGATTGTACTATTCTAGCAATCGATAACAACTCACCTTGAACAGGAATATACAAGTGGAGCAGATAATATATAACTATTAAAAACAAGAATAGTAGTGATTGAAACGAAAATAATGCACGTAATTTAACTACAAAACTTAATAGGAACTGTTTACATGTTTTACATGTAGCAAACATAATACACATAATTTTACGAAAATAAACATTTTCAAAAATACTTATCATTTATATTTTTGATTTACTAAAAAAACGTAAAATCATAGACCTGACCTATATACATACTTTCAACAACATGTATCAACGAATGTTTCAGATATCTTTATCTGAGTTACTCGTTTTTGTTATCTCGCACGAATAAGGCTGGAAGTCGCACGGTTGTGCGACTTCGCACCATTAGATTTTATCTTCTAGTAAGTAAGCATCATTGTAAAAACAAATCTACAAATTGTCGTACTTAATAGATTTTATTCTAGAGTTCACATATTACCATCATCATCATCATCTTACCACTCTTATCCACTGCTAACTCTCCCAAAGAACGCCAGTCGGTCCTATCCTGGGCTTCTCTCGTCTTCACCACTGCCTGCTTGCTCCACTTCAACTTCTTGCAGGACATCCATATTTTTGCCGGTTTGCAGTTTGCACTCGAGAACTTGGCAACTTCATCGATAATATTCACATCATAATATTTTCATCATACAATACAATAATTCACGTACCCCTGAATTGATCCTCCCATTCTTTGGCAGAAGCAACTTCATCAGGGCTCAGATCGCTGGTGTCATCCCATTCCTTGTCTGACGCAGCAACTTGACCTGTGGCCAGACCACGAGTGGCATCCTTACCGGCAAACGCTGAATAAGGGCCACCTGGAATTATGCAAATTAACATTAATGAAAAAATTATATAGTTTTCGATAAAAATTTCTGTGTTGGAGAGGGTAATTGACAGGGATAAATATTAATAAAACTGTCACAACTTTAAGCGTCCTTTCTCTTGTTTTGTCCTATATATACTACCTCCCCTAATGTAAGAAAAAGGCGAGAGACGCAATATGTATTAATTCCGTTGTCGTGTAATTAAATCTCGAGATGACAAGCAGACTTAGAGTGTATTTTGGTTGAAAGTGTTGGCCACTCGATAAACTTAAGCGTCAAATCTTGGCCCGATATACAAAAATTATTGCCGAAAGATTTTTAATTGTCAGTTTTAAATATAAGTACATTAATTGATGAAGTCAGGGGTTACTTTGCGGAAATCCATTTATAATAAGATGGTATATACAAGATATTTAGTGTTTTTCCGCCTCGTCTTGATGACAGCGTGAGAAATCGAAAAATATTTTTGTTTTTATGGTGTGGTTCCTCCTCACCACCGCCACACCTCACCTTATTATTTCTCTTTCTCTCAGTATCCGACTTCCTCGACACGTGTTTCGCCTTAGCACAAGGCATCCTCAGGAGATGTTGACTCTTCAAGCGCTTACTCGAAAGAGCTTTCGAAAATATTTTGTATATACCATCTTATTATAAGTACATTTTTAATTACCTAAATCTGTAAACAATATTGAGTTTACATAAAAAATAAAATATCTTATAACGTTGCCGATACGAACAGCATTAATATAGATTTCTAATTCTAACATCGAAAATTTGTACAAGTAAATCCCAGAACTTCAGTTCGTACCACATAATATTTTTAACTAAGATTTGGGGAAACTATCGGAGTTGATCTTATGAATACAAAATGTTTCAGCATGAGGAGAATATAAATGTTGTTAGTGTGGGTTTTATTATCTAAATTGTTCTCAAAATGAGTTTTAGGGAGGAAATTTAAAATAATTATATTTCCGGTTATTAATTCAACTAAGAAAAAGAAGGCAAACTCTTGACCGATTCTTTATATATAGAACTATTTTGTATAGTCCAGGATCCCTAGAACATATTTGCCTACAGAATCGATGATCAAAGAGTCCCTTCAAAAAGGTGACTATTTGATGAAATCATATTTTATAGGAAAAATATTTTTTCGAATATTTTGTTTCAAAATAGATTTTGATTTATTATCTTGAGATTTAGCAAAAAACGAAATAGTTATTAATACATATTTGAGAATCAACAAATCGAGGTATATCATGCTTGCTATCTCTATTAGCTACCACAACCGAAAGTTTTATATAGGACATAGTTGAGCGTCTCATCAAAATCAAGCTACTCACGAAAAATTAGCTTGATAGTAATCAAGTGCTAAACATATATACATTTCTAGGGATCCTGGACGAATACCTTTAAGTTGTGCTCCACTAGTCCGTGCTAAGTGTTATTGAAACACACACACACAAACTTACAAATGAAAAAAAAAGACAGATTTGAACCGCTGACTCGGTCAATGACTAAGCTGCTGTAAGTTATATTTTCAAGGTTTTAAAATAGACATTAATATTTAGTTAAACATTCAACGAATCGAAATTTCAAAATAATAAATTTACATCATCTAAATTGTTTTGACCTCCATTGGTATCAATTAAAACTGATTTGAAGTCGTCTGATCAATTGATACGTAGACACTTACAAAATAGACAATTAAGGTTATTGATCAAACAAATTAAACAAAAAATGAGTCAAAATGCAAATATTTCGGTTCATTTCTTACTGCAAGTAGGCAGGTAAATGGTTAGATGATGAATGGTTAGAGGTCTCAAACAAGAGATCATATATATATATACCCCAAGTTTATACAACTTTCTCTAACCTCCAATAAGTTTTAACATTTGATCTCAAGTATTTCGTTAAAGTATATTTTTTCCAAAGGCGTGTAAATTTTGATATCCTTAGCAAAATAATGGTTAGATATATCATTTGTTTTAAGTCGGTAACGGTTTCAAAGATTTGGACATGCCTATTAGGCAAATATTCAAGTTCATTCCTTTATACAAATCTATCAGTTGTTTAGAAATAATTACCCCGTATAAGTTAAGGCAACGTTTGTCGTTGGCAAACTTTGTCTAACCAGTTGAGTGTCTGACAACCAATTTTAATATTCGGTCTCTAAGTTATATATTTTTATGTATTTTTAACTCCCGACACAAAAACAACGAGGTGTTACTATTATGTCTCCGTGTGTGTGTCTGTGGCATCGTAGCTCCCAAACGGATGGAACGATTTTGATTATTTGTATGAAAGGTGTATTAGTCGGGAGTGTTCTTAGCTATGTTTGATGAAATTCGGTCCAACATGGCAGCCGCCACAAAATGGCGAAGCACAATTTTTTTCATGACTCTCACAATATGGATACTAATCAAATGTAAGGGATTGACTAGTAGAATGCTATAACATTATGATAATTTTAAACCCAAAATGGCAGCCACAACAAGTGTCGGACGTGACATTCTTCTTTGACATTTTGTGTAATAAAGCTATTTTGTATATGTAATCTTTAGCAAAAAAAAAATATGATAAGACAGATTCGTAATAATACGCCATACTCACTACAAATAGATTTAGAGGGCATTAAATTATTCCTAAGAATTATTTTAATCGGAGGATTTTAGACACGTATTAGCTTAACAGCCAGCCCCGCACAGATGTTTACGCGCACATGTTTCGATGATAAATTATTGAACTATTATTTTAATATGAAGCTTATTACTATGCGGGCACATGAATGCCGCTTCTAACATTATTTGTTGGTCAGTTACGGTAAAACTTGCATAGTAATTGTCTGTTTAGCGCCCACTTTGTTCTGGTTTGTGAGCACCGTGTATTTTATTGCTTCGGCTGATTCTCGATGCGAATCTTATTATTGTAACAATATTAATTTGTTGTATGGTATATACAAAAATCTTGATAATGACATGGTGAGGTTTGTTAACAAGAAAGTTTTTAATAACAGGGTAGTATTACAAATTTATATTCTCTCGTCAAAAATCCCGCAGTGCCTGAAGACAAGGGTCTTCAACCAATATGTGTAGCCAGAGATGACATATGGCACAGAGACGTGGTGTTTAACTGTTGGCTTGTATCTTTGCTTTTATTGTATCTTTGAATTTAGTTCCTTACAGGAGCCATGTCGTCAAATGAGGTCTTTCATAATTAATCATTATTTCCTATGTATCATATTCCACTTTGTCTACAAAAAAAAGGGTAAGGAAAAAAATAATTCAGGTCTAATATGGTATATGAGTAGCTATAAATAATATAGGTAATTAAAGCAAATACATTCACATGCAGATGCAGCCGAGAATCAACCGACCTGCATAGGTATAAAGATAACTAAAATGCGCTAGTGTAGGTACCTGCTGCATAAAGCATTAATGTAAGTACCTATTCATTTTCGACAGAATCTACTTAAAATTTCATCCAACAAAGTCCTTAAAAGCGAAACAAACCAGCATTTGCACCTGCACAGGTGTTTTATCATCACATTTCGCACTTGTCGCCGTTTGATAGATCGTAAACGATAACGTTGGGGTTACCGTCGCGGCTACTACAAACCGTAAACATAAACCGGTTAGTTGAAACTGCCTTACAGCATTCTCACATAACACTCGCCCTCTCTGTCTTTACCATTATTCATGATAGAGACAGACTGTGATCGTAATGTGATGCTTTAAGATTGCGGGCCTCTATTCCACCGTTACGGCTGTAACTATTATCATCGCATTTTGTAGCCGTTTCTTGATGTTGTAATAATGTCTTTTCTGCTTTTAGTATGGCGTTTTGTTTCTAAAATAGCGGCATTTGTTATAAGACTCAACGTCTTATAAAATTGTTAACCTGTAAAATGTTTTTGATTAACGTATATTGACCCCGGTTCGGGATCTCGTTAAGTAGTTATATTATTTAGAGCACTCCAGCGTTTAGTCGTTTTTAAATTGTCTTTTTTAGTTTCCTTCTTTTTATCTTTTTTTAATTAATTTTCTTATAAATAACTTTTAGTAACAACAGTTTATAATTCAGGGTTAATTGCAAAAATAAACCCAGTCCAAGTATTTTTTTAACCATATTACAAGATTTATTCCAAGTTTTGTGTTGTAAAAACACTAAGCTATTGTTTAAGAGTCCGGCCTTTACCTTCACAATGTAGGTAAGTAATCATTACCTACATTAAATTCATTAAAACGTCCTCATTTTCTATGTATATACAAACTTGACCTTTGCTCACTCATTTATATTCTGACTGACATCAATATAATTTACTACGTAGGTACGACTATAGAATATAAGCATAGTAGATTTAGTACTCACCGGGTCCGTAAAACCTCTTCCCTTTAGTGACATCGAAAATTACGCCATTTACAGCCAGCAAAACTCTCCCATCACTTTGAGTGCCATCGTATTTTTTTAGCTCCGCAACTGTAAGATCCTTTCTTATTTTGGGCAGTTGAGGTGGCGGTGGCGGAATGTCGACTTCACTTTCGAAATTAGACTTTACTATCTTGTAAATAAGGTAGATAATTACGGCGATGAGGACTACGTTAAGTGGACTTGATAATTCGTCCCAGTAGGTTGGAGTAGGAGCGCTTGATTCGTCGGCCATGTTGTTTTTTGTTATACGTCTGGCAAGCGCGAGCGCGTATATTACACTGGTTGGATCTAGTCTGTGGTTGTTATCGAGGCGTCATTGGTAAGGTCGACAAGTTTTGTTGGTCGTGTGCTGATCAATTTGTGCTGGATCACTGTGTTCTTGCGTTTATTATGTCAGCTAGTTAATACAATGGAATGTTCTTAATGATTGTTCTTATAATCGCATTATTATTAAACAAATCGATTCGAATTTCGTTAAAACAGAGCAGAATACCTTTTCAAATTATTGTATGGATAGATAACTCTATATATTTTTTTAATACAAGACTATCGGTTAAGGATGTACCTACCTACTAAGCCGAAGAAGGGTCACTATACTCACCCTGAGAGTCTCCTCATCATCGTGAGGCCAACACTGAAGCCTAGAAATTTAAGAAATTCACAAATATTTGTACAATTTCATAAATGGCTAGGAAAAGAGCGTCTGTAGTGTCAGTATTTAATAATGATAAAAAAGGTCAACATTTAAATTGAGAAAAAAAATCTGCTGTTCCAAACAAAAAGTTTATCAGTCGTCGACAAAATGTATGAGACAACTGATTTATTTTTCTTTTATTCAAAGTTAGTCCAATATTGAAGGTTGAGTAAATAAATAGTGACCCTCTTTCAGCTGAGTACCCTAACATATAACACTGTATAATATCTACTATCATCAATACAAATTCAGATTTTGTATTGGCTTATAAAAGTGGTCCTTTTAAGGTGGGTAGGTATGTTGCATACTCGTAGTTCTATAAAGAGTAAAACTTTACTTTCAAGCGTAAACTTCTTCCTCCAAAGTTGACGTCCGGTCCATCCTCTTATCTCAACAAGTACATATCTCGCTTATAAATGTGTGAAATATTTATTTGAGATCGACTCGGATGTTTAGGACAAATATTATTAAAATCGGTAAAATGCGATATTTACTTACACAATTTCCACATTCCATACATTTTCAGCAAATTCTGATTAAAGTATTGCCAGACACGTATTGCTCGCTTGGTAAACTATTAAAGAAAAATTCTTGCTATGTAATGACTGATCAATTATCATAAATCTTTTACCGACTTCAAACAGGAGGATTTTCTCATTTCATCGGAATCTTTTTTTGTTGTTGTAAGATTCCCGATTTCTCAGATATAACTAGACCATAGAAATAATATATTATTATGCGAAAGTACATAATTTTCAACCGAATTTAATTCGGTAGGCAAAACTTGCAAGAACAAAAATATCAGCTATGTAGGTAATCTAGGCAAATAAAAAAATATTTTGTTATAATAAGAAAACCATTTGACAATTTTGATAAAATGTACACGGAGTCCGTATAAATAACTATTACCAAAATCGTAACACCTAAACAAATAACATTTTGCTTACCGAATTGAATTTGGTTTTCATTTTTTTAAAGCATTACTTGTGCCCATATGAGGAAACCGAAAACAATCACCACGTTTCTTATCATGGTCTTCTTAACTCTGTCTGTTGTATTTTTTAGCCAACTACGTTAACAGTTTCATTAGCAAATTGATTATCTAGTAATTACTTGTGCTTATGTATCTATGCATTTTTGGTTAGTTCTATAGGCTTATTTGGTCGTATTTTAAGTCAATATTAAAGAGTCAAACGCTTAGTGTGAACTACAATCAAAAGTCTTTAGACAATTACACTTAGGTACAATTTACCGAATAAACAAAAATCTGAAAATAGACTGAAATAAAATTACTAGAACTGATATGGTAGAAAATGAATAAAATCTTAATTTCTGACCACGTGCTTAACAACTTCTGGTTATGTTGCTTTACTAAATAGCAGGCAAGAGTAAGTTTTTGGGCAAGTTAAAATTAAGTAATACCGTAACGAATTTCTCAACTGTAAAATAATATTAACGACAATAAAATAGTTTAGTTTAGTTCATTGACACGTGTAAGAAAATGTAACAAACATAATGTCTTATGCCATTAAAAATACATCGTGGCTACTTCTCATCAAAGTGTCAATTTTATGCAACATATAGTTTTCATTCAACCAGACCAAAGCGATGTAGACCCATGCAATGTACGTAAATTATGATGTGAAAAACCCAACTTTACAATTATTAAAAATAAAATTAGAAATTTTCTCCGATAATTATTTTAAATCGGAAGCAGTTTCATAATTATTATAATCCTACGAGTTTATTTCGACTTTCAATATATGTTTTTTATAACTCTTATGTATAAACCATTCAATTTCTCAATGGAGTTAAAATCAAGTAAAAAACGTCATTTCATAACCTTTGGATTCCGGATAATGTAATGATATGCTTAGGATAGTAAAGCATTTTTCTTCACTTAGATGAGGTAATCAAACCATTTATCGATTTCTAGTCCTTAGTTTTTATATTTCATTAAAAATAGATTAGTTAAAATTTCGAACTATGAGTCTATTGGAAAAGCGCTCATATCAATTAATTTATTTTTCATACAGAGGTAGGATTTCCATAATGCGGATTTAAGTTATGAGAGAAGGATGGTAACCAGGCGTACCTATAATTTTCTACTAAAGTTGAATTAATTATTTTGTTTTATTTTGATGCCTTCAGCTAGGTAAAAATGTAAAACGGCCAAATCATCTCCGCTCAATTTTAGACCAAGTAGGTATGATGAGATCATAATATATAATTTATTTATTTGTTTTGTAATATAAAATTCCTGAAGTGCATATCTATTGATAAAGTATAAATGAAAATCTATTTACTTTATGAACAAAAAACCTAGATTCAATATTTTTTTGTTTTTACTTTTTTTTATTCGAATCAGTTAGTCATTTGACCACTAAGCTAGCACGAATGCATTGAAGTCTATAGTTATGGCCTTAGATGAAGAAATACTAGAAAATATCAACAAATGTTAATAGTTGTGTCACTCGACATATCACACTCGACAATATGAGAGCGACACTCGTCCATTAAAAGTTCATGTTTCTATGAGCCTTGAAGCGCGGAATGAATTAATTCGACTGATTTTCATTAGGAGACTACTTATTTAATTAATGTTAGATATAATCAGTAACCTGCGTCGAATTATGAATATATAATATCTTTAATTTCTTTATTAAAATTCATACTTTTCTTACTTATCAATTCTCTTTTTTAACATCCACACGAAGGTCTTCAGATACCAAACTAGGTATAGCCTGTGCTATGGGTAACCTGATGACTGATATACATACTTTTATACATAAATACATACTTATATATATAATAAACAACCAGACACAGGTCAAACAGACATGTTCATGCACACAAATGTATGACATGTCCGGGGATCGAACCCGGGACCAGCGGCGCAGAAGTCAGGATTGCTACTAACTGGGCCAACCGGCCAGTCAAAATAACAAAATAATAAAATACTAAGTTATTTGTTCGAAATCCCTTTTGACTATCGTCAACCCTGTACAGCCATGACATTATACAGTTTTATCTAGAAAACGTCAATTTGGTATTCGTAGTAGATTAAATACATCAATGTCTATCACAAACCGTCCAGCTGAGGTCAATATCATTCAATGATTACCATAACAGTTTGGTCTCGTGACGTCGGATACTGCGACGCCATAAGGTCTCATGAATTATAAATTTTGTACTGTAAAATATTACGGGTCGATCAAGATCACTCAGCTTATTCGTGCGTAGAAATTAAGTGTTTGTATACGCTTACGAAGATGAGAACTACATAACTAGCTGTTGAATAGAACTTGCAACCAAGTTTGTAAGAACTAAAACAGAAAAAATGGTTTTAGAGTAAACCAGATAATATTTTGTGTTTCATATCAGAATCTGTTAGCAATAATTTTGTGCAATTTTCTTGTACAGTTGTAAACGTATCCTCAATAGTTACCTACGAAATAGTAAAGAAATACAACGACGATCTATTGCCATCGTTTCAGTAAATTGACTAATCTCCAAGGCCTCAAAGAAAAAGAGGAAAATAAATATAGATACGAGTAATAGTCAGCTGACAACTATATATTTAAAAGAGAAATGTCCTATAATACCTATTCATTGTTAGTGATTTAAGCTCTTCTTTCATCATCTTACCTCACTGTTCACAGATTTTGTAGACTTAATCACGCAAGTTACAAAGTTCAAGAGTTTTTCTAAATCATTGTTCATTTAGGTAAAGCCACATAAGAGCAAGCGTGATGGACTATGGCTTATACCCCCTTCATGGATTAGACCCGTCCTCAGGAGTGAGACGCTATGGGTTGATACAAAAAAGCTTTGAAGGATTCTAATTACAATTAGAAAACTCTTGATTGTCACCACAAAAAATAATAGAAAATCAGATAATAAATATAATAATAAAATATAACAGAAAAGAGGCACATAATGCGGTCGCTTTTTAGCTACGTATTAGCTAATAAGCGATCTCTTCCCGACAAAAAACGTGTCTGTATAACTAAAGCATTTTACGACGCTGGCCATTTTATCTTCCTTTTTTCGACTTCAAAGTTCGTTTGTTTTCAACTTTTTTTTCACATAATTAGAAATATATTGTAATCTTTTAAACTGACCGCAAATATTATGTATTAGATATATCGAACAGCTTGTACTATATGCAAGAAAATTATGCACGCCTTTATTTGACTGAGCAAAATTCTAGATTCTGTCTGATGTCTGAAAGATGTCTATTAGAAAAATCATTGATGTACCCTACTGTTCAAAATAATAAATAATGGATCGGTTGTTTGTTATAAAAAACAATGATTTAGTTTTAAAAACTATCGCGTGTTAATGTTCATTTTGATTAACAATAGTACGGATGTTGAAAAGGTCCAACTATTGGTTTCGCTCACATTATGTGAACTTCATCCGTTAAACTTTTTACGACAGGCACGGGGATACCGCAGCAGTATTCTTAGACCCCTGCAACAGGGTTAAAGCCTATTGCGGCCACCTCTACGGTGTAGTGCCGTCTCCTTGTGGGATCTTTTCTTTCCCGTGCTCGCTCTGACGCTTCCTTTTGTGAAAACACGCTTTCGCAGAAATCCACTACAGAGTGCCATGCCGCCCTGTCTGCCAGCATTTTCGTTACTACGTTTGGCAGAATGAGATCCGGTCCTATTGAGTTGGTGAGTACCTGCTTTTCGGAGGCCGAAAGGCAGGTACTCACCAACATGGCCTATTTTTATATGGCTGACCCCATGGATCACCATCTAGACTCTGCACAAGTTCATTCCATGACCGTTCGCGAGCTTCCCTGACAGTCTTTTGAAGCGCTTTAGTAGCTTCACGGTATGCCAAATATGCCTCTGTGTTCGTTCGTCGTAGCACGCCGTCTCCTGCGAGATCTAGTGAAGACACGTCGTGAACGTAAATATCTAGCACGCAATTGTGCTTTATCTGACGACCACTAGTATGCTGCCTTAAGCCGTCGGATGGACCCGAGGCATCGACAAATCGCAAAGCAAAGTCAACGTATCCTGGAACTGGACGGTTTGTGTCTCGGGATCAACTGCAACATCTAAGTATCCCGACCAAGCAATAGCAATGGCTGCTGCTTCGATTAGATCTTTGTTGAGTATTTTTAAAGACCAAGGTTTTGATCGAACTAAACGAGAGTTAGCCGCATTGTTGCTAGATTGAATTACTACCTCAAGTAATGTGACGATGATCAGAAAGAGTTACAATGTCTTCTGCCACTCTCCACTCAGATACAATACGTGAAACTGACGGCGTAGCCCAGGACAAATCAACGATTGATTCTCCTTGCCATCTAACGCAAGTACTCACAGAACGTTGATTTAGGAGGCAAAGATTCATTTCTAATGCCCAATTTAGCTTATATTTCTGGTCAACATATAGGACTTTTGATCCCAGTAAATTTCATATATTCCCAGTATATTCCCGTAGGATAGTTAAAACTGCTATAAAATTTTAATTGAAGGAATAATAAATACCACGCGGATGAAGTCGCGGCCTTTTTTATATCCTACTTAGCTAGGCATTTGACCACAAGTACGCACGACCACGGAACTCAGCGATACTGTAGCCCTAGATGGAGCATGCTAAAAGCCTTATCTAGAATTCTTGCATCGTAGACAGAACGCGTTATCGACCGCGCCGTGCCGTTCCGATAGTCTTTGCGTCCATTTGGTTTTATTGATGCGCAAATTGTGGATTACAAGTTCAATTCTTTGCTAATAGTGATAGATAGCTGGAGGGACTAAATAGTTTATATATTTAGGGTTGGGTTTATGAAGGTTTAGTAATGTAATATTGATGTTATAATCACGCTATATTGTACTAGCATTGATCTACTCTTTTCCAAATGATTAATATCCTATTTTATTAGAGGTATCTATACAAAAGTAACGTCACTAAGAAAAAAATATAATGTACTTTTGTACCTACATATTATATGGCACTACGAAATATCTGATAAACTTTCAATTATTTTGTTATTTTATTCTAACTAAAAATAAATGTATCAACTTCAACAAAAATAATAAAACAACACTGACACTAGTGAGATTTGAACCCACGTCCGTTTTTACGGAGTGGCCGATAATTTCGGCATTTACTTCGACTGGAAGCGTGGCGTCTTCTGTAATCCGGCTACTCGGAGGTCGGGACCGGAGGATGGTTTGAGGTCGGGAGTCCACTGGTGCTGCGCGCCCCATGTTGACTAGACGTCCACACTAAGCCTGGTATTAATATGGACCTCCCGGAGGAGTCTGGGAGGTGCAGGTTATCTAAGGAGAGGCGAACCGGGCCAGGGGGGAAACCCAGCAGCCAAAAGTCTCCGTATCGGGCAGTAGTGGGATAGCGGCTGGGAGTGGGGCCGCAGTATCAGCCTGACCAATACAATCAGACCCGTTTCTTTTGCCATTTTGCTCAACTTTGCCAGTCAATTTGCAAATATTTTTCCTTTAATAATGGGTCTGAATTTGAATGTAAATTTATGCATGCGTGATAGTATAATCCAGCTATTATTTGCATTTGATGTACGCTAAGCAATATTTTTTGCACCTTTGCACATTTTAAACAATATCTTATCACAAAAATGAAATACAATATATTATAATGACGCCGATCTTATTTCATAGCGTTTGTTACTAGAAATGTTTGTATAGGTACCTTTACATACAGTAATTTCTAGTAACTGACGCTTAGGCATGTTAACAGTAATAAAAAAACAGTTGAATCACCGTAAATTTCATTTTCGGTTAGTCAAATATAGCAACGTATTTGCTTATGTTACTTAAATTTAAAACCGTCTCTAAACCATTCAGAGTTCCCCCAACAAGAAATAGTTCCAACAACAAACTAAGGCTAGTTACACACATGCAGTTTGTGTTGTAGTGAGCAATTGTGAGAGACTCCGCTCGTGGCTCACGAGTGAGTAACTCAAACACAATAATGGAGGCATGCAGCGAGAATACTCCACGTATAATCATGCTCGGAATGTTTGCGAACGAGATACCGAAGTGTTATGAGACGGGCAGCTGTGTGTACCGGCCCTTAAACGCCTGCGGAGGGCTTTAGTCTGTCTGATAACAATGGTTTTATAATTTTACTGTGGTGGAAGGTACAGACTGTAGTCGTATTAAGGTATGTATTAATAATGTAAAAATTGTTGGCAGCATTTACGGGTTGCGTATTAAATAAATTGCTAAGATACTTTATTATAATATAAGAAATAAGTACATTTGCGCCGGTAACACTCAAGAGCGGTTCGCTCGACTAGATAGTGTTGTATATTGACATTTTTAAAGTAATCAGTTTTTAAATTAAAGGCATGTAATATATAAAAAAAAACCTATAATTCGTTGACTTCGGCTTTGTGGTTATTAAGTGTAGTCCCGGTATCATGACATGTTACATTATGAACGCCTGGTGATTTATTTTAGCAATATTTCTAAGGCTTTTCTCTGTGTAAAACATATTTATTATTAAGTGGGAAGTACGTATTTTTAAACTCTGTTTTAATCAACTTCATCAACTAAAAAATATATGTTATGTGGAACCCAAATATTTCTGCTTAGATTTATTAATATTTATCTTACATATTTACTAAGGTTATAAGATAACAAATTAAGTACATTTATACCAACACGAGTATAAAGTCTTTGGTTTAAGTAGGTACAGCATAAGTCCTGAAGAACTGGTTAGTTTGGAACTGCTGAAGTTTCAGACCGATGTGGAAGCTTCACGGCGAGAAACATAACTTATTTCATTTTCTACTTCAGTCGCAGGTAAAGTGCAAGTCTGTTGTAACCTTCGCCGTAAGTAGTCAAGAGTTAAAGTAAAAAAATACTTTAAAAATATCTAATACTGTACCAAAGTTTATTTAGAAGGTTAATGCTGGATGATTTAACCACCATTATGTTAAGTTGGGACACTGGTTTGTGACAAAAAATAGCACATATAATTAAATTTAGTTTTTTTTTTTTATAAAATGTATAAAATGTTTTTTTCTGCTGTAAATATTTTTATTTCCTTCTATAAATTAATTTATAGCCAACTTTTGTAATACTAGAACACAAGTTAATTTAAAAAAGGAATTACCGACATCATTTCGGCAGCCAGTCGTCGATAAAACTTTTTCAGTTATCCTAACTTATAAATGCGAAAGTAACTCTGTCTGTCTGTGTCGCTTTCACGCCAAAACCACTGAACCGATCTGGATGAAATTTTGGTACACAGGTAGATTGGACCCCGGGAAAGGACATATGATACTTTTTAACCGACTTCAAAAAAAGTAGTTCTCCATTGGATTATATCGATAGTAAGATGGGGAACTACGCGGGTGAAACCGCGGAGCACAGCTAGTATCAAAATAAAATCAAAACCTTGCTTGCATCGATTTTGGTAATATTAATAGAAGATCACTCGAAAAGTACACCAAATAAAATAAAAAAAAACTATTTTTTTTCAGATCGGTCATTCAAGATCGGTTACTCAAGTAAAAAAAAAAAAAAAATAATAACAAAACAAACTATTTCATGTAGTATATTTTATTGTCTATCTAGAGTAAAACTGCTCTATGTACCTAAAAAAGAAAAACAACGTGCAGTCGAATTGAGTTCTTCCTCCTTTATGAAAGACGGTAGAAAATAACTTTTCTCTTTTAATGTAGATGTTGCCTGATAACAAGCGCTCAGATTTAAATACCACTAAATGGTCACCCATCTACAAGCTGACCAGGCAGAACGTTGCCTAACAGCGGTGATCATTTGGGAACACCTCAGCTTACTCTATTATGAGCGTTACTGCTGTATAATCCATATCAACCTCATATAATAAGACATATAATAATAAATATTTTATATAATATATAATGAACGATTTGTTTTTTTGTATGTTTGTATTTTTGTTTGAAAGTACATAGTAAATTGGACTGACATCAAAAATTATTTTGCCGTTAAAAAGCTACATTATCACTGCGTAATATAGGCTATATTTATTACTAAACAAAATTAGAGATTCTTGAAATTCTCACTAAAACAACGTGAAAAAATTAAGGTGTAAAAAAGTGGCCATAAAATGACTTTCATCGCATGCGTTGCGAAAGGCGCTGCTGATACTCGTACAACTAAATAGTTATACCTACAATATTATAAAACTAAATTATCTATATATACAAAACACTTTAGTTAGGCCGTAGTTAGATACACTTTTTAGAAATAACAAAAAACGTGCAAGTCAGATCCGCTTTCAGAATCTTTTAGGATAGACTAAAATGAGTGAAATTCGCTGACAACGCCTCTCAAATCCCCCCGTACCTACCTACACCGAATAATTCCTCTCGCCAAGTGCGCTCCCCGAATACTCAATTACCACTTTTTGTCTCGGTTCTACCTTTTTTGTTTCTTGTTTTACTTTTCGTGCCAATTGTATCTACAAATGGTTGCAAGAAAGAAACTAAGACGCAGATAGCGGATCGCTAAGTTATTTTCTACGATAATGGTGAAAATTATACCCTTGACGAAAATTTAACATAGCCTATTTACATAGATGCTAAGGAATGTAGGCATGAGAATATTATAAGACAGATATTTAAATTATTTTATGTAGTTAAAACTAAGTACATATGTTTTTGCTAAACCTACTCTGTCCCACTGCTGGAAAAAGGTCTCCCGCAAAATACACACAACAGAATATTATTACCAGGATAGATGGTTGGTGGGGCGGTGTTCAAAGCCGAAAGGGGGTAAATTTACTCATCATTACAAACAATTGCAAATTATTTTATATTACATCTAGCGCATAAGCTGTCTGCCTGCCAAAAGAGTTGTTTCAAAAATGTATGGAGCTCCGGCCAGGACAGTGTACATGATACCATAAATACGTTAGGGACTATTTATCTTTAATATATGAACAAAATTCAAAATATGGTAATTTATCGCAG
The DNA here is from genome assembly GCA_947049295.1 of Ligdia adustata. Classification (NCBI taxonomy): domain Eukaryota; kingdom Metazoa; phylum Arthropoda; class Insecta; order Lepidoptera; family Geometridae; genus Ligdia; species Ligdia adustata. The sequence goes on along the minus strand of OX346218.1, from coordinate 3,534,065 downwards.
TGTACAAAATTAATTTCGAATCAAAATATTTCCATGTCATTTACGCAAAAAGATGACTTACGTGTTTTTCTTGTGTCAATTTTGACATTTGGGATGGATGGTACAATTTATAGACCAATGTGACCATTGGAGTTAACCTAGGATACATAAATCTTCCAGGGATGCCGTAATTCCCATACAATTTACAGAATTTAAATAATTTTGTACATTATGAAGGAAGTGATTGACGCATTTTTTATTAATACATCCTATTAACTACATCTTTAGGCAATTTTTGGTAGACGTATACCGTCTTGGCCGAAAATGAAACCAGTCCTTTGTCAAACACAGTTCTGTTCAACCGTTAGAGTGTAAAAGATTGACGAACATTATTAGTATTAATGCTAATACCAAAATTTATATTAATAGCATGTTTTCTATGCTAATGTTTTATAGCATCAACGAGCAGTATTAAGTGACTAAGAAAACCAACCGATTCAGAGGTTAGTACTAATTACAAAGTTGCTTTTGTCTAGTTCCATATACCATTATACTTTAGGTAGCTATATATCGTCAAAGATATTTTTTTATCTGATCTTTAGAAATGACATCTGAGCTCTACCAAATAGCTGGCAAGCTCCAATGTTCTCGGAATATTCCGTGCAGATCCCACATCGTTGGGTGCAAGCCACCACCTACCCCGTTGCTTCTGTCAATGCAAACCCCGACTCCCGCCCACATTATTCACCGTAGATTCTTAAAGACAGCTTTTATTTGCACAATGCAAATGTGACTGACTGGCGAAAAGCAGCATAAAAACTGGAGCATACTTCTTTCATTTATTTCTTTGATAAAGATAGAGTGGATCGCAGTTTTGCAGCTGCGGCCAATTGTTACTTTACTTGCTAGGGCGGATTTGCATGCTTGGGGTAATGCATTTCTCTTTGTGGAGATCTGGGGTGAGAATGAACTGATGTTTTGTCAGCGGAGATAAAACGCAGGGTTGAAGGCGTTTTTCGTAGATACAGTAAAATAACTTCGCACGCGTTAGCGACCACAGCTGCTGAGAGGTGAGAATACAGACATAAAATTCTCAAATGCATCGCATTGGCAATGATGTGAAGGCTTAAAGCATGTAATTCATACAAGATTAATGATTAAATAAATTCGATTATTCTAGAATAGTGTGTTAACCCATAAGAGTGTCCGTTCATCCAAATTATATTATTCTTACAACAAAATATAGCTATTGTAGCATGTAAAATTGATAAAGCATGAAATCCAAGACAGGACGTGATGGAAACTCACTATGGACGCCCTCTGTTCAGCAAAAACAGAGAACCGATCTTACACAGATATAGCTAATGCATGTAGGAAATTAGAATGTATATAATGTGTCCAGTTCTGTTTATGTAGAAAAACAAATTAAATAATTGATAATTATTCTTAAAATATTAACTATTTTCTAATTTAAGAAAGGTTTGATGTAAGAGATGTTACATTTTCTAGTGCATATTCACGCTTTTATTGCACTTGCTTTGCATATTTAAATCACACAAATCCTCTATATTGTGTCAGTCAGTTGAACCTACCAAAAAGCTGGCCTGACCATAGACAACACAGCATTAGTCTAAAGTCCATACTGTTTCTGATATTGTATTACCATAACTTAGCCTGGGATGAGACGTCTGTTCTAAACAAGATAGGAAGGTCAAGCAAACTGTCAAGTTAGTGTATAAATTGTTATGCATGAACTGAAGATATTCAGCCTGTATTGACATAAATAAATTTAAACATAAATTGAGTTTATTTCTTTTTAAAATATCCTATGCGTTGTCTATAGCCATTAACGAAACGAAACGAATTACTCTCTCATTAACATGTAAAATTGTTAATTTATAAACCCGCGACAATAAATATAAGTAAATCGCTATTATATGGTGGCGGCCATCTTGAATTCGAAATTTATCAAGTAATATTATTTCTACTAGTCAAGCCCGTCGTATTTGATACCAACAACCCAAACGTAGCTAAGAATAAACCCGACTAATTTACATTACAAGCAAAAAAAACGGTCCGTTCGGGACCTACGATACCACAGACAGACACGCATACACACTCAAATTCACACACACATACTTACAGATAGTCACGTCAAATCTCGACGGTTTTACGTCAGGGATAAAAAATCTCTTTTTTGTCACAGTTAAATAGCGTTACAAAGTTTACAACAAGCAGTTTTAATATTATTTTGTTTGTAATCTGTTATGTCTGTCGTAAATCCGTTTATCGGCGGTATTCGCTAGTAAGCAGATAATTAATTTGAACAAATTCCAATACTTAATTAACTGCATCAAGCGTGTATATCATGCGCTATACGGGCTAATGTAATTTAGTGACACTTAATTGAATTCATTTTATCTTATAACTGAGTAGAGTACGAAATATATGAAAATATTTTGTACACTTAATATACTCCATTAAAAGTAAAGTATTTACGCCAAAAATATATACATCGCAACTACGAGTAGCCACTCTTTCCTAGTCATTAGTAATTGCCAAATTTTGTAGGTTTATGAATTTTTACGAAATGCAGGTGTCCTCGGGACATTTTTTTATTGGTTCCAAAGTGAAAATATATAATGATAATAACCTCATAAATCACCGCTCAGAATTTTTTTTTTCAAATCCTCTTAAGAAAATATAAATACGTATAGACAATGTCTATGTGCTCATATTATAATTTTAAGATAAAATATATGCGTATGATCCACAATTCGACTGATTAGGTACAACAAACGTTATTATCGTAGAAATATGATATCTCAGAGCAATAAATTACAATAATAAATAAAAATAGATAATGAACAACATTTAAAACACCTATGAAACTATGAAATCGTAATAATCAATTTATGTATTAGCTACAACAGCAAATTTAATAAGGTACTACATTTTTGATAAGCATTAATGAACCCTAAAGCCTTTTCAAACGAATGAGCACAAATACATAACGAGCCCGTAGCTTCTGGCCAAGTCATATGCTATTGATTTACACTGGTTGTACATTTCAGCAGATAATATTTGGTACGGCCTTCTTGACTGTATTTATTTTAATGTAGTGACTGTTCAGACCAATTTCTTTATGTAAGTAAATAGATGTACAGTCACGTCGTAAAGAAATACACAGATATTACCACTATTTCTAACAGCGTGTCGCATACATTTTGAATAATAATGAGAACATAAGGTGCACAGATCTATGTGTCTCCGTATGGGTATTCCAATCATTCTTAAAAGTACTATGTGTGGCAAATTCTCTACTATTTTAAGCCGGTAGATATTATAGTACATGGGAGCTAGCGGCCCATTAGCTCAGTTGGTTAGAGCGTCGTGCTAATAACGCGAAGGTCGCGGGTTCGATCCCCTCATGGGCCACGATCCATTTTTATGGTTTGGAGCTATGTACGGCTAAGGTACCTTCATCTAAGATTTTATCTCCCTTTACAATATCGTTTTCAGTATTAGTCTATTTTCTCTATTGGTATGTATGTTCGTTTCGCCGCAGCGTCTTAACTGAGTACTCATTATATTTTATTTTATAAATAAGAGACTTATCATCAAATTATTTAATTTAATTATAAGTTATAATAATTAATATTTGCCTTATCCAGAGGCGGTAACGCGTAAAGTTAGCGGTGAAAGAAGTGAAAGAAATGACAGCAATCTTGGTTTCGTTTTGACAGAGCTGAAGGTGTGAACTGTTAAATTGGAACCAACTTTGCTGCCACTTGTTACACTGCTTTTGCTGCCAACGTTACACGATACCATAGTAATTAATAAATGAGTAAATGATTTAGCTTTAATATTTATTTAAGCGGCACTGACATCTTGTTTTCTTCTTCTTATTTAACACTCTCTCAGATCCATTTGTAAACATAGGTCTCTCCCATTTTATGTCACAACACACGGTCTTCTGCCTTGGACAGTTAGTAAGTCAATCCAGTCGTCACCGCGTGCATCAACATATCTGGCATCGCGGTTGGTGACACCTTAGTTTATTGAGAATGCAAATAAAATATGCTTCTTTAATGTTACATAAAATGCATGCAGGAAAATCTTCAAAAGGCAAGAATAAATATAAAAATTAAAAAAATATTAAAAGAATACAAGGGACACATCAAAACAGAAGACAGAAGATAAACAAAATAATACTTCATTTTATCCTCAGTGAAGGGGGTGTAAAATAACTCAAGACAAAATTCAACAGACGAACTACAATAAAAAAACGCAACGAAACTCGGAAACATTTAACTTCCAACTTTCTGCAGACTTAGCACTTATTTTTTTTCTTCCCGGCTTCCATTGACCATAATACAGTGGAGGCTTCTAGAAGTTTTCGCGCCGCCTAACTTTATAGTAAGGAAGTATTTTAACTACTATGTCCACTCCGACTTGAGTAAGTGGTGCGAAAGTAGAGTAGATTTTTCGCGTCTCTACAATGTAGGGTTTTAATAAATCGAGTTAATTCTTCCGCTAAAGCAGTGGCTCTGTCTAATTAGAAACGGAGAAATTGAATTAAAGCGTGGTTAAATTATATGAAGGGAGAGTTTTATTGTGTACTTATTTATCGTTCTAGGGCTTTGTTTCTAAACAAAATGCTGAATATGCTGTGAAAATAAACAAAAAACTTATTATTTAGTTACCTACTTATTGTTATTTTAATTCGAAACATTTCTTTCATAATATAATTAGGAGGATTTTACAAGCTGAAATGGGCTGGTCACATCGAAGATTCATGATTGGTGACCACGGACCGGATGACATAGTAAAGACACAAATAACTAGTGAATACATTAAGCGTTCGGAATGGCTTTATAAGGAGGGGCCTAGGAGGAGGTTTATTGGCTGATGATTACGATGATGATCAAGAACGTGATCCCCTACAACATTACGGCATCTCCACGTGTAACACATAGTACTTGCAGACTCTTTGGAAAGTAATTATCTAAAAAACAACGTTAAGCCAGCGAACAAATTCATTCGTCAATAGAATTAGAAAAATCATCATCATCATCAGCCAGAAGACGTTCACTGCTGAACATATGCCTACCGTTTAGATCCTCATTCCGAACGACAAGCTGACAGTTGCATCCACTGGTTACTTGTGACTTTTACCATATCGTCGGTCCAACTAGTGGAAGGCCTGCTGCGTCTTTTGGTCCGTGGTCGCCACTCAAGAACCTTTCTTTCCCATCGGTTCTCGGTTCTTAGAGCTATATGGCCAGCCCGTTGCCACTTTTGCTTGCAGATCCTATGAGTAAAATACGTCAAGAGAAATCATGAAACCGAAAATTTCCAATTTGATTCGGTATTCTCGCAAATAAATTATGTATTCAGTGTGGGAAAGTTCTGGAATGCCGGGAGGTGAAGAGTTAAGCGAGCTGGCACTTTATCACACATACCGGAGCAAGGCACGAGCTCCGCGTACCTTTCTACCCGCACACTACGTCTTGGCGCTTACCTTCCTAAATTGTACCTAATTACAATGTGATCTGTCTTTACAGACCAACGCTTAAAAGAAAAATCAGAGACCATCAAAATTTAACTAATAAAGTATTATGCGTTTTGTTTTCTATTTTTACCGGGCTTTGGAGTATATTTGTATTTATGTTTAACTCATTGTGACCTTCTAAACCGGTAGACCGATTTTGATGTGCGAGATGTCATTAAATTCGTCTCTATCTGCAGATAGTTAAAGGCTATACTGGTCGCATCCCGCAGTTGTACCTACTCGTTAATATACAGAAGCATAAAGTTTTCGCAGTCGGATTTTTTGTAGCCGTTTCATACCACTTGTTTGTTGAATTAAGATTTTCTCAATAATAAAAGGTATTTTTAGGTTTTCAGAATAATATTACATTTTAAAGTAAAAACTGATTTGTTTGTTTTGATTTTACCGATTCAATAAATATGTAAGTGTTTATTTGGATTGAATTATAGTTTAGATTTTGTATGAGTTAAAAGGTGTGTTGCGGTTGAAAAGGTGTTTTATCAAACAAGTACACATACATAGATACGGGTAAAGGGTTAACAACCAATTAAATAAAAAGAAAATTTTAACACAAAGCCCGATAGAATCTTAAGAAAACAAACCGGCAAATTCCCCTCGATCCTATCTTTTCTCGAGTGCATTTATTTTATTCTTTTATTCCCACTTTTTTAGTCGTGTTCTAACGTAAAGGGTGATTTACGAATGCACAGTCGAGCGCAAAAGCGACACTGAGAAATGTACTACGTTTTATTGAGTGGAGCAGATTGTCTTGGGATGCCTAATGGACGACTTGGAATGGAATTCCGAACTCTTTTACGCCGTAGATGGTAGGCTGTGATGAATTGATGGTTTCGGAAAGAACTACTTCAAATGTATGGAACGCCTAATGAAAAACTAGAACTAAACTACTCGTAATTGTTTATGATAGATCATGTCATAGACTTACGTGACAGTCTTGGACAAAAAGGTAATCCCTACCCTAAGGTATTATTACCTTAGGATAGGGATCTTTTTCCATGAATGGTTCGTATGAACCAACATATAAACTATTTAGTGACAATCAGTAAAGACTGAAAGTAAAGACACATCAAATCTCATATATTTATGCATTTCACTGCTAAATACAGATCTCCATTAACGCGTAGATATACCCACCATAACAGGGCCAGCACGCTGGCATTTGGTAGCAAAATACAGATTAGAGGCTTCATCTATCCTCGAAGAGTTTACCTTCCGACTAGCAAGTTTCCTCGCTATATTTTTCTTCGTTGTCAGAGAATGCGTTAGGTAAGACCACCAACCAACTTTAAGATTTGTTATCAAATTAAACTACATTATGATCAGCTTTTAAATTCGTTAAAAATATTCTATCGCTTATGCAGATAGTCAAAATTACTGTCACCCAAGATCTAATTTTTATTCATTCATTACGAAGCATAAAAAGATTTGGAGCCCCTGAAACCTTTTAGTTTAGAAAGGATCACAAAAAGAATTTTATTTCAGTAAAGTAGTTCATTAGGTGTGCATAATGGAAATTAACTTTAGCAAAATCAAGTCTTTGACCTAAGTTTATTGTATAAAGTTGCCTTTGAGACCTTTTTGACATTGTTCTTTTGACATAGATTGAATGGTCGTGAAATATATGTGATATAATTTGCAAATGAGTTTACAATAATAGTGAATCATTAACTATTAATGTCTTGTACATATACGAGTATATGCATACGTATGAGCTAGTGATTTAAAGTTGAAATAAAAATAGAGTAACTCCTGGCGTGCGCGGAGATCCACTCTGTATTATTATATGCTACGCTAAGTTATTTAATTAAACTCATAACTTGACTACGACGACCTTGAACTTGATAGTAGAACTTCTTTTATGACTTGTCTACTTTTTCTTGAGCCATGACTTAAATAACTGGAAACTGGCAGATATACTAACCTTATGACGCCACGCTTACAAAATCATAGACTGAAAATAAAAAAGATGCTTTTTTGCTATAGTGTAACGTTACTGAAGCATCCCTAATTCCCAATGGCCTACTAACTCAGGTGGGGTACAAAGTTAAGCAACACGTGATTGGCATTTCCATCGACGTAAAGTTAAAACTAGAAAACCCCACTCTATTCTGTAAGGACTAAGGTTAAAAATTGTTTCGCTAAATTGTAAGATACTTCCAGAACACTGTAGTTGCAGGGTGAAACTAATCATTGTTAATTGAATTTTCTGCTGCGCATTCGACCCGTGCTTCTAATTCTGCTAATTCTATTCTTTCCACTATTGTTGGTTAGCTAACTATCGCCTTTGTTTTAGTGAAAATGTAGTATAGGATTTTGTTGTTTTGGAAGTTAATTTGAGAGAGGCTGATGATTAATTCTAGTTTTTGACTAAATTTATAAAAGTGGCAGTATGACATGTTTGATTGGATATGCCTATCATATATATACAACACACATGCTCTATCGCTTCAGGCGATGTTCTCTGGCTCTGGCTCTGGCTCTGGAGGCTCTGTTTAATCGATGTCAATAATAAATCCGTACCCTTAAGTATTTTTCCAGATAACAATTTGAGGTTTGATTTATTACGTTAAAATTTAAGATAGATACGATAAGATTTTACATCCTAGACCGCATCGTTACTTTACATCAGGTGAGTTGCGGTCAAGCGCAAGCCTATCGACTATATAAAAAAGATAGTCTTTTCGTCCACATGAATTTAATTTCAAATTATTTTGTTTTATTTTCTATCCTTTATGTTATGTTTTAATAATCCCCATTTCAAAGATACAAAAAGGGGAAATTTAATTTTTGTCGGGAGTATTTCGGAAGGTTATGGCGCGCCTGGCCTACTCGTATATTAAAAATCTGACGCTGGAAGGTCTGCCGTCGTCGAGAGTAATAGTTTAGTCTCTACTTATTTACTTTGCAATGGTGTTCCTTTATTCAGAACTGACTTCAAGAATATTACACACCTTATGGGCAGTCGAGTAAAAGTTAAATTGATTTTCATTTCTTTTCTATGTCTACATATTTGCCTTTGTTTTTAGCGACGCCTGGACCGATTTAAACTTTAAATTGTTAGGTAGAGATATTTCATGTGATACCATATAATTTTGAAGATAAACTGTCTAAGAGTATGGTTTTTAAATTCAAATAACCGAAATATTTGCCTGCAAAACTGTAGTCGGGCTTTCACTTTTTTAAGTACCTATTTGAAACAAAGTATCGCATAATAATTAATTCTATTTATTATACTAATAAGCTAATACTTGTTTTTATTCAAACCGTTTGAATAAATTTGACAAATTATACGAATCTAACTAATAGAAAACTTGTCTATTTGCAAAATATAAAGCATATTTGCAAAATATAGAACATATGTAGAACAACTGCAGAGTTCAAGACTAAATAAATTCAACTCCCAGTGCTATGCGGATTTATGATAAAATGCTTCTTGAATACTAATGCACTATCGTTCTACTTACTTAATCAAAGTATTTTACAAGGGCTGATTTGGAATTCCACTGAATGAAGATATTTTTAATAAAGTTGGATAGGAAAATTACGCCGTAGGTATTAAGTATTTTGTTTGTATGTTTTCCGATTACCCAAAGACACCGTGACCGATTTATATAATTCTTCTTTTGGTTGAAAGGGTACACTTCCCCACATTTTTATCAATATGAATCAATTAGTTTGGTTTCTAACTCGAACTTGCTGAAAAATTTAATTGGATGGCGACTAAATTTGGTCTCATATTTTTAGTAACGTAAGTGCACTTTTAAAGCAAAAGTAACAAAATTGGATTTAGCTACTATAGTATGTAGTGTACTTCCAACATTTCATGTATTTTAGTTCTAAAAACCGCAAATTTTTACTTACTTAATTAAGCACAAAAACGTCGTCGGACTTCTTGAGAATATTAAATACCCGACGCAAAAAATAATTAGAACGGAAATAGCTATCCATTTAAATGGACGAATTCTTTATTGGATGTTTTTATTCAATCATTAATGTTTCGTATTAAAACTCTATTATTCGACGCTGAATAAAGCTGAAACTGAACCAAATTAATGTAAGTGTCGGAAAGTTTTATTAACTAAATTAATATCATACGATAATTTATTGGTGGCTTCATCAGTTTTGTAAAAACTCTAATAAAAATTGAAGTAATTTGAAAAGACCAGGTTTTACCATTCGGAAAAAATGTCTTACTGTGACTATAGAGTCACAATGTGACCTATCGTTTCCATAACATTGTTTATCTGGAAACTTAATACTATATAGAGATTCAGTGTGATGAAATTTATCAAAAATTAGAACTATTGAGAATTCCTTCTACTGTTCTGAAGAAACGTTTATTTACTATGCAAAATTAACAAGAGCCGTAAAATAGCTCCAACCCAACCAATAGCTCCAAAGTAATTTGCAAAACAGTAAATTTCGTAAAATTTGCCAAAAAAACCGCACTACTTGATCTTTAAAGGCCTCTGTATGCCATCTTTAATCTAGCAACTGGGATTCAGTTTACATCTTGCTGCTACAAAGCAGACGCTGCCATTAACTAAATAACTGAAAGGGTCATCTGTGATCGAGGAATAACTCACAAAAGAGATTTGCTTCCTGAACTTTCTATGCTTCTATTCATCACGACAAAGATCTCGAGTGGACTCCGGCTTTAGAGAAAATTGGATGTCTCAGTCCGACGTAGTCCGATTTATAGATGTTTTCAACGCGATCTCTGTTACAAAGGAATCGTTTCATGGAGAAGGTATTTGCGGGGAAGTAATTAGGTTTACATTTTACAAGACGCTGGTATTTTTTGTACTGGACATTGTTGCTAGCGATTGGAGGTAGATTTAACATTTCTATAATACGTTGATAAAGCGCCGGATAAAAATATTTACATAATTGTCATAGGTAAGTAGCATTTTAGTTTGATAGATTACTTTAACAATTTTTTATGAATTATCTGGACGAGTTCTCTTAGGCCAGCGTGTTTTATCTAAGGCTTTAATAACATTTTGCATGCAATTAAAATTTAACTAGCCAAGCTTTTATAGCAAATAAAAAAACCGTTAGACTGCTCAATGTCAAATCAAAGCAAATAATTAATTTTGAATATTTTATGACACATTTTAAACAAATATTTTAATATGTAATTGTTTCAGATATTTACTTTATATAATTTAATATTACAATGTCTTAATTACTTTACGATTCACGATATATAGTAGTTACAATTTGTTTATACGTGGTAATTTATGTAAAATAAGCACAATAAAAATATTCGAATAATACCGATCTAAATATGTATTGAAAGTAAATGTTTAATTTCTTTAAAACTATTATTATGTCGTCTCCATTTTCATTCTTCACTTCTGTTTGTACATAGCTGCACTGTACCTACACTTGTCGCGAGCTATAAGCGCAATGATGAATGTTTTATTCTACGCCAGCTTCCGGAACATTCTGTGCTCAAAACGCTTCTTCCGAGATTGAAATTAATCTCCTAGGTGCAGCTGACCAGAGGAAAAATGTTGGCATTGTTGGGCACTCGGGCTAAGACTGAATATGTATTTTGAATGTGGAATAATAAAATTGGACGACGTAATTTATAGACTCTCGTGACCTCGTTCATCTTTCTCTTTGTTCTTGTGAGTCTGGTTGAAAATTTTGGGCGGTAAACCGACGTTCAGTGTATGTGACATAAGTTATAATTAAAAATTATATGTAAGTGGTCAAAATAATTTGTGACTTTCATTTTGTAATAAAAAGTATTTAAAATGTTTCCTAAAAAAAAATTTAAAATAAGACAAGTACTTAATTAATCCTTATAAAAAAATAATTCGACAGGCAAGTTTTTCAGTGATATATATATTATAGGTCCTAGTGGAAAGATTCACATATAATAAAAATCAGAAATCCAATCAAATATAACTTTATTGTACACTAAAAAAGGAAAAACAATGAATACAGATCATATGAAAATATTGGGAGTAGATTGAACGGCCTTACTGGCTAAGGGTATTTCTTACTGGCAACCTTTGAATGGAAAAACATTCGAAAAAAAAAATTCTTTTTTCTAATTTAGAAAAATCACGTGGTTGGTGTACCAATTATAAACAAACAAAATAATACACAGTAAAAATTGCACTAATATTGTATTTTAAAATAATATAGATAAATAGAATACGGTGAAATAAAACTGCTTATACCAAAATAATATAACATTAATATTTAGTACCTAGACGAACGTTCACATTAATTTAATGAGAAATAATAATTTCTTAACTATCATCAATTTCATTTATAATTAATTTATATATTAGGTTATAAAGTAATAATGTTGAACATGTTTTAAAACTATGTACTACTCGCATTATTTTAAACCAACTCATCAGTTCTTGATTTTGGTCACAAACAAGTTTTTGAATATATCAAGCGAGGGACTAATACCTGACCAGGTTGAATGACTGGGTACCATATTTGATTATGCTAATACAAATACACAATCATGAAAATTGGAGCTTTTAGAACAATCTTGAGGACTGTGAACTGCTGGGTCTAACGCTTTCGCAGATTACATATTTTTAATCAACGGAAGAGTCCGAGCTTTTAATATTTTTCCTAATGTCTACTTTAGTAACTTTCATTTAGGTAGTTACAAAAAATAACTTACACTTTGACGTTATACGAGTAGAAAAATAGCACAAACAACAACCTACGAAAAAAAACTACCCTAAAAAAGAAAAGAATCAAAAGGCGGATGAAACATTCGACAGATATATTTAAAACGAGGCCATTTTACGATATTATGGTAATACAATTTTACGAGTTTTTGATGTATTAATTTGCTCAACATCCCCCTAATTGCTACAATCTTCGATTTACTACAGCTTGCCGAAGCTGAAATAAACTGGTTTTAATCCTTAGTTGTAAACGTATTTTCACGATGTCGAAAAGGTCCGTTATTTTTGCTAGATTGCTTTATTTTGTAGTAGAGGAAAATATTGGCACAATTTCATCGTAAAATATCGTTCGGTGGCATCGGATTGTAGATGTTTTATTTAATTTTAAGCTATTTTATTTTAGAGATATTTGGATGCATTATATATTTTGTGTTTGGTGAAAACTTTAAACTATATTCTCACTTCATATTTCATATTTATTCATTTGTTGAACAGATTATAGAATATACTTATATGTAAATACAGTAGTTATGAGAGCTAGTAAGATTTTTGTAATTTTAGGGTGTAACAAACATAGTCGTAAGTCATAGCTCAAAAATGTCCTCCGACGAAGAATCAAACTCAGAACCCAATTCTCTAAGCGACTTGTTGACCGTATTTAATATAATTTGTTAATACAAAAATTAAGGTTTTTACACAATACATAGGTACGGTGATATAGGTCGCTAATACATTTTTACTAAAAACCAAGGCATCATTTGGTTCCAAAATTTAGAAAGAAAACTAAAATAAATAAAAAACATTTTCACTATGGTATAATTTAAGAGGTGAAACGGTGAATTTTCACTTTGGGAAACCATCTAATACTCTCGAAATCACCTCGATAACAATGGCTCTGAACAAGAACAGGCTTTGACGTTACATGACGCCGCGGAATGAAGCTCCCATACCGACGGGCCAAATTCGCCGCGAAAACGCGGTATGAGCACCTCTATAAAAGTTAAAAGCTTTTGTTGAAAAAGTGCTGGGATAAAATAAAAGTGTATGCAGTCTAAAAGCGGGTCGTACCAAATGCGGGGGCATATTCGTGCAGCGAACAGTCGTCGAGTCCCACGGGACTTGTGACCCTGGAAAATATTTTTCGGGTTGGCTTGTTTTTGGTCCGTAATGTGGATTGTTAGTTTTTTCGACGACGCGGCTCTTGGTGTCACGGATTTTGTGAAAATGAGAGTTTAAGGTTATATTAGTAGTCACAGTTCGTATTGGAGTTTTCCATTTTAAAGTAATTATTTTGCTAGCTTTGTGAATGTTTTCTATTTGATCGTTATGATAACTTTTGAAAATAATTATAATACCTACGAATAAAGATCGGGCAAATGCAAATCGGACTCGTGCACGGAGGGTTCCGTAGGCATTATCTATACAACATTATTAACAACGGAAAAAAACTATTTTTGGTGTGTGGAAGCCCCCTAAAATATTTTTTTTTTTTTGATATAATAATTTATTTTTAAAAGAATTATAAAAGTAAATATTCAAACTTCTAACTGTTGCCGCTATTTAAAGCAAAACTCGCAAAAAACACGTTTGTTGCATCAGACACAATGCATCAAATTGGACACCAGGACCCAACACAGAAGAAATCCTAATGGGGAGCTATGAGTGTGAAACGTTATCTTTTTTTGTATCTCAATTTTCCTCGAGAGAAAGAAAATTACTCGTCAGTATAAAATTTGCTTGCTGTAAAAATAAAAAAATTGCATACTGCTAATAATAATATAATAATAATAATAATAATATATATTTTGTAAAACTTTCGTATTGCGGTGTCACCCGTAATACTTTTTAAACAATAACATAAAGTACATAGTATAGAATACATTATAGATATATTACCCTTTTTATATTGCTGTGATGTGGACTCTCAATTTTCCTCCATTTGATGAAGTTTTCGTCACAAAACTCCTACATCATCACAAAATTTCTTGCCTATTCAAACGCTGCGGGATTTCAACCCTAAATTCATAAGCTCCAAAGCCCTTTAACACTTGTCATTATCTCCCGAAATCTACTCTCGCAATGGAACTTGAAAAACGTCAGAGTGATTTCGTTGGACAAAGCAGATTTGTCCGGCGAGATCCGGTTAATTCCCGATTAATCCGACCGCAGATGCGCGTGATGAGGGTAGGATGCGTGCTGTGACAGCGCGATAATTGTGATGATTGTGATATGTTATCGTGATACTGGTATGAGTGGTACGAGCGAGAATTGCAATGCAGGGTAGACAATACATTTTATTTAAATATAACGTCAACATAAAGTATGCTAAGTATATTCACTATAAACTATTTGAGTATTGAGTAGATTCAACTAAGCCTCATTACACTTAAGATGTCATCGATTGTAGTCAAATTCATTCTAAATTAAAGAGTTGTTACTCGTCTAATAATAAATAGTTTATTTCGTTAACAAATAGATAATTCACAAACAAGGAACATTATTTCTAACACTACATATTGCATGCCTAATTAATTATTGATAAATTACATTAACAAGTGATAAATAATATTTTTTTACATTAGATATTGATTAAATTAAAGATAAGTAATGTTGCTATTACTGATTTTTAATGACACTCCATTTCAGCATAAATAATTTACCGTTAAGTATCTTATAACTGTTCAAGACTGAGACGGGCAATTACTATTAAAATTACAATTTTTTCATCGTCACCACAAAAAAATAAATAAAGAATTAATTAATAAATCATCAGGCACAAAAGACGGACTTATCGCTAAAAAGCGATTATAAATGCTAAGGTATATTAGATGATGATAAACCCCTTGATGAATACAGTTATATCGGCTAGTGGTGTACTAAACTGAAATGGGGTAACTATTACTTATTCTAAGGAACAACTTTTACAATAGGAGAAACAGTGAACTCAATAAATAAATACCTGTTCCATACTAAAAGTTTATCGGTGGTCGACAAATTATATGCAACAGCTGAAACTTGGAGGACGTCTTCATTATAGTCTGTACTTTGAAACGATTTAAAAAAAAATTAACTACTATTAAAATATATTTGCGGATTCCAAATATTTAAATAGTATATTAGATAAACATTATTTAATTATTTACTATAGTAGACGTTGTATCGCCTCCATTCACTTGAACCATACACAAACGCAGATCAAACGCTCCATAGCGTCTTTTTACATTAAATATGTAAAATAATCCTTGTAAAAAGCTTGAACCCTTTAAGTTTAAACAGCGTAGTAGATGTTTTTTTGTATTACAAAGAAAATAAATACATATAATTGTAAACACAACCTTTGTTATTTGTGTAGGTACCTTATAATCCAGTTGCACTTGTTTTCTACTGAATTCCAAAAAACGTTTTATAAAAAGCATTTTTTAATTCTATAATTTGAAGAAAACGACAAGTTTACTTCAGCTGTTATATAACAAGTTATTTTTTAAGTGATGAAAATTCAAGCTCAAAACGAAAAACACGAAATCTGAACAAATATCCAGGTCAAAACTAGACATAGTGGGTTAAAATATGCACATCTGAAATTTTTAACAGCAATTTTTCCACAGCCTTAAATTTCGTGTTATTGCACCATAAAGTAAAAGAAAAAATCTCTTCGTAAAGCTTGCTGTCTGTAATAATTTTGTTCAGTTGTGTTTTGAGCTACGAAAGCCGGCATGTAGAGTACGTATTTTCTTGTCAACAGTACCCGAGTTTTTATGCAAAGTAATTGGTTAAGAGTGAGAGGGCAAGGTTCTATCCCACGAAACATGCAAAAAGAGCCTGAGCTACCGGTGAAGGAAAATATCGCGAGGAAACCATAGCATGGTGGTAGGGCGTTTCGCTCGCCTGGCTAGCTACCACCTTCAAGTTGGAAAATTTAGTGCCAAACACGGTGTATTACTGTAGCCTTCCTTGAGAGCCAGTGTATTCCAGACTAGGCATGCTCCATCTACAGTACAGTACAGACTTCCATGATCATGCAAACTTGTGATAAAATGCCTAGTTGTGCAGGATAAAAAAAAGAATGTACTAAACCAAAAAGTTCATTGTACTTATCATCACTAACAACTTGTAGTATGAGCACAACCCGGAGTTAGAAAAGTCTTGCAGAGGAATCCCACAGTGATAAAGGTTTCTCATGGTGTACAGTAGCCCCCAGTCGGCTCATTTAACCACTCTTTAATAGTTTTCATAACCTTCTAATTAGCACAGGTAATTTCACTTTAGCCTCATAAGAGCGCAATAGACAAAAACAAATTAATATTTAAGTTAAGGTTAAGAATTCTAAAATATTAAAAAAAATTACTACTGATACTAAATTGAACTAATTTATTTTTGTAGCTAGTCGACTTGCGCTAGACTGCAACTCGCCTGATGTAAAGCTACGAAGCGACCTTTGATGTGGCCCTCCTACCTAGAAGAAACTGATTCACAAAAAAACAACAAAACATCTACAACTGTTTGACCCTTGCTGCACTCGTTTAGTTGAATAATTCAAAAATTCAGGACGGACACTCGCGAAAGCATGTTCTGTAAACGTGGCACAGACAAAAAAGCTACAAATGAGTGATAGCTAAAGTTAGTGGAGTTCTATTTTAACTGCGATGTTCACTTGCGGAATTACAACATAAGCTGTTTATTACGTTCCGCATGCGCGATTGATGTATTTTAAGGAAGTCTTTGAAGGTATAATGTTGATCATTATGGATTACGAGTACTTTTACTTAGGGAACCAACTCCAAAATCACTAAAAGTTACACTGGCAAGAACTGTTTTGTAACAAGTGAAATTAATAAAAGGCCCGACAAAAAATAAAAACAAAGGTTACATATACCTTTGCTATTATTTTGTGTTGGGTTGTATACGCCATTTTGTGGTGACTGAACAATTTATTAATGTATATAATATTATAGTGTATAATATATAAAATGTAAAATATATATATAAAAAATTTGTTATCCGGTGGCGGCTATCTTGGACCGATTTTCATCAAACTCAAAATCATCAAAAAACAATCCCGTGTAACTCTTCAAAAAAATAATAACAAAATCTAGACAAGAATAAAAAATACAACTTCGTTTGGTCATAGGAACTCACATTAGGCACATGTAAAACCACGCAAACAATATGAACCACACACGAGTTAAGTTAATTAATTACTACTACTACTATAACATAGCTTTTCCAAAAATGAAAAAACAAGTAATAAATGTTCATAAAAAATGGTCGACTTTAGGTATAGAAACTAGTAAGAAAAATTTAGCCAAAATGGAAATCCTTCAAGAGGTTGTTGACCCTAGCGGAACAAGAAAATTAAATATTAAAAGGTATAGAAAAATATTACGTAAACCATGGTCGTAGCAAAAAAAATACAGTATAGAGATATAATTAAAAAATCAAAAAATGAAATTAAAGAATCTTGGAAAATTATAAACGAACAGTCAGGTCAAAATACGCGACGCAATACAAGTAATAGAATAAAATCAGTAAAAAACGAAAGCGGAGCAAGTATTTCAGAATCTAAAAAAATTGCTACTCTATTTAATAATTTTTTTCGCTACATAGCTCATACGTTAACTTGTAATCTAGAAATTGACGCGGATGATTGCAAAAAGTATTTAGATTACTGTAGTAAGCCGTTGACATCTATTTCATTCGGCCCAGTAGATTATACTGAGCTCAAAAAGGTAGTAGTTAACATGAAGCAAAAACCTACGTTAGATATTTATGATATGAGTACTAAGACTTTACGGAACCTAATAATAAATAACGATAATTTATTTGAATTAATATTAATCGTCTTAAACTCATGTTTAACTGACTGAATATTTCCCGACGTATTAAAACCGGGTAGGGTAATCCCACTTTTAAAAAAAGGGGATATAGAGGATATTAGTAATATAGACCCGTTTGCATTTTGCCAACTTTATAAAAAAATTTAGAAGCTATTATTAAATCGAGAATCGTTAAATACTTTGAAGAAAATAATTTATTTACAATGTCACAGTTTGGATTCAGTAAAGGCCGCTCAACAGAAATGGCTATAAGAAAAGTAGTATATTACATTCTAGAATCCTTAGATATGTGTTAATACATGTGCAAGTATCTTTTGTGATCTTTCAAAAGCTTTTGATTGTTTGAGGCACGATATATTAATTTAAAAAATGCAATATTACGGATTTCAAGGTCATGAATTAAATATGATGATAACTAAGTTACAGAACCGTAGTCAAATTGTATCGATTAATGAACAAATTTCTACAGCAGGTAGGATGTCAATTGGAGTACCCCAGGGCTCTATTTTCGGCCCAGTCTTATTTTTGATATATATTAATGATATTACCAATGCATTGCCAAGTTGGGCTCACATAAATTTATTTGTAGATGACACATATGTAGATATCAGAGACAAATGTATACATAATTTAGAAAATAAAGTTAGTATCGTTATGGAATTGTTAAAGAAATGGTTTGACGCAAATGGAATTGGAAAACCATCTCTATGCAGTATCAGTCAAAGTTAGGTATTTTCGGGAATTCCATTAGTAAAATAAATGTATTTCTAGGTTATACAATAGATAATACAATTAGCCATAATGCGCACATCGATAAAATTTGCAAGAAAATGGCAAGTGGTAATTACGCTTTATTTAAACTTAAGCCATTACTAGATAAAAAGTCGCTCATCTCTGTCTATTATGCCTACATGCATTCTATTATAAAATACGCTATTACTGTTTGGGGAAATGCTAAATATATCATAAAAGTCTAAATGTCAAATCTAAAATGTCAAAAACAGTCTATAAGAACAATTAACGGTTTAAAAAAACGTAGTCCTGCGAGAAAACACTTTCAAAAAGATAAAAAAATGACAGTTATATCACTTTATATTTATAGTTGATTATTAGAAGTACACGAGGATAGGGAAATACCGGAAAAAAGAATTTCACGCAATAATAAAAAAGGGCGAATCCCACCAATAAATAGATTAGCTAAATGTAAGAAGCAGGGGCTTTATACCAAAATACTGATGTACAATAAATAACCTAATAGTGTAATGGATCTCAATTTTATTACATTCAAACAAAAATTGAAGTATTTTTTTGAAAGCAATCCTTTTTATAAACTCAGCGAATATATGTCAATGCAGTTTGTAGAATCATCGTTCTTGTGTAACGAACAACCATAATAAAATATCACTAATAACTAAACAAAGCAATCATAATGTAAATATTTGTCAAGAGAACTGTTAAACTAAAAACTAATATAATATTAAGAATTCGTATATAAATGAGATTTGTAAGTTAAATTTTTTAAGTATTTATTAATTCAAATGTAATAAGACTTGCCTACCTACGTTATTTAAAGGTCAATAAATATTACTTTACTTTACTTTACGGCAATAATTTTTTTTAAACTTCGAAATTTGTTTTAGTTTTTGTAGTTGGTAAAAGGGGAAACGTTTTATTTAGAAAACTAGCGTGTTAGATTCATATTGTTTAAGGAGACGGGTTTACTTGGAGACCGTGCGGAGACAGTGAGCTACGCGTGCTGGAGTATTCCTGGGGGAACCCAGCAGGTCTCTAGCAGGGACGAACTTGAAGGCGAAACGACCGAGCAGAACTGTTGTCCATCCCTGGCCCACCCCAGCAGCTGACGATGACATCGCGTGCGGTGAGCGGCCGAGCGCAGTGCGAGACGTGTCGTCGTTGACGACACGAACGACTCATTTCATCCCTGATGAAATTCAGCGAATGTCAACGAAACTATAGTTGGACCTTTCCAAGAATCAAGTACGCGTGAACACCAGTCTTCCAAAAATAGGAAACGTTTTGAATTAAATTCAAAATACATTTTCATATTTTTACGATAGCGATTATTAGACTAAACATAAGCCATACTGCCATAAAAAAAAAACTAAAGTGTAGTTTTCTACGAACAGTTTAAATTTTTGCGACCGTATTATTCTAAAAAAAGCACGTTGACTGATCTAGAATTGTATTTTAGAGTTAATATAAAGTTAAGTTCCTACCACATGTATGTAACAAATATCTAATCGTATCAAATCAGTCAGCAAATAGCATCGTATCAAATTTCTCTTTAGTGGGAGAGTAATAGGTGCCTTGAATTGCGAATCCATAAGGCATGTCGCAGTCCCGATGCAGAGTAGGAAATCGTAATGTTTTTTTATGTGGTTTTCTCCGAATCTTGACATATATTATTAAATACTTTGTATATTTATGTCATTTTAAAAAAAAATTGTAACAGTAATTTTGTTTGTGTGTTTGTCATAATTTGTTAAAATGATGAGTCCTGGTTGCTCGTATATACATTATTTTGATTTGATATAAAGTTAAGAGACGTTTGCAAAACTAATATTATCATATTCAAGTTGAATTTATCTTATTCGCAACACATACAAAGATAAGATACCTCAGTGACTCGGGTCTTCCGAGTCACCAGTTGGCAGGTAAAGGCGTCAGTTTCCTTCAGCGTGGAGTTTCCCCATGGGACTTTCCGTTGTTTCTTGGCACTCGACGGATATGCACCAGATATGGCTTGAAATAAACATAAAATATACGTGATAACTGCCACTACATTTTATGTGAAAACTTCTGCTGGGCGCTATTAAATTTCGCCAGTTTGTTACCTCTCTGTTTGCCTTTTGAACTAAAGTTACAAATTCAAATTTGGAGTTTCAGACTTAAGTTTTATGACACTGTTTTCTTATTGCATGGTGGAAGTTAGTGAGTATTGTAAATCACGGTACTGATATTCATACGAATAAATATTTTATTGGTAACAATTGGTTAAAAATAACTCTCACTGAATAAAATTGAGGCTACCGTACCTTAACGAGTGAAATATTGTAATATTTTTGGTCACATTTTTATACTTGTTCCAACACATATTTTGAGTTTCAGCTCTAGTTCGAATTAAAACTTTATTACTTTTACCCTTTAAAAAGAATCAAATTTGTATACATATCAAATGATAAAGCACATATAAGATAAATAATGTATTGGCGTCCTAAGGGAAGAGGCCTTTGTTCAGCAGTGGACGTTTTCTGACTGATGATGCTGAAATAATTTGAATGCCGCTTCGGAACCTCGTTGTCCAGATGTAGGCAGAAACTATCGTAATCTTGACTTATTTTTACTCAATTCAAATTCAAATTGCATAGCAGTAACATAAACATAAATTCAGTTTTAGCTTTTCAGGTATTCTAGTGCGTCAGCTTACTAAATCTGTTTTGACGCAAATGACGCATCAATATATCTCAAAAACACGTTTTCTTGCAATAACATGTTTGTTCAACTGCAGAGTTATCTTTGAAAGTTTAATATATGTCAAAATTATGCCAGTTGAATGTTACTCTATCAGATTTAACGTACTTGACTGCCAATAGCAGGGAAATTACGAAAGAGTTATGATATCGGGACGGAATATATAAAGCGCACGAAATGGAATTCTGGCTGACTGACGTCATTAAATAAATAGTAA
Source organism: Ligdia adustata (assembly GCA_947049295.1). Taxonomy (NCBI): domain Eukaryota; kingdom Metazoa; phylum Arthropoda; class Insecta; order Lepidoptera; family Geometridae; genus Ligdia; species Ligdia adustata. The sequence continues at coordinate 3,512,297 of OX346218.1, read as the reverse complement.
GTAGTGGATTTAATACACATGGTTACATGCTTTAGGTACATAGTAATTTAATTCAACAAGAATTTGTATTGAAATTAATAGTTTAATAAGTAGGCTTACTCATTAATGTTAGCATTATCTTTTGAGTCTTTTTCACTAATTAGAACTTGTATTTTGTTATTTGAATTTTTAGTAATATTGGAAAAATGTTAACAAAACATAAATTCGTTAAAAAGTGTACTTTATGTTTCATGTAATTAATCCGAGTTTGCGTTTATCATTACTTTTTTATTTATTTTTTGCACCATACTCTACGCTGCAAGGAAGACATCATTTTAGCCATAAGTTTTATTTATTATTTGATGTTCTATTCTTGATGACAATAAAGAGCATTTTAATCGTGATTTGTTACAATAATTGTAATTTTGTAGTTCATTTTCCCTTGATACAACTATGGCAGAAACTTTTAGTTTGTTTCAACTTCAAGCTATTACATTCTCAGTACCTACATACATTGTTTACAGCAGTTACGTACGAGCTTTTCACAGCAATTTCAAAGAAGAAACATGGCGTCGTAAAGCAGCTGCTTCTCCTGAACTATTAGACAGGATTGCATACATTTCGCTGGCGGCTACGTCGAGCCAGTTTGCAAGACAAATGTACGAGCGGGCCAGCCTGTGAACCTTGGTTATCTTTTACAACAATAGTTGGAGCAACGCACGAAAATTAGGCTACAAGACCTCTCTGCCAGAACCAATGATAGTTCTAAAAGGTAGAACGGCTCTTAATTTTAAAGCTGAAAATTCGCTCTGCTATTTACGATTTAATAAAATGTACTATTTGGCTTCTAAGCCAACTGACTACTCAAATATGATGGACAACACACTTTGGTAAAATCAGTTTTAGGTCCGAAGTCACTCATCTCCTTGTATAGCTACTATCATTAGCTGAACAGAGATTTTTTTAATTGATATGTTGAAATGCATTTTAGTAGGATTAAGATTACCTTTCTACCTTCTTTATTCAAGCGGGTCTTTTTTTCCTTTTTCGTGATTATGTTTTGGATTTTATATAATTTATCATGTTATTATTCGTAACGTCATTTAATTAGATGTATGTCCCTACAGACGTTTTTGTATTGCTGTTTAATTTTCCAAAAATTAATAACTAAATTACCACGTTAATAGCAATGCAACTATACGTTGGGCCAGATAAACTCAGGCATTCTATTTAGGCATTGCATCGATTAAACGCTCCATACATAAGTTTTGTAAAATAAAGGAAAATAATCTCCATCATTATAATATAGTCACATCAAATAGCCGCATCAGATTATCCAGTAATTTGGTTTTAACAGACAAAACCTTCCGCCAGCTACCCTGGAAAATAGAATGATTTTAAATGTTGTATTGACCTCGTTCACTGATCCAGTACTCGATTCTTTTGGTGATGAGCGGCAAATTGCCTAAATTATAAGTTGACAGAATCGACGGACTTGACAGTTTTCTGAAAGAACCTCGGTACTATGATAGGTAAAGATAAGCTTCAAACTACAAAAAAACGTTTTCAAATTCGAGTCTCCTTTAAATACTTATCTATTAAACTTAAAGACTCAAGTGTATTTTTTTTGTAATTGTATAATTTGTGTTTCAAGTAAAACGTATAAGTACCATCGACTCAATCATTAATAGAATCAAATATATAGTTTACAGGCTAAATCCGATACATCTCCGAATACTTACTTAAGTTCAAACGTAAGCCCTTACAGAACTCTGAATGGGATGTCTTTCAAGTACATACTTAGATACTCAATGACCTTCCTCGAGAATTGATTACTCACCACCTAAAAGCGACAGCGGTAGGGTTGCTACTTTACGGGTCTCGAGTAGGTTCAATAAAGAGCGTGATTCAGTGACCTTTCCCGAGCTTACTTCGTTTTGAACTCGTAAAAATGAGGCTTATATTAAAATACGATTTTCAGCACGAGTGGCGCATTATTTATACATTGTTTTTCTATAACCAATCACTCACTAGAATTTATTGATGTCTAATCGCCTGACTACATCAGTTTCAAAAGGATACCATTATATTGTTTTCAGGGATGAACAGCGATTTATTAAATCGTTAATAAATATACGAGTAGTCTAGTAGCCGCTATTGGATTTTTGACCGTAATTCCACTATAACTTAAGTAGCTTCTCCGATATGCACTACGTGCATGTGAAACACAGAATCCTCAAACAACAGTGAATATCCAATTTTTAGTTGACTACCTTAGTTCTTCGTTGGGAACTCCTTGGGAAGACCTTTGCTTTAGTATATTTTGTGTCTCTACCACGCACACATAAATACTCAAGCTTGAAGTTAACCCAGACATGTTCTTGAATCAGCCCTATTTTTTATAAGGTGTTGAGATTTATCAAAGGGCGAGGATGGTCTGGCGTGAAATATTTAAGGCGCGAGCCCAGCTGTCCCGCCGGCGGATATCTTTGTGAATGATTTATTTACGAACGTTTGAGGTTTGCGCAACCCTAGAGAACTCGGCAACTGAGTTTGGTAAGTACTCAGTGCTTGACGTGCTTACTGAATAGACAGTACCTATACGGATAGGTATGTATTGAGGAAAATTAGGGAGAGTATTTGTTTATGTTGTGTTTTTGTAATTATTTTATGGTTTTGTAGAAAAACATTATCATGAAATCAGTGATGTCAGATTGTTTTTTTCAAAACATAAATCGATATATTTGAAATTTCCAAAAAAATTGCATACTAATTGCATACAAACAACTCAAATATAATAAAATGATAAAATAATAAGTAAAGTAAAGTAGTAAAAAGTATGATTGACTGAATGACTGACTGATATTCACTAGGAATCAACGCAGAGTCTAAACCGCTGAACCTGATTAAATGAAAATTTAAGTTTATATCATTACAGAGGGTAGGATTGTGTACTAAGAAACAGTTATTGGAAATTCAACACTTAAGGTGGTCAAATGGATTCAAAATTTGAAACTATTTACTTTTCATTTATGTCACAGGAAATGCCGCGAGTAACAGCTACTTTATGGAATAATGGAAGATTACATACTCACAATCCGCGTCTGCAGCTACTGAAGCACGAAATTGGTATTTTTCAGTAAATCTACGTAGAATACGAAAATTTTTAGTATATCTCTACTTTACATATAAACATGAAAGTCTATAGTCACGACTTTAGATAGTAAATCCTTTGAAAGCTCTGAAAGAGTAAGTCAAAAAAAGGAAATTCCCAAATCCCGCGCTTGCTGCTAACCAAGCGTTAATCTCCAGCTGAATGCGGAGAAACCGTGGGAAAACTACGGGGCAAGTTTAAGTCTCTCTAAGTGCCGGCTAAAAGTGTTTAAAGAAAGGAAACAAACACTTTACCGGTATAAAGAGACAAGACTTGCTGCAATTTGCAAATTTTGTTGCTCTGTATTGCCCGCTGAGCAACTTTGAGCTTATCTAACAGACCAATAGTTAAAAACCACGTGTCATATGTCATCACTGGAAACACAAGCTGGTTAAAGACCTATGTCTTCAGGTACTGGTTTTTAGACGAGAAGATATTATGACGTAGTTTTATCAAACACTGCCAATCCGAGATAGATTTTTCGGGTGACCCGTTTGTCGAAGTTGGATCCACCTAACTAGCCAATCTGTCTGAGGTAGTTAAAGTGATCAACAACTTTGAGAGTATCGTTCCCAACAACTACCGGCACGGGTACAACATTTACGTTGGACATAATCTTCGTCTTGTACATGTTTATTTTAAGACCGATGGGTATCTGTTAGGAAACGTTATATTTACGTTATAGCATTGAGGTTCTCCTGCGACTCTGGTATAATAACTATATCATCGGCAAAACGTAGGTGAGTGATGTATTTACCTTTGACATTGATGCCGTATCCGTCCCAGTCCAAAAGCTTTAAAACGTCTTCCAGTGCATTTGTTTCATATTTACATCATATATAATCACATCTCCCTGTTTCACGCCTTTCTACAACTGGATTGGTTTCATGCTCTCATCCTATAAAATCGGACTGATATGGTGGCATTTTTAAACAAACACTTCAAGACTTCGCTATACCTGTAGTCAATAAGACATCGCTGAAAGCACTGCAGTACTATCCAGATTTAGATTGAATCAGAGGCTTTATCATAGTCCATGAAAGCTAGACATAATTGCCGATTATACTCCTTAGTCTTCTGTATAACTGACCTTGGCATCCCTGAATAGCATCTGGTAACAACTACAACACTTCTGTTATACAATTTCAGAATTTTAGAATAATAAAGTCACACGATTTATTTGAAAAATTTGTTTGAAAGAAAACACTGGTTACTTAAATATGGGTTAACTAATACCTAGACAAATATAATATTTTAAAGATAATGCAAATACATAGGTATGGAAAGAATGAATGTTTTATAGTCAAAAGATCTAAAAACCAACCGCACTGTACGAGAAGCAACCGTTCATTCTTGGTATCTTACATCCTACGAAGTACTCGAAAAGAACACTTCTTTGGCAAGAGTTCAACATTTACAATTGTTTTTCATCTGAACATCATTCGTTTTAGAAAGTACCTCCCAGTACCTTTGCTAGAATTTATATTTAGTATCTATTACCTATTGAAAATTGCATAAGCATACTAGGCGGTCTTTATGGCACAAAGGTTAGTACCGCAAACAAAATGAACAGAAGCAGTCAGTGCTAACTATTCAAAATACTTTAGACTAATTTGGATCACGTTTTAATGGGACTTCGAAAATATAAATGATCCAACCAATTAAAAAAAAAGATACCTAAAATAAATCTATAACTTACAACAAAAAAGCAAAAGAATCTCCACCCCATTTTTAAGTGAGCAAACAAAATTTCAAAAAGCATTACCTTCGAAATTCAAATAGTAAGTAGAAATTTCCGCCGCGCATTGCACCGTTGTTTTTACCTTAATTGAAGGCCCTTTGACTCACGGGATGCTTCCAAACAAGCTTATTATTAAGCACTGCCTTTGTGCCATTAAATAGACAACACATTTTGTTAACCTAGTTCTCTTGTTAGTGATAACTTGCTGTTTAATTTGGAAATGCTTTGTAACTTCTGAAATGAAATATATTTTTTCTTTTTTTTTATGCTGGGTTTTTTTGAAAAATTCTACGGGTTATTTATTTAATTAAATGTTCAACAGTTTTTCTTGTCAAATGACACTAAAATTATAAATGCGAAAGTTTGTATGTGTATGTTCGTTTGTAACCCCTATACGTTCATACGGTTTAACGTTCATATGGATGAAATTTGGCACGAAGGTACTTTACATGTTGTCATTAACACATATATATACTCGTATTATAATTTTGATCCTGGAAAAATTCTGTGTTCCCGTGAAATAATCAATCTTTCGCCGCGACTTACGCCGCGTGGTGCAACTAGTAGAATCGTAGGTTGAGATAAATAATAAAACAATTGTAGTACTTTTTGAGATTCATCAAGGCGTGAATGAAGCTTAATATATTTTCTTAATATATTTTATGTTTAAGAGGACCTGGATTCGAGAGAACTCGCAGCCGTCAGCTTCCATCGTCATGTTTGAAAAATTGTTAAAAGCAAATCGTCCATAAATCAAGGGATTCCGTTAAGTGTATGAGTCTTAAAAGAGGGCTCTCGAAATCTAGACTTTATTTTTACCGCATATGCTTTTGCCGTATTTTCAAGAATTCTTGTGTTTTTATATTTGACTGAACGAGCGAAGCGAGCAAAGCGTCTGCTTCGAGTCTTTATATTCTCGCGTCTGTTATTTGGAATGTTTGTATGTGTGTCCGTATGAAATTCCGTACACAGTTGTATTTTTTATCTAATGTAGATGAAACTTTGTGTATGGGTCCAATGATTTTTTAATCGTCGGGAATTTCTGATTCTATTTTATTTTGGGGGATATGTCTACCAAAAAGGGGAAATTTGTATAAAAATCTTCACAATTCACAACACTTGCAGAGCAGTTTTTCTGCAGTAAAAAGTTGTGAAATCAAACGTAAACCCAGTTGGTTAAATTAGTGCCTATCTTTCTATGGAAGTAACTATCCAACAGCTTGTAAGTTGATAAACTTTTTAGTGATTACATCAATATATTCATGACTATTTTCTTTAGTAAATTTGGCAAGCGCACACAGCAACAAGTAGGTAATAGTCATCCATTTAGGTACATTGAAATATATAGAAGCTCAAAGCTACTATTAAAAATTTTGTTTTGTATAAGAATGGACATTTTTATGCCGTGAGCGACTATCAATACATGGGGTTGAATACCAACTTACTTATTCAGATTTTATATCTAAAAAACGGTCATATAATTTGGAATATCAGGGTTAATCCTTGTTTTACAGTCTAAATATTACCTGTTTAAATTTGGAGCTAAATGGGTTTGCTAAACGTACCTTAAACTTGTAATGATCGGTGAGTCATTGAATCAGAGATATAAGTAATTAACTTTGACCTGCTATAATTCTGGAAGTACTGGTGCAAAAATATGTCTATAGATGTTAACTAATATTAGTAATTTAAAATATATATACAGGCTTCTAGCCTTACACAACGAAACAAAGTCAAAAATTGCTAGAATCGCTTCAAGAAAAGAGTTGTATTTATTTTCCTCGACTTGGCGGGGGCACTGCCGTTCCCCTAAATAGCAGTTACAAGAAGTCTAAACATTAAAAAAAACTAAAGATAAAAATAATTTGAATCGTTTTTGTCCGCGTTATTTATTTACACCAGACGTAGGCGGTGCACAAACGAACTCACTGAAGAGTGATTAAAAATGTATTATATATTAATAATTATGTTTGAAAAGTTATGAGAACATTTTAACTTCTTCAGGTGTTACGTTTTGTAAGTGTTATGATTGTATAGGTATTTTTCAAATAATTGGTTGATGTGTCAATTTGCAAATTTGTCCAAATGCCGCTGTGTCATTTCGAAAAAGCATCGTTACGCGAAATTACATTGTTCATCAAAACGGATTCCTTGTAATGTAAGATAACATTTTTCAAATCCGTCTATGCTTTCATTTAAATCATCTGTCGTGTGTGTACGTAAATAAATTATTTTACACTAATATTCTTGTTTAGAATTAATATAATTATAAAAGTTATATTTTGGTGAGTGTGACAAAGCAAGGTTAATTTTGAAGCACTAGACTTTGGTATCTGTTTTCTACTACTTCTGTGGGCGTTCAACAACACTTTACAAAGGTCGACATTATATAATAGAGCCGATACAAAATTAATTACCTCTGAAGCAAATATATTTTTGAGTTTTACTAGCTTTACCCAGTTTTACTGATAACTAAATTAAATGTAGAGGTAGACGGGCACTATTATAACAGGATTGTCGACCACAAGATCGCCAGCAGTGAAATAATAATAATAGCTTGATAAAAGTTGAGATTAGTAGAGTCATACTCTACTAAAATCAAGAGATTTTTCCTATTTTGCAGATATTTTTATTTATATTCAGAATTTACGAAATAAACAAGTGTCTTTATTAACATTAACAAAATGACTAACTACGACAACAAAAAAATATAGTAGAAAGATTACCTATAGACCATTTAACATCTACAGATAATCCAAATGCTCCAACCCACCACCAGAGGGCAGCGTGCCCAAAGGCTAGCCGTATTACCACGCTGAATAGCAATGCAGTGTTATCTTATTTTCCAAAACTTATCGGAGTTTTTGATCGATTCGATGCGTGACCAGAATGCCGGTTTTTATCTGGCCCAACGTATCAGCAGTACTATTGGCTAGAGTTAGGCATGAAAGAGGTAAAAGTAAGAACAAGCAACATAAGTTTCATTTGGTCAGCGTTTAGGCAATTAACTGTCAAAGCGAAACCAACCTTGCTTGCTCTTGCTTTCAGCCGATACTCAACTGTAACTCTAACCGATAGTTCATCAATGTTGTTGGCAATATTCCCAGCAACACTGAAATAAAACGCTGTAACATTGAGATTTATGAAAAAGAGGTAATACTTAAACTGTTTTTATACATATATATATATATATGATCACTCATTGAACGAGTGATTGAGTGCGTGAATTTAGCGGGTAGCAGAATTTTGACTGTGGCCGAATGGTCAGTATTGGTCAGGCATCTGTGCGTGATACCTAGAAATATACCGGTTTGAATCCTGCCCGTTGTATTATTTGCATTCACTCTACTAAGGTTTGTAAAAGCTCAGAGCGGTTGAATATTTGCAAATAATAAGTTAAATTTTATTGTTATGCAGCAGTAAAAGAGGATTCCAGTGATATGGCCTGAACACAGTCCGAGTTGCCGGATTCATTATTTTTTAAATTTTTCTTTCGGCGATTAATCAAAAAAAGTATTGTTCTAATACTTTTTTTTTGATGTGCTGTCAGACACAAAAATGCTTCAAAGCTACAGACTCAACGACGCAAAAGCAAATTGCTCGAAACTGGGCAATTTTCAGTTGCCCGTTTATATGCTCCTCAAACGTCTATTCCGAAGCGTTCTCGTACCTAACTCCTTCGATTAATTAATCTTTGAAATCAAACAACTATTGGACACTCAAATATTAGTAAAGATTTGATCAGCGTCGGAGCTTGTTGTTTTATTGAAGTTTGTTTATATTACAAGAACTTATTATTTTATGTGAAAACAGTTTGTTTGTTAAATTAATTTTATTTAAAGGTTTGAAATAATTGAATGTTTTGCAAAAGTAAATAAAATACTTCAAGATGTTAAGGCTTTCTTAATTTTTTATATAATTTTTTAACTTTAGTAGCTTGGACTCGTTATTTAAAATGTTTTGATGATTTGCCTTATGCATAAAAAATCTATATAATATAAAAAGTAAGTCCTGACTGACTGGTATTTTCTAGGAAACTTAGAGATTAAACCGCTGTACCTAGAGACATGAAATTTGGGGGGTGTATTCATTATAGGGTGTAGAGGTGTACCATGAAAGAGTTTTTGAAAATTCAACCCCTGAGAGGTTTAACAGCTACTAGTGTAATATAAAGGTATTTGAAAATGGTAGTTCCTGATTATCTTCATATAAAAATAAATGTTATTACTTAATGCGTACAACTACATTTTTCTGCACTGAATTTCCATACATACAAAAATTTTAGGTATGATTTGCAATGATTTACAGTTCACGTGATCTGTAATGAGCGATAACTATTTTTTATTTTATTATTCACAGCTTTGCCTCCTAGACAAGGCCATATCATAAATCTGTATTTGGTATGAAAATCTTGGTACTAAAAAGGCACCAAATTTAGACAAAAAAGAAAATTGCGTACACAATCAAGCTTCATATTATCTAAATATACTAAATGAATAAAATATTTAAAAAAAACTGAGGGTTTTGCAGTCAATTAAATAATGTTAATACAAAAACCACAGACTAAAATTTTAATGAAATTTAATCGTGTTTCAGGCGCTAATAACAACCAGGCTTGGTCTATTGGTACCATAGAGTATATACGTGAGAATAATATTCTGTAGTTATTATTCTCTGTATATTCTGTAGTCTTATAGAGACGAATGTGAAATATACAACGTGTAACAGAAAGATGTGACAATACTTAACGGTGTTAGTCTACCCATCAAAGTGAACCTATAAAAGAACAAAATTTTGCAACATTCAAAAAATATACTGCGTCCTTTATACATAACTTAGTCGATCAACTGACCAATTTATGTATGGAGAAACTACTTTTTTTTAATGTATTCCTACGTAGGAACAATCTTTAATTAAAAGCATCGCTTTGTGACGGTCCAAGTAAAAAAAATATTGTTGCATTCTATCATTTCACAAATTACTTCCTTAAACTATAAAGAAGGTTGGGTTCGTATGATTGCAATTGCATTTACACGTATCATAAGAGCAAATTTTTAAAGTTTTTTTAAATTTTAGTCTACTATAAATTCTACTCTAGTGAGTTTGCCAGAATGTGGGACACACCCGCCAGCTTCTTTCTTGATAGCTATAATCCGGGTGTTTTTAAGTCGCAAGTGAATCAATTTCTTCTAGGTAAGCGTTCTCCATCAGGCCGCTCCGTCGCTTCACATCAGGCAGATTGTGGTCAAAAGCGAGTCTATTTTCTATAAAAACAGTTAAAAACTATTTGAGACCTAACTTGTAATCGTTTTTCTTCTTCGTTCAAACCTATTCCGTTTTGTTTATTTTCAATGTCAGCACAGAACCCATTTATCTGAACGGCTATATTCATTACTCGCGAGCCGTTTTAAATTGTGCGTAAACATAATGATGGTTGTTATATCAAGGCTTTCGAAATAGCGGATTTTAGTTAATTGGAAATATAAAGCTTGATTTATGAATTCTAGGAACCTTTAGTGAGGTGGATGAGTTGATAGTATTACTTCTACAGTACCGTCTAACTGAGTATACCCTCTTTCTTTAGGAAATCGGTAAAAACATGGTATATTTTTATTTGACAAAACTTACGCAGATTGATGCCTTAAAAAAATTTCAGACTAGTATGAACATAATTAGTGTTGTTATGTATTTGACTTTATTTCTTATGTTATTAAAAATAATATATAAAACATTCCCTACTTATAGAACCTTCAAGACGTTTCAAAATCTTTTTCTCGACGTTTTAAAATCCTTTCTTAGTACTCTCCTACACTCTATAATGAACTCTCCAAATTTCATATCTCTATCCTCAACGGTTGCAAAAATTAAGCACTGCGTTCATTCCTAGGTTAATCAGTCTATCAGTAAGTAACCCGAGACTATATAATGTAATAGATTTGACATTTAAATACCTTCTCGTATATTTACAAGTCTCATACAATCTCACATGCGTATACAAAAGCTAGTCAGTCAGTTGACTTCGTGTCGTGATATTAATGCCAACTTTTAATATCACTAGCACAAGGAAAATATAATGTTACCCATACTAAATATTCGTCCCATCTTCATTCCCCGCTATATTGGCAGCCACAACATAAAGTCCGTACTTTAGTGACTCGCGGGCGGACGCGCGTTTAATTCATCCATTTCCCGGGGGTTTTCTCTTTGCCCGCACAATATTATAAAGGGGATGGGGGTTTATGTAACACCATCCTTTTATACTTCAAAAACTACCACGCATCCAATTATAAAAGTAATTTTAAAAAGTCAAGTAAGTTGTTGACGTTTTTCATTTTGATTTCGACTCGTGTTTACTGTTTTATGAGATATTTTACCCGTGTTGTAAAGATAGAATATTCTTTAGGTAAAGTAATATAAGAGTGTCTTCGTAATGTATTTAGGTTCTCTCATGCATTGAAACTATATTTAACTATAGTTATGTGCACTGCAGATGCGTATATTTAAGTGTATGCCATAATCGTATGTTATTTTCGTTCATTTATTGTTTCGGTCACCTCCTTTTTATATTCTATAAGCTGTTTTTTACCAAATAGCATCTGACAAATTAAGAAAATAAAATTCTATTAATTTATATCGGTTGTAAATAAATATAGATTTTTTTTTAAACGCATTGAGAACCTTATACTATCAGTTAAAGATAAACAACACCCCAAAGTGAGTTCCAAACTAATTGCCTCGTATTTTCACGTAGATACTATTTTCCGATGGTAATCAGCAACAGACAAAGTTTCAGCGACACAATCATATGAGCTTCCCTACCCATAACATTTTATTTGTAACACTTGTGCCAACAAAACTGGGACAACAACATAAACAAACCATAATAACCAACAATCCACATCCACCACTCGTAGTACCCATAAATGTTGCCAGTATACCATCTTCATATTCCCGGAAAAATGTTTACCCAACAAAAAGTAATAGTGGACCTACATATAAATCTCCGTTTTTACTTAAAACACTAATACAAAAAAGTGTTATAAAAATATGATACGGGAGTTATTACTTATCTGGGGCTGTTCTTGCTAGAGTCGGTCCCTAGTGGGTAGTAAATCAGAACCCTCTTCGAGACTTGGAACCTCTCACTGCAATCTTGGGAACTCGATACCAACTGAAGAGATATTACTTTGCTTTAAAAAAATGTATCGCTTCTATCGATGAAGGGCAGCGTAAAAGTCTTATACAAAAAGGTCTATGGGCAAAAAATATTAGCTAAAGATTATTTTTCGTGAGGTATGTTTAATAAAGTTAATATTTATAAAACTGCTAAGTGATCAAAAAACTTACAAAAGTGTGGCAGTTTTCCTTTGATATTTTTCTTATCTGCTAAGGAAACAATACATTTAAAAGTTACACTTAGCATGCATGCATAACAATAATCCTGTAGAGGATATGTAGAATAAAATAAATCAATTAATATGTAAATTCCTAAGGTCATCATAATTCAACAAAAACCATTTATACAACTTTCACACTTTTAGGTAGTGTCAAAATTATATTAATCATTATTGTATGCATATCATAATTTATATAGCATAATTATTATTCTAGAATTTGAAAATCACCTAAGGAAATCTTCTTGCTCACTTAAAGCTCATTGCAAGAGGAAGCTTTGCAATAGTAGGTAAGGGTTTACGTAGACGAGATACATTTATCCGCATTATAAAAAATATGCGAAGTAGACACAATACGACGTATAAAATCAAACCAAAATGACTGAGCTAATCGGCTCTGTTCGAAAATAACCTCAACTAATCTCATTTGGAGCCTTAAAGTTATTGCTCGTCTGTGCAAGCTAGAGTTATTGCTAGCAAGAGCATGACTCGCTGGTACTGCGAATAGACGTGTGATTTTTGATATGATTGCATAAACAACCCACGTACCGTACGTACTTACATCGACTTTATTCGCACATCTTCTTGTATATGATCTCCTCGGGCATCATTCGTGAATAGTCAAGGCATGATACGTCAGATAAAAGGGTAACCATGAACGTTTTTGGTTCGTTTAAATTAAATTTCAGCATATTGGCGATTCGGACACTTGTCGAAATCTATATGTTTCATTTTTATATTTTCACATATATTTGAACATGTATGATATGCAATTATAAGCTTTCAATAATAAAAAAATACAAATAAAAAAAATGCTAAGATGCACGCATTAAGACCGCGTATCAAACAAATTTTATAACTAATATTATATAGAAATAATAGAACATTTTAGTGATATCACTTACATATTCATAAAATATAGAAAAATTTAGAAAAATAGACGTAAATTAACGCACTTTTCATTACTAAATTCACTCAAGCACCGATGTTCAATCTAACTATAAGTTTGCCGCGATCTTTAAAATGCATCCGTAAACCTATGACACGTCAGTCAAAACCATCATGGGCTCCCTACACTCAAGTTGCTATATCAGCTAGTCCAGGCACGTCGGGGTACAGTTATCGGGCAGCGTAATAAAATGAATTGCGGGAAAGCCTGAGACCGGCCACTTCGGGCCTTTTGGACCTTCACCTCACCTGTGCAATTAAAGTGGGCAGGAATTATGACCTGAATGCCATAGAGATAGTTCTGAGCCTGACTTACCGTATATTGGTATACCTGAATAAAGTTTGTCTTGTAAATAGTTCCTGTTAGGAAGTAAATAAGAGTATAACAGTAATTGGATCTTTTATGGAAGGAAATGTGTGCTAGTGATTATTGGAAAATTGAAAATTACGGCAAAGTGGAATGGGTCTTTGTGACTGAATATAGCTGCAACTTGTAACGTGCAAGTGCTGATTAAATATCTAAGCTCAATTAAGACGAATAATGCATATGGTGGTTTACTGTAGTTTGATTTTTTTATTTTATTTTGGTCTTGACGTTAACTGCTATTATCAGAATCATAATCTTCAAATAAGCAGAGTGGCTTGCAGAGTAGCTTGCCCTAATTTCTTAATTTTCAAAGTATCATAACCAGCCTAATGGCCACTGATGAAGCCTGGATTGCTATTTTGAAACAAACAAACAAAAACTACGAACTAATGCGTGATTAAACTGATTAGTACCACCGTAGTGGTTAGATGCTACTCAACGGACAAACATCTACCAATTAACCGGACTTTGCTTAATATTGGTGATTGGTTTGAAGTGGGAAAAGATCTTAAACTTTAGGTTGCCTAAAGATTTAACTAAAGTTAGTAATAGCCAAGTTAAAGTTCTATACTTACTTTTGGACATCATACTTACTAGTATAGATACTACTAAATAAGACTAATTTTATTAAACATGGGTAATGTTATTTTCGATAAATGAATATACAAGGTTACTGGTAATCAACTAGCATCTTCTTAAGGGTAGGTGCTGGTGAACATAAGCAACCACTGTTGTTGTAAGACTTCAGTAAATTATCTGAAAAAAATGTTGCTCTCTCATACAAAAATATCATTGACGCGCAACCTAACATATGGCACACATGTCTTTTTCTTTCGAATGTCTAAGTCAAAAGTTGTTGCTTATGGCCTTGATTTTTAACATGCTAGTTGTGGTTATCAGAATCCGCCTTTAAAACGATGCTAGTTACTTACCAGTGACCCTGTATATAAAATAGTAAGTCCGGACTGACTGACAGATTCACTAGGAATCAAGGTAGAACCTACACCGCTGAACCTACCGACATAGATTTTAGGTGTGTTCATTTTAGGGTGTAGGAGTGTACTAAGAAAAGTATTTTGGAAATTCTACCCTTAAAGGAGTCAAATGGGAGTGGAAAGTTTGAAACTTCTTTATTTTAAATTGTATGATGCGTGCAACGCCGCGGGTGAAAGCTTCTAGTGTACCTTTATAACATTAATGCATTGAATAGCCACGGTACTTGTAAATACTTCAAGGGTACTTCGCAAACTTTCAAGTCACTAGTAAGTGATACTCAATACATCTAAAAAGGGCAGACAGGTACTTTAATTACAATCGGCTTTCTAGAATAAGATACAGACTGATGTAAATACTTTAAAAGGCAGTTCAAAGTCGTACGAGCTGAGAATGTAAAATCCAAGCGATGTGATTTATTGTTTAGGCTGTCAAGATAGCGTCTTGAGAGTAAGTTATTAGACGTAAGAGAAATTGAATAGAAATAAAATAGATATGGTTGACATTATAAGTAGCTTTTCCACATAAATATTATTATTTTAATATTGCTATTATGTTCAGGTGCTCCCGTTTAAATGTTATTCAAAATCGGTTCCGTAGTTTGGTTTGTAACACAAAATAACAGTCGAAAATCGTATAATGCACGCCTGTCCAATTGTAGTCGGTTGTGACTTTTTATATATAAAATAGCGTGTATAATTATGTATATGTGTATTTCTTGTGTCTCGCACCATTTAAACCAAAGTCACCTTAACAGGAGTAAAACTAAATTTCATTCTAATGGAAAATTAAAGTTAGGTACATATAAGCAC
Organism: Ligdia adustata; assembly: GCA_947049295.1. NCBI lineage: Eukaryota > Metazoa > Arthropoda > Insecta > Lepidoptera > Geometridae > Ligdia > Ligdia adustata. The sequence goes on along the minus strand of OX346218.1, from coordinate 3,496,909 downwards.
TGCCCAGAAAATCTGAATAGCGGTGTCATTAGGAAGAGCAGTGGTGGTATCTGATTTCATTAAATTATCTTTTTATTAATAACCTTTTTATTTACGTTTTTACTCGTACCTATGGTCAACTATTAACGTGATAACTGCACATTCACTACAACTATTAACACGCATTCATTATAAGTATTAACTGTTCATTTTGGGAATAATCTGGATTCACGGTAGTGCCCCCGCATAGTCGGGTAAAACCAACAAGGCACGGCCGTATCATCCTTTTCTCGAAGCGGTTCAGGCCATTTTCGACGCCCTGTAACTTTCTTGAGAAAGTAGCTAGAAGCCTGAATTTTTGATGATCCAGAGAAAATTCCATTTATAGATATATATCTAAATTATATTAATTGAATAAGTTCTTTAAGAGTTATTGCATGCCAAAAAACTCGATTTTGTCACTGACTCCCCGATCATCAGAATACTACTAGCAGACCTATAAGTTCATAATTTTGAACACAGTTATTGTTTAGCCTATAAACCGAGGAAAAAACTGAAATTTCGGATATTTATTTTCGTTTAATAAAATAGTTATAAGACTGAATAAAATTACATTTAAATTGTTATAAAATTACATCTAAATATCAACTTTGGTTGTATTCAAGCGCAGAAGATTGCATTGTGATTTTTTTAGATACATTTTTCGTCAATAATCGAGTAATTCATTAATTATTACTAGAGCAAAGAAGAGAGGGGCGTTGAGAAATAATGTAGTTGAGGCACAAAAGATAAGAACCGAAAGTAATTGAAACCCACCTAAACACTTCAAACTTATAAATTGCATTATTCTCAAGTACTTGTATTGTTATCTACTTATTTAAATTTTATTACAACACATTTGCACACCAATGATGGTAGCAAGGAATAGTATTAGTTAGTTATCATAATTTCCACATGTAACTCGAACAAATAAATTTCATTTGATTTTCATTATCTTTAGTAGCATCGAATACACTGGGCAGTGTTGGTAACCTATAATACCTTGGTTAGTTATTTGAGTGATGTCCGTGTTCAATCGCCCATCGCTAAAGCCCTTATAGTCCTTGGATCGACCGAATGCAAAAAGATAAATCCATCCCACGATCCACAGATAAGTCCTCATTTATTCGACTTTTTGAGAATTTTCGTGCCCGTTATCTCAAAACGGTTGTGAAAAATTTAAATTATATTTTCTAAAGAAAATAGCGTTAAATTTTATTACTGAGGTGTCAAGTTTAAGTGTCCTCTTAAATATTTAAAAATAATTATTTTCATTCGGAATAGAGGGAATGGTAATCCGACGCTGACTTTCGGGTGGCTTCCCTTATACAAACATTAATTAATGTTGTTTAGAAGTTTTCTTTAATCAAGGAAGACTCTTTAATGACTACTAAATAGGGTAGAAAAGTAATTGAATAAAATACCGTTTTCGGGAAGCCTGTTTAGCGTAAAACATCAAAGTCAGAAGATGTAGTCTGAATTTTAATTACGTAAACATAACAATATTCAAAATATTAAGTTTGTGGTGAAATGTGCTTAAAATATTTGTGGTAAACGGAGTGAACCCACCAACAGAACCAATAATCAATCTAACAAACGGGTTTTTTACTAAAAATTGTACAGCATTACTTCTGGAACAACAACTCATGTATCTATATTTACTATCTAGCCTCGCATACGGAGCGCTAACATATTCTATATAACACAATTTGTAAGAAAGTGCCCTTACACACTCTTAACTACTTTGAGGTTAAATCTAAAGTTATAGATCTTCTCAAAACACTAGACTATAACAGTACTGAGGAGTTTTTGACTATCGTGAGGTAACACTGACCCCTACACTCACACACATGCGCGATGTTTATTTTTTGTCTTCACTCTAATAATAAATACCTGCTACAAATTATTTTGCACACATTTCTTTATTATATTTAGCTTAAATTATCTATGTTTTTTTCTTTGTACTCGTACTTTCTATTTTGTATTAATAATCAAGTATTGTTATACAACTCATAGGCATGCATGTGTAATTTAGTTATGGGAGAAGTCATCGGCCACGGAAGCACAGTGCGTGCTAGTTCAGAGCCAGTGGATTCAAAATAATCTTGTTCCTTTTTAAGGCAGGGTATTCTCTGGAGTTCTATGTTTTTGAGGGAGTGAAGCTGGCGAACCGAGGGGTGCCCGCCGCACCGCGCGCCGTGTGCGCGGCGCGGTTTTTCGCCCAGGAAAACTCTGCGCAAAATGCTACTTTTTTAATCGTAGCGCCTGACAGAATAAATAATAGCTGCTTCATTTATATTCGGTCAAGCACTAACGCCCTAAAATTAATTTGATATTATTGTATCTACTCGCTAATCAACGTTATGTGATAGGATTTATTCAATATTATTACGTATTATACATAGTAAGACATGTCTATTGTGTATTAAAATAAAAGTCCTGCAATTAAGGTAAATAATATCTACGAGTATATTATACATACTTGTAATTTTTTTGTTACTGAACATAAACGATGAAGTTAATTAATTTTGGCTCAATTTTCCAAAAATTATCGTCCCTTTCGATGCGTTTTGTCAGCAAGGGTTCATTTTCTTTTGCCCAGATTCCGAGCAGACAGATTCGTCTGTCGGTCACGTGAAGCTGACCTTGTATTTGATAAAACCAATTAGGTTTTTTATTTATTGTGCTAGTGCAAGTGTTTTTATTATTTTGTTGCGGGGAGCGGGTTCGGGGATAGGAAAGAAAGACAACTTTCGTTTTCGTGCCTTTATTTACAGCCCAGGTACTCACACGTACAGAGTGGTCGGCAGGAAATAACGCGGTCGCAGATGTAACTCGCCGCTTACCCAGCGCGGGGTGCGGGGCTACGGCTCAGTTCCACGCGCGTTGCCGGTTGCGGTACTGTCCACCCGCGGAAACGACACTAAACTGGCGCGCGCCAGAGAGGTAAATAAAGATGAAATCAACTCTAGTTAACCTGTTAAGTACCTACAGTGTTACAGTTAACAGGTTAACTAGAGTTGATTTCATCTTTATTTATAGACATATAACGAGGAAAAACAAGAAAATGTTTGCTCTATAACGCTAATACATTGTTACTAACTTTTAAGAAACAAAGTTTATTTTTTGCTTAAAAATTAATTTAACCAGGTATGTTAAACAGCGTTTTAAGCCCTTCTACCGTCAAGTCCTGAATTTCACAACAAGTAACGATAAAAAAAACACCGTAGGCTAGTAATACAGCTCGTTAGTCGTAGTTTGAACCGGTCGTTACCACGTGCCCTCGCATATTGAGCGGCTGCGAGCAATTAGCGGCGTGGATGGACGCGACTATTTGCTGCCCATTTCGGTAAAACGAGTCGGTCTGCGGTGTCTATTCTGATGGCATACGCTTTCAAATTTACACATATCTTCAGCCAATCGAAAAACAGCTAATGATTTTTTTTACTATTACAATTTCACATCACTTTTTACCTACCTATACTGACACCAAATGTAAACGTATCTATCAAAATTTGGTTCCGAAGAATTATAATTGCCTACGCATAAAATCCGTTATTACCTTAAATCCGACCTCTTCCAGACAACATAGTATGGCAACTATGTTGTCTGGAAGAGGTCGGTTTTGCTACAAAAACAAGTATTGTTTGTACAATAAAAAGTTAATCAAATCCTATGACGTTTCGTTCACCGATCAAATCAAAGAAATTATTTTTACTTAAATAACTTGAAGATGTCTGCAGTTAACATGTAGCTGTACAAGAGCAGCGCCATTTTTGAATCAATAGAAGTTGATACCTATTCTTCCAAATTCTGATACTAACTGCTGAGATCAAATTAATCACAACTTTATAATGCTCTTACCTTTTCTTTCCTGTAACATTCATATTTTATCGAGTACCTTTAAAGTAACCGCCCTTGGGTATAAATGATGCAAGGGCCGCGTTGAGCAGGTGAAACTGCGCTCTCCACGTAATGAATACGAACGCATCTCGATGTACGAGTATAGGCTAGTATTTATAGGTACATATGTGCATAATTTATACGTGTTTTGTGCTCGCAGCATAGTTTACCAATAATCGAAGTTAAGCAGTAGTCAATCCAGTTAGGATTTGGATGGGTGGCCGCAAAGTTGTAATACAACTGATTAGAAAATGCAAAGAACAATTTCTGTTTTCAAAACTTGTATTGATTTATTTACTAGGCATAATTTTAGGAGTATTGTATTAAAATCACAAATAAACCATTAAAGGATGAGTAAAGAACAAACCAAGAAAAATGATAATATAGACGATCGTGTTCTGGAATTTTGTTTCCTTATTTAAAAGCAACACGGAATCGACTAAACACTCTGTTTACGAAGAACATTCTAGACTCGACAGGTCCTTTATCTAAAAAAAAACAAAGAAGTTTTCCACTGCTTTCACATAGAAACCCGTAATTCGAGATTCAGGGGTGGCATATCAGCGGAAGAAGTGGGTCGCAAAGATATCTTTATCTGTCGCCAACTTGTGGACGTTTGAGCTTTCAACCTATGATGATAATGGTGGATTAGATGCGTCTTTGAAAGCGTTCATTGAAGTACCTACTATTGCTTTTAACTCAATATCATCGTATATAAATCAATAAATAATCTATTAACTGGTCTGATTGTGCATTATTAGGGAACTGTATATTTAGCGGCCTTAAAATATCAATTAAACACAAAAAAGCCATAATACTGTTTTAGCAGCGTTTGGGTACTTTATGTGCTCAACCAGATTAAAAGTACACACCAAAATATGAAAGTCGTCCTTTATAGGCATTGAATTGTTTTTGAAGATTTCCTCTAAAAATTCTCAAAAAATAATATATAAAGAATGTAGTAACATAAATACTGTCTAAATATCGACTATACAGATAATATGACACATAGGAATAAATAGTATCAATACTACAAATAATAAATATATACAAAACGAATAACGAAACGAGCGATAATACTACGAACTAATGAGAAAATCAAAATTATATTTACAATGCAGCATATCTCTTCCATATAAAAGACATCACTGGTCGCGACCCATATATTTCACGGCGGTTCGCGTATTTTGTTGTTATTTCTACGAGATTGCATTGTTTCGGCATCAAGTATTGTCTAGCACGAGCGAGACGAATGTGGGTAAATTGTTTTCGTCACTGAATATTGGTATAATATGCTATCCAAGTTATTTTGACGAAAGGCCTAAAAGTCAGCATACTCGCTTCGAGAGCCAGGAAACGTGGGTTCGGATCCCGGCCAAGGCATGTGTGCAAACTATGAGTTTACATATCTGTAGTGTGCATGTGCCTATGAATATTGCTTGGCAATTCTGACATTCTAGTTGAGATCAATGAGAAGGTGCCAGGATCGTCGCTTATATGGCGATGGTGACATATGGCGCTGAGACTTTTAATTTTAAACACTTTTTCGGATAGGTAGACCGGCGATGGGAATTTTTAACGAACGACATAAATCTCGGACATTGCCACGAATGTTACAGTATACACGCTATGCTTAGGTAACCCTAAGCAAGCGGTAAGTTTCAATGGCAATCCTTAAACCCTTCATCAAACACTGTCACAGTGTTTGATGAAGGGTTTTAGTGCTTTAGTGCTTATTTTTAGGGTTACATACCCAAAGGGTAAAAACAGGGCTCTATTACTAAGACTTTGCTGTCTGTGTGTCCGTCTGTCTCACCAGGCTGTATCTCATCAACCGTGGTAGCCGGACAGTTGAAATTTACTCAGATTATGTATTTCTGTTGGAACTATAACAAAAAATACTAAAAACAGAATAAAATAAATATTTATAATGATCAATATTATTAACGATAATAGGTAGAAACGTGAAATATTCTTGTACAAATAATGTTACAAACCTTTCGTGCGTGAATCCGTCTCGCACTGGACAAATATTTTTGACATAAATATTTCTTATGTTTTCAACGCCCATAAACATTCCTAAAACTGAATCAATGAATGAACTGAAAAACTCCATGTAATTTTTTTATGAAAATCATTATAGAAATACGACCAGTAGAATAGAAGTATCTACCGGACAAAAGCCTTATTTTCCTCAAGCCCAAACGGAGACGCTTTGCTAACTCTCGGTGAATTAATCACTGTAAACCAAATTGTTATATCAATCAATAAAACATACATAAATATGTTTCATTTACACCTCAAAGATTAAAGCGACAAATTCTAATTATAAGCACAGACTGTGTAACAATAAAATATGTGTGCGATCACAATAACAACCAAGCATTTATTAAACCCCTGAGGCACACTTTACAAGACTTACTCTTCATATTCAAGTTCCTTATTTAAATACAAATAAAGTACATTTTGTTTCATACTAACTGAAAATGTAACTAAGCATTTAGGGAGTATAGTTATGAAGTGACTGTTTACTTGAACCTGCAAAACGGACGTTCTTAGATTATGCGAGTTAATTATTATGTTTTATGCATAAAATGTAGTCATAATGTGTTATTTATCTACGTAATAGAGAAGAGTTTATTTTGCTTTAAGCTGCTAATTTGGTTGTTGGCTTTGCTTTGCGCTTCTAAAATTTAGAGATCATTTTGTAGATTACAGCTATGCTTACGTATTTTGGCTTTTCCGAGCGTATAATTTCGTATTTGGTTTTAAAGTTATGTTACTCGCACGACTGGTATATATTTGTAGTTTCGAGATAATTACATTTGCTTTATATTATCATCTTCTTAGATAGCTTTAATTATATTCAAAGTCTTTTGAAAAAAACTTTAAGTAATACTCCGCAGTGTACGCTAACGGAAAAAACAAGTGATTTATTTAGCTTTCTGGGTGGCGAGGCAATCTTGGCGTGCTTCGCCGAGTGTCTCTTTATTTAAAGTAAACTAAAGGTCGGTGCAGACTATATTGTGTACACCTGATATAAATAGACCAACAATTTTTTTAATAATGCTTGAAAATAAACGCATATCATTTGGTATCAGTAAGTATAAGGGGACATTAAACGAATGTCTAGGGGGTGACTAAGAATACTGTATAAAATAACTGCCAACAAATTTAATAATGAACCAGTTAAACAATAAATAGTAATTAACTACAGAATAAACAAGTGCCTTTGCAAATTGCTGCGCAAAAAATTTTTTTGCGACACAACATCTCGACAACATTTTGGACAGTTTTTTCATATTAAGAATTCTTATTTTAGTTAAAAACCGCATGTTTCTGGTCTGTTGAGCAATCACATACTACAAAATAACGAGATTTCAGCGGTATAACGTCATAAAGACAATACGGGGCGAAGATCATTGCGCCGGGCGCTTGGTAATTTAATCAAAAATCGCAGAAGTACCAATAATGTTTTTTACGAACAAATAATCCGCATATTTGCTGATAAGCAAAATATGGTGATGTTCAAAAATTGCAAGTACCCATTAGTTTTAAAGATACCAACAATGGAACTGTGAATGGAAACTTGCCAGTATGCCAGTATTGTAGTTGTACCTGACGCAAATGTACGGTCGCTGAAATAAGGGGATTGTCAACATTCCTTACACGAGTAACTGCACTTAGGTGAACTAATTTGCATTCGGCTTCGTAATTCTCGTTCGTACATTATTACGTACCCATACATACAAATATAGTGCAATGGAGAGAACTACGCTTGGAGTGTCTTTGCGGGATAGAATCCGCAATGAAGATATTTACCGAAAACCCAGAGTTAACGACATAGCTTGTAGGATTTGCAAGCTGAAACGACAAAGGGCTGGCCACATCGTTCGAAGAACCGATAACCGATGGGGAAGAAAAGTTCTTGAATGGCTACTACGAATTGGAAGACGCAGTGTAGGTAAGCCTCTAAAACGAGGTGAATGACATAGGTAGTAAAGTCACAAATAACCAGTGGATACAATTGTCGGCTTGTCATTTAGAATGGGATTCTAAGAAGAGGCTTATGTTTGGACGTCTTCTGGTTGATGATGATAATGATAAAGAAATAAGCATATATAGGTACTTAATAATATAAAAAATATGCTCAAAATATATAAATAAATTTATAAAATCAACTATTAAGTAGTTCCTTTACATAATCGTTTATTTATAACTAATTAAAAGATCATATCAAACCCATGGTGGTATTGCGTAGATTTAATGATGTAAGAAGTGAAACATGTGTAAGCCATTTTGTTTTCGTTTTGACAGTTCACCGCATAAACATTGAAACATATTACTCGATACCACTGCTGTTCATAACTATACAATTTTATTTACCAAATAAAAAAATCAATAACTCTTACGCTAATTTAAGCATTTTTTAAAACTAAATGTGACATTTATGTCACAATTGAAAATAGTTTTTATGAGATAAATAAAAAAGTTTTATATATGTCTATACCCAGTCGTTTGTGTATAGATAGTCTTAACGTATTCTATTCACTTTTGTAGCTCATAAAATGTAAAACGGTAAGGCGAGGTCCTAAGAAAGTGAAAATAAGACTTGCTGCAGTGACAGTTATCCTAGAAACAAAAGATTTGACATGGAGAGGTCGAATGAACTGAAAGAAATATGAATTTACTCAAATTGCTAGTTTTTCTCTTTCCTCTGCCCTTTGTAGTGAATTTATCTTAAGTTATTGTTTTTTTCCTGCGATAAAGAGTAAGATCAAGTAAAATTGTGAACTCTCGTAAACACCACGCTGCATAGAATACTAACGTTGCACCGAAGAATAGATCATCACCCCATATTTATGTCATAAGAACCCGGTTCAGGACAGGATGAGGAGGAGGGAGGAGTCCATTGAATACCGAGTTAGGCACGTGGTGTTAGTGTTATGTAGAGTTACCGATGAAAGTAGTGAAACAAGTTTAAGCAATATAAGTGTTGTTTTAACACTTGCTTCACTTCTTTCATAGCTAACTCTACGCGATACCGTCATTAGCACTAACACGGCATTAACGCATATTTCGCACTCTTTACTATAATTGGATAAGGATGTCACAATTTCTGAGTATTATTTTTGCATTTTTTGTATCGTTGGGATAAAGATTCTTTGGTTATAGGATACCTCTATAACCAAAGAACTCGATTGGTTTTGTCTATTGCAATCCTACTATTATATATGCGTAAACGCAAAAGTTTGTATGTAGTTTGTTCCTCTTTCACGCTGAAACATCTAAACGTTTTTTAAGAAAATTTGGCACTTGAATAGCTTGTCCAGTATTAACAAATAGGGTTTCATACCGGATAAATGCAGTTTTCCTATAGGTTAATTAAATTACCACGAGTAAATTACCATGGGGCTCAACTCAGTAGAAAATAAATAAATGATCCAACGCAAAAAACTTGAGCATTTATGATATGTATGAAGCTTAGGTAAGGTTATTTAAACGAACTGCATAAGTAAGTTAAACACGGATGAAGAGTTCAAGAAAGAGCAAACCACATGCTGAAGTATGCACCTAGGAGTTGTAGTTCAACTTCGACAACGTAGCCTTCCCTGGAGTTTATTTGTTTATCTAACAGCCCAACAAAAGCAGCCGCACACACGCAAATAGTAGTTAAACTCCATCCAAAAGCAGTTCCGAGTTAAGTTCCTTAACTGCCGACCAAATAATGGGTTCACTAACAATCAGTTTGGTGGGCGTAATCAGGATTAAGGTAAGAGTAAAAGAGGTGATATACCTTTATAACTTTTGTAAAGTTTCAGATAGACTAGAAAAAATAACTAGTAGCACTCGGCAAATAGTCGACCTTGCGCGCGCATCTTTTTGCGACTTTTGTAACTACCCCGTGAGAAAAGTCTCCCTCAGTTACATTTTTATTTCTTAACTCTCAACGTACACTAAAACAAGAATTCTCGCCCTTCCCCTATTTTTGCCATCCATTAGCCCCCGTGATCCTTCCCTGGCTAGTACCAAAAGGTTTGGTTCCTACATCGTTCGCGGAGATTATTTGGGTTAAGTGCCGTATATTCGAAGTTTTGCTAAAATTTAACTGGCACTAGTAATTAGGGATATAACGCGTCACGTGATTTGAACTGCCAGATTACAGTATCATCACCGTTTTAATAACTTACCTTATAATAGAGACATTAAACAGTGACGATTACTTTGGATTGCCTGAAGATCTTTAGTAGTATATAAGTAAGCAAAGTATTAATTTTTTGATGTAGATAGCCTCTTCGTTAATTTATAATGAAGACTTTGCACAGTCATTTTAGCCATTCCAATAATATTGCCAAAATATGTATTTGATCTGCTTCGCCAAAAGAGTCCTTCAGGACCAATATCTTAAATTTCATAAATATTGAATCCCTGCCATGCGTTGTCTCAATGAAATTTGCATTCTCAAAATGCTGTAATAATATAAAATATTGAAATCCTATAATTTGTAACGTAAGCGTACTACTATATAAGCAATAAATCATTAATGCTATAATTGCCCTCGGTTTACTTCTTTGCCTCCTTCTTCTTTCTCTTAGTAATGTTCAAAGTCGTGCTTGACAAAGCTTGAGCTAGTCAAACTGGCTAATTTTGTGGCAAGAGTGTCTAATGTAAAATATTATATCAAATGTTGTGTTGAATGAATTAATGAAATTCGACTTCATTCAATACAAAATAATATTCTTACATCGAATGCCACAAGTAACGATACGATAATAATTAACAAATTTGGAAGCGAATAATTACAAATGGCATAGAGAAGCCTTTTAATAGCTTCAAAAACTCGCTCTTTGATATACTCAACTTGGAATTCGCTGCAAAATGAGCACCGTGAACTGCAGCGTAGAACTTTCTTTTTCAAGTTTCTTATTAAAAATTCGGTTAGGAAACTTTTAGCGAGTAATGGAATTTTAACCGCCGCAATGATTAACTTACGGGAGAACACCTCGTGCATTTTAATTCTTTATTTGAAAGAAGTTAATAGAAGGACGTGATCTTTTTTCAAAATGAATCTTGGTTATCTTTTTGCTCGTTGAGGTATAGAATTATTAAGTCTACTTATGCTGCTGTTTAGTTTATACATCTCGCGTTCTAATAATTAATTAAAACTTTTTTCGTAGTTGAGTACGAGTAAACATAATAATAGTAGCTCTAGAAATATCTACCAAATATGAATTAGGTATATTAATACTAAAATTAAAATATTTGCCCAGACAAAAACAACATTTTCTCAACTATTGTTAACTGAAAATAGCCATAGACAAATAAAAGCAAAAGATTTTGCCATATGATGAAATGGTTTAGTGGTCTAAATAACACAATACCTAGACTTTGAACCACAAAAATGAAATTTGTAGCATTTAATATATAATCAGGACTAACTTTTTACAGACTTCCGAAAAAAGGAGAAGATACTCGATATGTCCCAATTTTTTTGATTGTTTTTTTTTTACCCTCATTTCTATTTAAATTATTGAAATGTACCACTTTTTTCAGTAACTCATATGTTATGAATTTCCGTAAATGCGATTAATTTATAAACCTTGTGAATTTGGTGAATTTTGTTTCTGTTTGTGTTGATAAGTATTATCACCATAAAACAGTATCATACCATACTTTAACACGTTGTATAACAGGTATTTCGCCACAAGCCATAAGGGCCAGGCTTAGACAGGTCAGGTAATAAATTTATACAGTCTCATACAAAGTACCACATTTTATTATCATCTAACCATGAATTCACATTATCTGGGTGTGCCTTTTATTTGCACGCACTGTTCTCCATCTGTAGCACTTTATTCATTCCACCTTCACCATTCTAATTTCACCTAAAAATAACAAGTCCCCGCAATGCAGGGCCGTTCCATAATGCAAAATAAAACGTTGAAACTTTAAAACTCGCACACCTATCTTACTAAGTATGCAAAGTGAATATTTAAAGGAATGCTCGGGGTTGTAGAGGCTTGCATCTGGTAGTGATAAAACTGGTGGCAGATGCTCGTAATTCTAATACTTAAGAGCTTCTCCTGAATAAGAATTGCCGCTGGGTAACAGTGTTATTCCCTTTTGGTGTTTAGGAATAGGATATTCAGCTATACGGTTAAGGAAAAAACAAAATGTGAGTTTAATAAATAAGTAAAAAAAATATCCTAAAATACCTGACTACGTAATAACCAATGAATGTATTAATTAATGATTTATTTGTAACAAACACAGTACGAAACATACATGAGAGCATACATAAGTAACTATTAAAGGTAATAATAATGGGGTCTAAAAAGGAATAAACAAGAAAATAATTCGGGTAGAAATGCATAGGTTCGAATATGGTCAAGATCGACCCGTACTTTATATGTATTATTTTATATTCATAGCTCGTCATAGACTCTTGCTGGGTTCTGTGACCAGCAACGTTAACAAACACATGCAAAACACACCCTTCGCTCCCCTTTATATTATTTAACTACTATTTTTGTGTCTTACGTCTATAATTTAATAACTAAATTTGCATAGCTAAAATAAAGTAAAGAAACTTATAGATTAACATCTTGACGCGAATGAAAAATTCTTGCCATCAATATTCATGCCCGTCTATAACCTTCCCTTTGTTAAACTTACATCTTGACAACATTATTTTAAGGCACGCCCGAACTCACCCCAAGCTTTGTAGAAAGATGATTTATTGCGAAGATTCGGTTTTGGTTTACTTTGTTTAAAAGATTCGTATAGTACTAAAGATAACAAACCTTTACTGTTGAAGTTTTTCTTGGAATAAGCGCATGTACTCGTATAAAGTGATAGGTTGAACTCAGTGCACTCAGTTCTAATTTTCATTCTTTGATGCACATTTTTTCTGTTGTTCATTTGTTATTGCTTTGTTGAGACAATCAGTTTTGTTGCTTTGTGTGCCTATTTGTACCTCAATTATCATAGCAGCAATACGGGATAGTAAAACATTCACGTATCCTTTGTTGTAGGTAATAAAAGCGTTTCATTGTCTATTATAAAAAGAAAACTCCTTTCTTTAAAGGTTGTAATTTTGACAGTAGTAATAGGTGTACAAAGATCCGTTCTTTACCAGTTTGTATAGAGCTATATGTAGATCTGCCAGTTTCAAATATGTGATAAAAATAAATGCTTAATATTTGTCCCTTGCAATAATTATTACAATTAACTGTTACTGAACAATTAGGCTAAAATCTCGCTATATTAAAAAACCCGTGTAAATAAGTTACTTTTTCTATAGAGATCTGTTATTTATATTGAACAATATACTTATGTGTTTTATGAGCAAAACAAAAAACATAGACGTAGGTAATTTTGAGTTGTTCAGACGGGCGAGCACGAGGTCCTTCTTTATAAGCATGAGTACTTAGGGACTGATCAGATACCTAGATAATATTACTGTTGTTCTTTGTTTTAATCTAAAAAGTTTTGCTATCACGACATCAAAAAACCATCTGTCACTCGCTTTAAAAGCTCGCGGTGCGAAATTTGACAACCATTTTACCTTTCACTGTTATAAAATATCCAATATATACAGCTCTATCTGTAAATCAAATGACAGGAATATCGGTGGAAAATTGGTCAAGTGATTGGATATGGTCACAAATATAACAAGAGTGTAGAGGTTTGCTGTGACTGTTGTTAACTTTTTTTAAGGAATTGAGCTAAAACCTTTCGAGCGCCATTCTTTTAATACACTAAGTAGTTCTGTAGACTACTGGTATATGGTATGTAACCCACTTTAACTATTTACTATATTAATATTTGTTAGAAACCAAATTACCATCTAATCATAAATTTACTATAGCAATAATTCGAATTACTAATTAACAAAAAGCTATTCAGCTCTCATTATAATACCAATTTGCTAGTCTAAACACAAACTGTGTAATTAATTATCACAAAATTGATTTAATTATAAATTTGCTATCGTGTTCTACAAAGGACAGGTTGATTAGATTAGTGGCTGACTAACGTATTTTTGCTAGAAAAGTTTTAAGCACGTTTAGTGTGAGGGCCATAACTATATATAGGGTTATCGGTTAGGGTGTACTAAGCTAAAGGGGGTGACTTTACTCATCATTACGAACAAATATCGTTCAAAAAAAAGTCATTTCAAAAAGTGGCCATCGGTCTTTGATAAAATGTATGAAGCAGCTTTTTTATCGATTTCATTCGTTTTTATTTTTCACAATTCGTATTTCTCCTATTATTTATTAAATTATAATACCGTTAATATCAAATGGTTATCGATTTAAAAAAATACTTCGTCTAGAAAAAAGTTTCTAATACATTTTAATAATCTGCTAACAAGGGTCATATTTCTTGTTACGTACGAAACAGTTTTTGCTAAATATTGATTCATTGAGTTACACAATGCCTTCAACGGCACATTAATATTAACAATTTACTAGTGTAACTTTAGTTTTGTAGTTTTTAAACATTATTTATATGTACCCCTAATTCGAATTCACATTATACACCTACAAAGATATATCCTGTTTATAATATATCTTCAAACAAAAGCTATATGCGATCGATACATTGTACTAGCTATTTTACAAGTTTTTTAAGGAAAAGTGCTATAATTTTTTTGGTTTTGATTTTTTATAACATAGTGTAAAGAGCTAGTTTACTAGAACTTAAACCTTAATTATTTGTATTACACTTTGTATTAAATGTTAGTAATTTGGAAAGTTATAAAAGTTAGGCTCCATTAGCACAGATTAAGTACTAGTAGCTATAGTAACCACAAGATGTCATAAACACTCGCTTAGTTTAAACATAAAGTAGAGAGTTGTAGGTATACAAATTTCCGAGCTGAAATAACATAAACTTTTATGCTTGTTGCAGTATTTCGATTTCATACATAAACCAAATTTTATCAGTTTATCACTGTCATATTTTTGCGAGCTTATCGGGTAATAAAATGTTACTTGTATCACTAGAAGTTTTGCGATCGATACACCCATCGACCACAGTATCTTTGAGTCTGTAAAAAAATCTACAATCACTTGATCGATTCTTTATATTCAAAATTCTCATTTTAATTTAAGTTATGTGATTTTTATAGCTAGCTAGCAAATAACTAAAATATTTTTGCAGGGCAACATTCAGTTTCGTCAACATAAACATTTGTAAACATTAAAATTAGATCGATAAATCGCGTCTACGGATTTTTTTCTAATAAAGTAAAGAAAATAAACAACTATTAACATACACTATTTAGTCAATTTACGTTATTTAATACCTATAAATAGAACAATTGATGTTGTTACCAAAAAAAAAATTCTACTTGTCAACCGTTCCAAAATATCACCCAAAATCGCGTGTACTAAATGAAACTTTCAGTGAGAGACACGTCCGACGTCCCAAGTATGATATATAGAGACCTTGGCATATATTACCGGACTAAAACTTAGGAAGTAAGCCGAGAGAAATGAACACAGTTTTGTCACTGTACACGGCGGAAGCTCGTGCCAAATCTGAAGAGTTAATATTATATATGAGGTATGCAGAAAAGATAGCTAAAGATATACAGAACTCGGATGGACATTTTGGAAACAGTAGTACCAATCTATACAAGCAAAGTCTCAAAGTGAAAGTTAATATCCGAATCGCACCGGGTAGGTGCCCTCAGCTTATTATCCTTATTTGACAAGCAGATTGCTTTATGATATTTATCGTCACTGACGTAATCTGGGCTTGTACCCGCAATCAACCATCTTCTCAATTATGGCTAGCACTACTGACACATTTAATATAACAGCTCTTATCCTATTAAACGGAGTTGGCACAGCATGTCTCTTCTTGGTATAGTAAAGCTCAACATCAGGGAACGGGTCAGATGAAGTACTTTGTACCTTGGATGTTTTCCATGCCAGTAGACGTTTTTGGATGCTACCTAGTCTTGTCTTACTTCTATTTGATAGGGCCGGCGAAACAAGATGCAAGTATGACATTCTGATATTTCACTCACTGCTTATGTGATCCAATGCTTCTTTAAGAGAAGCCGCTGCATCTAATTCAGAAGACATTACAGCATCTTTACCCTATCTTAAGTCATATGAAAACCAAACATCACTCTTTCCAAGTAACCTTGCGGCAACTCACCTGAATACAACCCAATTTCCGAGTGCCACTATCCTCGGGTTAACCTATGAATACCGTTGGGGTAAAAACGACCATTACTTATTTCTCCCGTCTCTTAATGACGTCATTATCTCAAGAGGCGTCGCGAACGGTCACGTTTGTCCTTAATTCTGGCGAAGACACTGACGCGACGGTATGATGGATCACTTTTGTATGAGCCAAGGATAAGTTTAGTACAGGTAAAGATGGTGGGAAAATTTAAGAGGTCCTAGAAGTGAAATCGAAAGTGGCTGAAGCATTGAAGAGTGTTTAACGACTTGTTAACTATTTTAGTTTGTTTTTTTTTAATTAGCTACAAGGAAGTAATTACAAAAAGAACACATAATACTAAACTACGAGTATAAGTTCCGAGAACGTAGCAAAATCGTCAAAAAAATCTGTGATAATTTAATTTTAATTTGATAACGGCGGTTAGTTTGAATATCTGTTTGTGTTATACATATGTTTATGAATGTTGTATGGCATTCTTGACACATGAGAAATTCTAGTGGGGAGCTATGATTATGAGTCGTTATTGTTTAATGCATACATTTCCTTATGCAGATAGATAACATTAACATTTGCCTTCGCTGTTTAGTCGTTACCGAAGTTCGAAACGCAAATGTGTACATTATTTCGATCTTACCACAAACAATATTTTAAACATAGTTTAAACTATTATTTAGCTAAGGAATGAACATTTTTTAAACCCTCTTCTAAAACAAACTAGAACAAAATATTGAGTCAAGGTTAAAAGGGTTTTGTGGTTGCATAAACTTAAACGGGCTGGCTATCTATAAACAAGTGATAGCCGCGCGAATTTGTATATCAGTATATCAGTGAACCAATATCTTTTCTCAATAGGTAAGTTTGCCCAAATCTTTTGTAAATTTTCAACAAAACTATTTTAGAATATTTTGCCTACGTTGCAATCGCAAGTACCTACTAAAATTATCGCGAAAAAACGTAATGCTAGAAATGTAAATCTATCTACGAAAACAATACTGAAACAAATCGTCCATTACACACCTTAGGGCCCAACTTTACGAAGGTGGGATGACAAATGACCCGCAGAGGCCTAAACTTGCGTCCCGCAAAAAGAGTTATGGCCCAGCATTCATTTTGGGATGAATAATGTGATGTTGAAAGAATCAGAATACACGGAGGGTCAAGAAAAAATGACAGTTATGTGCTGTTATGGATAGCTGTGGTCATGTAATATAGACGCCGAGATGTTCACTCGATTTGATAGACTACGCACGAGTATTTATGTTAAGGAATGGGTATGTTATGGGTACAGGAATGGAGTGTATTTTTAGCCGCCTTACAAAGGAAAAAGTTCGCATTGTTTATTTTAATGGGTTATTTAACATATGTGTATTAATTAATAATCAATATCATTTATTGCATGACCGTACATAAATTGGTGTTAAAATACAATGTTTGTAAAATTCTTTTCGTTTTGACAGTATCTTCCTTTATTCTTTACTATTATTTCGTAAGAGTTATATATATAATTAGTTAATTCGTATTAATATAAATTTTGCGATTACTTATATATATTTTTTTTTCATAATATACATATATTTGATTAAGTTTCTAAAGCAGGCTACCGGGTACAGTTAGGCATAGGGGGAAAACAAGAGCAAGCAAACAGTTTGCTTGGTATAGGCACCAGATAAATATGTGAAAATTCGTTGTTGTGGCGTGCTTCGACAATGGGCGTCAAGGTTTATAGGATCATTTAATTAAATAATAATTTGATGAATTGTACATTTGAAATTTACAATCTTCCATTTCTGCTTCGCCAAGCTTGTACAGATCGTCTGATCAAATTATGATAGCTTTTTCAAACTCACTGAATCCGTTGAGTACAAATGAAAGTTTTAAAATAAATTACCTTTGCCGAAATATTGTTTACACAATCATGATAAATTTCAATATTTTGATAGCTTTATAGGTTCAATGGCTTCTCTCTACTTGAGCAAAAAGTTGTCAAAATTTAATCAATAGGTAGTAATTAATTAAATATAACTAATATATATATGACGGAGAAGCGGCTCTCTGGTTGGTTTTTGGAAGTGTGACGTCAGCATTACCGACGTCACAACCAGTATCCTGACGGAAGTTGCTTACATGCTTGGTACATAGAAACACGAACTGATGCTTGTAGCTGTCTTTATTATTTTTTACAATAATTGTACAGAGCTCCGACCGCTCCGACAGCTCAAACTCGACTCTGTAATGCGCCGACAAACGTTCGTATTTATAGTAAAATCAAGTTGTGCCTACCCTCTTTCGAGTTTTACAATTAACTATATTTAACAAATAAATGCCTAACGGTTTAAATGTTAAGTTTAACAGTTGAGAAATGTAATTCTTCGTTCTCGCGCCGACATATATAGTATTTTTTTCTTATATTTTACTTAACAAAACCAACTTTAACTCCTTCAACGTGTGAAACTACTTTATATGTTACATTTATTATATTTATATATATAAAGTCTTAGGCAACGTCACGAGTGACTGACTCTCACCTAAAAGATATAAAACAAAATCACCAGCATGTGAATATCGAAGATCAAATGGAAGAATACGAAAAGTCCTAAAATTTGTGTTTTATAAACTAAAGGATAACATATTATTAACATGAAAAAGATTTATTTATCTCGGTATACTTCTTGTAATTGAGTTCTCAAAATTTAGATGCACTAAAATGCGACTAATTAACAATTTAAAATCTGAATTTGGTCACGCACATTAGTTCACTGTTTATCAGATATACTACCTGCTGAGCGGAACGTCTATTTTCTAATCGACTGCTTGGCAAATGTTTAACGGCTCGGGCACAATGCCAACTTAGATTCCAGAGTCCTCCAGTTTTAGGTATAACGCAGAATTAATAGCTTAGTAACCTTTTTAAGGCACGCCTGTAGGTGACTCGCAACACCTGCTGAAGACAAAGTAGGTTAGAGCACTATAATATTCTTCAGTCATACAGTTTGGAAAATTATTTTAAATATCAGAGACCATCTTTATTTATTGTAAATTTTATTTTTAACCCGGGGTTAAAAACGACGGCGTGCTATTTGACGTGTCTGGTCGCCATCAGAACATTGGAAAATATTAGGGATTTTTAATTTTCAATTCAATTTTGTTTTTTTTATTGTTACTTGAAAGAGAATATGTTTAGCATAAAGGCCACCATGTGTGACATTGAATATAAAACATATTTTATCTTTTTGTATTTTGAGTTTGTAAGTGTACAATTATAAGTTTATCAATCCATCTACTAATACCAATAGAATACATACAAATACACTAACCTCTATATATATTTTAGTAACTCAATGCTTCGCTTACAGAATTTTAGGGGATACAAGATTTACATAACTTACAGCGAAACCTTTTGCGAAAATCTTTTTTTTTTCTAATCGCTGTTCCGAAACAAAATGACGTACGGCGCGGGCGGCGAGCCAACTGTGCTATGGCAACTCCCTCCCGTTTTACTTTTGATGTGCAATTCATAGCTTAGAACTACTTGGCTCAAGAACAAAGTTTTTAAGAGCTGATTAAAGCTGCAGTGTGTAATTGTCTTATTTACGAGTAGCTTTTCAAAATAGGTATTAGGCACTGTCTTCGCTATGTAATATTGGCTTACAGTAATAAACATTCGATTTACCGTACCCACAGCATTGAATAGTTCTTCTCTCTTTTACGCCAATGCAACATGCCAATTGTCCAAGTGGTCTACTATTTTGTTAAGTTATTGTTATTAATTACTTTCTACTCCTTATTAAATTAAATGTGTTTGGATTCAAATGATTAAATTCAATTCCTTTGCCGTTAAAAGTATTACATTTATACCTTATATTAAATACCTTAGTTCATCTGCTCTTATAATTACTTACTAGCTTAAAAGTAAATTTGGCAACATGCCTGCTGTAAAGCAATCATGCAGCCACTACCATAAAGGAGCACACTTGTCTAGGAGAAACCGATTGAATCACGATATCCGATTCGATCTCAATCATTCATTGAGTATTTCGTAAAATACTTATCTAGATAATGGTGAATGGAAAATGGAAGTCATTAATAACGATAATTATTACCAATCAGTCATTACCTCTGTAAACGCTAACAGTATAATAGATGGTGCGTGAAATCGTTACGCTCAGCAGAACCCTCTAATAGATATAATTGTAGTTAATTTAATTTACGCATTCAACCATTACGACAAATATAACTGTGTAATTTCTATTAAAAACTAAAAGAACATAACTTGGTCTGCTAACTTCCAAAAAAAGGGACTCAATACGACTTTTTTAATTTTTGTTGTCGGTTGATACGTGATTTCTCGGAGACGGGTGGACCGGTTTAATTATTTTTTTTGTGTTTATAAGGGTATACTTTCCATGTCATTGCTCACCTTCTTATATTTATAACTAGTAGCTGATACCCGCGGCATTGCACGCAATTTATAATGGAATACAGATGTTTCAAACATTGAACCCCCATTGGACCACTTCTAATCCTTACCTTCTTTGTACATATCTACACCATATAACGAATACACTCCCTAGCAAATATCAGTCAGTCAGTCAAGAATACTTTTTTATATATTATTTTAATAAAGGGAATACTTTACTAGTTTTTATTTGCAGTTTAAGTACGACACTAGTACGAACAAACAAAACTTGCGACAAATACAAGTGTAAATTCGTACAGGAAACCCAATCGGAATATTAATTTAATCCCACGAATTCCCAATGTAAAACTGCCGGGTTAAACGGCTGGAACTAGGGTTGGGGTCAAACGAATGCTTATTGATTTTTTAGTTCGTTCGCCCGTTCAATCGGGCTGGTTGGACATTTCACTTTCGTTTTCAGTATTTGGTAGTGAAATTTAAACATACGAATTGGGTTAAGTCAGTTAAAATAAACGTAAATGACTTAAAAAATTAAGACACTTTAGAAGAGAGTAAAACTTATTTATATTAGACTATACGTAAAACCAATATCAGCGCTGGTTATTTCAGCCAGCATTACGTTGAGTTGGGGCCGGTTTGTGACAGAAAACAGTAATTAAGGTTAAACATATTTTTATTTTTCTATGTTGTGTATATCACCTGTTTTCTGTTACAAATAAAAATTTATTCTTTTCTATTCTTATAAAATTTTTGCAAGGTTTTGTACTTACTGATAAAAAAAAGAACGGCCACCTACAGATCTAAAGATAATCCAAAACCCTCACGAGTATTTATTGTGTTATCGAATTATATAAACAGAACCGTGAAACTAGTTTTACTTGTGTATGACATTTATGATTTTAAAGAAGGTATTTATTCGCATATCTTTCATAGGACTGAGACAAATACACAAAATTAACTTTATAAATGATAACATAATATTATACAGGTTTTAACACCAAAATATAATGGATGTCATCAGTCATTACGCTTTCAAAATATTGTATCCGGCGAAACTATTCTTGCCTCACTTCTATCAGAAACCTACAAAACAGTTTGTCGGTCGCAAAATCACGAATTATATCACAGAAAATGTTCAACCGCGGTTTTTGAATGAAGCGTAACTTTTCAAAAGTTGTTTTGCGGCTTAACATTTTCAGTGTTCTCTGAATTACTTTTCAGTTACAGTTTCCACCGCAAAAGAGAGATGGAAAGTCTGATAAAATGTTCGAGACCGCAACGTTAACTTGAGTTATGAATTGATAAAGTCAATTTAGATTGTTATTGAAATATTTGAACAAAGTATTTGAAGTTGGGGCGAAACAAAGGGCTCGTAGTCTTTTGGGCTTGCTAATAAAGTGTTGTAGGTATAATGATACCTACCGGACCTTTGTGAGCTTAATGAAAACGATAAGTCGGTTAACTCATTAATTCGTTTAATCTTATCTGCTACATTTTTGGCAGGAATTGTTTATGGAAATTATTTATTAATATTTATATTTATAGAACATTAAACTTAACACGATTCGATAAATTAATAGTAGTGTTAATCTCATATGTATATAACTACTTGGTACGAAGTTATAATATGAGTATGTGTGATTATAGCAAACTTATCAATTTTACTAATTTGTGTGGTGAAGTCTTTATGTTCTAATGCAATTTGATACTCTTTTGTTTTATTAAACTAATATCAACCATTTCAATGTTACTAGATAAATTCGTACTCTTACAGAACATTTTATAATTAATAGTATATTTAGGTCTCATAATGTCCATATTATGCAGAATTTAGACGGATTAGACACTTTTTCCCGTTATAAAACGTAGATCCTCTAATCGTTATTTTAATATTTTACATACTAGCTAGTAACTACTAGTAGGATTTGCAAGCTGAAGTGGCAATGGGCTGGCCACATCGCTCGAATAACTGATAACTGATGGGGAAGAAAGGTTCTTGAGTGTCGACCACGAACGGGAGGGAAGACGCAGCATAGAGAGGCCTTCCACTAAGTGGACCGACGACTTAGTGAAAGTCACAAGTAACCAGTGGATGCAATTGGCAGCTTGTCGTTCGGAATGACGATCTAAGGGGGAGGCCTATGTTAAGCTGTGGACATCTTCTGGCTGTTGATGATGATGATGATGATGACATACTAGCTGCGTCCCGTGGTGTTAATACAGTGCCTTGTCAATACAGGATGAAAGTAGTCTATTTGTTTACTTATCTCCGTACCAAAGGTCATCCAAATCTGTTCAGCAGTTTTATCAAGCATAGATACAAGCTGTTGCATTTGTAATATCTTTTTTATTATTTTGTTTGTCAGAAAACAACTGATATTTTTTAAATCGAAATTTATCGTGTCTTTCAATTCAAACCACGGAAGCTCTCGTTTAAACCCTTTCCTTTTCCCGCAATACTTGATAATGTTTATCTTCCCCTGTAAAATAAAGTCGCTTTCAATGCTTCTCCTGGGGTTGCGGAAATGAGACTCTAATCCTCAATACATTCACTAAGGCCAGTATCTTCCAACTCCATCTAAATTACAAATAACGACGAGTAACCAAGTCTCCTTTCATAAATTTATACTCACAGATGGAATCTGCCTTAGTTGTAATAGAATTGCTATAAAGAGTTAATACAGTATGAGCATTTTATGCCTTATACTTTAAATATATTAAATAATAACTTATTTGCCCTAAACTCATCGACGCCACTGGGGACAATAAGGGAGCTGGCTCATTTCTTGCCAAAAGATTTCTGTATCAATTGAATGCGGGAATACAGCCAGCGTTATTGGGAGTTTGCCACGCGGACACCAATTTTTTCATACTTTTAATCATTTTTACAGTTTACGTTCTTGTTAAATTTGTGAATAAGAATTATATATTTAAGTTCTGTATAATATTCAATTTTTTTGTGGTTTCAAATTAAACTGACAGAAATAAAAATTAAATACAATAATAATTCACACAACACACCCGGGTACATACAATACTTTATATTGTTACCACGAAGAAACAACTTTAAACGTACATTAATACTATAAAGAGGAATAACTTCTATTTTGTACCCTTAGACAGATATTACTATAAACCGTTACAATAAAAACGTGAATACAAAATAACCTGCCCCAGATCGATCCTGGTGCAAAGGTGCATGACGCTCGCTGCATGTACCTTTAAACCTTTAATAAATTACATTTATTTATTTATTATTATTTATTACCGCGTTGGATGGGTAAGCTATGGCAATCATTTCGCACCGGGGCGGATGCGAGTGGGAACTAGAGATCTTTAATTTGGCATAGATTAATAGTTCATTTGTCGATATAGTAGCTATAATTTCTAGTTGTACTTATTAAGTAACCCTCTTAATTTTAAAAGAATTTGACATTCTAAATCTGTGGTTCATACCCTTTTCTGCGCGCCTAGCTCCGTTGGAATTCCACTATTCAACTATGCAGACGCCGCTGTATTTAGAGTCCATTTGTATAATCCCTATATAGGAGGCATCTGTATGTATGTCTGCGACACAGGGATTTAATTTATTTTGCAATGATACGTGCGATACTTTTAATTTTATTCTTGATTTTATTAAAAATACTATTTTTTGCTCAAAATCACATCGGTACATTATTTATACAATAATAGCTATGGAACATAGGTTTGTACTTTAGGAAGACCCCGATTTTAACTAAAATAACCAAACTGAGACCCACTTAGTAGTAAATTAATGAAATATGTTTTACAAATATACTGACCAATCTGGAATTATGTTCCGTCGGAGCAAATTATATGCTGGATATTACTTATTACTCCTGCACAGATCGTCATTTCTATCTAACGTTAATCATTTTATTTTTGTTAAGGGCTATACGAGTAGAATATACTTATATACTGCGTGATATACGAGCTGTTTGAAAGATACAGCTTTAAAACAGTTATAATTGTAAGCAATCAAACATTTGGAAACTAAAAATCGCATACAAGGAAATAATTTAAATATCATAACCTTTTATATAAACTGCACTTAGAGGTATTTAAGTTTTTCTTTTATCTGGATAAGTCTCTGTACAAAGTTCCTTATAAAATAGCTAGAACTATTCAATAACTAACGTTACGTAGGTAATTAATATAAAACAGTTACGCGAGTACATTCCCCGGAGACAATCGCTCCCACGCACACAATCACGACTGTATTGTAAATTAGAGCTTCAATTTCAGCTAGAGCACAAAGCACACCTAGATTATCGCTTGCATATTAACGCAAATGTGTGAAACTACACTAAAGTAATTAATAAGAAATTAATAAAAGCATTATACTACAAATAATATAACTTCTTGTTAAAAAAAAATAACGCTTTCCATTACGACAGACGCTGATAGAACTTTTACAGTTATTTCGATTTAAGAATCAAAGCTACAATCCGATTTCGATACAGTTTTAATGATACCATTCGACCACCAACGCTCTCTCTCTCTTTTCAAACGCAAGTTATTTTTAAATAGGTCCAGCCATCTCCGAGAAATCATGTAAAAAAAACAGTCGAATTGAAGTCGGTAGTTTAACAGCAAAGTCTGACCGAAAACTGTGTGCTGTTAGTGCATTATGATACAAAGTGTATAAAATACAGCCAAGGAAGTATTTTCGCGCGAGTCAAAAGCCCGTGCGATTGTGAAACTGAGGCTGTAATGATTAATGCACTCGACATTTGGGTTTTGGGTAACTTTGGGGAAAGCTAAACAGTATTTTTAATAATATTGTTTGCAATATACCTCTAGTGAATTGTGTGATAGCATAAGTTTAATTAATATGTTTATATATATATTTCTTTAAAAGATTTTTCAAGAGCACAAATTACTTAACTGGTTTCCCTATTGTAACCTACATTTAAGTATCCTTTTGAGCCACTATTGTACATGCATACAAAAGTTTCATGTACGTGAGACTTTTGTAAAACTTTTTGGATTTCTATTTTGTCATTTCTGTCAGTATTTTGGACTACCTCTACCTATATCTCTACCCAGTGCCTGACTATTCAAAATCAGGGTAATGTTTATCGAGTGTATGTTTGTATATAGATATGTATTTCCAAATTATTTTATTAAAATAAATAATAATCATTAATTAATGAATTAATAATAGTTATTATTTATTATAATTCTTATATACAGCCTAAAACGGGAGGCCCATTTTTAAATGCGAGGTTTCATTGTATTTGTTTTCATCTGCAGATGGTCATTGATGGTCTGTCGCATCCCCGTAGTTTAAAACTTGAATAGATCAACAGTTATAGTAATAGCAATGTCCCTGTGGTCTCTGGCTAGATAGTGATGTCGTTAAATCCAAGAGCTCTTATCTGCAACTCTCTTACGTAAGGGCTTGTTAGATTGCCTAATGACTTGATTTTCTGCCTCATAAAATGTACATTTAAGATCTTGTTTGTTGTATGTTACTTTAGATTGTTAGATTATATATTTTGTTACTAGATTCTTTAACTTCTCTTAGTCTTAACAATATTACTTAAAACAGAAAAAGTTTATTAACCAAGCTACCGAAGCGAGCGAATCGCCTCTCTTTCAGGTCTCGCAAATTTTTCTTTCGATGGCCAGTTCGTAAAATTTTATGTTTTTACGTTCGAACACCTACCCCGACCGAGAATCGACCCTGGGACCGCCGGATCTCGAAGCAAGCATGAACAGGTGACTGACATATGAATTTTATTTAAACAGAAGAAGAAAAACTATTTTGATAAAAAACAAGCGATCTCTTTATTAATCTGTAGCAAAAGGGCCCCTTGATTAGTTCTTGAAACTTAAACAAATATACTACCTATCAGATTCAAACGCCTACAGTTAACAGTTTAGGGTCTAACATTGTGTTTCAAAGGTCAAACTTAATGGTTTATAAAACACCACTTTAAAAGGAATATTTGATTTTCAAAGGAGGGACCAATGATTTTCAAACAAAGTGATTTTACCGACCCCTGGTCAAAGGTCATAATAACATGAAAACCTTATGCGATTCGATCTCGTGGTCGATTTAGACAAAGGTGGTGTAAGCCTAGAGTCTTAAGACCAAAACTAGACCCTCAAGTCGACTGAGCTGTCTCAAAAAAGAAAAGATTGAAGATAATGATTAAAAAAACGTAAATTAAAATTATTTCTTCAAAAAATAATAAACCTACTTATACCCCTAGTCGTAAATATGTATTACTCAAACAGTTTTTTACTGTTTATTTAATTATTTAAGATATATTTAGTTTATTTACTGATAAGTGATTGATTTACAACAAAACAGTTCGACGCGGTGCGTAATGCGAGTGTTATAATTGTTAGGCTAAGTGATTAGCTGTACGGATACAGCCGCGGAGGTATGACGCCACGTCACGACTGTCGCGAGAGAAGTTATAAGGAGAAAGCGGAGGGCGGCCTTGCCATCATAATTAATACGACTCAATATAATTATGTTGAGAAGATATCTTTTATTTTATTTTTAATCTGTAATATTTTATGGAGGGTTTAGTCAGACATGACCATGCCACCCTCATTGGCATTACAAAATATATATACCTCCTATCTACGCATGATGCATAACCTAACGAGGGCGATTTATTTTATAAATGTGTTTTAAATCAATATGGTTCCAAATAATTGTTATTAATATTAGCAGTCGTCCCCTGCAATCATAATGTAGCCTATATCTAAATAAAAAAACTTCAACATCAACAAGAATAATCGAACATTTTGAAAAACTTCTGACATTTGTTGACATCTGACAGCTATCTTGTATTTGAAATTATCATAGTGTAGTGTAATTCTACTAGTAAAGCCCTTTCCACCCATATTGAGATACCCATATTGAGGGAGTTATGAAAAAATTTCAACTGATAAAAATTTGTAAGGCCTATATTGGACCGATTTTCATGAAATATAGCTAAGAACACTCCCGACTAATAAATACATCTTTCATACAAAAAAACAAAATCAATATTGGTAAATCCGTTTGGGAGCCACAGACAGACAGACAGACACGTCAAACGTGTAACACCCCATCGTTTTGCGTCGGAGGATTAAACCAGGCAGGATACTATAGTCTTGTTTAAAATATCAATGGAGGTTGTTCTCTTAAGTTCACAACTCAAGCGTATTACTGGCCTTTCAATATCACACAAATAGAAATGCAAGCACTGCAACCCCATACCTCTTACTACTAAAATGAAAAAATATTCAGCCCCCAAATGGAGATTTGAAACGGCCGAGGCTCAGAACTATTTATGGTGGGAGATAAGGACGACATGTCTTGTTTACGGTGGAGGGGAAGTCTTTAGCGTTGACGGGAGGGAGGGGGAGGGGGGGGGGGCGAATTACGTCTTTATGTGACGCTTAACGTGAACTACACAGCGCTAGTTATTGAGGCGAACATGATGGTATTTGTAGCGATAATGGCCGAGTGGTTAGTGGGGGTCGATTTCCGTGTAAGAGGTACTTTTAAAGAGTTTGATCCCACGAAATACACAAAAACGGCCTGAGCTAACATCTTGGCGAAACTATAGTATCTCGCCTTGAACCATCAAGTTGAATAATCAAGCTAATTTTGTTCTGGAAAGCTTCTTTAAGGGCCAGTGTAATCCAGATTAGGCCACAGTGTCGCTGACTTCCGTGGTCGTGCTAGCTGGTAGTCAAATGCCTAGCTGTCTTGTAGTAATTGCAGTATTTACAAAGCACTCTTAATACTAAGTAATGAAGGATTTAGCTTTATCACAAGCGACTACAAAAAATAATCAAAAAAGTAAAAAATCCTATAATATTTATATAAGATTAAAAGTTAGGTTATGAAATCCGTTTGGGGCATTATAACATAAAACTTTGAGTATTTGAACATAACTTACGCACAAATAATTTTATCAAATGAATCTGCCTAAATTGTAAGTTAACGCTGACCCGACTATCCTTTATTTTAAAATTTCCATATATATTTAAAGGGTTTCCAGTTTATTTATTAGATATTTATTTAAGTGAACTTCTAACCACCAGGTTTTTCTGCAAGATTAGGTTAATGAATCCTTATATTTCTAAGTTATTGATAATTTATGGAGTCAGGCGCTACTTTGCGGAAATCCATTTATAATAAGATGGTATATACAAAATATTTAGTGTTTTTCCGCCTCGTCCTCATCCTCAGGAGATGTTGACTCTTCAAGCGCTCGCTCGAATCACTTTCGAGCGAGCGCTTGAAGAGTCAACATCTCCTGAGGATGCCTTGTGCCAAGGCGAAACACGTGTCGAGGAAGTCGGATACTGAGAGAAAGAGAAATAATAAGGTGAGGTGTGGCGGTGGTGAGGAGGAACCACACCATAAAAACAAAAATATTTTTCGATTTCTCACGCTGACATCAAGACGAGGCGGAAAAACACTAAATATTTTGTATATACCATCTTATTATAAGTTATTGATATTGAGTTTGATAATATGATCTGCGGCATCGTAGCTCACGATCGGATAAACCGATTATCATTTTAGTTAATTTTTATACAAAAGGTTAATAAGGCGGGAGTGTTTATGAATATATTTGATGAGAATCATTGTAAGATGGCTGTCGCAACAAAATGGCGGATAACATATTTTTCACAACTCCTTCAATATCAAATGCATCGTAGCTCACTCATCGTAGCTTGACTAGTATAATACATACTATGATAAATTTCAAATCCAAGATGGCCGCCACCATAAAATTGCTATCTTATTTTGTACGGCTTTTATGTTAACCAAACTTCAAAGCCGTGCGTATTCCAGCTAAACGGACGCGCTAAGGAAGTGGACAGGGTCTTGACGATTTGATAAGCTTCGTTAACTGAATACGACATGTTATCAGCGCGCCCAAATGTGTTGTACTCGCTTAATGTGTTAGTTCGCTTCCGAGTACTGTTTACAATATAGTTGTGTCAACCCTACGCAGTCGTTATGAGTCTGATTGTACGATAGCAAATGTAGCAGTAATTAACGTAGATTATGATATAAGTGAAAGCGATGATGGAATTGATCTAATTTATCTTTCAATATTTATCTATATATATAAAAATCATTGCAGTTCGTTTGTGGCTGGGCCGATTTAGCTCAATTTGGTTTTGAAATATTTGTGAGAGTTCAGGAAACATTTAAACGATGAAAAACTTACATAACTGATACGACACGACAAACAAAAACATTTCACAAAAGATTTTTATTTCATGTAAGATTTTCATTTTAAAATAGTCACTATAAGTTTTAGTTTGTTAGCCAGAGGCTGATCTCTTCTTATTTTAGACATTTAGTACGAGAAAATACCTAATTTTTTGTGAATAACTAAGTACACTGAATTATGTCTCGTGGGTTAAAATGAGCTGTCCGACCGTTAGAAACTAAAAACTTTCTAATGAAGAAAGTTTTTCCAACTAAGCGAGTTGTTTGAACTGAATCTTAAATTTAGTTTTTCGCATACATAACAAATGTTAAATCTTCTAACTATGCGCTAGTTGGGTACTTAAAAACACCCGCGCGGCAGTAGCAACTACACTCGCTAAGAATACATAACTTGGATACAGTGAAATTAAGAAACAAGTAAGTCTAGTCACTACAAAAACTAGCTCTAGAATTTGAAGTATCTTATATGGTTTAAAAAACTATTTTTTTTTCCTTTTGGGAAAAAGGAAGGTACTATTCAACGGTTTTTTTAATGCTTGTTTTTTTATTTCTCGGAGATGGCTGAAGTGATTAGATTTATGTATAATGAAGATGTATACTTAAGAAATAGTCGCATTTAAAATGTATCAAAATCAGGTTATAGTTTTGATTTTTTAAATCAATATATCTGAGAAAGCTCTATGGGCGCCTCTCGAAATGAAGTCATGAATTGCTTTTAAAAAAGAACTTGTTTTTATTTATTACTCGAGTCCTCAGGAACGACTAACGACCAGATCGGTTAAGAAAATTATTTATTTGTTTGTTTGTCTGAGTAGGTTATGCATTTTAGTTTTTATAATATAGTAACTGGCAAGAAGATGATCAAACTGGGACAAATGCTACTTGAACCCATTCATTAACTGGTAGAAAATATCTATACTCTGAAACCTAAAACTGATCTCAGTAAATCTAATCTGGAGCAACTTTGTAAGATTCCGTTTCGAATTGCATACGTTACCTCTTCCAAACTTCTCCTCCTCAGTTATCTACCGTCCGAGGTTTGCGCAACAAACTTGTGCAACTTTATGCATACAAAATGGATTTACGCGCTTGAAAATATGACCCTGGAGTGCAGCGCTCAAGATAATTGCAGCTTCACGCTAATGAGGACGTAAGAGGAGCTTAGCTGCGGCGACGTTAACGTAGCTAAGACTCATGTCCATAGACAATGTTGGAGAACGTATACTTAGTAAGGCTGGCTTTGATTATTTTTAATTAACTTCTTAAAATAAGTATGTTCACATGATTGATTTGTCGAGTTATTTTTAGGTATGTTTCCGGGATACGGGTTATCATCGCTTCGGTCGGTTATTTTGAAACGTTTGTTAAAGCAATCACTAAAAAATCTGATAGTTTACATATCTACTAGTATATATTCCAATCAACACCTCTTGTTATCTTCACCGCTGAAGTGAAGACAAAAACTAGCCGAATTCTCATTAACTATAAACACTATGACATCTGGCACATTTTTAGGCTCGAAAGTTACTATTCCTTCAGTAGAACTATCAATGAAAAGCAAGCTAAAAATAACACAATAGCCAGAGATCCAAACTCTCTAATAGAATAATTGTCCGTCGCAAACATTAGCAAGTTTCGCCAAAGTTCCAAGATTCATTGCCAACAAAAGATGTTATAAAGTGTCATCGCGGAGTTCCTGACAATAATTAATTAAATCGGAAACATTGGCAACTCCTCTGCGAGTTGATATTGATCAGTTTTCTGTTTACGTGCTCTGTGACCTATTTCTCTTCAATATTGTGCTCTATACTCAGTTCTTGATATTACAGAGACAAAAGTTTCAGAAGTGATCGTTTGAGGAACTTTCAAGTATTGAGGAAGGAATGTCGTTCTAATGAATATGTTTGTAATTGTTTGGCACGCAAAACTGGTTACTAAACTGCTACTAAACTAGTCCAATTTCCTAATTTATTTTGTAGTAGAAGTTACACATTTATAAATTGTTATTTTCCAACTGAATAATTCTTAGATAGAACTATTTCACTTATTTCTATTTAAAATCAAATATCTTGGCAGATTTTGTTAAATAAAAATGGGACTGTAATAATTTCTAAATAATCTACTAATCTACAGTTAACAAACTTTAAGAAAAAAGTACAGTTAAATTAATTACCTTCCCTTTTTTTTAAGGCTTTAAAAAAGTATAGAGCTAATTTAAATTAATCCTCTTTTAGTATTGCTATTCCTTCCTTATAAACGATTCAGCCTTACATTTTTACTGCAATACAAAACCATTTGATAATCAGCAATATTTTCAGTAATTCCATTTTGTCACTTTTACCTAAGAACTACGGTGAAAGTACATCTCAGCCAAGTTCATCGTTCTCCGATTCCTGCAGCAGCAAAAGCCCAAGTTGGGGTATTATACAGCTCGACTAATGTCACTTCCATTTAGTTTAGCAACTAACAATGTTCATAGTTTCATACATCGGACCGGGAGTTCAGCGTATGGAGTTTAAGCTCAGTCTTCGCTGGTTTAGACTAACACTGACGGAGTAGTTATTAACAGTGTTATTGATACAAGCTGTGAGCGAAGTTCTGTGATATGTGGTCAATGGATGGTCAAAGACATCGGCTAGTTGCATTTACTTATCAGATATAACGTATAATTATTTACCTAGTGAGCGAAATAAGCGGTTCTTATGTACTTCAGAACTGGCAATATTTTTGTTTCACGTGTCAGCAGCAATCAGCCCGTTTCACATTGCGTTTCCTATCTGGTCCTAGCGATTGATGAAACTTTGCATCACGAATTACACAAAACAAAGAAAAATATGAGATTATTATTTAAACTTAAATTAAAAATCTATT
This sequence comes from Ligdia adustata, assembly GCA_947049295.1. Taxonomy (NCBI): domain Eukaryota; kingdom Metazoa; phylum Arthropoda; class Insecta; order Lepidoptera; family Geometridae; genus Ligdia; species Ligdia adustata. The sequence goes on along the minus strand of OX346218.1, from coordinate 3,464,267 downwards.
TTTAATGTTATAAATTACGAATTTCATAATGTTGAAGTTTTCAGGGAGGGGCATAATAAAGTCCGTACAAGAAGGGATTTCTACGTCGGGAATTAACTAAAAACATAAGAGTCGCCAGAATCAAGGCAGAGACGCGTCGCTCGTCTATAATATTGAATTTTGGTTCATGATGTTAAAATAATATCTATAAGTACGCATAATTATCCTAAGTATATTGTAATCGTCCCGAGAATGATTAAATATCAAATTAATTCACATTTAAGTAGCACTCTCACGAAAAAACCTTTAATAAAATAAGAGCAACATAAACTCACTACCTACCTTAGAAGTTTGTTATTAAAAATGTTTTACGCCTTCATTCCATTAGATTAATAGTTCCAAACTTTTCATATAAATGCAGCTAAAGCATATAAAACTAACTGATAGGAATATATTAAACACATTTTCTTAATGTCATTTTTGTAATACATTTTAACAGCCTTAAGAAAGCTCGTTCGAGTTAGTTTATGGGTCGGACCTCGTAAACGGGGTTCGATTCCCGGCCCTGAACAAAGCCGTAAAATGGCGATAAACATTCGCTGGAAAAATCCATTTTGTGTTTATAGTTGTCTGGCGTTTACATAGTTGTTTAGAGTCATGATAAATTATTTCGGAAACATTATCCGGAGGCTTGTGGTGTTGCGTGATTAATTTGAAAGAGCAATTAATTGTTTTTGGTAATTAGTGAATCTATACGTGGTATTTTTTTGTACAGGCATCTGGATTAAAACAGTATAGGCAGATGTTGCATTGTAAATAATTTATCGCCGTGAATAATTCTCATAAATAGAGTTTAGTGGTCTTATAAGCTTATTTCTAAGGTTTATACTTATATGCATATCATTATTAGTTACACGGTGAAGGAAAACATCGTAAGAAATCTTGCTTATCAGAAAGTCCCCAATACACAATTTCGCCAGCTTGTTCGTCTAAGGCCTACAATCCTACATAGGGGTGACCCGTGCCTGCTGCTGTGAGACACCATGGGTTGATATGAAGCTATGAGCACTAACTATTTTTAACCTATACTGTCCCAATACTGGGCAAAGACCTCCTACATTTTCTTCTACACTTCACCTCCTGCCAGTCCAGATCGCGACGTAAGTAAGTCCTAGGCTGTCCAAAATGCCTAAAATCTTTGCGATCATTACTGTATTTTTTAATATGAAGACAAACTTTGTAATGAACAAGAACAAATTAAGTCAAAGAGAATAACAACTTATATTTGATTTAATTTCGAGGCTATACATATAGATACAGGTTTGATTTATTTAAGCACCGAATAAGAAGCGATCATAAAAATATATAAATAAACACTTTTAATATCAAATAAAAAGTAAAAAATAAAGTACTTAATTGAACTAGCATTTTTTTGCCTAGATAAGTTTTTTTAACTAAATAAACTTTAGGCAATCTTATTAGCAGTCACAACCAGCCGTCTTGGGTAATACGAGTATGTATAAGTACTTAATATGAATACGTACAAGGCATTAAAATTACGACAGCCATCAATATTTTACCACCACCCTCCGCTACATGGCTCAAAAACACTCATATAATAAAGAGCTTCAAAGTCAAAGTTTAATTGCCTGAAGCGATATCAAACAAAATATGGTCCGCAAAAGTATACGTTGAACTCAAACTCCGAACATTCTGTGTGGAGGCGCAAAAGTTAGACACACTGCTTCTGAGCTTTACCACAGATATGATTTACTGTTTCACTACAACATACGACGATGGTACAGTTTTTGACAGAATAAAAGGCACATTTGAACACGGTTTCGTTTCATAAGTATCAGCAATAAGTACAAAGATAATCGCCAAACGTATAGCACAACAAGACATCATTGTTTTCGATTGGATAATAATCTTGCAAAATTGCAAGAACTAAGAAATGTTAACTATGAATAATAAATTATTCATAGTTAACATGTTTTAAGATTACCAAGTTATTCGATGATGACAGCTCTTAATAGAATCCAATTGGTACTATTTTACTTCTAACAGTCTTTATTATTTACCCTAAAGACTGTCATGTCACAATGGCAACGTCTTGCTAATTTAGCTTAGCCTCTAGTATATTAATGCGCTGCGTAAATTTGTGTAGTTATTCATGAACTGTATTTATCATCTTAGCATTATTTTTAAAATAGTAACTGACTGTCGTAATAGCGAGCACTAATCTCTCAACGAGAACTTATCTATTTATAGCGGATTTTTTCTGAGGTGTCTTTAAATTGGTTGGAAATAGGACGTCTCGACGCAAGAGAGAAACATGGTACACCGCGTTTATTTATTTATTTCTCAGAGAACTTTAGCTGTGTCGCTGTCGGCTAAAGGCTTTATAATGATTGCTACAGTTTAATTGTTGAACAGCGCGGCTTCGTGCGCGTTCTCTACGGAATTAAAATATTTTTTACTATTGGCCCGGCTAATTTCATACTGACCAATAGTCAATGAATGATGTCGTCATCGATATCAGAAGAGACCAAAAAGTATTTTCTGTGATTTGTCAAATGCGTATTTTGTCGACGTAATTTTTTTAGAATGAGTACCTTTCGGCACCTTTTAGGCTTAGTACAGCCCTAACCGATAACCTAGTATATTAAGATTTCCAGGTATTACTCTCGTAGACAATAAATTTTTGATTATTTAAAAACCTAGCAACGTTCGAGTGCGTTTCAGTGCTAAGACAGGACAGATAACAGTGCTATCCAGTGTACGGATTATACAGTAAATCCCAATAGTTATCGTTAAAAAAAAAGTTTATTCATTCCCATTGACGAAAAAGGATTATTAGGGTCTGTTCGAAACTCTTTTGGTGTTCTAGAATTGAGACAAGAATACGATAGTCATTTTTTGTACAAAAAAATCAATTACGGGCTTTTTTGTGAAACCTTAAAAATATACTACCACAAATACCTGTTTTTTTATGCTACACAGCTAGGCATTTGACCACAAGTTCGCACGATCACGGAAGTCAGCGATACTGTAGCCCTAGATGGAGCATGCCTAGTTTGGAATACACTGGCTCGCAAGGCTGCTGGAACACACCGTTAGGTATTTGGCGACAGATTTAACAATTTGAAGGTGGTAGCTAGTCAGGCTAACGATAGGAATCTCCCTACCACCATGCTATGGTTTCCTCACGATATGTACATGTATAAATATATTTTTTCATAGCAAGTCCAATAAGCTTAAAGACTTTCTACCTAAGATACCAATGCTTAAAAGGTTCACACTTAGTACCTAAATGAGGCCGTAGCAATGTTTACATCCTAAGGAATATACTAACAAACAGAAGACAGTTAATTTTGCCAAATTTAAAACAGAAACGCGTTGCTCGCTCAGATATTTATTTATCTTATGTAAAATGATGTAAGCTACGCCTAGTAAATGCAAGAATGTTTATTAAATTCTGTCTATTGAAAGATAATTTAGACTTCAACATAGGATATGCACAAAGTCAAAGGTTTAATATCGAAACAGGCAACGTATCATACTCCGATATTGCAAATCTGTTCAATAGTGTTCTAAAGATAACCAATAACTAGTACTAACGTATATTTAATATTTAGTTAGTGTCGTGAAACATGACAATATTATATTAAGCCAGTGCTATAAAATTAGTTAAAGCTTGTTATATATTATCTAGTAAAAGTTCGGACAAGATCACTTCTCATACCTTTACTCGGTTCACCTCCGAGCTTTAAAAACGCTCTTTTGTATCTGACAGCAATAAGTTACTCGTATTGTAGCAAATGTAGATTCCAATCAAAACCTTCGAATATTTGCCACGCCAATATTAAAATTTGACTTCAATACGGCTTTTTCAATCAAACGTTTACATACCGTTTAAAAATCATTTAAAGTTAGTTAGATTGCTGACCGTAAGTTAGACACACTTAAGATTTATGATCAAAACAATGATAATTTTTTAACGCGTACTTTTCTCGCCCTAGTACCAGGTTTTAAAAATTCACAGAAATCATTGATGCACATGAGCACTAAATTCAGTTAAAAGTTAGATTGCTGACCGTAAGGGATAAGTGATATGAGGGAGTAGGTCATTGGCCATCGGAGCAAGCTTTTTCAATTCTTTTGTGAATATAATATTGATAGCAGAAGTCTCTTACGTCCTCTTTATTAAAGCCCTTACGAAAGCGGGACAAATATATAAGAAAAATCAAGTTATTCCAACTATCCAACATTCTTCTGCTTGCCATGTATGACATTAAGGGAATATTAGTCGGCTATAACCTCTGTGTGCATTATTATGTTAGTTTGAGAGTCTATAGTAAATCAGTTCACTGGCTATATTATGCTCTCTCTAATGATGGCATTTATTTACTTTTTAGTGAAAATAAAATCGTTGTTATCGAGCAGCGTTGCTTTTGAAGAAAGCGAAGCTATACAGTGTCACTGTTAGGTAATCTAGCTTCCTCATATGGGTGGTTTATGATGACCACACGCTACAACTTTCGTTCCAAAAATTATGAAACTTCGCAAATTGACGCATGGCCTTGAATGTTTGAAAGATCAGTTATTTTTCTTTCGAATTTTCCAAAGTCCTAGAACTAAAGACACATAGATTATGATCAACCTTAAGCAGGTGCTATACCATGTATAAACGAATTTCACATATTTTTCCCAATTTTTTTCCGGTATTGTAGTTGAAATGAACTGTATGCTATGCTTTTAACATAGTTTCAAACAAACAAGAGCATAAGACAGGAACCTAGGAAAAGACTAGTCTGTCAACTGCCAATTTCACAACATTAAAGTTTTCATATAGATAAAGCACGATACGTAAAAGCATTATTATTCATAACACATGTCCGACGTTGAAGGCTGACCCTTTTTTGTCTACCCTCATATTCACTGAGGGCGTTCTCATTTAGTACGGACAATGTCGTCACAGTTTTAGTGTCGGAACATTTGGTCGCAAAAAGTAGAAGCTCTTTGATTTCATAGGGATATTTTGATTGAATGCTAACTTGACAGAAGTCAAGGAGAGGGGTGATCGTAAAGTTTGGTTTGGTCATGAATACAAAGAAGATTTGTAACTTTAATTTGTGTTACGTATCAACTCATAGCGTCTTAGTGCTGGATGCAGCGGGGTTATTGGAATATGGATCTGCCGCATCAATGGGGCGAAAGGGAATTTTTATTCCCATCTGCCCCAGTGGCTAATAATAAAATCAAATCTAGCCTAGATTGGCTAGAATGAGGCTCAGAGACACAACGCAATGCACAGTAGCACAACGCGTGCGGTGTGCTCAAGTCTTTAAGACTAAATTTTGGCTTAGGGCCTTAACTGTTCTTTAAAAGCTTTTTGACCTTCTTCGATAAGCAGGTTTCCTTACAATGTTTTGCTTCCGTTAAAGACTGGATCTCAGGTTTAAAGTAAGTAGTAACTGTGGTAGTACTTAATTAATTTTAATATGCATATGAGTGAAAAACTCAGAAGTGCATGTCTGAAACTGTGATGGAACTCCCGCTCTCTTTAACTGTCACTAACATTACATTAGATCTGTATTTCTGTAGGCGCATCTAAAGCAGGCAAATCAATTTGATATTACATTAAATTTTTCTTCACTCATCCAGTGACTAAAGTCAAGTGTTTATTGTTGTCGATTTTACTTAACATGTTTTTTTTTTTTATATTAAATATAATTATAAAGGTTTTTTAACGGATTATCGTTTTCTACCTAGATAAGTAAGTATGTATAGATCTGACATAATTTTGTTGTAGTACACGTCTTTCCTTTTTTTACCAGATATTTTTTAAGGACTTGTTTCATTATACCATTTATTTTATTAGCCTTGACAGTGTCCCAAAATGCCTAAAGATGTGGTTAATATTATGTATTAATGTACCTACCAGTATTCTTATAAAATGATATGTATACACAAGCGCCGTTAAAGGTAAAAGTTAATACGATGGAATACGATGATTGACACTGACGTATAATTGATTAAAGTTAGAGTGCGTGAAGATTTAGTAAACATGATTTATATACATTAATAGGCTTTGAATATATTAGTGAATTAGCAACATAATTAATATACCAAACCTTTTTGAGAAGAATTTATCAGAGTACTTATAAATAAATTTATGCAGAACCACCATAGTTTATTTCTACTCAAACAAAATATTAGACGCTGTCTACTTACTATCAGACGCTGGAAACGGAATATTAACTTCGTACAGTTCCTCACGGCGGCACAGCTTAAGCTAATAACGTACCTAAACCACCTTAACCATTTTCTTCAACTTTTTACCCTCTTTCCTCCCTTGGTGTCCACTAGTAGAGATACGAGAATTAAAATATAAAGAAGTAGGTAGTAGAAATGTGTTTCTATCATTCTTAGAGACCTCCTCGCTACGATCAAAATACGTGTTTCAACCATGGTTCTCAATTTTTTTCTAAACAAAGAGTAAATAAACTAAATTTAGTGCTCAAGTGCATCAATGATTCCTGTGAGTTTTTAAACCTGGTAAGAGGGCGAGAAAAGCACACGTTAAAAATATCATCACACACATGTTCTGATCATGTATCTTAAATTTCTCATAGTAATTACACTTAGTTCCATCAAAATTACACTGCATGCATAAGTGACGTTACAGTAGCCATTTTAAACATGCATGGAAACATTACCAACGGTCGTTAGCAATTTGTCGAGGAAATCTCTCTGTACGCAAATTATACTAATTAAGCAAACGTATAAAATTAAACTGTGTACAAATTTGTGTAACTACTCGTGCTGTTTGCAAATTTTGCATTCAATTTCGCTTCGAATACTTGACACTCGATAGGGACGGGCCGATGTCGGTTTTTAATTATTTGAAACAATATTATTGTGTATCAAATTCTGAGCAATTAATTTTATGAAATTGTTGATAAAGTTGTTCTATTATTTATAGTTACAAAAACGTACCAATGAGTACAGCGTATGACTACAATTAGACTCATTAAAGTTCCAAGATAATCAATGCAAAAAATTAAAACACTCTACATAATAACCTCTCAATTAAAATTTACTTCAAAAATACATTGTTAACATAATAATTTATCAAATTAAGAAACGGATTTTTTATTTGCTTATTTTGTATAGCACGAGTGGTTATAATAAGTCTGATCACATAAATCCCCTGTTCGGTTTTAAAATGGCGGCACAGAATTCTGGCGCTGCGCCCGCCAGCGCCGCGCCGCAGCCATTACTAGTTTCTTTAATATTTTAATACGCTGCATAATGCATCCTTTCAGCGAACCACTAGACGTGACATAGAGCAGAAACTGACAAGACTGCTCTTATTGGAGTAGTCGAACAAAATAGGTATTAGAGGTCATAATAAAATGTATTTTCGAGACAGGTGATTAAGTAGTGTTAATAGTGATAATGGAATATACCAGAGCTGGGATTTCTTGGCATTTGGTGGATATAATACCAAACATCATTGATCAATGATAGACCAATACATTCAATATGCCTTTGTAAGAGGGGAATACTTTCCTTATTTTTTCCTAGTAAAATAGTTACTAATGTTTTTACGTTTCGTTGTTTCAGAAATTATTTATTTTAAAACGAAACTATTCACATCAAAACATCGGCAAACTTCTCATACAACAAATTAAAATATCGAATTAGTTCTAATTGTAATAATAATATGGTTAATAAGCAGAAATAAACCCCCAGAGCAATATGTTTTGGGCATTTGTTTTTTTATCTAATAGGTGCCTTCTTCTATTCATGAGAGAAAAGTCGATTTGTTGAAAAATGTAATCCAGGTAAATGAAACGTTTAGAACTTTTGTCTTGACGAAGCGCTGGAAAAATATGACCGTACGACGTTTAATTCCACTCAGAGTAGTTCGTTTATCCTGCGATGATAACTCTGAACCTTAATAGTAGGATTTTAATGTAAGCTAAGTTATGATTTAGGGTACGTTATTATCTGAATCCAAAATATTTTTTTTTTCGTCGGTTTTTTAAATGAAATTATGTACTCTGATTTCTCGGCAACACTAATAAGAAAATCACAGAAGATCCCATATAATCAGTTTTTGCATATTCTTCAAAATCGGTTTGCCAGTTTAGTATTGAAATCAAGTACAAACTTGTTTTAAGTATTACTTGTTGTTTCTGATTCTCGTATGTCTTTCAAATAATGAAAATAAGGTGATTTTAGACTTGTTTATAAGATATGGATATTTAATGTTATGTATATGTTATAAATATGTTAAATAAATAAGAATGTAAAATTCTTTACGTATCCTTGTTACTCAGATATTTGATGATACTAACAAGCTGACAGATCGCATACATACATGCAAGAGTAGGTATAAAGAGGTCGGTTGAGGAAAAGCCTTCAAAGCGATATTGACTGTGACGGCAACATGTATGTCCTACGCCGCGCATACAAAATGTCGGTGAGTACCTACATACAAGTAAGATACACTATGATGGGAGAGTAAACGTTACCGAGCTTTGCCATCGTCAGCAAATAGAGCATAATATACCAACCGAGCGAAGAGCTTGAAGAATCTAGTGCTTTGTATCTGGCGAGCTTTTCTTTCGTCTGACAGGTTTTATGTCTGTCTAGAATTTAGTTTTCACATATGGATAGATTTTAAACAATATTGTCAAAAAAATTATTATTTTATACAAGTTCTAGCTAGGGACTTTCATAATTGTTTTGATCGTTGGAGTTTTTGATTTGTGGCCCATTTTCACCCAAAAATTGGCAAAGATTTCAATATTCGGACAGAACATGCACAACTTATGTATATGAAATTACTAAGCATAAAAATATATAGTTATAGTCGTCGGCTTGACAAATTAATTTAAAAAATAAAAATACTTAGCTATCATAGATCTAAATACCTGTTTATATTATGAATCTAGTGCCCGTGTTATATATTTTCCCGGAGGAAAAGTATCCTATGGCACTATCAGGACCACGAACTATATCTGTGCAAGAAATCAGTCGTTACGTCACTCATTTGATGAACAAACAAACCAAAAAATACACTTTCGCGTTTATAAAATGTGTAGGGATGTAGAAGTGACAACCCCGAAGCCGAGACGGGAACAAATTAGGAAATCTTTTGAATAATTTAAGAAACCACCGACTCCAGTATTTTCCTCCCAACTAGCTGCTCATAGTTGGTTTCTCCTTCTCCTAAACAACTCAGTGACGGATCGACTTGATTTTTTTCCACAAAGATAGTTCAACATCCGGAGAGTACCATATGTTACTTTTCCGGGCAACAAACTAAACGCGGGAGAAGCAAGCAGATCTTAAGTTTAGAAGCTTATTTTATAATTCATTTTTAGAAAAATGAATCATAAAATCAAAACAATCTAAAAAAATCCAATCCAAATAACTCTAGTTTTTCTGCAATCTTCATAAAACTATTTTACAATTTACCTGAAAGTAAACTTATTAATACTGGCATAATAATAAAATGGGAGAAGTATTCAAACCCAGGACCGTTAACAAGCAGATTTGTCAGTTCGTGCGTAAAGTCTCTTTGGATCTGCAGTATCTCATATATATTGGATATGTACCGAACTGCGTTGGGAAAAACGTTTGTCACAGACATGAAAAAATGTAGTTAGTTTATTATTTGAATTTATTTATTGACAGATGAAGCAAAGCGTTTCTGCTTCGAGTCTAGCAATAACTCCATAGCTGGTGAAACCATCACTGCGAAGGACAATCAAAAAAACAATTTAAAAAAAGTGACATCCGATTAGGTTAATCTGCAGCGGCATTTGCGTTACAAACGTTTTCCAGTTATTTTGATTTTGATTTAAAAACCGGACTAATGTACTTATAAAATCTGAATTAGAAGTACAATAGAATTTTTTAAACCCCTCTTTGGGTTGTGGCATCCATCTTGGGTAAAAAATATTTAACAGTTCATGGGGTAAGAAAATAAAATATAACAAGGTAGTAGATACAGCACTATGTACAACTTTGTACAATTAACCAAATAATTATATATCATGTGTACATCTGTGTATTCTACTAGTCAAGCCCTTTCATTTTATACCCATATTGAGAGAGTTGTGATAATATTTGTAATCCGCCGTTTAGTGGCGGCGGCCATCTTAGACTGGTTTTCATAAATCTCCCTTTGAAAAAATCAAAATATAAATCAGTCCATCCGTTCGAGAGCTACGATGGCACAGACAGACACACACACGCACACAGACATAGACACATCTAACTTAATACACCCTCTCGTTTTAACGTCGGGGGTTAAAAAATAAGGACCGTCCTAAGAAGATAGATAAATAACCGTTTTATTCTAAAAATAAACATAATAAAAATATAATTTTAGATGTAGCGCCACACATAGCGGCCTTATCGCTAAAAGCAATATCTACAATACAGAATTGAAGTATACCGATTTAAACAAAAAATAATCTAATTAGTCCAGGCGTCCATATCATGCAACTATCAACACAGGGTATCTCTATCATTGATCGCTTAACTCCAGAGACTTGTTACTTCACAAAACTAGAATTTGAATACAATAATAGTGCGGAAGTTTCAACTAATATCGAGATAGGAATCTGAGATGAAATAACTCTACATGTGAGATTTGACGACGCAAGCTCCAATTTCCATCATGCCTGATGTCGGTCGGTGATTGACACCGATTGTTGCGGATAGTTCAATGACAGCACTACCTGCCGGCGATATTACATTCCTCATAGTGATGGGGTAGAGAGCTTAGAGGATAATTAGACTTTATTAAAAATAACACAAAGCTAAAAAAGGAAGAGAGAAAATAAAATAAAATATATGGCCCTGAAAACCGAAAAATAAACATTTAAATCAATGTCACACAATGTTTCCTAGTACAAACCGACTCCTATTAGCGTAATGCTGGTTGTAAACAACCAGCGCTGATCTTCCGTTGATGCCGACAGGTGACGTCACGCTCAGGCATACACATGTACATTATCCACTAAACTTAAGGACCACAAAGATAAAAATAATATTCCATGGTCTTATGCAAAATATTTTTAGGAATTTAAAGCTAGCATTACTTGACGCTGGCAGATATACAGGGTTACCGGTTAGGGGTGTACTAAGCCGAAAGGGGGTCACTATACTTATCCTAAGAAACAACTTTCGTTATGGGGCCAACTCTGAATTCGAGAAAAAAAAATCCATCCATCCATTGTTCCATACATTTTGTCGACGACCGATCAACTTTTTGCATAGAACGGCAGATTTTTTTTCTTTAATTCAGAGTTGGTCGCATAGTGAAAGTTGTTCCTTAAGCTCAGTACTTATAGTGACCACCTTTCGGCTTAGTACATCCCTAGCCGATAGCTCTATATAAATTAACATGGATGGATAAAATTGAGAAGTGACTTCGTAAGTACGGGAGTATAATTATTTCATTTTCATTTCGTTAAACAATACGTATTAAATACAAAAAAAACATCATCATAACGTTTGCATAAGCAAATAAAAGATCTCAATGACTTCTTCATAAGTATTCATCATATGTATATTACGCCTGTGTTACTCACAATAATGCAGGATAAAAAGTGGCCTATGCGTTAATCCCAGTTCTAAGCTATCTCCATACCAAATTTCATCCAAATCGATTCAGTAGTTTTTGCGTGAAAGAGTAACAAACAAACATCTACACATTCTTACAAACTTTCACGTTTATAATATTAGTAGGATAGGAAAATATTAGTACGATTAGCAAAAATCATTAGCATAATTACTCATAGATAGAAAGATAGATTGGATAGAAAGAAAGATAGATAGAAAGAAAGCTAGATAGACAGAAAGATAGATAGACAACGCTTTATTGTAGACGCACAAAACATAACAATAAAAAAATATAACTTATTTATTACACTGAGCAATATTTCTAGTTGGTAAACTAATTTACAAAACAAATCAGAACATTTAATTTAAACATAAGAAATAATAATGAAACGTCCCAGATACCCCATCCTTGCCGCCCGCTATATTAACATGCAAAAATAAAAGGGGAAAACTCGTGTAAGTGCGTTTATAATAAAATTCGTTGTATGCGAAATGCGGCAGGCGGTGCCGGCTCGCGAGGTTATTACTAGAACACCACCAACGAATACTTCTATGTTCCTAGGCTATGTACTCGGACTGATAACACACTGGACAAGCTGGACTGGAAAGACAGGAATTGCAAGCATTATTATTTACCAAAGTCTTATATTTAACACGATGAATGAAGTAATACGGCAAAGTTGACGGCGTACATAACATCATTTGATTTAATACGCAATTAACAACGTTTTCATTTTGAAGTATGTTTTCGAACTTATCATTTATTTATTTATTTAGGCTTATCATTTTCATTTCCAATAATTTCCTTCAGTAAAGGTGGATAATACCATTTAGTTATTTTTTTCGTTTTTCCCATCCATTGTTTTCACTTAATTCATTTTCAACAGTTAATTTGAACAAAATTACTATAGTAAAGAAATCCTTTATGTCTTCATTGTACTAATCCTGGGCCTTTATTACCAAAAACAAAATGACTAACTACAACAACAAAAAAAATTTGCAAAAATACAATACAATATATAATATATATAAACTAATGCTTAGGAAATTAATTAATATTTTAGTAATTGTATAATTATTATTAGTATATCCATAATCATGTCTGTGTAACGAGATATAAATTATTTTTAAGTAGACTAGGATTCTGATCTGCGATACAAGCTTGCTTTGTAACGAAACTATCGAAGCAAGATCATCTAAAAATATCTTTTGATAAGAATATTTGAATTTACTGGCTATAAGGTGGCAGTGGGCTACATACAGATGCACAACTTGTAACTGATGAGCTGATGATGATAGAGTTTATGAGTCGAGGTATATTATTACCGTGTATTAAAATACTTGAGGTAGTGATAAGCTCTAGCTTTATTAAAAGTCAACATGTAAATGCGGCTCAAAGCCACTTGTGCCTTAGAGATTTGTGTCATTGAGTCAAATAGAATTACTTGTCCAAGCGTTTATTGGTCCGATTAAGACGGTATTTTCGGTTGCGGGCAGAGGGCGCAATATGCGACAATATTGAGGGTAGGAACGCTCGTTTGGTAGATAAACTTCTCTAGTCTGAGCTATTAGGCCCCTATGTTTTGCCAGATTTTTCGGCATGTACGAATTGTGTCCGCGTCACATTTGTTCTCTGAGTGAGACCTTTGTGCCGAATGGTTTTGTGAATTCTTTAAATTTATTTTATTATTAATAAGAATAATTTATCATTTTCAATAATTTCTCGCCGTAATTAGAGTAGTGATCGCACGTTTTAAAAACAATTTGATATTTTAAGCAAACATTTCAAGGATTAGTAGCCAAGCGGGTGATAAGAACCTGCTGAAAGACTTTTACTAGTAGTAGTAAGTACATTTGATAGCAATCATGTATAAAACTAATAAGGAACCACGCCTAACTTTGAATATCGATTGTACTCCAAAAATTTATGTGGTTGCGCTAAAAAATATACCTTTTCAAATCTATATATACTTTATCAAAGTAAGTCGTGTTAGTTGCACTGTTTATAACTCAAGAACGATTTAACTGAAAATTGGTGGGTGAGCTTAGAACTAGGAGACGGACATAGGATATTTTTTTTAACTTAATAAAATCTAAAATCTACTTATCTGTTGCCTCTAAGTCACAACGAAGTTCGCCGGGTCAGCTAGTTGAACATAATTATTTCACAGCTGATTGCAGTACTTTATCCGGAAGCACGAACATAAAATACGAGATACGGTGTTCCTCCCAAGAGCGCCATCGATTTTTAAGAAACGTACAGCCTAAAACGCTAAACTACACCCATTAGACGCCAGCTAATTGGCAATTAGACCGCACTTAACTCACCTAACCCGAAGTACGATTAATAAAAACGTCACAGAAATTAACGGCGGTAGGAGAGGATACAATCGCCAGAACAAAGATAGGTTAGATAGGACACGAACTTATATTGGGTTGAGGAGAGCGACTTTACGACGCTGACGGTCTCGTATCTTTACACTTTTCAGTGACGAATATCGCACAAGTTAGAAATACAACAAGCTCCTGTATACATTTTTAACAATCAATTAGAAAAACTTTCGAAAAATATTTTAATGAATGAGTGATTAAATGATTATGATTTCGCTTTCATAGAAACTTTAGATGTTAATGTATGCTGTATAGAAATTGGGCTATACAAAGCACAATATTTATACAGCATAACTGACATTGACAGACAGAAAGAAAATTCTTCATTGTAAGCATATATTAATAATATATGATTACGGTATACGATGATACGGCGCACTTAAAATATATGATTATGTGCAACAAGTGGCGCGGCCGTATTGCTAAAAGCGATCTCTTCTGGGAAATCTTTGGGTCGAGAGAACTAAAGCATAAGTAATGATAAAGACCAGAAAATAAAAAATAAAAAAGCTAGCATTTGAATGGCAATTAATAATAATATTTAACATAAAATGTTTTACAATTAATAAAGTATGTTTATTATAGTATACCTACTTACAGAGTTTAATTAGGATATAAATAAATGATTATGCACTGTTGCCACCAGTCACCTGAGTCGCACCGTTAGATCTCCTGCAGCCGCCGCAGAGGATGCCAGTTCGAAAAAGAGGTTAAAGTATGCCGCTATAGAACCGCTTTACCACTTTGTGCCAATTGCTGTGGAAACCCTGGGCTGTTGGGGCTCTGAGGCTAGGGCATTTATTAACGAAGTAGGGCATAGGCTCAAAGTTAAGACTGGTGACTCCCGCTCCGGTTCGTTCCTGGTGCAGAGGATGGCTATTGCTATTCAACGTGGCAATGCTGCAAGTGTAATGGGTACTTTTGCACCGGGAACGGTCAGGGGTGGGTTATTTGATTAGAGGTTATTAATTGTGACGTAATTATTTGAATTATTTTTAATGTACTTAAGAACTTGTTATTAATAACAATTTTGTAATTGTTTTGAAAAAAGGATAAATCACATATTTGATTTAATAATTACAAAAAAACATAGATTTTTTTATAAATCAAATTTAAATCTGTCTTATATAATTTTTAAAGTAATTTTATTAAAAGAATAAAAAATATATTTTCTAAATACATTTTTTTTTATCACAATTACATTACTCCTAATCAAATAACGCACACCTGACCGTTCCTAGTGCACAGGTACCCAGCTGCGGCTAGGATGTACGCTGAGTTGGGGTCGGGTTCCGACAAACACATTATAACGTTGTAGTTTTTCTGTTAAAAACAGTAAAAAAGTATAAACACTGTCTGTGTATACGTTTTTTTACTGTTTTTGTGTATTTGACGAAATAAACTTTCATTAATTCATTCCATAACACTCGCAGCATTGCCACGTTGGATGGCAAAGGACATCCTTTGCACCAGGAACGAACCGGAGTCACCAGTCTTAAATTTTAAAATACATAGATAGGTAACACACGCAACTGTGAACCCTTTCCATCGCAATATCTCGTAAAACGTTATCAGTGCCAAACGTTCTTCCAGGCTCCTCTGTTATCTGCTATCTTTTGTCTAAACAAGCGCGTTGTTCTGTGTTTATTCGCTCCGGTGCCTTCGGACTGTGGGAACTTGCCATTTGTTAAATTAAAATGTGCATCCATTGTTCTTGGTGGGAGAGAATACAAAATACTGGAATAGTTTGTGTCTCTGTGGGTCTGCAGCGGTGCAGTCCTTGGATTCTGTGTAAAGTAAACTCGTTCTTTATTCTTATTTATAAAAACGGTTTATCTGTAGCTTTTGTAGTCATAAGGATTTTCGTTGTAAAGGAATTTTAGTTAATAGAATTTTAGGAGTAAATTTGCGTCTTTGCTTTAAATATGGCAAGTTTTGCTTTTGTCTGTCATCTTGTATATTTGTTTGTTTGTCTGAATGTTGGTACTTGGGTACAAGTTGTAGTATTCACCCAATAATAAAAAAAAATTGACTTGTTTTATTGTAAGGTGCAATTCGTACCAACAATCTAACTCGGTGCTTTATCTTTTATCGTTTGCAGGTAATAAGTAAAACATCGAAATGATCATTTATTAAATAGCGATTTATTTATGAATAGCGGTCTGAGAGACCTATATTACTACTATCATTTGAATTTTTTTATAAGTAAACATGTACCATAGACTTGACCATTAATGTTGTCAAGGACAACCGTCAAGTAATGTTGTCATACAAAAAAAATTACGACATAAGCTGAAAAAATACTTACATTTTTAAACAAAAAGGATTCTTCAAAAGAGCACATGAGCTTTGATGTTAAAAGCCAATTTACAACCAAATCGAGGCTCTCCAGGTCTCATTGATGTTTAAGCAGAAATGTATAAAACACAGCTTGTCGTAGGTGTATTATGGGACGTAAGCACTTTTTCATTTCAACCGTTTTAGGTAGCTACATAATAAAAGTTTTAAGGTTACCTTTAGCTTTATCATTTCATACAAATAAGTACATTTTGACTTTTTAAAAGACAGACTATTTTAGTTTAGTTAACAATATTTTTAATTACAAGGGGTTAAAAAAAAATTAAGAAATATTAAGTTAATATTTTTTATTCCTGCTATTTTTGTTACAAACATATAACAAAAACACGGTTTATTTATAAATCTACATATTCTAGCGTCATTAACTGAGGAGACGTTAGATTGATGCTAAATTCCTTCTATATACTTTTGTGTGTAAACTTAAAAACTACTAGACAGATTAAAAAAAAATTGTGGCTGTTTTTCAAAAAAGCGACATTATCACTGAATAACAAAATTATAAGTAATTATTAATCCCTACTAAAACGAAAAAAACAACCCGAGGCGTAAAAAAAACTTGACATTAAAGGTATTTCATCGCATGCGCTTCGAAAAGTATAGATAATTCTACAAAACAATACGATCTACAACAAAATGGAAACAAACGTGTTGTCTATTATAAGAAAAATTTCTGTAACTTTACGCGAGGTTGTATCGCGCATAATATGAAACATAGATAAGATATACTTTACATGAAATCAGAGTACTGCAGTTAATTCCCAGCCACAGTACAGAACGCTGAATAACGAGTAACTTGATGACGGGAATGAGTGAGGGGAAACTCTCTACCCTTTTAGACTCCTGTAACACCTGGGCCGCCTAAATTATGTAAATATACTTTAATTTTACGCTTCTAATACCTTTTTTACGAAGACTGGGAACCTTAAGAACAGATTCTCCTGAATATTCAATTTTAAGTAATATTACTAGCATTTTATGATATTATAGCATTTTGTTTTAGTTGTTTTACTGTCGTAACGGAAAATTACTTTTGAATATAACTAAAGTAACCAACTAGCAGTTTGGTCAGTAAGTGTAACCAAAGTAACCAAATTGACCCGTAAGTGAATGAGTACCCATGCCCAGCAGTGGGACTTAATGGGATGATACAAATGTTTTGTATACAATTATTATAAAAGGAAACAGATCGTTAAGTGAAACATCGTGTACATTATTAAAATAGAGGAAACGCACTTATCGACAAATTTGCAAAACCTTAAAAGTTAAGCAAAACGTGCCAATATGCGTTGCCATTATTATGTCCTGTGCATGCACTGGGCATATTTCTAGGGGAAAAGAGGGATAATTTACAACGTTCACGCATATCTTGAGAGGTTAAATCGATAGACTTATCTTCTATTCTTCTTTTTTCCTAGTTATATTATTTAGGATGTTCTAATCACAGTAATCTCACCCTCTACACCACGACTGAAATTCTGGGCTGGTCCTTAGTTACACTGGATTTATTATAGAAAATATGTTTTTTTAAGCAAAAAATTCAATTTGCTAATAAATATATTAACAGTCATTATTACTTTTTACATGACACCCTTTTAAAATTACTTAAACGAATTTTGATATAAATATTAATTTCTTGCTTGCCATTAACAAACTTTCATCAAAATTCCAGCAGACGTATAAAGAAAATAAGTTCCAACTGCAGCAAACAAAGATTATCAAAGTTTGCGTATAACCGACGATCCTGACATGCGGTGCACTTAAGTCGCATAACTTAGCTGGAAGTAATTGAAAACTGTCCAAGTCGAGGCTGCGGGAACTTCGCTGCATTCATGGGAGACGCAAATATTGGAGCCGGCTACGAATTCCCAACTCCAACTTCGCTCTGGCCTCATTAATTTTGCGATAACAACTAAGTACCTACACTGAGCTGCAACACGGCTTATGTCAATTATCATAAACGACGACAATGGAGAATGAGGGAACTTTAATAATGTTGTAACTACTTTAATATTGATTTACTTCTTTCATATTAAAATAAGTTGGGAGTCAACTTAGACGAAAGGTGACAAGCATGCTCTTGGTTCATACAACAATGACTCCATGTAACGTAATTATGCTATGGCCCTATTTAAAAAAAAACGTTTACAGCCCCCTTTTGAAAGCATGTGCCTTTAGAAGGAAGCTGAACGCGTTTTTTTTATATATTCTGTAGTCTTTTAGACTTGCGTGCTTAATTGTTCAAGCACGATAGGACCCTATGACTAAGACTTCGCTGTCCGTACGTCCGTTCGTCTGTCACCAGACAGTATCTCAGGAACGGTTTGATTTATTTTGGTTGTTGCTATATTAACAATTAATAAAAACAGAATAATATAAATATTAAAGGAGGATCCCATACAACAAACGTAATTTTTTGTTGTTTGATTCTCTTAACTAATAATGACATAATATTTACATAATTAAGTTGTATATTTACTTTAATAACATTTAGGGGGCGCCCATACAAGAAACTTGATGTTTTGCTTGATAACAACAGCTATAAACTCGAACGAATGTTGTACGAAACCCTTAGTGCGCGAGTCCGACTCGCACTTGGCTGATTTTATCTATTGTATGTAGCCCCATTTATATAATAAAGGTTTAGTCTTACTTATCCGGGTCATATCACTACTACTATCAACAAATCGGCTGACTTTTGCGGCCAAGACCTTAGAACGGAATAAAAGAAAATTGGGCAGGACAGAGTATTTTGTATCAATTTTCGTAAAAGTAGCCTGAAATTAGTTTTCTTTGTCTACAATTAATTTAATCATCCCTTATCCCAACTGGAAATACTTTGACTATTTCCTAACGCTACCTAAAGAGAGCAAAGTAACTCGAAACTATAATTTGGAGAGACTTGTCTTTCCTTTAGTCACCCGAGAATTTTATTATTTTTATTAGTCACTGGGAATAGCGAGGTATTAGGGAGATTATTATTATTAGGTTTACATTGTTTTCTTATTTATTTATTTAAGTTTTCGTGTATTAATAATATTTAGCATGTATTAAATGCCTTTATTACCAAAAACTAAAAAAATGACTTACTATAACAACAAAAAAATATAGCAGAAAGATTACCTATAGACCATTTAAGAACTACAGATAATCTAAATGCTCCAACCCACCACCAGAGGGCAGCGTGCCCAGCATGTTAGTACTCGTATTATGCAGTATTGGTATTACCAATACATATAGGTATGTAAACATTCGTTCTAACTTCTAATAATATTAAGATAGACAAAGGTACGATTTTGGACAAACGGTGATTGAATTTTGAGTGAACTCTCAGTTTTACAATTTTAAATAAAGTATTCAATACTTATTCAAACGTAAGCTTTATTTAAATTATTTTTTAATGAATTCTGTAAATCAGCCCCCTTATGGTTGGCCCTCTGGCCTAGATTAGATACTCGTATAAAAGAGGTGAAAATATGATCAAACTTGGTTACATATTGATAGCAATGAAGCGGCCAGCTGTCAAAATGAAACCAAGTTTGCTGATCTTGTTTACACCTCTTTCATACCTAACTATAGCCGATAAGGATGCGATTGTTATATATTTTTTTGCATTTAATTTAATACATTTATAATATATTAGCGGCCCGTCCTAGCTTTGCACGGGTGGGCATTTTAGGTTTCCGTACCCAAAGGGTAAAAATAGGACCCTAATACTGAGACTTCGCTATCCGTCATTCCGTGTGTCTATTCGTCTTTATAATATTAGTATAGATTTAAGCCCTTTAGTGGCAAAGCTAGTGACACCACTAGATGGTATATAAAGTTGCCCTAGCAATCATAAAAAAAAATAAACGCGTCTATGAAAATCGTTTAATTCATGTCCATATAAAAGTAATTTTATTTTAATATTAAATTGTATACACTTACACAAAAACCTTATTTGTCTATAAATATATTCAATATATTGAGCAACGTCATATTTAAAGCATCTAATTAATTATAATACACTAATGTTATACAAAATTAAGGAAAAAAACACTGATAAAACAAAATATAGTGTGACTAAAGATTCCATTAAAATATATAGTTAACATCAATGACTTTATCATATCCAAGAGCCACAACCTTTAAGAAATTATAGTCAAAAATACATCAATTATATACTTAATGTTTACATATTTTACAAAACTATACTTTATATTACTTAGATAGTGTTCGCTTTCGCTTGAACACAATGTCATCGTAGTTCACTCACATGGTCGACGTTGCTAACCAAAAAGTGAACGCTGCGTAGCGGTGCATGCACTCTTTTGAATCTGCCAATTTTTCGCGCGATTGTTACTCTTGGGCATCAGAAACGCATTAAGTAACATTTTAAAAAATGCAGAGTATCATGTCAACATATAGCATTCACCAAAAACAACCAAAAGCGCTTGAGGTTTGCGGTAAATATCATTAATGTAATAATAATATATATCACCCATCGATTCAACAATATACCTGATCAGCTTAAGCTAGGCATGAAACAGGTAAAACCAAAGGCAAGCAATGGCGTCATTATATGACAGCTTGCCACTTTTAGGTACTCTGTCAAATATCGACACCCTTGCTTGCTCTTATTTTCACCTCGTTCATACCAAATTTTAGCCAATTGGGTCCCGATCACAAATTTTGACTCATTACAACGCCGAATTTAAACGACTTATAGCCAATACAAATAACTAATATTAGATCATTTTAATAACTTTAAATAATAACTGGTAAAATATAACCTAAAAACGCACGTTCGCGCATTCATAAGAATTCATCGCTAAAGTCACGTAATTGCTATTTATTTTCTTCTGAATGATCACAAACGTGCAACAAAGAAATATATACACCGTCTGTATTGACTTCCTATAGTAAAGATTTATGAGTCATGGTCTTCCTTAGAATTACTTACCTACCTACCTACTATCAGCAGTTGTAACAATCAATTTCAAAAGGCACAAAAATTAAAAAAAAACACACACAAATATAAAACGTTAAAAGTGGTTAGAAGTGACTTATAATAACTCGACTGCTAAAACTGTAGACCACTGTGTGAAACCGTAAAATTCATTAGTATACCTATTAGTATGCAGGTCATAGGGACTTACAGATAAAGACAATTCCAATGACATTTAATGCACTTCGAAATTGTTCTGTTGGCAGAGGGTAATTCAACATACATACAAACACACTCCAAAACTTTTATTTTGAAAACTAACGCGTGTTCGATACATATTGTTTAGGAAAATCATTGCACTTCATCCCTGATGAAGTTCACCGAATATGAACGAAACTATTGTTGGACCTTTCCAACAGTCAGGTACGCGTGAAAACCCGTTTTCTTAAACAACACTCCAAAACATTTCCCTCTTTTTGAGCAGTCGAGTAATAATAATTATAATTGTCCTATGAACTGCATAGGTTCTTTTTACATAGTTGTAAGAATAGGTACACAATTCAATTATAATATTTGAGATTCCCTACAAAAATGAAAAATGTAAGTTCAAAACGTTTCTCCACCACCTACGCGTAATATTTACAAAGTAATGACAAAGATATTATACAAACAGACACTACATACTTAACAGTACATATTTTAACACACATTATTTGAACGTACGATAGACATACCTAAAATGCACTTAGTACCTACGCTGCGTAGCGTAACCAGTCTGCTAGCGGCATTATCACGCTGTATCGTGATACTTAGAAACTGATATTGACATAACTTTCAGCCCCCTTACCGGCTTACACCAGCAAATTTACCAGTGGTTAGTATCGCGTAGAGTTAGAAATGAAAAAAGTAAAACAAGTGTAAGCGATGTTGGTTTCTTTTTACCTCTTCAACTCTGTCAAAACGAAACCAAATTTCATTGGTTTAAATTTTTTCATTGGTATATTAACGCGATAAATCTACTGGTTTCAAATCAATTTATTGAGGGACAACAGTATTCTTAATTTGAAATTAAAGTGGCCAGTGTAAGTCACTTTTAAGTAAGAAAATGATGTTACTATTAACCTTTATATAGTTATATCTATCTATATAACATTACATTCGGTCATCAAAACCTTAAATATGAATAAAATCTTGCCCTACATTACGTGCTATGACTCTAACTTTGATTGACTAGTGTTCCGTGAGGACTCTCCGGATTCGTTCCTCCTTACATTGTCGCTGATCGGCGGTCGAGCTGTAACAATTAGATAATGAGGTGATATTTTAAATACAAGTTATAAATATAAACTTTGAATAATTAATTTTGTTGACAAAGTATGTGAGATAAGACGTAAATTAATTGCTATGTTAGTTTTAAGTAAAAAGTGGTCTTCTCTAACAGCTACGTGCGAATAGCGCAAAAAATAATAAAATCAGACAAGTGCGAGTCAGACTCGCGCACTAAGAGTTCCGTACAACACATCTTTACAACATTACTTCAAGTTTGTACCTATTTTTATTACTTTAAGTAATTACATTTGTACCCTTAAATATTTATTTGATATAGTTTTTAGTATTTGTTGTTATAGCGGCACTAGAAATACATCATCTGTGAAAATTTCAACTGTTTAGTTATCACGGCTCATGAGATACAGTCTGGTGACAAACAGACGAACGGACCGATCGACCTACGGACGGAGAATGAAGTCTTGTTGATAGTCCCGTTTTTACTTTTTAGGTACCAAATCCTTAAAAGATATGGAAGAATATCCATAAATTGCTAATTTGATCTTAAAATATTAATACTTTGTTCTTACAAACTTTCTAAAAAACCCGAAACTCGTGATTCCTAATCATTATGATGGTATTTAAGAATTAAGTTCACCAATTCCCATTTTCCTAACAATAATAATCCTAAACGAAAACATCCGTTTCCATTTCTTTTGACAAACAAAAGTTTTAATTCGTAAATACACTCGGAAAAGAATAAACACCCATTCATTACCTTTACCCAAACTTCGTTATTCGGAAGTTAGATGTACCTATAGTAGGTAGGCAATAAACGGATGACTGAACTTTTTCTTCGAAATTTTTAATAAGGTCCCAAAAGAATAAAGAAATAAGAAACTCGAAGAATATAAAGACGATTCCTTAAATTAACTTTTCATACATCTTCATTCATAGATAATGATTTTATATATTGAAAGGGTCTCGTTTCTTACATAGGTATTTATCCTTTTCAATGCGATAATAACGTAATATTCTTGTAGGTTCTTTTTTTGTATTACTTAAGTCAATTTAGTCGATGCTTTTAAAAAACTTGGTTGTTTTTTTGTAGACTCTTCTAAAGCAAAATATGTACAAAAACCTCCTTGTGAAAAGATTGCCTTGTAATTCGTGAATAATACTTTCAACTACAAAATGAATGTAGGTTAAGAGTATATTTTTAACACATTTTAGTTTTATAATAGTAAAATTTAGTTTTCTCCACGTAGCGCTTCGTCTTAATAACAATATCTAGGCCACTCGAAGGCCTCTACATGACATGACCTACGATTGTTATTTAAAGACAAACAACGCTCATTTGCTCAAAAAACTTAAAACGGCAAAAGTTAGGGATAAAAGAGGTGAATATATTTGACAGCTCATCGCTTCAACCCTGTCTGATATTGACGCCATTGCTCGCTCTTATTTTCACCTATTTCATGTCCAACTTTAACCGATTGGGCTTAATAAAGTAAAAAAAAAAACACTTTAAAATTAAATTAAACGCTATTTTAATAAAATACTTACCAAACTTTCTTAGAAGAATTTTCTCGATCCCATGCAGAGGAGATTCAAAAGTTAAACACAGAATGATGGCAAGTGTAAACGTCAGGAGAATGTGGGATATCGATGACGCCAACTGAAAATTTAAAAAAAAATACAGTTTATTTATATTTTATGCGCAGAAAATAAATGTAATTCAACCACTTATTACTCGCAGTGCAATTAGTGGCAATAACTTCTGCTACTAATGAACTAAGGTAACCTTAGTTCCTTAGGTCATTAAACTTAGGTAAGCTTGAAACGTAAGTCTAGTGTAGGTACTATTATTTCAATCAGGAACAACTGTAATTACCTAGTCACAGACCAATAAATCATTTCATTCCAAAAGATTACATACTCAAAGCTAGTATGTCTAACAGTTCCTATTGCTCTGTATGGGTTGAAACGTAATACTTATTCTACAAATCTTAGAGTTGAATGTAATTCCGAACAGAAATGTCACATGTCTAGGTTTACTAAGTATTTGCTTACAGATAAAAATTTTACGACACCAAAACAGGTACGGCAAGCGGCAGAACTCCTACAAAAAATAACCTCCAAGTTATCTTTCACCTACTATCACGTTTGTTAAATAACAAAATAGAAATTTTCAGTAATTCATAAAGTATTAACTAAGTACCGTTTTATCGGGTAATAAAACAATCTACTGGAGTACTTTATTAAATCCCTCGTTAATCCGACTTCGCTAGACTTGTGTTTGTTTTATTTTCTTCCAGTTTTATATCTATGTTTTCTGTTTATCTTTCAGAAGCGAACGTTTTAGCTCAACTCGGCAAACGGACTGTGTGTTTGTTGAGAAGCACGGAAAACAAATAAAACTTGGCAGAGCTGTCGTATCACTTTGATAACATTTGTAATGAAAATATTTTTGTAACATGTTTGCAGACAGACCTGGATGCGAAGTTATGGGAGCATGTTCTACCTACTCTTCAGTCAATCGGGCTCTTAGATACCGATTATATTTTTGAGTAGTGAGAGTGACTTGTATACATATTAAAAAAATTTATAAGTCAAGTTTTAAAGTACTACGACGGTACTTAACTTTTGTATAATAGGTTATGAAACGAGCGAGCGATTTTCTTGCTATCAGTAAGTTTTTTTTCTTAAGTCGCATTTAAGTCGCATTTAAGTCCAATTGTTCAACTATCCTTGATGAAATTGCTTTAATGATACTTAAACTGGTTTTAATGGTACTTATTTTATTTTATATTATTGAATTTCTTTTTTTTATGATTTTGTCAATATATATATATAGCAGTCGTTAAAAGGTTGTGTATTTTTGTTAGTGTTTATTGGTACACCACCGACGTGTTTTTTCCTATCAAGTCCGATCCATCCAAAGGTTGCCTGGAAGAAATCGCTTTAGGCGATAAGGCCGCCCAATGTACTGCCAATGTTTCTTAAGATGTTCTGTATGTAATATTGAATTTGAATTAAAATAACTAAATAGGAATTCTCATTATCGTTAAATCCTCTTCTGACAAGCCAACAGCAGCAGTCCCATTTGGAAACCGTAGTAGATAATATACCACTTCAAGGACATCCTTGCCCAGCAATGTGAGATTTGTAGGCTTAACATACGTTACGTACCACAGTGAAAAATGTGATGTGAACAGGATGTCTCAACTGGCCGACGTAGTAAAGCTCTACGATCCCGTTCACCAGGTACGCACAAAATGTCAGCCGCGAGATGGGTGCAAGGAATTTCCATCCAAGCAGCTTGCCGAAGATGCCTGCAATTAAATATAAGTTAGACACTATATAATAAAGTTGTTGTATAAAAGATGGCTACACTTAATTTGGAATCGGAAAGCATTCAAAAAATTGGTGCCCCTGAAATTACTACACTTAATTTTTTTCATGTCACGACATAAAACTGACTTTCTCATTTTATACAACCCGACAGACAGATATTTTTGCTAACAACATCTAGCCTGAATCACTCCAGCAGGCCAGATGAATTTTTTTTGCCTGCCGACTGGGTGCCGGAGTGGACCAGATGCTACTTGTTTATTTGCAAGTCTACAGAAACTAATTAGGAGTAGACTGGTTCACCATTGTCCAAGTAGTCAGATCTGTTCTAATCATTAGGTTCATAGACAGCTGTCACTAACCTAGAATAAGCTGTCCTTTAATAATAGTTGAGAAGTGGCTGCATGACCTTTTTAGAGCAAAACAGTTAGACATACATCTAGAATTTCATTTAGTGGCAATACCTACTCATAACTTGAGTTAGATTTAACACCAATTTAATCTAATAATCTAACGTAAGTAGTCATTTAAAAAACAATTCTACATACCTCCATTCCCAGTAGCACAAGCGATGATGAGCCAAGCATTACAAATGCTCCAAGCAAGTTTATGCAGGGAAATATAGGCGGCGGCTTCGATGTTGTTATATTGGTACCAGTCTTGATAGAACAGAGATACTGAGAAGGTGACCACTGTGCCGAGGATAATGCTTGTAATCCATCCAAACGTCTTCAGGAGGTTGGAAAGTTGATAGCTGAAATATAAAAATACTAATGATGATAACAAAAATTCAAGTAAAATTAGAAATTTATATAACCCACTGTTATTTATACCCCACTGACCTCATGTATCCAAAATCTAAGCTTTGCCTGGATCATCTTCATATACAGGGTTATCGGTTAGCGGTGTACTAAACTGTAAGGCGGTCACTATACAATAATCACTATGGGACCAACCCTGAACTCAAGAAATAAAACAGCTGTTACTTAGAAAAACTTTATCAGTCGTCGACAAAACATATAAAACAGCTGTCGTTTCTCTCAAATTCAAAATTGATAATATAGCAAAAGTCATTCCTTAATATGAGAATAGTTCCCATTTCGACTTAGTACATCTTTTACCGATAACCCTATATTATGTTAAGATGATGTTAACAGATTGGCTGTTCCTAAATCCTAAACTGATCCAGTTAAACTTTGGGTATGACTAATTTGATGCAAAAACTGTTGTTATTTGAAGTTATGGATAGTTGAGGTCAGCGGGGTATAGATAACGTTATTTAGTCTTTACAAAACAAGCTTGAACCTATTAAAGGAAAGTGGTTATTTACTACCTAGATTAATAAACGGGCAAGTGCCAAAAGAATATACTAGAAAAATAAATACCCTAGTCAACAATGGGCAATTAGTTTCATTGATCTGTAAGTTAGTTAAAAAGTAGGTAACAAAATACTTACTTCTGTGACTGTATCCGATGCAACACGTATCCAGTGAGGATACCCATGAAATACATCGTCATTTTCATGTGGGTCTTGATGTATGCAGTCTTGAAGTAGAAGTTCGTTGTGATGTCAGTCACTTCTCTGCAAATACACAATGGATTAACAAGCTTTTATTTATCAAAATTAAATTAACAGCTATAGCGTGAACTTCTTTCTAATGTGATAAATATGTAAATAAAAATCATACATGTATTAGATGTTATATTATAGTCGTGCCACTATGCAGGTATATACTGGCATGACTATGATATAACATCAAAAACAATAGGTAACCGCTTTTTTGAACTTGCATGATATAAGTACTATATATTATGCAAGTTCATACAAAACGAATTATTACATAAATATATTACACCCAAAGTTAGATCTCGACAAATCATTTAAGGCAATAATGTTTTACAGAGATACTGAGGCAAGATGATAGACATTGGTGATTTCCAAGCTATTGGCACCAGTAAATAGCTTCAGACAGAAACTTACTTGGCATAAAACAAAAAGGTAGGATCCAATTTATCCATATACGTAATAACGGCTGGTATGACCATGGATACTACAATCGCTAAGGACATGAGAATGAGGCCCATTCTTCGCCATCTCCAGAGACTGAAGATGAACATGGGAGCAATGAAGAACAACTGTGTGTCTACTGATAGGTACCAGGATTGGAACATACACTGAAAATAGAAGAAAAGAAAACATTTAAAACGTAAACAATGTATATTAAAAATTGTTACAACGACAGGAAGCAATCTAATAATAATGATCTGACAATAAAATATCTTTTGGACGTTCTAATTGAAAGTGATGGACATACCATACTCTCAACAAAAGTTAACAAAAAAATAGTTAGAAGCAACGTAAAAAAACCGATTGCTAAAAATTTTAGGCCATTATACGTAATTATCCATACAAGTGAAACCGCGGGTGTAACAAATTTTGCCTACGACCATTTGCAGATAAAAACAAATCTAATGAACCCTCACTACTAGTTTGGCTGTAGATGGAGTTAGAGATACATACATTAGATACAAACATACACTCAAAAAACATTAGTACCCTTTTTGGGTATTTGGGTAAATAGGTATTTTTAAATCGTTTTAAAATTAAGTTTTGGTCACAAACAAGTTCAATTTAATAGCTTTTAAGGTATTTCTATTTTTAAGAAAATATTTGTAATGTTGATCAAATAAGTGAATTGTATTAAACTTCTCTTTATTGTCATTTCCAAGTATAAAAAAGTAGAGTTTTCTTCTTATTGTCTTTGTCTTTACGAGCCTTATTATTTTTGGTCACAGTCAGTAGTCAGTAAATATGTTTTGTTAATTTCTGGTCTCTTTTCCACTGACTCTTATATTTTGTAAGCTACATCGTTATTCCTTTGGGTAAATGATAATATACGTGTGAGGTTTATTGCTTACCAATTTATCAGTGTTGACGTAATTGTTGATGTATAAAATATTAGTCCACCACGACTCCATACATCTTTCCTTCTCCAGTTGCAATCTATCATCCCACAATGGACCTTCGCCTATTTTAGGGAACCACGTCATGTAAAACAGGATTATCACCATGTAAGCTGGAGTCACCCTGGAAATAATTGGCAAGATTAATTGCAAACCTAACTGAATTGCATTTAGTATTTTGACTCGTTTAGGTAGGATATGCAGTTATATCATTTGATGATCTAGGTAATTGTTCCCATTAATTGTGGTTTCATTTTTGAGAAGTTTCTAGTTTTATTTCACAATAGTAATGGTGAATGGATAAGACTTCTGTGCAAGGTGCTGGATTAACGATAGTCTTACTTTAATAACTCGTTGTACCTACTTGTCAATACGAACAAAAACTGCTATGGAATGGAAAACGGACATGGTTTTCCGCTAACAAAGGAGGCATAGGCTACAAAGCTAGACGCGCTTGATACTTTTACCTTTTAGGGGCTAGCGCCATCTAGTTTGTGTTAAACAATCTAATTATGATGTTAACTTGTTAATGCGGTGCTTTGAATAATGTTTACTTACAACATTGTCTTCTAACTTCTTACCTGATATAACGGAATATCAAAATCGGTAAAACGTTAAGTCTTCCTCTTCTCTTATCCAGCTCTATTAGCAGAAGTCTACTGAAGAGAAACGCGCTTAGCATCAAGAACGTATCCACTAATAAGGCATTGTTCAACATAAATCCATTGGCTGGATGTTTCACTAACTGAAAATTAAATTGAATTATTATATTAATTTATGTTACGCACAGAAAACATATTAATGTAGTAGACGACTTATATCTATTCTCAAATTATCATGGAGCAAAGATTAGAAGAAGAAATTCAATGCCGAGATATTTCCTAATATATATAATCTCGGTCTTTTTGAATCGCAACTGAATCGGTTTTTTCTAGGCAAGCGTGTCACATGCTAGGTCGTATCGTAGCTTTACATCAGGGAAGCTGCTGTCAAGCGCACGCTATAGAAAATATATTTTTACAATACATATACAATCTTTCATCATGGTACGATACAATACAAAACAATAACTCCCTAAAACGTTTTACAGGCTCCTCAAATAAGAAGGAAGTTCTCAATTCAACTGTATTTTTTTATATCTTATACCTGATATCTTAGCAATGATCGATTAAATTAATTCTTTTTTGTTAGTAATTAAAATATACTTCTCCCCTTTTTAATTTTTGGTTTAGTGGTTTAGTTATTAAATCAAATTTACTGAAAAATAATACGACCAGAGCTGAATTAAAGCCGGTAATCAATTCAGTCTCATTTTGGTTTTGTCAAAATGACACAAAAATAATTTTTCAAATCTATCCAGCTGTCTCCGAGAAATCAAGCAAAAAAATACACTTGAATTGAGTACCTTCCATTTCTTGGAAGTTGGTAGAAAAATAATAGTATTTACTTACTCTGTCCCAGGCTTCAGCGTCCATAACAGGACCACTGGCAATGAAGACGCAAGCGTGTCCCGCCAAAATGAAAATCATTGCCAAAGCCTTGATCCCCGTTATACACTCCAGCCCATAGCTGGTATGTTGCTTGGTAGAAATTATCTTTTTCATATTATTAATGATAGAGAAAGATTTAATCAGGTCACGGACTGTGGACTCCTTGTCTTTACAGCAGTAGATGCAATAGATCTCGAACATTGTGCTGAAGAGGAGTATGGTAGCGAAGAGAAGAATTAGCGCTCTGAAATTAAAGAAAAGGAAAAAAATTAATAACTTATGTTTGCTCTTAGTTTTCTTATTTTGTTTCTTTCTTTCAAAATCATGATTTGAAACTTTACACACCTATCAAAGCCCGGTGAAAATGTAATCATTAAATAGGATATTCAACTTATTATTTCAATTATCTATAAAAGCACACGCTTAAATAATAGTTACACAACTATTATTACAAATATGGTCATTATCTTCTTCATAAAAATGATGAAGCATTATGTTGAGTTGGAACCGGTTTGTGTCAGAAAGCAGTAATTAAGTTAAAATATTGTTATTTTTAAGTTGTCTACACTGTTGTTTTCTGTGACAAATTAAATTCTATTCTGTTCTATTCGATGTGGCGAGCCTTTGCGTTATAGTTCCTATACGGCTGCAAGGCCTATACCTAGAAACACGATTGGCGTGCGAAAAAAATTGAACCTAAACTTTAACGCATCGTTGGATCCATCACGTTAGCACTGTGTTGCAGTGATTAATATCACTTTACGGCCACCCATCCGAAATTTCAGCAAACTACGAGCGCCGCTGTCTCGTGTATACAACAAGCTGCGCTCTGCGGTATTGCCCACATTATATATATTTATTATTTTTATTTTATATTATAGTAATAAATATATTCTATGTTACTCAGTGATAATGTAGCCTTCTATCGGCAAAATAATTTTTGATATCCGTCCAGTAGTTTTTAAATTTATTTGTAACATACAAAAATACAAATGTTTCCTTTTCATAATATTACTATAGATGGAACACTTTAAAATATTTAAAACTAACTTCATTTCAGGACGAAAAAGTTAAGCTACAATAATACCATCTATGTACATTGATGTACTATGTTATTGAATTTCATTAGCTTTTGCATGCTCAAAGAAAATTTATAGTTATGTTCATTTAAAAACATAACTAAACCGATTTTGATTAAATTTATACAGAACTAATGTCACCATTCCGAATCGTTTTACCCAAATAGAGGAACATAAGTAAAAAGGTTCTGACGAATTGAGAACCTCCTCCTTTTTGAATTTGGTTAAAAATAGCTCCAAAAATCGCTAAAAGTACCTAACTTTGTTATGCACCTAAGAATAAAATATCATAAAACATTCCTTCTAAAATCTCAGTTGGTCATCCGTAGCCTGTCATAAAAAGCCCACAAAAACAAGGCGACAACATCGTGAGGGCGCTCGTTTATCATAATCACGTCTCTTCTTGGTAACTTAATTTCTGGACCAAATGTTCTCAAACTTTGGTGAGTGTACCCGACTATAGGCTCACAGTAGTTCTTCAGAAATCCTAATAAAAGATTTTCATAAGAAAAAGGCCAAAGTGATGTTTTTGTTTATTATTTTTAATCAACTTTCCGAAAAGGAGGAGGTGTTCAATTCATCAGGCTTTTTATATATGTTACCCGAGTTCTCGACAGCTGGACCGATAAGGTTTTTTTGTTTGTTTTAAAGGGCTTTTTGAGTGGTCTTATTTAAATTATAAAAAAAACCGGTTCAGAGGTTTGATTTTTATATTGAAACTGAAAAAGGTTTATTGGCGCCTGCCGTAATGGAAAACATCTAGAGAGACCTAAAAACAATTTCTCGTCGTCGATGAACACGAAGTGTCAGTTGAATGACGGAATGTTGTTTATTATTTTAGGCTGTTCCTTACTCATCTTATGACGTCTCAATCCATCGTGGGTTTTGAATCTCTTTAGATTTTTTGAATGTCTGGTACAATGATTAATTTTAGTAAATGAAGTGTGCTATTTTTTTTTGGGTTCATGAACATGTCTATTTGATCTGTGTCTGGGTGTTTATCATATATAAAAGTATGTATATCAGTCATCAGGTTACCATAGCACAGGCTTTGCCTAGTTTGGGACCTGAAGACCTTATGTGGATGTTGTCCCATATTATTATTATTTTAAAGTTGTATTTAATTCCTTACTAAATAAGAAATAAATACGATCATAAATGGCAGGGACCACCCATTTGGGATCTTATTTATTTTATATTACATATTTTGTATTGAAGTTAAAAGTGTTTCAGTTTGAGAGCCACTGCTCTATGTATTTCCTAATTAGTTTCACGGTTGGAGCGGAATTGTGAAAGCGCCCATGTTACACGGATTGTGTCGAGTTATCCAGTTAGAATGGAGATTTTATTAAGTTTTGTGGATACAATTATAAAACGTGTGGATTAGAAGTAAAATAGGTTAAATGTAATAAAAGAGTGAACTTTAGGTAAAGAAGATAGGCATGGATTAAAAGAAAATAGGGTGAGGCATTGTCAAGAAGTTGGGTTTTTGTGCAGAATTGTAAGTACATCTAACCTTTTTCTCTCGAGTGTCACTTGCATCGACAGTGGGAAAAAAACTTGATGAAATTTAAAAAAAAAATATGTACCAAATCAAGGTTTTTCCAGAAAAACGTGGTTTTATCTTCCTTCACAGCAGGAACCAATACAACTTTTTTAGTTATTTTAATTTAAAAATCAAAATAACTAAAAAAGTTATATTTACTCAGGATCGGTTTGGATATTTTTTTAACAAGATCATTTCATCAGCCGCCGCCCTTTCGTGAAGTCAGGTAACGAACATATACAACCAAAATACAGCCGAATTGGTTACCTCCTCCTTTTTCGGCAAGGCGATAGAAAAACAAAGTGATATACCTCTAAGAAAAGCCATCCTAAAATATGTAATAGTGTTATAATTTTAGGCATTGTCTATAAGGTTTTTGTTCTCATTTACAAATTGTAACCGAAAGGTGTGACAATACTTAAGAATGTTAGTCTACACATCTAAGTGAAACTTAAGTACAACAAAATTTAGCAAAAATGAAATAAAAAAATATTGCGTCCACCATACAACTTGGCTGATCACGTGATCAAATTTTTATAGAGCCCTTAATATTTTGTTCTTTTTAGTATTTTGAAAAATTTTATTCTGCAATGAGTTCACTTTGATGAGTCGACTAAGACCCTTAAGTATTGTGACGCCTTTCTGTCACACGTTGTTTATAGCAAAAACATACTTACAGAAACCATACTTCCAATGAAGTGACCGGTAGTTCAGTTCTCTTGTAGCAGTCTCTATCGGTGACCTGTACTCCTGTACTGTTTCCTACAGTGTAAGACAGTACGCTGTCCACGAAGCTCTGGACGGCCTCCGCGGTGCAGGCGCTGGGTACGCATACGGCCCAGCGCAGAGTCTCGCCGCGGCCGGTTCTTATCTAGAAATGATCGAAGATCATAGTTATAGTAATCACTAAATAAAACTTGTAGTGATAACCTAATTCTTAAAAAAAGGGACAAAGCATATGCTTTGTCCCTTTTTTTAAGATATGTCAAGATATGTTTTTTGACATATGTCAAAGCCTAAGTTTTTCAACTATTTCTCATTGTAACGAGACTTAAAAGTACAAAACCGTTCGAATTAGTGTAATGTAATAATAATTCGTGATAGAGAAATTCAGAGCAAGTGCTACGTGTAAAGAACACATGAACAAAGTGTCTTCCTTTTAATAGAGATTTATAGATACGTGCTAATAGAAACATTCTTAAAGACACTATTTCTGTAGAAGTTTAAGTTAAATTAGAATTACTTATTAGCCTCAGGCTACATTGTAATATTATAAAGGGATACCTAGAATCAATTGAAAAAAAAGATTATTAAAACCATACTACTAAAAAACCAAACTATAAAATGTATGTACATGGGACCACACAAGTGTAAATTTTAATTAAATTTTACGAATCGGAAAACAAACTTTTAATATACATGCAGTAACTACTCCAAACATAATTATCATGTCATTTAAACAATAAGCATAAAGTGAAGAAACCCACATGAGCAGTATTGAACGATGGTTTTAGAATTTCAGAGTCAAGCCTTGGACTGCCAAAGTCAGCTAATATGAGTACATCCATGGGGATCAATAGCCGTTGCTTCAATCCTGCTTTAATTTATTTATTTTAATTATTTATAGGTTTAACTTTTTATACTGTACCAAACTATGCCAAAAATCAAAACTCTACACCAATTCAACGTGGGAATATAACTATTTGAAAAACATATTTTAATTTTATGTTAAATTTTGTGGCAATTTCTTTCATGTTTTTTATATAAATGTCTTAGTGTATCAGCTATAAAAATAAAATCATCAAATTATTCGTGGCAGGCTGCTAATTACAATCAAACAGTTTTTAACAAATACTCAATCACATCATAATGAACAGCCTCTTAGCTAATCAAATAATGTCATGTCATCATGTAATGTCAATGAATCATTGTCAAAAAAATTGCTAGGTTCTACTACTATGGCAACTGGTGTTTTAACGAATTACATTATTGAATTTACTAAAGTCATTTCGAAGTTTACTCTATCATCTTATGTATAAAAATCAATTGCTGTTCGTTTGTCTCGCTAAAACTCGAGAACGGCTGTTCCAATTTAGCCGATTTTGGTCTTTAAATGTTTGTCTTACTCCAGGAAAGGTTTAAAAGGTGAGAAACATAAATAACTGTTAGGCGGTACGAAGTCGTAAGAAAAACTTTACATAGCAGTCAAAATGGACTAAAATGGATGGATACTCCACTGAACAAAATCCTTTTTTCCGGAAAAAGATAAGAGAGTCGACATGCACGCATTATATGTATATTGTTTACACAGTTTTCAGTGAACAAAGCCTAAAAGGGGTCAACACACACCCGAATGAAAAACTTTCACTTCGGGACCAACTCATAATTTGAGAAACAAAAAATCTGCTATCTATGGAACAGCTGAATTTATTTCTGGATTCAGGGTTGGTTCCATAATAAATGTTGTATCTAATTATGACCATACTTACCCCTTTTTGGTACAGTAAATCCTAATCAACAATAAAAACTCGGTATACTGCAACACAATGGTCAATTTTACACCGAAAGACAAAGTTACTTTATTTTTAGTTGTAGCGATGGTCGAGTGGTAAGTGAGTTCGATTGCCGTGCAAAAAGTATGAGGTTCTATCCCACGAAACTTGCAAAAAGAGCCAGACCTACCGGTGAAGGAAAACATTGTGAGGAAAACATAGCATGGTGGTAGGGCATTTCCTATCGCTCGCCGGGCTAGCTACCACCCTCAAGTTGTAAAATCTGTCGCCAAGCACCTAACGGTGTGTTCCAGCAACGTCCTTGAGAGCCAGTATATTCTAGCCTAGGCATGCTCCATCTAAGGCTACAGTATCGCTGACTTCCGTAGTCATGGGAACTTGTGGTCAAATATTAAGCTGTGTAGGTAAAAATAAAATAATAAAAATATATGTAAAATCAAGTGTCTTGGTAATAATTTTATTGCATCCATATGTAAAATATCTGTCATATTATGTGTGCAGAATGCCAATCCGTTATTAAATATAGATAAGTAGGTAAGTATTCTTAGTTTTACTCTTCTTTTAGGATAATGCTTGACCTACTCTACAGTAGGTCAAATTCGTACTTAGTGTAGACTAAGTATTCCGTACTTAGTCTACACTAAGTACGGAATATAGCAACCATCTCATGTGCGTTGACTTACGTGAAAAACAGCGTCTTGTTTACTTAATTCCACTTTTGTAGCACTTGATAGGAAAAAATATACTCACAGGTTGTTGACATAGGTCTCTTATCGCCGGCCTAAGGAAACATCTGTCATCATAAACTTAATGTAATTTCCTCTGGGCTAGCTGTTTTTTCGATACTATGGACATCACCTGACTTTAAAAAAAAGAGGAATGTCGCAATATTTTCCAATTTTTTTTTATAATATTGAAGATTACTTGTCAGTTCTCACTCTTAAAACTTGTTAATAAAGTGAACCCGTAGCCCAAATCGATGCATTTATTAAGTGGGGTAACATTATTGAACAAACATTTTGATTTAACACCCAAATTACTAAACCAATTTTGATAAATCTCAGAGATCACTTCGTATAATAATACCTTTCCAAACATTATTTTTTTCAAATCAGTCAAAGCGTCTTTCACTCGTCATTTATATTAATACCAGCCGTTTTAACTTATTCGAACATATCGAAGGACAGACAAACATACATTGCCAGAGGATATCAGTTAGATTTATCTTGTAAGTGTTGTCTACGAGCACTTTTCCTGGAGTCCTGTTTCATTACTTATATTATTAGATACGTCTTTCTTTAGCACTGACAAATTCTGTTAGTGAGATATTCAGGAAATGTGTTCGGAATATTTATTTTTAGATGAACTTATAGAGATGATGAATATACATAGGTATAAAGTATGAAATTGCACAATTTTTTTTAAATCTTTTAATATTAATTAGATAGGTAGTCAGTTTAAAGGTTATATATTATCTTCTTGAGATTTATTAGTTTTTACTTGTACTGATTCGCCACTACCTAAAGTTTGAAAATATAAATGCTTACAAATCGTCTTATTCGTATTTTGCATAAGACTGTCTTTATTATGTTTTTGAGTTTAATTGATCTGTAAAACATCGGTACACATATACGTGCCTGTTACACTATTTTGGCTAAAGCAATTTCGGGCGGGCCAAGATTTATGAAATATTTATTGACTGTTAATGACCTTGTTTTTAAATTATTTTAGATTATATAATATTTAGTGCAACATTAGTGGTCAATGGGGTTTTGTCATCACAAAACCCCATTAATTAAAAGAATAAAAAACAAGTATATACGTGCTCAGCGAATCAATTGGTTCTTATAATGTACCTGCTAAATTGACTATTATAGGAGGCAAACTATGTGTTTTTTTTTTGTGTTGTGTAATATGATAATATATTATATTCCATTCCTATAAAGGGAAGAGACCGCTTTTTAGCGATAACACCGCCTCTTGTGCCATGTTATTTGTTTTTTTTTATTATTCATTTTGCGTTGTATTTTTGTTGTGACAATAGAAAATTATCGTATTGTGTAAATTTTAAGATCCCCTGTGATCGCTATGTTGAGGTTGCGGCCATCTTAGACCGATTGTTGTCAAAGATTGTTAACAACACTCCCGACTAATTCACCTTTCAATAAAAAAAAAAAGCTACAATGCCACAGATAGAATCACTCACAGAGATACGTCAAATTTGCAACAGTATACCAACCTTCTTTTGCGATCTGTGTCTCCAGTTAATAGTAGCGAGACAGTACTGGCCGGTGATGGAGACGCCGTTCTCTCCAGGGTCCTGGATTCCGACGCACTCGTCGAAGTTGCCCAGGTGGTAGGAAGAACCGAAGAGAAGGCCTTGGGGAGACTTCGCGGAGGCGTCGAACACTGGAATGGTTGAAATGTTTGGATAAGTATCTTAATACCTTTTTTCGTTTGTCATGGCAGCTAGAAAAGTTAAACCATGTGCAAGTTATTTCTATCTTTCTAGAATTATGATCTCCAGATGTAAGAAAATGTTTAATATTTGAACCTAAAAGAAAATTATAACCATACTTGCCATATAGCACGGTACCTTGCATACGCTGCCCTCTAGAAGTGAGTTAGTAGAGCTTCGTTGCCAATTGATTCACCGGTCATTTCTAACTGCAGTTAGACGTTTAATTTTTTCTTGATAAAAGTACATAATTTTTCAATACCTATTTGAACAAGTCCCTGCAGTATTATTAAATCCATATTAAAAGCTTCAACAATATCCGTATTAATGATAAATTACGACTAATCTAGTTTTTGCCAACTCCAGAAAATAAAACGTTACTAAGTAATACGTCCATGTACTTGGGGACTGACCTTCAACAAACTTAGTAATATAATATAAAAATACAATAATTCGTAGTCTTGTGAATAAAAGCGACTATAGCATTTAATTTTTATAATGATATTATAATCATGCTTATGTTTTTATGTTTCAGTGTAATAAAAGTATTTATGTTTGACATTGCGTGTATGTACTCGTACCAACCAAAGATCTGCACCTACAGATAAAAATACTCAATCTTCATCCAGAGGAACAAACAAAATAAAACTATTTGTCTGCAACAAAATGGCCACACTAGAACAAAGTCCAGTCATCAATCTCTTCCTTTGTTAGCTAACAATAGACACTGTAGCACTAGCCCGCTGCTTGCGACCGTCCTTAGGAATAATGGAGCTCCGAATTGACTAGACTACAACGATGTTTTACAGGATTTGTCTCCTTGGAATTAAGATTTAGATGTTTCTTTTATTCAATCTTTAATAATTTAGGAAGGGTTTGGTCAGACATGATCATGTCACCCTCAACAAAATACCTACGCATGATGCATAACCTAACGAGGTTGGATAGCTTTCCCGCCGCCTCGATAGATTTAGAAATGTATGTATTGATTTATATGTTTCTGTATTAGTTTATACACAGCCACGTATTTTTAACTGACTCCAAAAAGGAGGAACGTCTAAATTCGACTTTAATCTTGCCCCGATTTCTGTGAGTGACTGAACAAATTTGTAAATTCATTTTTGACTGAAACGAGTAGAAACTCGTATCATATTGTCTCATAATAAATTTTATCAGAATCAGAATTTGAAAAATAAGTTGTATATATAATTCTAGGTTTGGCTTTGATTATTCAAACATTCACAAACATTATCTTAGGTTCACCTAAAATATTTTATTCTCATTAACTAATTTGCTATTGTTTTCAGTTCTGGTCTGATGATTCGTTGTTATTTAATTTTGACCGTAACGCCATTTCGTCTATTATTATATGAAATAGTTGATTTATTTTACTGAAATACCTTAACAACTATACAGTAGCGCTTTTAGTAGTTTCATAGTTTGTTTAAGGGCTTATTATTACCGATGTTAAGCAGTGTTCGGCGTCTGGTCCTGGTCCGGCAGATGGACGGCCGAAGATATCAATGCTATTTTCAATGCTACGAGTGTCAACAACTGGTATAAAAAACTGAGTAGGTTGCTTAAAGGTAATTAATAAAATTTATTGTTATTGGACTGGCGCAGTTAGTGCTTTCTGCGCCGCTGATCTCGGGTTTGATCCTTGGACAGGTCAAACATTTGTGTGCATGAACATGTCTGTTTGACTTATGTCTGAGTATTTATTAAGTATGTATATCAGTCATCAGGTTATCATAGCACAGGCTTTACCTAGTTTGGGACCTGAAGACCTTTATGTGGATATTGTCCCATATTATTATTTATTACATAACATATAAAATACATTAATTCTACTCTGAGGTGAATGCCTGAACCTGGGATCGAACCCCCGCTAGTGTAAGATGAAAGGAGTTCACCGACTAGGCTACCACTAACTTTG
This sequence comes from Ligdia adustata, assembly GCA_947049295.1. Classification (NCBI taxonomy): domain Eukaryota; kingdom Metazoa; phylum Arthropoda; class Insecta; order Lepidoptera; family Geometridae; genus Ligdia; species Ligdia adustata. Next base: position 3,424,354 of record OX346218.1, on the reverse strand, counting down.
TTAAATATTGGTTGTTACGTTAATCCAGGTTTATCGGTTATGGGTGTACTACCTCTTAGTAATGATCCAACTTTGAATTTCAATAAAAATCGGATTAAAAATCGAATAAAGAGTTAGTCCTATAATGACCTATATATGACTACATAAGGATTTGAAGGTGACTTAAGGGCTTATTACACTATGCGGTATTCAGACAGTCTTAGTACGACTGTCTTAAAATCTAACTAGGCAAGCTCGCTATTACACTGGGCTGAATACCGCATGCAACTCATTTGCAAAGCGTACGTAGTCGGTGACGGTTGTCGCGCGATGGGAAAACTTTCAAAGCACCAGAAAATCGCCATAGCTCTTGCCACGTCTATTAATTTAAATACAAAAAAGAAAAGAAAAATATGGGTGAAAGAGTATTTACTTTTGCGAGAAAAATTATCAAATATGCAAATACTGAGTGTTTTGGAACCATGTGACTTAAGAAACTACCTTAGAGTAGGAGTTGCCGAGTTTGAATGTCTATTGAAATTAGTTACTCCATACATTCAAAAAGAAGATACGGTTCTTAGACAAAGTGTCAGTGCTAAACAAAGATTGGTAGTTACTTTAAGATTCCTGGCAACGGGCAACTCCTATCAAGACCTAAGGTTTAGCTCTTTGATATCTCAACCTCTTTTATCGTCAATTATACCAGAAACGTGCCGAGCTATCTACAAATGCTTAAAACATTTGATCAAGGTGAGTAAAACACTGTATATTATTTTTCAATTTAACATTTATTTTTCTAATCAAGGACATTAATATAAAAGCAATGAGTAAATTAAATAGAAAATTATTTTTTTGTCGGCTTGAATATCAAAAAATCTTTCATTAAATTGGCACTCCCTTCTACTATAGACGGTGAAATAGTAGACCCTGGATCATTTTTAATGTATTCTAGAAAAGCTTCAGGGTTGTTGTGAAATGAATGTTGTGCTGACTGGATTGCTTGTTGTGGTGATTGAATTATGTGTTGTGGCGATTGGATTGTCTGTTGTGGCGATTGGATTGCTTGTTGTGACGACTGGAATGCTTGTTGTGGAAACTGAATTGTGTGTTGTGGCGATTGGATTGTCTGTTGTGGCGACTGATCTTCTTGTTGTGGTGATTGAATTATATGTTGTGGCGATTGGATTGACTGTTGTGGCAACTGGAATGATTGTTGTGGAAACTGAATTGTGTGTTGTGGAGATTGGATTGTCTGTTGTGGCGACTGAACTTCTTGTTGTGGTGATTGAATTATGTGTTGTGGCGATTGGATTGACTGTTGTGGCAACTGGAATGATTGTTGTGGAAACTGAATTGTGTGTTGTGGAGATTGGATTGTCTGTTGTGGAGACTGGACTTCTTGTTGTGAAAACTGAATTGCGTGTTGTGACGATTGGTCTAGTTGGCTTTGGTAACGAGGTGATTGTGAATAGTGAGGCGATGGATGATACTGTGTTGTAGATAATGATGAAGGACTCGGTGTGGGTGATGGATAATTGCGAGATGATGGACGTTTGTGTGGCAAGTTAGGAGATTGTCGGTTGTATGGGGACGGGGAAGAATAACTTGATACTGGTGATTGGATGAAGGGTATCTGATAGTTGTATCTGTTCAATGTATGTCTTATTTCCGATGGTGTAACGAGTAGACAAGAATCTTCAGAGAGTCGTTCAAGTTTAGCATTATAAATTACATCGGATATAATTTTTTGAGTAAATATCAGTTGTGTTCCACTTATATCCTTTAATTGCAAGCCTACAGACTTTCCTAATATTTCCCAGTGTTCTTCTTCTTTATTTGATAACATTACTTCAGCAGATTTCATCATTTTTTCTTGTCTTTGTAGAAGTGTTTCTTTTTTTTTCTTTACGCTATGTCCTCTAGAAGTTGAAGCAATCGATCCGATTTGCTGGCTTGGAATGTCTTCGTCAGATGAATTGGAGCCCTAAAAATACAGTTAAATTATTTTTTTTTGTTCCAGATACCTGAAAATGAAACAGAGTGGAAAGAAATTGCTGAGGAATTCGAAACAAAATGGAATTTCAGTCACTGTGTTGGATCATGTGATGGGAAGCATATCGCTATAGAAAAACCCCCCGAAAGTGGCTCATTGTTTTACAATTATAAGGGATTCTTCAGTATTGTACTGTTTGCTGTTGTAAATGCTAACTACGAATTCATGTATGTACACACAGGCACCAATGGATCCGTTGCAGATGGAGCAATTTTAAAATGTACAAAATTTCATAAGAAAATGATTAACAATTCTTTAAATTTGCCATCGCCATCTCCACTACCAGGCACAAATGAAATTGTACCATACGTGTTTCTGGGGGATAGTGCATTCGCATTGAATAAAAATTTCATGAAACCATTTCCTTTTAAAAATATTAATCGGATGCAAAGGATTTTTAATTATAGATTATCGCGAGCCAGAAGAGTGGTTGAAAATGCCTTTGGCATTTTGAGTTCCCGTTTTAGAGTACTGCGTAGACCACTTGATCTAGATCTGGAGAATGTGGATGCTGTAGTGTTGGCATGTTGCGCTCTGCATAACTTTCTGAGGAAACGAGTACCAACTTACATATGTCATTCTAATATTGATTCAGAAAATATAAGACAGGGTACGTTTCGCGAAGGAGATTGGAGACAAACCTCTGCACCCTTAGTTTCATTACAGCGTTCTTCAAATAGGCAGCGTAATGAAGATGGCAATACTGTTCGCAATAAATTCATGGACTATTTCAATTCTGTTGGACATGTTAGTTTCCAAGACCGAATGATTGATGTTGTACCACCATAATATTTGTTATATCTACCATTTCACCTGATTAAATAATGCTTAATAAAAGAAATATACTTTTTACTAGCGGACCCGACAGACATTGTACTGTCCCTCGAACCCATTAGGCGCAGCTGTCTATAAAGTCTACAGCGTGATTCCGAAATCATGTAATTCCTTAAAACTATATAATCAGCTGGTAGTATACAACAATTTTTACTATGGGAGCAACTTCGAAATCGCTAGAAAATTTTTCACATCCCCATACAAAGTAATCGTCTACCTAGACGATTTTTGTATGGAGCATCGAAATATTGTTGCATGATGTCGTTGTTACTCCCATAGTAAAAGTTGTTGTATATCAGCAGCTGATTACATAGTATCAATGAATTACATGAATTTGGAATCACCCTGTATAGGTGAGCGAAGCCGTGGACTTCTGCCCCGGCTTCGCTTACACGTGTATAGTATACAAAATACAGGCTGTTTCATAATACCCTAAAAATTGAAAAGGGTCAATGTACTGTACCTACTAACAACTTTAACTATCCAACTTCGAAATACGCGAAAAAAAAAACATCTGTTCCATACATATCGGGATATTGGTCTTGAATTTTGACTATTTCTACGAAACAGCTGTTTTTATTCGCGATTTCGAAGTTGGTATAAAGAATTGAATACAATTTACCTCCTCATCTCCGATGCTCTCTGGTGTTATGCGACATGGTTCACTCCTTGACCCAAGAAAGTTTAACGCGTCGTAATACCATAAAGTTGGTACATACATTTTATCTGTCCCTGCGCCAGTTTGTTTGGAAGCATTTACCTGTAAAAAAACACAATTATGCATTTTGAAGCTTGAAACGATTTAGGCTCAGATCAATTCAAAATGCCCGATTTATAGCTTAGCTAAGGTTCCCAAAGCGTTCGTTATACAGGGGCGTTTTATCGTATGTGTAGGTAGGTACCTGTTTTTATTGGGACGAATAAAACACATAACAAAGGAATTAAGTAGGTACATACCTTAGCCAATTCTTTATTGTAATTGGTGCGCATGTTCATCAACTTCTTTTTTATTGTTTTGACTGTAGCCTTTTCATCGAAGGTTTTATAAATTTCCAACAACACCCGGAATCCTTCAGTACGAAGTGGTTGATTGGAATAATCTTTATGACTTTTCAGCCATAAATATGGCATGTCTCGGTACAAATCAAGAACATTGAAAAGTACTTCTTTTTCTTTCGAACACGCCATGGTGCACGCGGCCACAGCAAACAAACGTAAACGACCGTCTTTGCTCCGCGGCTGCCGCGCGCTGACTGAACGGTCTAAGCGTGCAAGTCTTATTACACTACGCGATATTCAGCAAGCAAGCGAGTAAGCACGGCCGAACCCATTCGGTCAGTCTAAATAGACAGGCTAACTTGCTAGCTCTTATTACATTAAGCTAAATCTTAGTAAGACTGTCTGAATACCGCATAGTGTAATAAGCCCTTTAGGTAATAAAAATAAATTTTCCGTACTATGATTTATTAGTTATGTAATTCAAAACAGTTAATAATTTTTGTATTTTTTGTTGTGTGTCCGCTGTATTTATATAATTACAAACTTGTTTTGTATTATGTCTGCAATTTAATTTGTTATGCAGATATCTACCTACTTATTAGTCTTAGAATAACTGAAACTTAACTATCTGCATACAAAGTATAACATGTAACTAAGGATAATTAACTGGGTTTGTTAACTGGTGAAAATTGCGGTAGTTTTATTCAATTTTATATTTTACACAAAATAAAAATTAAATAAGGATAATACAATATTTTTATTAAGTATTGGGACATTTTAATCCCCGACGCAAAAACCATCGGATGTCATACATTTTACGTGTATGTGTGCTAAGGAAGTACTAATTAAATGCAGGTCTTAACATTAATTCGCTTAAATTTTTGCAATATATCTTTTTCTAGGCGATGTTTAAACCCGGCTTATTATCAATGGAGTTTGAATAGTATAATATAAATAATATATGGGACAACATCCACATATAAGGTCTTCAGGTCCCAAACTAGGCAAAGCCTGTGCTATGGTAACTTGATGACTGATATACATACTTAGAAATACATATACACATACTTATATATATAATAAACACCCAGACACAGGTCAAACAGACATGTTCATGCACACAAATGTTTAACCTGTCCGGGGATCGAACCCGGGACCAGCGGCGCAGAAGGCAGTGTTGCTACTAACTGCGCCAACCGGCCAGACAATAGACGTAGAAGATGCAAAATAGTAATCAAATTTTGGTCGAATCAATAGCACTTTTGCTGGTGAGCTAAGAAGTCAATTGCCTTAATAGCTGTTAAGCGAATATTATGAGTAGGTATTAGCAATGAAAATTCAGACCTTAGAGATACAAGTTATTTGTATATTATACCAAATTCTAAAAAATGTTAGTTATCTACTTGTGTCGTATAATATGACTGTGCTGAATATAACACTAAATAATTCAATAGCAAAAGCAATTCATTCAGATACCTACCTGAAATGAAAAGATCAAATGGAATTGTAAATACTTCCTCTCTCCACTTGTAACTCTGTTTGTTTGTATTACTATAATATATACTCGCACAAACATCAGTAAATATATCACGAATCAGGAAAACATAATCATTCTTAGATAATATTTTTATGTGAAAACGCGTTCTTAGGAATTTATAATGACTTCATAAAGTGATAGAGAAATAAACTTATTGTTTTGTTTGTTAGTTTTTTTTTGATAGATAATGTATATTAGACCATACATACATATTCATATTTCTTTATTTTTATGTTACTTTTTACGTTATTTTTTTAATATTTTTACGTTCTAGACCGAAAGTTACTTCATCGATTCTTATCTGCTAGTAACGTCCGTGACATCACCACCCGGTCCTAACCGAAGATCAACGCTGGTTGTTTCAGCAGACGCGACGTTATGTCGAGTACCTAGTAGCCGGTTATGTGTTTACTATTGTTTTTATGTTACAGTAAAATTTTATTATATTCTATTTATAACAAATTTCAAACTATAAATAATACTTTAAATAGAAATTTTAAAAAGACACTTTTCTAGATAGTTGATCGAAAAAGCAGACCAGTAATACGTTTTAAAATGTTATAATACCCGACTTAAAATACGACATTTAATTTCAGTTATTTTCATTGAAAAACCAGACATTATAAGACATAGGTTCTTATATATCTTGAACAAATTGTATCTGAATTGACATTTCCTATTAAACAAAAGAATGATATTGCAAATCAGACCACATGTTTTTAAGTAATTGGGTTACCTACACAAAAAGATTTAGACGAATCATCCCGCTTATTAAATTGGTTAAAATAAGGTTATTAGCAAGGTATGCTAAGGTACAACTATTTTGATACTACTAAATAAACCATATTAGGTAAGCCTAATGCTTCCGTGTTTCGTAACCATTCGTACAAAAGATAAATTAGGTTAGCCCGTGAACAAAAAATAGGCTGCGCTTATTTCTCGTGTTTGCAGTACTAGGTAGGTACACTAAACACGTTATTACTTCGATTCTAAGGAGCATTTACTGAAATAATTATAACTATTTACATTGTTACTATTCTTTAATAAGTCAATATAGTTCGAAGCTGTGTTTGTATTGAGTAAATAAACGTAGGCGCGATTTATACACGCGACCGTAGAAATAAATTTAACGGAAAGAAATACAGTTTTTTTTCGAGTGTATATATATGTGTACCTATGTATATTTCTTTGGCATACCCTAGAGCCTAAACGGCTTGACGTATTTTTATGTGAGTGGTGTCAATAGATTCGCTTTAGTCGTGAGAGTGACACTGAGTAGTAACATCAAATGTATATAAAAAAAACAAAATTAAGGATATACATAGGTTTAAAGATTTAGCAGTCGGGTTTTTTTGATGTCATTTCCAATCACTTGTTAAGAAATGTAGGTGGAAAACCGTTTTTTAAAATTATAATCTCTATAATGGACAAAACAACGTAAAAAGTAAGTAATCATTACAGATCTACAACGCGCATACTAAGTATGACGATTAGTACTTATCATTGTATGAAATCACGAGCAAAAGTTCATCTGGTACATTCAAAAGCACTTATTTTTCGGAACTAGCTTCGAAAGTAAACTTTTTTTTCACATTTCGATCGTTACTTATAATTATCCGAATTAAAAAACAAAACCAATTTTCAAGCTATAAATTTACTCCATTAATCAACTGTTTTTTTTTTCTATTTAAGAGTTGGTGCTACTAAATTATACGTAAAACTTAACCATAATAATAAGTTTAATGGCCTTTAAAGTTTATCCGTCAAACAAGCACAGTGTAGGCATGTTACAGAAAAGTTGAAACGGTACCCAAGAAATAAGGCATCGTGTTAACACTGGAACCAGCTTATGTGTCAACATCATTATAATGGTTATTTCACACCACAACCACTTGACACCCGCTGGTTATGATCCACGTGAACAAGTATGTTTTCTAAGTACAGGCATATGAGCCTTGTACAATAACCATGTTAAGTACAGGGAAAATTAAAACTTCAAACTTTACATTTGATTTGCATTTTATTCTTTAAGTATTTGTATTATTTCTTTCGCGCAATTATCTTGAACTGATCAATATTCTATTCTACTCAAACCGAATTAAATAAGCATAATCTATCTATTTTTTTATATTTCCATCAACCATTTGGATTATTAAGCAATATTGATAGGTAAAAAATAAAATCAAAAAACCCCCGACATCACCATTTTGTAGTAAGGGTCATCTTAGATTTGTCATTTCTCGTAATACCTATCTACAGTATTTTACAAGTCAAGCCCTTTCATTTGATACCCGTTTTGAAGGAATCATGAACAATTATGTACTCCGTCATTTTGGGCGGCGGCCATTTTAAACTGATTTACAATTCATGCGTAGCTCCCGATTATTAATTCACCTTTGAAACAAAAATGCTATCCGTTCGGGAGTTGGATGATGCCACAAAGACACGTCAAACACCCCCTCGTTTTTGCGTCGGGGGTCAATAATAGCATTTCCTCTATTAATATAAATACGCAGCGGACGAAAGATTAAAGCTGGGTCAAAGTCAGGTTGATGCGATGTGCTAAGTTCAAAGGCTGCCTGCGACGCCATGACTTCGGCAGCGGCCGATGAAAACGCCATGTCAAGTCCACCGCATTACGTCTTTATTACCTATTTAGGCACGTTTGTATTCAAACCTCGTCAGCTGAACTTAGAACAATAATGTCAGTTTACACGTTACGCAAGTACGAGCATGTTAATAAGGTCTATAATGGATAAATAAGTCTGTAGTAAAGTTTGATTTGAGACTGTCGGAAATTGCTCCGGTTAATTTTTAACTGTGTTTAGAGATTACTCGTCGGTTAGCAACAAAATACTAGGAATTCGGATAAACGATATGCGTAGTTGAAATATAGTTTTTATATATAAAATGTTTCTCATTGGTCAAGCCGGCAATAAATATAAACAAGGCAATGCAAACAGTTGACCTTTTTAAGTATGCAACTATATTGATAATGCGAAATTAAATATTTTAGTAAACCGGAAGTGCATCTAAATTTAATCATAATAACGTAGAAGTCGTGATTTAAACTAAATCTATTATTTATTATGTACCTAAAAACTTCCGTCATTAACCAACTACATAGTTCTAATCTTAGCAGGTAGATAAGGCATTCTTATAATGGTTCGCGGGACCCAATCATAATTCGGATGACAAAAGTTAGTGGTCCGAAAATTCACCGCTCATAAAGTAAGGATAGGTACTTATGGTGTAGCTAGAAGACATCGTCCGGACATAATTTAATCTAAGTGCTCACACGCAATAACGGTTTTATGACAAACGTAGTAGCCGGGTAGCCTAGCGGTATCACTTCGAGTGCTGAGGGTCCCGAATTCCCTTCTTAGTACTTAGTACTTTGAGAGCTGGCAGTCCCAAATTCAATCCTCGGCCGAGGAAAATATTAATATCGATGTGTGTTCATATGCTAGTCCTGACACGAACAGGTGCATACCAACTATTCTTTTCGCGATTTCATGTCTAACAAAAGTTCATATGAGCACACTGGCCTACGTAAAGTAAAGAATAAGTCCCTAATATTAGAGTAGGCCCAGTCCGATCAAGCCCGACCGTTTTAGTCTAGCTACACCCCCTGTTCACCAGGGACCTACATACATATTAGTAGTGTATGCACGCCCGACCTTAAGTTCCACAGAGAATGTCTAAACAGACATTTGGGTTGTGACTCACAACTCGATATAAGAAATCGCGTGCATACAAAACGCGCACGCTTGCACTGTGATATTGACCTGGTTGGGCAACTCGACGTGCTGCGATCGAGAACTGTGAGGTTGATTGACTGATAAGATGATAGATTGATAGCTATTAGTGTTACTGTGCAAATTTATCGATTAATTTGTCGTAGGTCAGGTTCATCTGAATCGTAACAGCATGGACTGTTCAAGACTGAAGGATTGACTGACTAGATAATGATCCGAAGCTTATAGAATTCGATAATTCGCGGTTTAAGTTACAATAATTAAAAAATAGAGACATTTTTATATTTTATAATTACGTATTTACGCATATAAATATTTTTTCCGAAAAAATTTGAAATAACTCAATTCGATTGCAATTTTTTTTGTTTGATTTATTGATTTCTCAGAGACGGCTTGACCTTGATATCATTTCATTAAATATAAATTTTATATGGATGAACTGTAAAACTTCCTTATCATACTTTATTTGCTATATTTATTGCTATTCTTACGTATTTTTTGTAGTAAATTATATCATTTTCATGTGGCTCTTGCATTAATTATTTGATGGAGTAATATGCATCTTCTACCGACTTTCAAAAAGAGGAGGTACTCAATTCGACTATCTTTTTTTACGTTTGTGATCCGATTTCTTGAAGACGATTTAATAAATTATTTTTTTATTATTTTGGGTATTCTTCCCTTGTATTGTTATTTAAAGTTTATCAAAAACAGTGAAGAGGTTTGATTTATAAATCCATATAACTAAAAATCAAACTTTATCAGCGCCTGGCCGCTGGCCGCCTGCCGTAACGGACGACGGTACTTAGACACAATATAAATTGTGTTCTGAATTTATTGTTGTTTTTAAATGCACTACTCGTATTTCGTAGAGTATTTTATGATATATCATAATACTGGCGTGTAACGCTCAACGAAATGCGCATAATGCATTTTTTCAAAGAATTTTTCAATTTGAAACTTCTGCTCCGTGTTTCTGGAAACTAACTAGGAAGCTCCTTAACTGAAAATCTCACTCACGACAATGATAGTTCTATTTAGGTAGATGAGTGACCTCGGACACCAACTACACTCGGACACTAACGGATAACGGATCCTACCAAAGTGAGCTGGCATGTTGGCCAGCTCACTTTGGCAGGATCAGTTATGTGTCCGTAATATTTATATATAGTAATATAATGTGATGTCACTATACATAAATATAGCGTTATAGTAATGTCATCATTGGAGTATAACGAAGCTCATGTTTTTACCGACTTCCCAAAAAAGCGGGAGTTTTTTTTATATTTGTTACCCGATTTCTCGAAGGCTGGATCAAATCGGACCAGCCTTTTTGTTTGAAAATATACTTCTGAAATTCCAAATAAATTATTTCAAAATTTTCCAGATGTTTTTTTAAATCGAAGTAGAATAAATTCTTTCGTCACCTGCTCAAATGTAGCCCGTGATCACTTTTTTAAAAGAACTTGTTTTTCCGCTCTAATGTTAGAACGTCACCTGCCTACCTCTGTAGAACTGTCATTGCTCACGCAATCAAAGTGAATACAGTTTCACCGTTATAAATTAAACTTCCTCTTAACTTTAAGCCTTACTCAAGAGCAAAGTTCTGTATTGAAGTGAACCAGGCTTTAAAATGTTGAGTGATTTTGTGTATATGAACAGTAATCTCCTTTCAAGTTCTTAATGAAATTTGAGAACCGCCTAATCCTCACACATTATAAATGTGAAAGTGTGTTTGTTGGTTTATTTATCCGTCTTCTCAGCAACTGAGTGTCGGATTGAGTTTTTGTACAGAGATGTTTCGAGGTAAGGACAGTACCATAGGCTATTTTCCAAAAGAATCATACCGCGGGCGGTGCAGCGAGCTAAAGCTAGTAGTAGATAAAAGAAAAACGCAGCAAAAGGAGTGGTTAGAAGAGACTTCAAAATACCCGACTGTTATCTGAATCTATGAATTTTTAAATGTATGTAGCATCCTTTTTTTAATTATGATGAACCCAGTATCACTTTCAGGACTAGGACGAATCTATTGACACCGCTCACATAAAAATACGACAAGACGTTTAGGTTCTAGGGCGTGGCAAATACATATACATACATATATTCATTCATAGATACATACACTCGAAAAACATAGCCCTCCTTCTCTCGCAGTCGGATATCTAGACACACACCTACAACATCGAACGAATATTTACTTTATATAATTTAACTGATATCGGGCTCGGATCTTCACTAAGTAATAGTTTAACTTCACGGTATTTATTGCTCATGCACATAGAACGCATGACTTTACTGTCTTGAGAAACAGAACTTTGTAAAAGAAACAAAAACCACAAATGTATAGCATTTTAATTGGGTATAATTTAGACAGTCACCAAAAATATTTTTAGCACCAAATAATACAAACAACTCCAAAAAAAAACCTATTGGCTTTGTTAAAAGATATAAATTAATAATATTATGACCCAAAATAAATAATATAAAATGAATATGAATTAATGAATAAAAGCCTTGTACAAATATAATTTTTGGTTCCCAACATGGCTTAACGGTTACCAAATTATGACACTCGGAATACTTTCGGCAACAACGTCCGCAGTAGGTTCAGGTCATTTTTTTATGACATTCTGAATACTTTCGGCAACAAGGCCCGCAGTAAGTTCAGATCATTTTTATTTATGACTATCCGAATACATTCTACTACTTACTAATCTTCAGATATCTAAACGCAAGTCGGGTCACTGGTTAAATTGTGGGTAGTTTTGTTTGGCTCGGGGTAGGAGTGTCAGCGGCGTTTTAGAAACTGTCACTCGTGTTACGAATTTCTCATCGAATTAGAAAACTATTTTTGATTATTAATAATCAAGCAGTTTTGTTAAATATTAATATCCTAACGATTTTGTTTTAGAAGTGCGAACTTATAATTTTGTCAATCGGCACGACGGTGATCGACCTAATGAAACGAATTAGTGTGTTCGTGCCCTTATTGTATCCGTTAGACAATGACCTCCGCGAACAGCTGTGGTCTAGGGTTGCGAAATTTATTTTTCCGTGGAAACTTTGAACCTCAGTATCTCAAAAACGATTGGACTTTTTGGAAAACTACAGGAACAAAAGTTGTTCAGAATTATGAATACTTTTACGTTTTTTCGGCTTAGTACACCCCTGGACGATAACCCTGTATATTGCTTTGGCACGCCCTAGAGCCTAAACGGCTCGTCGTATTTTTATGCGAGTGGTGTCAAAAGATTTCTCTTAGTCATGAGAGTGACACCGGGTGGGTCAAAGTTAACATAATCAAAAGTTTAAGATACACAGGTTAAGATTTAGCAGTCAGTTAGTTTCGACGTCGCTTCTAACTACTTGTTTGTCAAATCAATAATCACTGTGTTTATTACAAAAGCTTTTTACAAAATCGCAATCCTCATTCAAGTGCGTGTTACTATTATTTATTTTGCGATTCAAGTTCCTTACGTAACCTTTGCTATACTACAAAGGCTGATTATCATATTCCGTAGGGAGTGGAGCTGGGCGGTATGTGCATTTATTTGCATGCACGGCCTATCGCCACACTCATTGTCTCACCTCAGACTGTTCTAGACGGTGACGTTAGATGCATAAAGCTAAAAAGATGAATATAACAGATACCGTGTCGTTCGATATTGGGAGTTAGTGGATAGTTCTGTTACAATGAAGACAAAAAATTGCTTCGTATTCCGTTTTCAACGATATCTGACCAGGATTAAATATGTCAAGATTTGTAGCCCTTAAAAGATACGTGGCTCTTTATTCTAAAAGGACCAAATTAAACGGACCACGGGATATTTGAACATAAAGAAAAATTAACCAAACTAAACAAAGTGACCTAAAAAGAACCAAGACTATAAAAATTATTAAAAGTCTGTAAAAAATCAAGTCCGTGTGGCAGAGTCCAAAGAACGCTGGCTGCATTCCCACGTTGAATTGTCACAGAAATCCTTTGAGCAAGGAATGAGCCAGCTCTCTTTTCACAGTTTAGTGCATATTTTTTTAAGAAACTTTTGGTGCTAGGACCCTATGGACCAAAGTTTCTACGCCAAGCGGTACGAAAATATAGTCTTCTGAAAGATACGTATATTTCCGCCGCTTGGCATCTTGACCCCTACCCCGCTCCAAAATTAACCTGATTACAGTTTAAGGACAGGTCATAAAGTTTTGTTAACTTTCTTACCACAAAAAATTTGGACATGTCTATTGAATAGAGATTTTGGTTCATTTAGTTGTACAAATCTGCGACTATCATTAATTAAGAGATAACCACCCCGTTTAAGTTTATACAACCACAAAATCATGTTAAACCAGTGTCTGACAAGCAAATTAAATTTATCGAAGTCGATCAAGATGTTTGATTTTCAAATCAAAAATAAAACTTTTTTTACTTCTTTTTTATAGAATTAAGCTGATAAAAAATCTCGCGCCCAAATAAGTTAACGTGCTATCAATGCTAATGTTTATAACGGGTGATATTTTTAGATATATATTTTTTATACTACGACGGGATTAAACTTGTTCTATGGCGGATGTTTAAATCCGTTTCATTATAATAATGATAATTGCGTAGTGTGTTTAAAAATACAAAATGAGTGAACACTAAAATTAAAACTTATCTTGCTATTTTAGACGCTTAATAGTTATAATAACGTCAACGTGACTGTCTAAACACCGGAAGTACGGACACACAAGGCTTTATTGTCGCGAACACGGTCAAATTGAAATGTCACAATGACCCTTGCTCAGGGGTGTAATTAGTGACGTTTTAAATTAGAAGTATTCGAATTTCGTTATTCGAAAGTAGATTAAAACTATGTTATCCACTGCCTATGCTAGGGGGCAGGAGTTTTGTAATATTAAGAACATGTCATATTGAGAGTTATCGTTTGAACGAATATACTTTTTAGTTATTATTACATAGTTCATAATTTTTTGAAAATATAATATAGCGTATGTCACCCGGAGATATTGTAACTTCCCTTTAACTTGAAAGATTTTTTTTTTAAATCGGGTGAGTAGTTACGGATTCAAGGTATACAAACAAAAAAATCTTTCCTCCTTATAATATTAGTATAGATAACAGAAAAAGTAGAATAGAAGTCGGATATATTTTCATTTCTTTGATACTGTAGATCTACTAAAGTAGCTTATAAACATTAAAAACCAGGCTATTAAGTTGGATTCTTATACCAGGAGGTAATATCAGTAGTTACCTCTAAGTGATCGTACTTGTCATTAGCTCCCTCCGCCTCAGGTTAAAGATCTGATGTTCACGGGAACGGATTTTCCGCCTCACGGAATTTCCGCACCGTACAAGTGCTCGTATCTAGCTCTGAACGTGGGCGAAATAAGATATCGAAGAACATGAGTGTTTATTTTGCAATACGAAGTATTACTATTGTCAAAGATTAGCAATATTAATACACAGAATTGAGTTAACAGGACAGGTAGATTTTTATGGATATTTTTTTAAGGAATCAATCCGTTGAGAAAATGACGCTACATAAATTATATCAAAATAAAATTGTGGATTTTGAATTAGCGTAAAAAAAAATTGTACGGTCGACTGATTTTCTTTTTGAGCGATTTCAAATAAGAGGAGCTTCTCTATATGTATAAATCTTTTTTTATTATTTATATTCGATTTGAAAATATATTTTCTTTGTCCCTTTACTTGAGAAAATTTATTTATATAACTTGAACAAAGAACTTGATTATTATTTTTTCAATGGATTTTTACTTTTTTATGATATTATTTGTTTTTAATTGTTATTTATGGCCCGCTGTAATTCGTTGCTCTTTGAGCCAATCACACTTTTTGCTACATACACATGACTAACTTTAGGCATGTTACTAAAAATAACTCCTTATTGCTTGTGCAATAAAAAACATGAACTTACTCGTACTTAACGGTACGCCAAAGCAAAAAATATAACTGCAACACTAAAATAACAGCAAGGCAAACAAAATTGCTTAGAATTGATGATTCATTAACAAACCTCTACTTGAAGGCCAGTTAAAATCATATCTACTCTTATTGAGTACCTACAGCTAGCTCACGTAGATATACCTCAAATTATGATACCTACTTCGTAACAAGAAGGCATGGATAAGACCGCCCAATGTACTACCATTGTATAGATTTGTCTTATTGTATCTTTTTATATTTTATTTGGTGCGCAATAAAGTTATAATCATTCATTCGTTAGAACATACCAATCGAAACTTTAAAATGGCGAATATATTTGGATGTCGCTGACGTGACACCAATGAGAGTTGAGTCTGCGGCATTTTTCCGATATGATTCAAATGACTTTATAAAACAATAAAAAATAAATAATCGGCCAAGTGTATGTCGGACACACGCACTAAAGGTACCATTAACAGTAAAAAAAAATTCTGTCTATTAAATTTTTATTTTATTCTGTTTTTAGTATTTATTGTTATAGACGGCAACAGAAATACATCAGCTGTGATAATTTCAACGGTCTAGCTATCACGGTTGATGAGATAAGCCTGGTGACAGGCGGGTGGACATACGGCAAAGTCTTAGTAATAGGGTCCTGTTTTTAACTGTTGGGTACGAACAAGAAAATCGTCTAAATAATACCTATTTTGCGTGTTTGTGTTGTTTTACTATTTTAATTTACTTGCCCGCTTATCTAAAGTTTATTAATTTTAAGATATAATTAAATAAAATTAAAAAATCCAACTAAATCTTCTAAAATATAAAATTGATTATGATATCATTCCATGTGACGTTCGTCTTGTCGAAGAAAATATAGTCGATTGATTACTTATTATGGCGTAAATCTGTGCTATTATATATTATCAATTATAGTTATAGACGTATTGGTTATATTATGTTGTTAAAATAATGGCAGGTAAATTATTATAATTCCCATCATTTGGCCTGTGACTTCTTAGGTAATGATGTGTGTTGATGCGGTATTCATAGTAGGTACTTAGTTTACCGTGTAATACTGGCTATTAGAGTAGTGCTATGCAAGTTATTATTTAATCATTTTACACTTGTCAAAGTCATGAAACATGATGGATTGTATTCACGGAAAACTTCGATTTCGAATAAAAACAAAATTAACTCAGCTCAATAGCTATTCAACCTACGTTATACATTTATGATTTCTTACTATTTAAAGTAACTCTGCAAAACGGTAGCCTCATAACTAAAACATTTAAAGTATTAACACATAAAATTTTGATTAACCTCCGACGTTTGTTGTAGCAGCCATCTTGGATTTGAAATTATGATAATGTACCTACATAATATTTTGCTAATCAAGCTCTTTCGTTTGATACCGATATTGGAGAGTTGTGAATAAAAATTCAGCTATTTTGGACCGATTTTCATAAAATATAGCTGAAACCACTTCCCGAATACACCTTTTTATACGAAAAACTCTAAAATCAAAATCGGTCACACGTCAACGTATAGTAAATACGTCGTCTGCGTGTTTCATCTAATCGTATTTATATCTGTTGTATGTCACCAAATAGTTAGGTACCGTATATGAATAGAGAATGAAAACCCGTCCAGCTGCTGTAATAAAACACCTATGCAAACGTGTTCGGAATATCCATCCGTGCAGGTTTCCCGATAGGAATATTCGCGGGAAATAGTAACGGTGTGTACCGAAATTCGAAGTCTATCGGATTTACTATAGCTGTCACTTTAGAAATTCCTGATAGGCATGTAAAAGGATTTATGCGCTCTGACGCATTCTTGAATGAAATGAATTTGCTACGGCATTTGATGTACAACTTTTAGAATTTAAGAGCTGAATTAAACGATGAAATATTGCAGTAAAATATAACGCCTATTAAATAATAATATGAATTGACTTTGATGATTATTATTTTTTGATAATTCGTACTTCAGACGGTCCTTTGAAATAAAATTGTTTAAGCTCTTTTAATAAAATAAACAAAATTGAACTAAAGATAATTATTATGATGGTTTAAAAATTTAAT
Source organism: Ligdia adustata (assembly GCA_947049295.1). Taxonomy (NCBI): domain Eukaryota; kingdom Metazoa; phylum Arthropoda; class Insecta; order Lepidoptera; family Geometridae; genus Ligdia; species Ligdia adustata. Next base: position 3,407,169 of record OX346218.1, on the reverse strand, counting down.
TGTCTAAAATATGTTTTCAAATCCTTCGACTTGTTTAATTTTTTTTTTTATTGCTTTCTTAATAAAGTATTTCACTGGATCTGTCTATATACATAAATATTATAAAGAGGTAAAATGTGTATTTTTGTATGTAACAAATGAACATAAAAACTACTGCACCGATTGAAAAAATTCTTTGGCGGTTAGTAAGTTACCATATCACTGAGTAACATGGGCTATATTTGTTACTAGAAAACATTAGAATACTTTTAATTAGATTATTAATATTATAAAGAGGGAAGATTTGTATTTTTGTATGTGATGAATAAACTCAAAAAATACTGGACTGATTTTAAAAAAATATTTCGCTGTTAGAAAGCTACATTATCATTTAGTAACATAGGCTATAAAAAATTTAGAGATCCGTGGATAACTCCGTAGAGCGTAGCTACTAGATAAAAAAATATTAGTTAGAGCCGGCTACGTATTATATTATATATCAGACTGAAAAGCTGTACGTTCTGCAATAATTTCTATTCGGCTTTCGTTTCCTGGAAAATATAATTTAGAAGGGTATCCGTAACGTAGAAGAAGTACTCGTACGTTTCGATAAATTAAGTTTGGATCGAGATCATGTCCAGGGAAAACGTCATAACGAAATAAGTTTCCTGGATCGTGTCGTTTATTTTTTTATCTGACTTGTAGAAAGAAATAATTTCGTCGAAATCTTTTATTTATTTGTATATTCCCGATTACTCTAACACCGGAATGTAAAATTTTTTTTTTGCTTGAGAGTGTAATTTTTCAATAACTTAAAAATACTTAACAATTGTTTATTTGACAATTCGGCAGGCTCATTTTTTATACCTTAAGTATTAACCTTTCAAACTAATAATTCTAATCTAATAATCAGTGAATTGTATTATATTAAAAAAAGATTCCAACTTGCGTTTCAGTCGAATGACGCGTGACGTAAAACGACGAGAAGAAAACCGATTCACTCGTGGCTTGAAAACACCCAAATGTTTAAGGAATAGAGCAGGTATCCGGTACCGGCTCCTAATCTTTTGAAGTCAGTTAACAATTAAATCCAGCATACGTAAATAAAATTAAACCTACAGATACTTGCTTATATTTTTACATATTATGTTACTCTCTTAAGTTACTTAATACTTAATTAATATTTATCATTTAATTTGCTGAGTGTTTTGCCAGCTATAATTAATTTTACTAAAATTTAGAACACTCATTAATTTAGGATAGGATAATGTCGTAGACAATTTTATAAAATTAAAATACACGATACATGTTATAATTTGGTAATCAATAGGCAAACATGTCATGCTATTTGTAATTATGAGAGAGCACTGTACGCCGAAACAGGTGAATAGCCAAGTTCGGCAACAGACGCTCTACCGGAACTATCGAAAAGAAATTAGCCGAGATTATTATGTTATCAGATATGTAAATTTATGGAATAAATTTATTTTATTTTTATTTTTTATTTATATCTACATATTGACATAGAATAGGTGAGAGTTAGTTATTCTAAGATACAGTTCAGTCTATAGTTGTTAACAGAATTAGTTAAAAACGAACATTACATCATACGTAATACAATCGTGTATCTGAAACAATTTAAATTACAGATTTTGACTCCATGTGTATATTGGCCAGATATTTGTACAGGTGTGTTCTGCGGTGCGCCTACAATTGGACTCATCTAGGTATTGAACCTGGTGCGGTGAAGGCAATCACTGCGTCACGACCACATTGCCATCTGATTGCTAACTCTATATATGGTATATACCACCTCTATATGTGAAGTTAGTATACAAACATGGCATAACTACTTTGCTAGTACCTAATTAGAGTTATTTCTCAGTGAAGAGTTACGTATAGCTTACTATTACATAAATATTTGTGTGTGGTTAATATTTCTTGCGTATTTCTAGCCTTAGGGACTACGACTTGCTACTTATATTCCCTAAGAAAATATTAATATTATTATATATGAAAATATTTTTATAACCTCAACACGTCACGAAGAATTTATAAGAGGTTTTCTTAATATTACACTATTTTTAAGTTACATTTCAGATTTGATTTTAATCATTATTTTGTCCTCCGTTTATATGTTATTATTTGATTTGCTTGCGATTAAAAAAAATGGAGTTTGAGCGAAATACACACATTGGCTGTCAGCTGATTTATATAATTCTGGTATAGTATAAGGCCTACTAGATATTAATAGAATTAATAATAAATTAATACTAGAAATTATAACTCTTTCAATTAGGCAAATATTACCCCAAACAAATTTCCTCTATTGAAAAAATCCTATTGTTAGGCTAAGATGCGAATAAATTAAAAATCACTTATGAAAATCAGTTTTTTATCAATTAAAAAGTTTATCGTTTAAGTCAAAGAAACAAACAATAAAATGCACATATTTAAATAGATACTGTAATTCTTTTTTTTAATTTAAACTCTCTGACAACAAGCGTCTAAGAATTTTCAATTTACGCACTATTCTTCGTAATAGTTCGTAACGCAAGACATTTTTCCTTATCATAAATTATTTTAAACTTATAAAACCTGAAAGAAAATGCCTTCCCGGTACAACATTTCCCAGGAAGCGGTTTAAACTAATGCAACATTGTCTTAACTCTTAGAAAAGTAACTCAACAGAACAGGGAAAACAAGTTCTTTTTATATTTAACTAAGTGCATAGAGTTTCTCGGAGTTTTCTTCTTTGTTTTAGTTTTGAGTGGTTAATTATTTAGTCTCGTTTACTAAATTATAACAACAAAGAGTTGTGTCAACTTGGTTTCCAACAATTCTAAAACAAAGAGCAATTCAACAGGTCCTAGTACTAGATTAACTATACAGATTAGAACAGTAAGAGAACTTGGGTAAAATCTCTAGCTTAGCATTGTTCAGTTTAAGAACTCATTGAAATTAACGCTAAGCGTGACTGACTAGGACAATGAACCCGTTTTTTACAAACCGGTTTTCATACGCACCTGATGATTGTAAAAGTACTAATGTGTCAAAAAAAAGTGTAGAGTTCTTTATAAATGATAACAGTTTCTAATAGCGTTACTCAGGTTTTACTTCTGTAGACTTCTTCAACTGCATTAAAGAATATAGATATTTTCTAAGTTTTCAGTTTTTTTTTTTGTTTTTTTTTTTATGTTTAATCTAAAATGATTATGTCAATTAATTTAAAATAAACTATATTGCGACGAAAGTTTTAGATTTGATGCCGATGATATGGCACATGATGAATATTAATTTATCATATGCCACTGGTTTAGAAGATTTGACTTGTCGAATAAACAAGAAAAAAAAAGGTAAAAAAATGTAGATGTATTAAACCAAATCAAGGTTTTATAATATTTTCCTGCTAATATATATTTTTTTTTTATAATGTCTTAATCATAAATTATTTATTATTACAAATATATCACAAAAATATAATTATAATATTACGTCTGATAGTAACTGCTCAATTAATGTAACAATGGTAGTATTATCATTTTTTGTTCTGGATGAAGAGAAATTATTTCTTGGTATATGATAACATAAGAGATTCCATACTGTTTAAGTCGCGTACTAGGACAAAGTGTGGACGTGGGGCCTTTGTTTACTCGTTTGTGTCTGTAACAACACATTAACGACTTAGCACTTGGCGCTCTAACTAGCAACTCTAGTATTTGAAACTAATCTGTGATGGAAAGCAGCTGCTGTTATAATTAGCTTAGACATATTTAAGCTATTAGCATCATTTTATTCGTAAGCGTAAAACATAAATATCCAAGGGCCTTTTTTCCTGCGAGCGTTTCAAGAGTCAGCATATCCTAAGAATGCCTTGTGAATTGTTGTGAAGAATGCTAAAGCGAAATACCAAAAATCAACTCTTATTTTTGATATCTGACTTCATCGAAAGGAGATTGAGAAAAATGTGCTTCTCGATTGTTAAATTTTATTAATATTAATCTCCTACCGCTGACACTAAACAGAAACCGAATAACAAGAGAGGTACATAATTCATTGAGTTATTCGTAAACCACATCTTAATCAATTCAGTCTGGCGTTACTTTGTATACATTTCTAATCAGATGATATTTAACTTTTGCTCAGTATCCTACTTCCTCTGATACTGAGAAAAATAATAAGGTGAGGGGAAGTGGTGAGGAACAACGGCACCATATACACAATTTTTATTCTATTTCTCACGCTGACATTAAAACGAAACGGGAAAACACTAGTCATCTTATTCACATCATACTCACATATTATTATTTTATCATATGCTTATTAGCAAGAGATTAGAAACTCTAAAGCTTTGCATCATGCATAACACCTTTAAGTATTGTTACACCTTGTATATTGAAATATATGGGTTGTAGTAACCAGTATTTCAATAAAGACTTTAAGGTATAATTATTTTTCACATGCAGTCACAGGCCCTAGATTCAACCAACGAGGAAGCTAATTACGTACTTGTTTTAATTATTATTCTATAGGAAAACCTCGCTAATTGTGCATTCAATGTGAACACACGCTTATCGTACTCTTAGTATAAAACATTTTAAGGTCAAAAAGGAAGACTATCATGGTTTCATTTCATTGCAACATTGCCCTTTAACAAAGACACGAAGTTTTTTTGCATGGTTGCATTTTATTAGAAAACATCAATATTATTCAACTGACTTTCGTACTCCAGAGAAGGTTTAAAAGGTGAGAAACATGCATAAATGTTAGGCGGTACGAAGTTCGGCGAGTCAACTAGTTATTTTATTAAATTTCACTCATTTAGGCTAATTTTATTCAGAAATCAAATTGCTGAATCTCTGTAAATTATTATGTGGCGCCAAAACGATACTGCAACTTGTCAATCAAAATAATGATAACTAGCTAAGCTCCGCGGTGTTATCCGCGAATCTCTAACTTTTTCTAGTAATAAATAAAGCCTTTATTACTCAGTTATGTAGCTTTATACCGACAAAAAAAATTTAAAATCGATCCAGTCGTTTTTAAGTTCATTCGTTACATACAAAAATACAAACTTTCCTTCTTGTTAGGTATATAACTAGCTGGGCAGTGTTAGCCGCGGATCTCTAATTTTTAACAGCCTATATTACTCGATAACAATGTAGAATTCTACCAGCGAAAGAATTTTTTGAAATCGGTCCACTAGTTTTTGAGTTTATGCGTTAAATGTAAAAATACAGATCTTACCTTTTTATAATATTCGTATAGATACTTATAGAAAAGATTCCTATGAATTGAGAACTATTTCAAACATGGGAGTGTGGTCAAGAGATGCTTTGCTTATCTTTGACCTCATTCAGTCATCACAAAATAAGAAGAACATTTAAAAATACAGGTTTCATAAATAGATTAATATTAAGTTTCGTAGCAAAACTCGCGCATAAAATTTATTTTTCATAAAACACATTATATCCACCAAGTTTCACAAATCGACGTTGCTTCAAGTGATTAAAAACTCTATCACACAATATTGAACTACAAAAACATATGCACGTTTTCGCAAATATTAATAAATCAAATTAAATTCACAAAAAACTGCACACAGTTCGATTAATTGGAATTAGTTGAGCGCGCTCAATACAGCGACTAAATAAAATATGTAATTGAATTGTTTCCGAATATTAAACGTTGCAAATTCAACAACACGTCCATTTCCACGTATTTTAGAGTGCATAAATAATATTCTGTAAAAAAATATTCATTGCTGCCAACAAAAGCAATGAAACATCGAATTATTATCGAATTCTATTTGGGCAGGCGTCTCGTTAGAACTATATCAGTTATTTAGATATAAAAATCAAATCTCTCCGTAGTGATTTTGATAAAATAAAGTGAGACCACGTAACTTACATGGGGTAGTACAATCAACGGTACCACGGCAACTTTTTTACCAGCGAATGGGAGGAGACTCACTCAAACAAAAAAAAAAAAAGAATTTTTCGAGTCGGTTCAATCGTCTCCGAGATATCAAGTAACAAACAAAAATAACGTACAGTTAAATTGAGTACTCCTTCTCTTCTGGGAGTCATTTATCTACTTTTGGTAATGGGAAAGTTTTAGTTTCAGTAGTTCTAACACAGAACGTTTCATTTTAGAATGAACAAGTTTATCGGTTGTCGACAAAATAAATCGACTGATATTTTTTTCTTGAATTTAGAGATGGTTCCATAGCGAAAGTGGTTCCTTAGGTTGAGTATAGCGACCCCCGTTCGACCCTGTATATCGTGAAAATTTAGCGTGATAACTTATATACAGTGTTACTAGTAACTTACAAATTAACCCATAGCGTCCCACTGCTGGGCACGGGTCTCCAATAGCAAATTTTTTTTTCTATTTCCAAAAAATCACGGGTCCATACCGAGGCAAGGGATTCACCACTAACTTTCTCTGGTAACTTACAGACAACCTATTCTTCGTTTTTTGGGTACGCAAATACTTGTAAGTAGCAACTTAAGACCTTCTCATATCAGAATCAGATAATTCATAAAATCGGAAATTGATTTTATTAAATCTAGCTAGCAGTAAACTTTAAAATACGGTATCTAAATTGGTCTAAATATTTCAAGGCGAGTAGGTTTCGAACTCGCATACTTGGACAATGACATGTTTTGTATGCCATTTAATTAATCATAGTATATTCAGATAGCGTTTTGATCAGGAAGTAGTTTTGTTACTGCCAAGACTTATATTTATTTTCGCGTGTTATAATAAAACTTCTCTACAGTTAACCGAAAAAAAATTTCGTTTTAGTTACATGTATATTCTGTGGTTTAATTTAATTTTGCTATAACAATAGAAAATTAATTATATGTAAAAATAAACTGTGTAACTACTTTGAAAAACTCAATACAAATATTGGCTGGAAGTCTCTGACTACGACAAAATAAATATGTGATTGGCGATTGCAGCTGCAATTTCATATTTATTTTTTATCTAACTTGATTCAAGTAATTTATTATTTTAATTTCAAATTTTACATAAATTATATTAAATTTCGCATCTCATAAATTTTAAAGGTTGATACTGTATATTTAATATTGAATAGTTAAAATACAAAATCAGATGTATAACTAAATGAAACCTTTCCAAAGCAGATGTAATATACCTGTATGTAATTTGACTTACATTAAACAAACTTGTTTCAAAGGAATGTTTTACATAGGAGACGATTTTATGTAACACTACCACGCCCCCATGGTCACCTAGGTTTTTTTGCCATTAATTCGAAAATAAAAAACATATAATTCCACATCTTCCAGGAGAATGTGTATATACTTTATTTGCATGCATGCATGCTTTCATCGAAATCTGGCGATCCTGGGTTCGATTCCCGGTCTCCCGGATCTTCTAACGATTAGTTTGAAATTCAAAGCTGTATGTAGGTATGTTTGTGAATGTTGCATAGCGTCCTCGACACAGGAGTAAATCCAAGTTATGAGTGTGAAATGTTAAAAAAAAATATCTTAATTCAATTGACTTTTAAATTATAATATCTACACCCACAATAAGGTCTATTTGCGAAATAATCCATACATTCAATATAGGTATGGACATTAAAAAATAAGCGATCAAGTCACGGATGAATTGCATGAAGAATGGCTTATTCCACGTTAGTAAAATTTAGTAAAATTAAATTAAAACAAAGTGATGACTAATATAATTAAAGCAAAAATTAATAGGTGCTAGACGCACCACGTTTTGAGGTCGCGTGACTCGGTCAATCTATTTTGCAAACCGCGCTGGATAATATCCAAAAGAATAGATTCATAAGTACTTTTGTTTTACAATATTAATATTTTTTCTATTAATTGCACCCAGTTTAATATGATTTTTACCCAGTGGTATTGCATTGCTGTGTATAACAGCAATCAGCTCTATGTGTACTTAGTGTTCATTAGATTTTCAAAATTACTTTACAAATCATATTATGTAAAATTCATCTCATTCGGAAACCGGGAAATGGGTCAAAATTTACTTCTAAGATTTAATGCATTGTTTTAGTATGTTAATTTAAACTGAAATTCCATCTAAGTTCCTAAATTTATGTTTATAGGACAACATTAGGAGTTCCAATCAAACAAAAAAAAATATGGTTCGCAAATGGCGAAAATATTGATGAACACACACAAAGTACATGTAGACGAAAATAAAACCTTCACTTTTTTGAAGTTTGTCAAAAATGTGCAATGACCTCAAGCCTATACTAACTTAAAAGTAAATAACCAATTGACAGCAGTAAATATTCTATAGAGATACCAATCAGGTAGGTCGTTTGTCGACCGCGGAAGGAAATCCGAAGAATTCGTAGGCCGTGTTGCACCTACTCTTTATATTTCCTGTATCTTTAAAGCTAACTTAAATAGATATGCCATAAATACCAAAACTAATGTCTAACATCCCACTTTTTTGGCACAGTCACTTTTGGGCACGGGTCTCTCCTATGAAGTAGGTGTAGGCCATTAGTCCACCACTTTGGCCAAGTTGTGGGTCGGGGACTTAATTTATCTATTATTAAAGATTAATAATGGATAAATGAAGTCCGACAAGCAAATTTTCTACAGTGTTTTTCTTCACCGTTTTAAATCAGTGATAATCAGTTCATAATGAAAAAGTTCGGAGGCTCAAGCCTGACCCTGGGATCGAACCTGCGGTCTTTCGCTTGCAAGGCCGACTAGGCTTCCACTAACTATTGCAGTTGATATCGTCGTTTTCATCGTTTATATCGTATCAACTCTTAGCGTCCTACTGCTGAGCACAGCACCAAATGACTACCGAGTCAAAAACAGTGGTTTATTTAATTTAATTCAAGTAATTAGTTCATCTCAGAATAAGTATGTTTCTTTTTATTTTAATTAGGGCAGGATGAATTATTAAGCTACAAAATAGTAAATTAGTTGAAACTACAGATTATGTCACATTAAAGTTATTTTAAAATTATGTTAGGCTTAGATTTACCAATCGATTGCAAAACATGTAACGGGTTTTGAAGCAGGCACAGCTGGCTGATTGGTACAACGACGTGATTGAGACTTTACGAAATTACAATTTGTACTAACAAAATAATTATAGAGAAACGTAGTTTAATTCACATTAAGGCTTTAAAAAATTGTCTCGTTATGTTAGTGTTTAACCAACTTCAAAACAATAAGAGCTCCACAATTCGCCAGAATCTTTTTTTTTAGATTCCTCAGTTAACTGGATGGGATTGGATAATACTTAATATAAATACTAAATACATATATGTAATATGAGTTGTAATTTTATTTTTAGTAATATCTTAAATCTTAATAAATTTAAGCTTTTCTTTTGTCATGTTTTATGTATTGTTGCTGGTTTTTATATAAAGATTTGTCCTATCTTATCTTGTCCTAAATTTAATATGTAGGTAGGTAAAATTTGTAATTGACTTGTATTAAGTTTATTATGATTCCATGTGACTTGAGAAATAAATGATTTTAATTAAAAGAACTATAATTAAGCGCCTGCCGAATTGAATCCGGTTGTCACCTTTTTAAAGTTCACCCTTGTCTATAAGCCAAGCAAGTTCTCAAACTAATAAGTTTATAATAACTCCTTATTCTATGAGCTACAGTATTGTCCCTGTACCAGTAATACCGACAGTCACCCGACCCAGTGTCAATGTCATCCATTGTGATATAATTGTCTTTAACCGCTATCAGCTCAGTTACGAACCATTGTCAGAAGAAATAAACAGCTGATGTTCAAGTCTTAATTATAAGCAAGAAGCATCATTGTCTATTTATCATCCAAAAATTATAATGCGTCATCGCATACCAAAGATGGAAAGAAGAAACATTGCAATCCCTTTCTAGGCTGTACTAGATCTTAGACCTATACCATAATCTTAGATATATACCTTTTCCAGGATCTTACACCTATACATATAATATGCGTTATAAAGCTAAGAAAAGATACAGGTGGTATTGTGATAAGGTATCTCACTTGCGTGATCGCTGAATCCGCGCTGAGACATGTCATATTAAATTCAAGCGGAAAAATATGTAGCAGGAGTGTGAAGTGCTTTTTTATAACCAATCTATTTTATAAATATAGCATGTGAAAAGTGAAGTCATGACAGTGTAACTCTCAGAATCGTCATTCTTGTGTATTGTGCAATCATGTTACTAACTTTAGTATTGATGATTTTATTACGATAATTGATAATTTAGTTTTTAATTATTAAGTCAAAAAATTAAAAAATAGTAATTATAATGACGTATGTTATTTAAAAACTAATACATATTTAGTTTATTTCTGCAACTCACCGCGGATTTAGCGAACACACAAAATACATTTGCAGAATACGCACTCTACTCTCAGTGGAGACCTACTAACTAAGTAGTCCGTGGAGAAAACCACTGGATCTCTCTCTCTCATTGGAACTCTGTCAAGAAAATTTAATAAATAAATAAAATAAAATTTAATAAATAAATTTCTAATGATCTTTTGTACATACATAAACCACCATCGCGCACCAAGTTATAGACTTATAGCACAATCCTCCCATATTGTGCACTCTTTATTTTGGTTAGCGATTATATTCAAAATTAAAATACGAGAACATATTTAATGCAACGCGAACGTCATATGTAAAATATTTGTTATTTGCTTACAACGCAAAGCAGTACTTAAACAGTGATGTATTATATGAACTCAAATATTTGCAGTGTTCTATGAAAAAGATTTATGGCAGACAAATATTATCTTACAATAATCGTATATTTTTGCTGATTATTAAAATCCATAGTGCAAACTGTAGCGAGAACGTGCAGGCCGATTTGATCTCTATGTCACAACGATATACGAATTACAATTGTGAGATAGTATTTTGATTATTTACAAATCAGTCACGTTTTACCTAAGTCTTTGTATATGAGTACATCTGATCAACGAAGTGGTTTCAAGTGTGATAATTCTTTTTTTGTGTGTGTGATAAGTGCGGCTTTCATTACGGCAAGCTCCAATAGATTTATTCAGTTACTTCTATTTAAAAATCAATCCTCTTGACCGAATTTGTCAAAAATGTGACCTAATGGAAAGAATAACTTTACAAACAAAAATATATATTTTAGAATCGGTCCTTTACACACGGCTTTACGTGTCTTCGAAAAATCAGGTAATTAACATTAAAAAAAATATACTGTAGAATTGAGTACCTCCTCTTGTTATCATTAAATCATGTAATTGCGGTTATTATATTTTACTTAGTTCTAGTTTTAACGTATAACGCATGTTGTAGTTCTAGTCTCCAAATTATATGAATAAGAATCGTATCGTACAGTATCTATGGTATCATATCAACCCATAGTCTCCCATTGTTTGTCACGGGTCGCCCTTATGAAGGGGGTGTAAGCCGTAGTCTACCATGCTCTCTAAATTACGGGTTGAAACCTTAACTTATTACTTTTGCTGTTAACATTTTCTTGGTAACTTAGATCACTGAACTTCAAATACTTTTATTTGTATTTCAAGTAAAAAGTAAACCTTGGTAAAGTACTTATTCTGATTCTAACACATAATTAATGAAAACGCAAATATTAAGAGTTCATTGGTTTATTTAAAATATTTGCCAAGCCCTCATTAGTATTTATATAATACGAAAGTACCTTCTGTAGTTTAATGATTCTTCTGTCTGTGACCTTGGAGATTTAGATCAAATGGCAACCTAAACCTTTAAAATGTTAAACACACTGATAATCTACATAATTATCTGATTATATAATTTTTTACATCATAATTTTTGTCTTAATAGAAATACAGGTTTATTGGTTAGGGGTGTACTAAGCCGAAGTACACTATACTCTTCATTACGAACAACTTTAACTATAGAACCAACCCTGAGTTGAAAAAAACCCCAGCTGCTCCATACGAAAAGTTTATAGGTCGTCGACAAAATGAATGAATGAATATTTTTTTTCTCGAATTCTGAGTTGGTCCATTGTGAAAGTTGTTCCTTAGTATAAGTGTCCCCTTTTTGGCTAACCACTAACCTAACTTAACCCCAAACCGATAGCCCTGTATAATATAACATACTTTTAGCATATTCCGCGACTAAAGTTTGCAAATTGACGTAATCTCAAGAATTTTTGTCATTAAAAATTAAGTAAATTTTACTGCATTAGTGTAATGAAAATAAAATACCATCTTGTAGTGTGTAAGTTAGTGCTAAGGTAGCAATAATGTATCAGGTTTTATTTCAGAATAAATGTAGCCTTTAGGAAACATACACGTATACTTTATTTAATTACCGATATATGGAAACGCCACAATCTGTATCTAGATACAGCTGTATTTTACACGTGGGCGTTCGTCGGTAGAGCATTATTGTAGAACTATATACGCTAAATTGTTATTTTTTGCCATGTTTATATGCTTAACTATAGTACTTACATATGACAATGAGTGGAGTGACAATAAAAATCGGAAGTAAACACTTCCGATTTTTATTGTGCGCCAAGACGTCTTTAAAAATAGGTAAAATTAACATAAAATTAGCTCTTAGGTCATTTTATGAATCAAATTCAACAGGTAAATATTCCAATTATAATTGCTTTATACAATAATATTTAGGTTGTTAAGAGCGATACTTTCAGTCTTGCTTAATACACGATAATTTTATTAAAGACGTCATAGTCAGAAACTTAAGCTTATGATTTAAGTAAGTACTTGTAAGTTAATGCATAGGTACCAATTTGGTCTACGCATGTCATACAATCCAATGTTAAGTAATAAAATAAATAAAAGCTATATAGGTTATAAATTCACATCCGTCTAGAAACGAGAAAAACCCACATTATTTAGAAATACGATCTTACGGTAACGTAGTTATAGATCTACCTCAAACTTTAATAATAACAACTAAAGATCGATGCTGATTTTATTTATAGATTTATACAGTATAGGTTTAGGAGTGTACTCAACCTAAAGGGGGTTATTATACTCATACTAAGGAACCACTTTCACTCAGGCATGAACTCTGAATTAAATAAAAAAAACTGCGGTTTTAGACATTTTGTCGACGACAAATTGACTTTTTGTATGGAACAGCGTATTTTATTCTCGATATTAGAATTAGTCCCACAGTGCAAGTTGTTCTTGGAATGAGTTCTTTTGTCGGCTTGGTACACCTCTAACCGATAATCTTGTATGTTTATTTTTGGTTGTGCAAAAATAGATCCACTTCACATAACATTTGTATAAAATACCTATAATTTAATCGTGTTATGGTGTAACTTGTTAATGTAAGATATTTTACCATACCTCCTGGAATAATTTAATATAACTAGTAGCTGTTGCCCGCGGCGCGGTGCTCTCGATTTAGAAATATAAAAAAAAATACTTTGAACTACCATTTGACCTCTTTGGGGGTTGAATTTCCTAAGATCCTTTCGTAGTACACCTCTATATTGTATAATAAATACACCCTCCAAACGTCAAGTCTTTAGGCTCTGCGTTATTTGTGACCTGTCCGTCAGTCAGGCAGTAAACTAGCCAATCAGGACTTACTCACAAGAGTAAGTTCTCATATACAACGTGTTACAGAAAGGTGTGACAATCCTTAAGATTGTTATTAGTCTACCCATCCACCCACCAAGTGAATGGTAATTCTGCGATCACGTGACCAATTTTTGTATGGAGACCCTAAACATTTATTTTCTAGTTTTCCAAAAAAAAAACTACAATGGGTTCGCCTTGATAGGTAGACTAACACCCTTAAGTATTGTTACACCTTTCTGTTACACGTTGTATACATATTTTTAACAAATACGTTTCTATGAGTCTCAAAACTTATGAAAACCAATTTAATGTTAGTACCACCTACTATTTGAACCGAAAATCTGTTATGAAATTCTTAATTTTTTTTATTAATTATTTTCTTACTAATATTTTAGAGGAGCAAGTTCGTATCACTTTAACCTTCATCTAATTTGGATAATTTATTTTAATAGTATCAACATTATACTTGCATGAGATACTAAAAACCTAGTTAATTACAATTAGGTAAAAATTATATACTTCCTTAATATTAGATATGTTTGAATAATGTATAAATGATAATCTGATTTTGTCTAGCTCATGTAAGTTAAGGTTAATAAATAATCTAAGGTCTAATATGTATGTATATTTTAGATGGATTCATATTATTTATACGGCACTTATGTATATCGCTTATGGAATACATTTTTGCGAATTGATTTAAGGTCAAAAATAATATAATTCATTGCACGTTGCACTGGCCTGCAGAGATTTTATTGCAATACTAATATGGCCTCGCTGAATTAGAATGGACAAAATCGTTCTATTTAAAAATATAGAGGTTTTATATTTAGTTGAAAATGTAAATTTCAAATTTTGTGTGTGATAATTAACAATCATTATGGATATATAAGTAGATAGTAGATTTTTACCGATGTCACAGGGGAGACGGTTCCTATGAAAACAATAGTAGATGAAAACAGATTGAAATAAAATGATGATATAGTTATCTAATAGCTTACTTCAAAACAAACACATCATTGACAAACTTTTATGTATTTAGGATAAATATGAAAAACAGGATTGATATTTACACAGAAGGTTGTTGACATGTTTTAATTCGGCCTTGCTCTTATGTATGTTGTTGTTTATTAACGTGATGTAATTATTGAGATCATTATTACCAGAAATACTTAGTTTACCATCTCATTACAAGCTTGCTATCTAATAAATACGGGCTATCTAATTCTATTTTTCAATTACGGCATTATTTTATTCGTAGAGCATTCAAACGCACATGCCTATATTTTTGTGCCTCTGAAATGCTACAAGAATATAGAGTACCTACTCGTATCCCTTAATATTCAATATAACTGGTTTTATAAAAACTAAAAGGATAAAGTAACTACACTTTGAAGCAAGACATCTCCAACATAAAACCCTTTACTAACTACTTAATCGTGACTTTTGCGCTTATTTTGGCAAATCTAACGACCTCAAACCGCAGTTTGTGCGAAAAGCCATAGCCACCTTCCGCACGTACTATGTATATAACATTGCAAAATATTTTTAAAATTTGTCTCTTGAATCACACACTTATTTTTATTCCCCTTAATTAAGAAAACACTAATGTTTCAACTTGTATATTTTGTCTATAATGCAGACTTACTCGTATCTCTCCTAATCTATATTTCGATCAACAGCAATTGATAGGTGACCGTTACGCGAGGTGCGACTACTATGTTTCAAACGATATTTTAATCAAACTATGTTTTTTTCTAATAAGCAGTAATCGGATTTATGAATGAATTAAATGAATTAAACTTTTTCCGCATAATGCATGTTGTATAAATTAATACTCACTCTTCAAAGCCCATCTTCGATTCATCAGCAATCCATCAAGGAACTTGTATCCTTGTTCCCTGCAACCCTTCTCTGTAACGGACGCTACTGCACTGGTAAGTGACAGCAGATCACTCGCTAGCACCACCGACGAGGCATAGTCCGGGGACTCATCCACGACCCCTATTTTAGGCCCACCGGTCCCATCATCATATGCATTGTACGGAACTTTAATAGACTCCGGTCTCGTCAAATTCTTGTTAACTAATTCAGATATCTTCGCTACTAAGTCTTTGTCAACTTCTAAGTTTTTAACTGTCGCGTTGTTAAGTGCGTGGTCATCGTTCGCGAGTATTTGCGCGGCTGTTTTGCTGATTTTATCGTTTGTGAGTATGGTATCGTTCGCGGCTAACGCGACCGCCGCGATCGCTAACAACGTCGTAATTCTAATCATGACGAGCAGGCGTGCGCTCGCGCCGCTCCTTCAAGCAGACTGATCTATAACTTTGGTCAATGGAGCCTTCGTCGTTAGCAAACTGACCATTGCGTTATGGTAATAGCGTCATTGTCGCCACTGGGCCAGTCCCAAACTTTAATTGTATAAGACTCTCGGAGGTTCTGAATTAATAAAGGATTAATTTTGAAACTTGTTTGGTTTGCAATAAAAAAGCGGTAGGTGAATTATCTATTGATAGGAGGCAGATTCTCGCGAATTAAATAGCGTTCGTTTACGTGACATTATTTAATATCACGATGTAATAATTATAATAAAAGTCAATGCAGACTTATTTCTACAATCGAAAGAAAAGAGGTTCAAATTATGTATATGGAGGATTGCCATTATTTCATATAATTTAAACCGTAGTCAGTGTCTCTTTAACCGATGACTTTTGACGATAAAAAAACAAATTTATAAGCATTTTATATAATAGTGTTACTTTATCTTATATTTTGTATTATCAGATCGGTCAGCCACATGTATTGTTCCTAGGTACTGTTTGTTAATTTTCTATAGCTACTTAAGTATAAAAAAATCCAGAGAACCACCTGAAATGTTTAAGATAATTTATTATCCAGTCAGTCAAGATATAAGGCGAGTAGGAAAATGCAATCATAATGTTCTTTCAAATAACGTTGAACATTCTGCATAATCAATCGCTGATTCAGGATTAGACCAGCGAGCGTAGTAAGCAAAGCAATTACTGCTTGAAATCTGGCTATTTTGCCATTCAGTAAATCATATTCACACAGTATGTTGGTACTCGCGTAATGGTTACAGTTTGAATTATATTTTGCAACATCTCGTAAATCTGAGCTATAGATTCCTTTTCCAGCAGATTATATTTTATTTTATACACACACAATTCTAAAAAATACAGCAAAGTTAATATTAATCAATAGATTATTGAAATTTAAAATCATAAAAGATTTTGATAACATTTATATAAAACCTGTAAACCTACCAAATGACAAGAATTATCAAAATCGATTCAAAGTGTCAATAAAACTTGTGGTCACGAAGTCTACTGTTAGCAGAAATACAAGTTTCTATTCTACTTTACTATGTAGAGGCTGATAATTTATTATCAGGCTCAATAATGTCATTGAACCAAAATGGGAGAATTTGAATACGTTATACGATACGATAGCGAAATTTGAATACGAGAATATCTCCACAAATTTAATCACTGAATTCTAAATAACAATCTTGACCTAAGGATAAGATACCACCAAAAGTAAATATCATAAGTTGGAACTACTGGTTATTTTAAAACACAAGATTAAAAATACAGAAAAACGATCAAATATTTATTGCAACCATAATAACAATGCTATCTCGTACAGCGATAATATTGAGCTCCACTTCTGCCTCTGCCACTCGCAGTCCACTCCCATTCGTCTAAATCCCGATCATCTTGTCTAGAAAACGATCTTTCGCCTTCTCTGTCTAGCCAAGCCTCATCTTCTCCCGCTTCTTCCGCTTCTTCCTCTTCAATTATCTCCAGATCGTCTATTTGGTCTTCATCGTCTCCAATAGTGCCTTCTTCTTCTTCTATAATTTCATCCAAACCTTCAGCATTTTCTCTTTGTGTTTCGTATTCAACTTCCATTTCAGGTATTTCTTCTAACATCTCTCGATGAGCTACAAAATTATGACGGCTTCTGACTGGCGGAGGTCCTTCTTCCTTTTCTTCGATTTGTGGCTCTTCTTCAGCCTTCTCATTTGACTTTTCTTTCGTTTCTTCAGGTGTCTCATTTGTGCTAGATTTCCATTGGAAATTGAATAGTTTGTGAAGCGATTGCATGGGGATAACGAATGTAACAGTGAGGATAGTGGACGTAAGTAGTATAGCGAATATTTCTTGGACATCGATCTGTAAAACAAAGATATTACACTCAATTAATTTAACAGTTTTTTTGTAGTATTTTACATGATTTATTGGCTGACCTTATGGATTCTTTGCAGAGTTCGTAATGAGAGGGTGATTATAATAATATATCGGAAAACGTTATAGTTATATAGATGGAGATGAAAACACTTAAATAGTTTACTTATATAATTAAGTATGTACTATGGCTCTTAATGGTGCTTGTATTGGCGTTATAATCAGGTTAAGAAAATTGCTTACCAATGACATTAAAGTGAATTCTCTCGAAGTTCTGACAGTGCCGATACTAGTGATGAAAATGATAAATTGACACAGATACAGGGCGTAGGAGAGTCTACTGATGAACACCAGGGGGCGCCAGCAAAGCAATCGAGACAGGAAATCTGTAAAGACGAACAATTAAAAACCGCTTTAACTTTTTATTACAATGCATAGTCATCGGTTAGGGGTGTAATAGAACAGCACACCAACTCCGAATTTGAGAAAAAAAAAACAAATGGTCCATACAAAAAGCTTGTCGGTCGTCGAAAAATGTAAGAACCAACTGATTATTTCTGGATTTCTGTGTTGGTCGCATACTGAAAGTTGTTCATTGAGATGAGTATGGTGACCCTGATTCAGCTTGTTAAGCCCCCAGCTGATAACCCTGTTTTTGTACATGTTTAAAATAGCACCACCCATTAAAAAATAGACAATAATATTACATATCTGTCTGTAGTATAAAAAACCGATATCAGTAATTTTTTCTGAAAACAACAAGTCAAACTTAAATGACGTCAACAAAAATCGTGTATTTTAAAAGTCAGCAAAAAAAGGATACTCAAATATACAAAAATAAAGTGTCTCTGACGATGTGGTCAATCTGGAATCCAAAATTTTCCAAGTAGCGCAAAAATAACAACTGTGTTTAATAATAACCTTGACTTTAATAATAAAGAATGTAATAATAATTAGTTTATTAAATTATGAAAATTTTACAAATATGTATTGGTGGATGATCGTAATTAGTTATAACATAATTTTAAGAATTCTAATTAAGCTACTTACTTGTTTTTTTGTAACGAGGAAAGAGTAATGCGACACTAACAAAGACTTTCTTAAAAGATTTTGAAACGCAAAATCATAATCTATTGTTATGCGACATTTGAAAATTCAGCTTCATAAGGGAATTAAAAAAAACAGGCTAGTTGTTAAAATCCATAGCCAAGGCAAACCTAACGGTGTGTTAATGCAGCCTTTCTTGAGAGCCAGTGTACTAGTCATGCTCCATCTAGGGCCACAGTGTCGCTGACATCCCTTGTCAAATGCCTAGCTGCCTTAAAAAAAAAGGCTGGACCACGCTTAAGCTGACAGCCCTATCTTTCTGACCTATCTCAGAGTCAGGGTGAACCCTAAGCATCGGGTTAGTATATACTTACCACAAGTCCCGCTATGCACCGCATAGATGATCCAAGCCATAGCCATAGCAGAGGCCAAAGGAGCTATAGCAGCGTACTGAGCTGCAAACGTCGCGCTGTACCGGTACTTAGTCGATCCTGCGTCGAGGCCGGACCACGCTACTAACGCTGATAGCCCTATGCTGCTCATCCATCCCAGGGTCAGGAGAAACTGGAAACAATGAAGTTGTGCTTTTAATCGACTTCAAAAATCAAAAAGGTTTTCATAAAGACTGTTTTTTTGTATCTTACACGATAATTGTTTTCTTTGATTAATTACCTTTTTTTTTGTTTCATTGGTGGTGCCATATACGTATTATCATAACTAGCTTGGTCGCAATCACTTGTACGGCAAACAGTATATTAAAGGCAAACATTATGATCTTTCATCACCTTTTGAAGATCCTCCGGATTATGCAAATGTACTAAACTAAGATCTACACCACCTTCAAAAGGGTAACCAACAGTGGGACGTTACAATGAGCATAGTTACACTTTTCTTGAAAGTGAAGCAACTATGATCTCTGTCACTAATAAATCGAATCTAATTGTTTATCATCTATAATCAAAGACCTTCATATTCATGATGAAGTAGTTTTACTCTAACTACTTATCAGATATCATTGGTGTTTGTCTTTAATCAATTTGTTCTGCATATCTTCCCGTGTGGTGCTGAAACATGGACCTTCAAAGAAGTGGTCACACATAAGATCCAAGTGACACAAATAGCAATGGAACTGGCAACGGTATCTTCTCTCGTGGGTCGAAAACGAAACATCGAAATGTGACCTCGTATCTACGTAGGTAGAAGATGTCGTTAGACGAATCACGAGACTCAAATTGAGATGGAGAGGATACTTGGTCAGAAAGGATGACAGCAGGTGGACCAAACGGAATCTTAGCCACGAAAGGTTAACCATGAAGACTACCAATTAGCTGGGCGAACGATGTAGCAAGGGCAGTAGGATACCGTAAAGGATGGTGCGCGCAAGAGGAGACCTATACTCAGCAGTAGGTAAGTAAAGGTGAAATGAAATAAAATGTTCAATGATGATAATGATAAGCAAACATTTAACTGCATTTTTATCTGCCTGCGACAGGAAGAAGGATATGTTTTTGAGAGTATAATTCTTTGGCACGCCCTAGAGCCTAAACGGCTTGTCGTATTTTTATTTGAGTGGTGTCAATAGGCTATACTAGCTGCATCCCGAGTTTTCACTTGCGAAATACGTGGGTCTAAGATTCTTGCAGTCGAGTTTTTTGGAGTCAATTTTAAACACTTGTTTATTGTGTATAGTTAACACGTATCTTAATAAAGGTACTTATCCGGTAGTTATAGTATTATTGCAGTGTAGACCCCTCTATTTGGCTCCAAGGTAAAAAATAAGTCTGTCAACATCGTTTTAGCCAGCAACCCAAGATTAAGTAGCATGACATACAACTTTTATTTGTTGTCGAATACGGAGTTAATTTTAAATTAATTATTGATTAAAATACATAGCTGAGTCATAGTATTTCTAAACGTTAGATTTAGCTGTAGCGTGTACAATTTATTCAGTTATTTGGATATAAAAACTTAACAGCTGGACTTATTTTTGTAACATTTATATGGGACTGGATGTTATACAATTGTACGTATAAAAAAAGAATAACTATAATCTCTTGGAACTCGGGTAAGACACACAGTCTCCTTATCAAAGGCGGCTAAATGAAGCTATAATCTTGAAATAGAAATTCATTCTTTAAAATCTATATGTTCTAAATTCTCGATATCTTCAGTAAACGTTATCTAGCCTAAGTATAAAAATATGTAGATTCGTTTGAACATTAGGTATTAGTAAATTAGTCGAATACAGCTGGTTGTAAGGTACAAATGTGAGGAAATCAGAATATATTTTAGACAATAAACTAAAGTGTGAAGCAGACCGCATGCAGCACAACACAGCGCAGCCCAGCTCAGCACGGCTCAGCATGACTTTGTAATGTAGGAAACATTATAAGGAATGACACACCAAACGCACGATGCTGTGCAACTACGCGCCCACCGCAAATCAACCGACACTTTCAAAGGGAAATGGAACATGTCAGGAACATTGTTGCAGTGCACAATATGTCAAACAAAAATTGCCGGAGTGACATCCTACGCAACGCGCTGAGGTACAACGTGATGCGCTGTAACGCAACGTATGCGGTCTGGTCCAACCTTAAAAATCTATACCTACGGCAAAATTCAACAATTACCATCGCGTTCGTTGACCAATTTCTATTATGAAGCTACAAAATAAAAAACGCAATTCACTAATTGAGAAATCCCGTCAGATTCGAACACAAACTGCACAGAAATTTGGAAAAATGTTGTTCCGCCAACGCGAAGTTGCTAATTTAAATTTTGCCGAAAGTTTAACTAGCAAACAAGCAAAACGAATCTTTTGCTGGCTTTTTAGCGCTCGAAATCGTATTATTCGTGAAACGTAAGCTATTTGAATTTTAATATCTTTGGTTATAGAACTAGAAAAACCAGATATATAAAACGGATCTATCGTATTTAACATTATTTACATTCTTACGATCCAAATTCAATATTTTTAATGTTGTTATCTATTATTTGTTACGGTGAACAGAAAATAGGATGAGTTGGATAAAACCTCAAAGGATCTTACTTATGTTGGGAACTATCTGACAAACTAGGGGATTAAAAGACAGAAAATCTATTTGCATATGCATTGGCATTCTTTTGCGTAGCCTGGTAAAAGACTAGTTACGAGTTTTTATAGGCTTTTATAGGCTTGCGCAACTCACCTGATGTAAAGTAACAATGCGGTCTAGGATGTAGCGCGCTTGCCTAGAAGAAACCGATTCACTCGCGATTTGAAGAGACCGAGATTATAGCTATCGGGAAAAGACTGAGAGATTTTCGCAGTTCACTAGGTATAGAGTAGAAAAATCGTATAAAAACATGCTAGGTATTCTAATCAAATTATGCTTTATTAATTAATCCTCTTTTTTTTAATTTATCGAGATACGAGTATTTCATAAATACTTTTTGATGTGTGTTCTCGAAATTTGAACCTGACTTCAATAAGGAGGTGGTTTTCAATTCTTAGCATTCTTATTGTTTTATGTATGTTATCTATTCTCTATTTCACAGAGATGGCTGGACTGATGTGAAAAAATATGTTTTAGTTCAAATTGTTTGTTTTCCAATTGGTCACAAAATGTTTATAAAAATCTGCCCAGCTCTTTTTACAAATTAAAAATAACTTTTAATTTTCTTAGAATATATACAAATGATAATAACGTATTTTTTGCCTATCGAATTGACGTAGGTTTTAATTTTTTTTAAAGTATCGTATCTTTGTGTGTCATGGAATAAATTACTCGCTAGTAACACGATTTTCAAATTATTTGTAAACCTCTTAAATTACGCTTTATCACAACAAAGATTTGCCAAAATTACCTATTAGTTCACTGAATATTCGAGTGACGTTTAAATGTATAGGTAGTTTTCAAAATTGCAGTCATAAACGATTAAAATGTAATAACTATGCAAAAACTTAGACTTATAGGTACCTACTGGTTGGTATCATCATATTCAGTTCCTGGTCGTAAAATCATTGAACGTGAATTGTATTATTATTTTACGGAAAATTTAGACAGTGGTCAAACTGGTTTTGTTTGTAAATTGTATTTGTGTTATCACCGCTAAAATTTATTCGTAATATTAAACACATTCTAAAAACGTTAACGTTTTATATCATTTTTCAAAACTGATCAGAGATGAATTTCTATTGTATGTTATAAAATAATCTTAATACGACAAGATCCTCTATAGCCTGCTATTAAATTTTTACTAATTTTAATTGTATATTTTTAGTTGTGATTCTGCTTTAACTTTGATTCTAATCCCAATTGTAATTTTACTTATTTTTACTATTCCTTTTTCAAATATACGCCGAGTTAGGTTTCCAGCACTTCAACCTATTAGAAAAATGTCTACTTCTTCTGTAAAATTATCTTAATACTTATAAGTAATTGTGGCAATTTACTTAGATACATATTGTAGACATATATTTCGACATCTGCATCACAATATCAGCTGCTTTATACATTTTGTCGACGACCGATCAACTTTTTGTAAGGATTAGCTGTTTTTTTATCGAATTGAAATAAAAATTGTTCCCGAGGATGAGTATAGTAAACCTCTTTCCGCTAAGTACATCCCTAGCCGATAACCTTGTATAACTGTTAGGCGGTACGAAGTCCTTTGGGTTAGCTAGTTTTATTATAAATATTATGTACTTATCTATAATTATAGACTTTTTGCGAGCTATCATTAAATACCACAACATATACTGTGTTACATTACATTGTATCTTAGAGATAATATACATTGTATATAAAGTTATAATGAGAGCGTATTTCATCAGAAATAATTGTAATGATTTCCGAAAACAAAATTGTACCTTGAATTACAATGTACCGAATAAGTATTTATAAAAGGCACGTATGAAGAAGGATGTTGATGGTGCGTAACTAAACATACCGTTTATAAACTTCATTTACAGTCCCCGACGTACAATGTTTTTACACTTATTAGAATCTGTATACGCAAATTAATTGAGAGAAAGGGGTAAGTTCAAGAGATGTACTTTATTTATAAAGTGAGTATATGATTGTAACTCAAACCGCCAAATACGATTAACAAGGTTATCCCTTGCAGGTGCGGATTTGATACAATTTGCTAAAGAACATGCAGGTTTGAGGCGAAAATGTAGCAACCTTACTCATCATTACGAAAAACTGTCACTATAGCTCCAACTCGGAATTCAAGAGAAAATAAGTAAGCTGCTGTTGCGTAGTAAAAATATTAAAAAATAATCGGCTAATAATAATCGATATTTATCGACGGTCGTGATCCATTTGGATTGCATATGGAGTGAAAATGAAACCGCCGACTCTTGTCGAAGACTTCTCGTATGTAGAGTGAAAATGTAATGTAACTCACTTTTCCATGTTTCGCAGGTTTCTTCAAAGCGAGTCCCAAGCTGATTCCGATCAAGTAAGGCGAACATCTATGTAGAGTTGACGTGTAGCTAAGTCGTGCTGTCCTGTACAGTTGGCTTACACTGAAACATAATAAGAAGAACAGCTTAGTTTAATCCTGACTGAGCAATCAGTCCAGTCCTGATTGCATCAGCCATACTATAATTCATCCTAGTCCTAAGACGGTAAGTCCCGGTGACCTCACCTTACTTTATGGTAGGCCAGCAGGGTCAAGCGATTATCCCTCACGGTGGCGTTTCTATAGTAAGCCGCCATTAGGTGGAGTGCTGGCAGGATGAGCTTGATGTATCCTAGACACGAGTCCCACTATGATGCCTTTTAGGATGGCCACCCGGTAACCTCACCTAACTCCATGGTAACCGAGCAATGTGAAGGAATGGTCTCTCACTGTAGAAAATATGCAGTAAGCAGCCACTAGTTGTATCCCAGTCCTGACTACTGCAGAAGACATACTATGACCCCTCCTTGTATGAGAGGACCCGATGACCTCACCTTACTCCATGGTAAGCCAGCAGTGTCAAGCGATGGTCCCTCACGGTGGTGTATCTGAAGTACGCAGCCACAAGGTGGAGTGCTGGCAAGATGAGCTTGCTATACCCCAAGCCTGACTGCATCAGCCACACTATGATGCCTCCTAGGATGGTCAGTTGCATGTCCAGAGCCAGCTGATGAGTTTGAGGAGCGCACTGGAAACAAGTAAAACTTATAAAAACACGTCACGGATCGCGCTCGTTTACTTGCAGTCTATGAATGGGAGTCGGGACTTTGGTTACAAGCTTTGCCTTCTTTCAATACAGGTTGCCTAATAGATTCGACTGCTTTTCATCTCGCTATCAGCTTACGTTTGGGTGCGAGGTGTTATGAACCCCATCGCTGCCAGTGTGATACTGCAGTCGATCAACTCGGTCACCATGGTCTGTCTTGTTCTAAAAGTGCTGGCAGAATACGAATACGAATAAGTCGCCACGTTAGCCTGAATGATATCAGTCGCCGGGCTTTTTCCAGCACCTATGTTGCAGCTGTGCTCGAACCGAGCGGTCTTGCGCGTGACGATGGAAAAAGACCTGACGGAATGACGCTTGTGCCTTGGAAGTTGGGTAGGCCTCTTGTGTGGGACGCGACATGCGTTGACACATTAGCGCCATCTCATCTTCCTTTGATACAGAGTACTGCAGGCGCGACGGCTTATTCAGCCGAACAGCACAAACGGCTAAAATTTGCTAGCCTGGGTAGAGGTTATATATTTGAGCCATTTGGAGTCGAGACTTTAGGGTCGTGGGGACCGGGAGCTCATCTTATTTTCCGAAACTTATCGGAGCGCTTGATCGAACCATCTTATCGCCCAACGTATAAGCATTGCCATTCAGCGTGATAATGCTGCTAGCACATTGGGCACACTGCCCTCTGGTGGTGGTTTGGAGCATTTGGATTATCTGTAGATCTTAAATAGTCTATAAGTAATCTTTCTGCTATAATTTTTTGTTGTAGTATTTAGTCATTTTGTTAATAAAGTAAAGGCACTTATAGAAAAGGCATCCTCAGGAGATGTTGACTTTTCAACATCTCCTGAGGATGCCTTGTGCTAAGGCGAAACACGTGTCGAGGAAGTCGGATACTGAGAGAAAGAGAAATAATAAGGTGAGGTGTGGCGGTGGTGAGGAAGAACCACACCATAAAAACAAAAATATTTTTCGATTTCTCACGCTGACATCAAGACGAGGCGGAAAAACACTAACTATTTTGTATATACCATCTTATTATTTGCTGTGTAACTGAAAATCATTCATAAGTAAAATCGGCCAAGTGCAATTCAGACTCGCATATGAAAGGTTATCCACCAATATACTCAAACGTCGTTATCAATAAACCAATATTATATCGACATACGGCTTGTTTTACACGTAATTTCAGCATTTAGCTTGTACACCACAATCTTCGGCCTAACCTACCCCAGGCTCTATTCCAAAACAATATCATGTACGACAAAACCGCCGACTTATCGCCATCAATTTTAGATCTTACTGCCACGAAATAGAGTTCACACGGGATATTTATTCTGTAACAATAGGAGCATAGGTAGTTTTACCTCGAACCTAAATAAACAAGCCCCAATGGGAATCCGATCTGGATAGGCAACCACTCAGAAGCGATAGACATTGTTGAGTGAAACTACAATACTCAAATCGAATCAGTTTTTGTTTGGTGCTTCCTTGTTTGTATCTCGCTATTTGAATAACATACTAACACTTATACGAGTAGGTATAGATATATTGCGTTGAAATTTTATACTTGACTACGCAGAAAGGCTGTATTTCTTACACTAATACCCTCGATACTGATTAAAAAATTGTCCAAGTGCGAGTCGGACTCGTGCACAAAGGGTTCCCTACCACTTATCTGTACAACATTAGTTCAAGTTTCTACCTGTTGCGGTTATTACTATCGAGCAAAAAATGACAAAAATCACGTTTGTCGTAGCCATAGGAGCCCGCCTTAAAAACATATTTTATTATGTTTTAGTATTTGTTGTTACAGCGGCAACAAAAATACATCATCTGCGACGCATGGACGGACATAAGTCTTAGTAACTTCTATTACCGTACCCAAAGGGTAAAAATGGGACCCTACGGAACCCTACAAACTATCTATCACAATTACAATTACATGACTCTATATTGTCACCACAATGATATACTACAGGTAATATACAGTAGACACTTGCATGAAAGGTCTGGTCTTATCACTAAAAGCTATCTCTTCCAGACAACATTTTGTTACGTATGACGATATGACATATACCTATTCAAATTTCACAACATTCATAAAAACAGTTCATTATTAAAAAATTAAGATATTTAAAGATATGTACATTTATCATTTCAATTGTTAACACAAAGTAAAATAAAGTAACCACAGAATAAATAATACTACACTTAACATTTACTGTGAAATGGCATGACTTGTTGATAAATATTAAAAAACGAAAATTTATCGCTACTATTTTAATGCCAAAGACTAATCATAGCATTAAGACGATGATAGACTAGGCTAAAGGCATAAAAAATATGTCTTCATTTCGGGTACAGATATAGCACCTACATTAATGTACATTAAAAATAAAAGCTGTAAAAATAATGAAATCAAATTATGAGAGTTAATTAAAACACAGATAGTACGTTTAGTCATGGAATGCATAAACTGCTATTATATTATTATCTATTCTATGTAATAGATTTACTCGTAATTCATTTATGTAATATCGCTTGTGTAGATGGCTCCTAACAAAGTGCCTATCAGCCATACAAATGACTGCTTAAGTAACGTTGCGTCGTTTTAAACAAGTCATCGCAATAAATCTAAACACGTCACGGAAACAGAATAGTTTATTTTGTTTGTCTTTCTTACCTTACAAGTATCATAAGAAAACGTACTGCGTGGCTCATTTGGGGAGAGGGAATAATCAAATTCCGCTTATTTTATTTACCCACCGCACTACCAGACTACACTACTGGTAGTGTCGTAGGGACCACGTCTGGGGGGCTATCGGCTATTTGTATTGCTTTCAAAGCTATGACGATGGCGATGTTTAGACTCAAAGCAGTAGTCCTTACATCGCGCTAGCCGATGCCCCAATATCTGTCAAATATATGGGTCATTGCAATCTTTAGTTCACTTATTGTTTTGAAAATTGACATCGCTTTGTTGAAAGCAATAGTTGGGTCCTGCTTTCGTAGCCGATACGAAAATACGGTATTGCTTTCAAGACTATAGCAATACTGAAAGCAATACAGATAGCCGATAGCCTCCCTGGTCTTAGGTGGGAGGGGAGAAGGTTAGGTTATAAAACTCACAGGTGGCCACAATGACGCACATGAGAACCCAATTTTAAAGATTTTTTTACGTATTGTTTGAAAAAAAAATGGTAAACGTATTATGAAATACTACATGAAAACTAGAAAACATATACCACAAATGGGCGAGAAGTAAAACGGTGGATAAAATTGGTCTCGTGCTTTGGTACCTACTCGTACCTTCCCTAAATGCGAAAGTGTACTTCAGTGTTTGTCTTTCTAGGTATTCGTCAGCAACTGAGCGACAGATCGATTTAATTATTTGGACAGAGACAGTAATCTTTTTCTGCGATCACCAACATAATACGGGCTAAGCCGCGGGTGAAAGCTAGTCATTACTTTAAGTACCTATATAATATACAGCTGGTTTAAGTTATATAAATTTAAATCAGCTAAGTATCTGTTTAAGTCTGTGTTTGATTTTACTTGTTGATCAGATGATAAACATGCTACATTATTTACTATTTTTTTATGTTGAGACTCTTTTACGTGAAATTTCAAATTTTATTTTTTCAGCTATTCGTAGCTTAAGCTCCTAATAAGTATATACACCTAAAACATTATGCTGTAGGTGCATATACTTATTCTCAGATTTGGCAAAATTCAACCTTCTACTACAATAATATAACTATGGCCAAAAATAGTATGGGTCTATTTGTTATAGTTACCTTCACGCACTTACCAATTAAATTGATTGATGATGTGTTGAAATTATCATAGTGACTAAGAGCCCAGTTGTTAAAAACTTAGTAAACACTATTAGCCAAATAAATAGAGGCATTATACAGGGATATTGGTCAGGGGTGTACTTATCCAAAAGTGGATAACTATAGCCATCATCACGAACAACTTTCGTTATGGTAACACTGAAAACGAGGAAATAATAACAGTTGTTCCAAAGAAAATGTTTACCCGTCGTCAACAAAATGGTTTGGTGGCCGTGTCTCCCCTGGAAAATGTATGAAACAGTTGATTTTCTTCTCGAACTCAGAGTTAGTCCCATACTGAAAGTTGTTCATTAGGAAATGTATAGTCGTCCCTTTCGGCTTAGTACACTCCTAGTCGATAAACCTGTATGATATGATATGAAGATATCTTACCATATCCTCCAGCCCGAAGTAATTCTGCACGTACAGAAGGTTCCACCACCACCCTTGCTCGCAGATCTCAGCGTTTTTGGTGACGAAGGTGCCCCACATGGGACCCGTAGATAATTTGTCCCAGACGTAAGCGTAGAAGAGAACTACGGCTAGGAGGGCTGGGGTTAACCTGGATGAGCAAAAATATAAATTTTAAAAAGTGAAAAACCGTCTTCTCCTAGCAGTCAAATTTTTTCAGCTGTTTTGATTTATAAAGCAATCTGCTGGATTGGTTTCAACTAAATTTATTTGTAAATCTGTATGCCATTTAAAACAAAACTTAATATTTTCTTATCGATCCAGGTCCCGGTGAGGTTGAAAATTCAAGGAACATTTTGTACCGATGGTGGTCGAGTGGGGTCGGTCGACTGCCGTGCTAAAGGTATTTAGGTTCGATACCACAAAAAACGCAAAAAGCGCTTGAGTTATCGGCATTGATTTAAGAATGCTAATAGCATTATAAAATCAATGTTGTCGGTGAAGGAAAACATCGTGAAGAAACCAGACCATGGTGATTTTAGAGAAAAATCCTATATTTTCTCTAACGCTCTCCTGGCTAAAGAGATGACGGAGTGGAGCGAATGTCTGATTGAGTAGAATGGAAGAAGTTATGTTGTGTCGACCCTACGTAGTGGGATAAGGACAAGTAAAAGATAACGAGTACAGGATCAGAAGACGAAAACCTCTATCCAGCTGAAGGTATATAAATGTGAATTGCAAAAAATATGTGAAAAATATATTAAACGATAGAAATACGAATAAAACGATAGATTCGTTTTTTTTTTGGAAGTACAAGTACATAGGTACGGTACAAGTACGAAGATTCTATTTTTGCTATCTTTTTGATACTATAAGAAACAAATAATGTGTTGATAATGAAAAAAAATTTTGGCCTTTCCACTAGTCATGGGATTCCAATTAAAGAAAACCATAGACTATATGCGTAAGTTTATTCAAACATAGAGCCTTCGCGCTAATTGTAAATCTCAACATCCTATTCAAATATAAGAAGTTTTTTTTAAATCCCTAAAGCAAGTAACTTCCTAGTAGCAAATACAATTACTATTATTTCTACTTAATTTATGACTAAGTAAAAACCCCAAATTGTGGTTAATTTGGTGACGGAATTTGAGCAACAATAAAGTTTAAATATAACCACTAGTTAAGTAACTATGCAAATATTATTTGATTAGCTCCTGTGGTTAGATTTAGCATATTGAATGAGTATTGGTAAGATACCGCAAGCATTTTATAAATATAAGCTAAGTTAAGATAATTATTTATTAAAAACCAGCCTTAAAACATATAACTGTAAAAGAATAACCTATAGATATATTTGTACGCATTTTTTAAAACGATATATGTATTCCCAACGTTTATTTTGAACTTCATTTATTACATAATAATTATAATAAGTATAAATTATTATGGATGAAATGTATATAAAACGCCTATAAAAATAAATCATCGTCATAGCTATCGTCGTATTAGAGATTTTATTCTTGTTCTATTCGTTTATTACCAGGCGTACCGAACTGGAGAGAGTAGATAGATATTTATCAGGGTTATAGGGTTAAGGGTGTACTAGGCCGAAAAGCGGTCACTTTGCACACCCTAAGGAACAATTTCACAATTTCTATACATTTTCTATTGAAAATATTTATCGGTCGTCGACAAAATGTATGAAACAGTTTTTTTCTTAATTTAGAGTTGGTCACATAGTGAAAATTGTTCTTTAGAGTGTGTGTAGCGTCCCCCTTTCGCCTTAGCATACCCCTAGCCATGTATAATAACAAGTAAATCAGTAAACGCGGTCAGCCTTTTAGATACCTAGGTACTGCACAGGTGACACGTGACTAAAATTTAAATACAGGTTCTAAAACCATACACTACGTTGAATGAAAAATTATTCCTTATAATTTTATATTAGAAATAATATTGAGTACCAAGTCTAAACATAAAGTAAATCTCTAATTTAGCAAACATACAGACATTATACAATAGGCTGACGCGGAGAAGACACTACCTAATATGAAACTTTGTATTAATAATATATTCAGATAATGATGAGAAGCTAAGTAATCTTGGATTTTTTTTGCAATCGTGTCCCGCTTAGGTGATCGCTGAGTTCGAAGCGAGCCTACCTAATTCTCAGAGTGGATTATGCAATTTCGCCAGCGACAATCAAGGAGCTACAGAATTTTCCTAGTGTCAACACCACTGTTTAGGTATATTCCCGAAATCCCCATCACCAACTGCAGTAGAGATTCCTTACATAAAATCGTCCATTTACCTCAAATATCTAGAGAAGAGACGTCTGAAAGCGCCTGTGTCGTTATCGCTGGCAATCCTATGTGAAGCGAGCGCACCGCTTAACAGCAAGAAGCAGTCGGTGAACACCCAGCCGGCGCGACACCATGACCATAGCGGGGAGCTTGCTAGCTGAAACGTTAACAACAATACATATGGATAAACAAATAGTTTTTTAATAAAAAGTTATTTTTAATTTAAAACAAGTATTTTTTTAAACAAGCTCTTTTTACCCGACTGCGCAAGAAGGAGGATTATGTTTTTCGAGTGTATGTATGAATTATTTCTTTGGTACGCCCTAGAGCCCATTCGGCTTGCCGTATTTTGTATGTAAGTGGTGTCAATAGATTCGTCTTAGTCGTGAGAGTGACACTGGGTAAATAAAAATTTTGAAAGGAGCATACAGGTTTAACGATTTAGCAGTCGGGTTTTTTCGAACACGCTTCTAACCACTTCTTTAAACAAGTTTTTTTTTTAAATACGGTTTTTTATATATAGTGCCAATTAAGCATTGGTGAAATTAAAGCCATTATTACATAAGCCTGCAATGTTGTCGGTGTATTACGCTTACACACATTCTATGATTAGATACGCAATAACTGTCTGGGGAAATGGTACAGATGTAATAAAAGTACTAAGAGCCCAAAAAATGCTATAAGAATTATATTTGGACTGCGTAAACGGGCGTCAGCTAAAAATTATTTTAAGAATAATAGAATCATGACGGTTATTTCTTTGTATATTTATAATTGCCTCTTAGAGATCTATAAAGATATTTTACAGAAACAACCATATGCGCATAATATAAGAATGGATGAAAGACGAAAAGAGATACTATGTAAGCCTAAAACACGCCTAGCCAAAGTTAGAAAACAAGGAATTTATATTAAGATATGTATGTTTAACAAATTGCCCCATGCCGTAGTTAATCTTCACGCGAACGATTTTAAACGAAAAATAAAGCGGTTTTTTGAGTCTACCCCAATTTACTCGGTCAAAGAATTTATGAACATGAAGCTGACTGAATCTTCGTTCGTGATTGAGCAAACATAATTTTATAAGTAGATGATAGCTAAATTTTTAATAAGACTTATCGTCATTGATTTTTCTTATTAATAATTTTAATTTTAATACTTAAGTTATATAACATACTCGTATTGTCAAATCCAACTAAACAAAAAACTCACAAACTAATAATGACATTAAAGTATCTTATTATATAATGACTTTATTAAATTCTACTCACAGTAATGTACATTATTTTAGAAGTATTATTATGTCAGTAATTTATCTATTAATCGATACTACATAATCTTATTTAAATTTTGTAATTAAGTGAATTGTAAAGTTTTTGACATAGGTACATTTGAAATTTACTAAATTAAATATTGTTTGAAATATTGTAATGTGACTTGCCTAGTATAACATAGATTATAAGGCCAATAAATAATTTCATTTGATTTCTTTTCATTTCATATTTATTACATACTTTCATTACGGCAGGCGCCAATAGAACTTTTTCAGTTATGTATTATATATTATATTATTGTTATTATATTTCGATTTAAAAATCAAACATCTGAACTGATTATGATTAAATTAAAATGGAGTGAGGAGAACAATATATCCTTACAAACAATAAAATTTATTTTTAATCAATCCAGCCGTCTCCGAGAAACATTAAAAAATACATACGGAGTACCTGCTCTTTTTTGAAAATAAAATTTTTTTCGGCGAGTAATTGTTTGCTAACATAGTACGAGTACATACTAACACAAAGGATATATTTCTGTAATTCAGTCTGATCCTCTTTGTTTCAAACTCCATTTAAGGTGGAATGTTGATGTTTATAAAGGACTGGAATTCAGAATCATTTCGTTGCCAATTAGGTTGAGTAAACAACTTGTTCAAATACCTAACACATGATTACACTACCAGCAAAATGCAAGATGCAAATATTATACCGAAAATATCGGCCATCAGATTTAAGAATTTCACGACGACTTCATGAACTCGTCTCAATCTCTAAGATAAGAAATCAACTACGATCTCTTTATTCTACTAAGTAAAACTTTTAAACGAGTGTGGTCATTCTGTTGATAAAGACAAATGCGATAACGCCTTGCTCATCAAAACCGGCTACTTACATGCATGTATAAACATACCAATTTATAAACATCTCATATTCTCGAAAACCATAACCCGCCTGTTGGGCAGTCGCATTTTTTTTTTTCAAACCTGTCCGCGTGACGCTGATAATTATATTCGGGAAAATACAGAAAAAAAGATCCAATGAATTGAAAACATTTTTTAAGCCTGTTATAAAATCTAACATTTGGGGCATCAACTATAAGATATGACGACGACTAAACGAGTTCAAACTTTACTCTGAAAATACGATCTCAACTAAGATCTCTTTGTTTTTAAAATAAGGACAAATCTCAATAAGAAAATATCGGTGTGTTCCGGCAGCCTTCCTTGAGAGCCAGTGTAATCCAGATTAGGAATGCTCCATCTAGGGCTACAATACCGCTGCAGCGCTGTCTTCCATGGTCTTGTGAACTTGTAGTCAAATGCCTAACTGTGTAGGATAATTTTTTTTATAGGATTACCTAAAATCCATGAGCTACAGCTGTCTTCGAAAATGAAAAGTGGCATTAATACTGACATACACTGTCTTTAAATCGCTATCAATCGCTACGGCTCAGTTCAATACAACGAAAGCAATCAGAATGAGTCATTTGGACGACGCATACGCACCGATAATTTTTTTCATAGGATTACCTAAAATCCATGAGCTACATCTGTCTTCGAAAATGAAAAGTGGCATTAATACTGACATACACTGTCTTTAAATCGCTATCAATCGCTACGGCTCAGTTCAATACAACGAAAGCAATCAGAATGAGTCATTTGGACGACGCATACGCACCGACGGCCAAGCACAGACGTCATGGCAACCCGCCAACAGAAACACGCGGGAAAATTAACTTTAACATCATAACAATAAAGTTCAGTCATTCTTTCTGACCTTTGACAAATATTTAGGTATTTAGATTAAATACGTGGGTTAATTTTTACTGTGCTATGGATTATTTTCAAGGGCAAGTTAAAATTGATGTTCGGTTGCGGTTAACACGGCTTCCTAGTTTTAAATTATGCAAAGATTTGACATGATACATCGTAGTTTTTGGAAAAACCGCATTGGTGATATCACGATTTATTATAGAGGTTCTTTTATTATAGATTATTATCATTTTGCAAGCTTAAAAACTTATAAAACTGATAAATGTTATTGGCCTTCAATGTTTTTTACATGCCTAATGTAATTAAAGAATTAAAGAGGTATGTGGCCTAAGCTGTCGTACGCTTGAATAGAAGAAACCGATTCACTCGCGATTTATAACCGATTCGCTCGCGATTTAAAATTACCGAAATTATATGTAGCTATCGGGGAAAAGAGAATTCCACAACCTGGCAGCAGAAAATATGTGTATAATAATACCACTGGCAGTTCGCACAATAAAAGTCAAATAGGTAATATAAAAACATTTTCAATACCGTTAGAGAGCGATGCGTCTGCGCATAAACGACGGTTAGACTCCGTTTTCGTCTAGATAAATATACAAAAACACCGCGGTTACAGTTTATTGCAGTCTCAGTCACCGAGATACTCTTTATCCTTACCGATCTCCTACTGGTAAGTGTAAGTTTTTACAAATTTATTTCTGCCGTTAGAGATACCTACCTATAGAAATGTGTGCACTGTCCATGTAGGTACCTACACTTATCCGTACTGAGCTATCCCTACTAGTAGGGATAAATCAAAAGTGCTGTAGTATAATGTCTGTTCGGATATCCGGCACTTCTTCTCTACTGGTTGAACTTCTCAACTGATTCACGTCAAATTTTGTAAGCTATTCGCCATTTATGTTGAATTTATTGACAATTCATGATGTTGTTTTTTTTTAAGAAAAAGGCATATCTATGAGAGTAGAAAACGTAGACTATATGATATTTTAGCATAGACGGGCTAGTGAATTCTACACCTCACAAAGACAGATAGCTCACGAAGATTAAAAAAACCTTTTTTTTTTAGTTTTTCTTAGTATAGCTATGTCCTAGTAGCAAAGCATCATGAAGATTTGTTTCTTAATGATTATTATTTGCTCTCTTGGCAAATTTAAAACTAAATTTAAAAGGTTTCATAGGTTCACAGATACTGAAAATTGGTAGGATTTTTTTCTCTATTATGATATGAATATGCCTTTGCATTAAGTCAAATTCATATTAAATGTGGAGAGCCCTCTAGGCAACAACCTCATAGGCTTCTTTAAAATAATGCTAATTTCAGAAGGTATCGTCTCATGACATAAGATGGGAATTGATGTCTATATGATCGCACGTACCTTTTCGTTGCCTCGCGCTCCTAGAAACATTCATAATTTACCTTAGGGATGATCCGGCTTTACATTAAGTACATTATTACAATAAGTCACTGTGGATCGTACCTTATCTAACAGCATCGGCATCCTGCTTAGAAATTCCCAACGAAATAGCGAAATCATACATAAATTGGAATTCAAATTAACGCATTCCTCCAAGAAAATACCTAAATTATTTGAATCAATGCATATGTTTGGTTCAAAAAATGTTGTGTCTGTCGTGGCATGACAAAAAGGGTAAAACAAGAGAGACATTCCCATAAGTTAGGGCAATAATTTAGGGGTAAGGATGCTCCGCAATAACCTCCGGGAAAGGTTAACGGCTCCGTCCGCGCACAGATGTTCATAATTTTACTGTCCCATAATAAATGAGATGAGATGTGGTATACCTACATGCTTTATAAGCTTTAGTATAATTGATTCTCTAACATTTACTGATTTCCTTACTGATTTTGTTTTTCTTTGTTTGACAGGTGTTTTAGTCGGGTGTTTCTTAGCTACGATTATGTTTGATGGAAATCTGTCCAAGGTAGCCGCCACTAAAAAGCTGGCGCATCACATACTTGCGCATTACTGAGGGCTTATTACATATTGAGGGCAATATGGGTATTAAATGAAAATCCCTGATTGTTTAAATGTTTATACACTTACGATCCATTTCAGATCCAAATATCCAATCCAAGAGAAGCTAATTAAATTTTATTTGATTTAGAGTTGGTTTTTTGAATTCGAAAATTTTACTTTTGACAACTTTACTCTCTTAGGCTATAAACATAATAATGGCATGCTCCAAATATTTGCAATATGTGGGACGCGTCTAAAAACTTGTCGCTATCCGGAACTTTAAGGCAGCATCCATAAAAATAGTTCCACATTATAAAATTGGCAATAACTTTAGTTCTGTCGACAAGTTTAGTGCCAAAGTCGAGAAACTTAGTTTTCTTTCAGTACGTCTCTCCTTATAGTTCCAAACTGCTTACTACGAGTAGAGAAACATAAATAACTGTAGTTTATTTAAGCTCGCATCGGCTAATTTAATTTATTTAATTGAATGTATCGATTAAAATTTGTGGTATTGGAGGAATATTTACGCTTGTGTATAAATGAATTACATAAAATAACTATTCTGTCAAAGTTGTGTTAACCTAGATAGTGACACCAAATACGTCAGCAGGGAGAGCACCGCACTGCGTGACAAATGTTTTTTTGATGACGTCATAACAAAACTGTTTTGAACAAAGCTTATTATGTATTGCTTATAAAGATATCGTTCCTGGCCGTACATGTTCAGCCCCGGACAAATCCTAGTCTAGATATACGACTGTGAAACCTTTAAAATATTCAGTATTTTATACTTTTATAACATCAAACAAAAATATAACAAATTATACCAGTTTATGATCTTCTGGTTGCTATTTTTCAAAACTAATTTTGCAAAATTTATATGTAGACTAACATAGTTAAGTATTGTCACACTTTTCTGTTACACGTTGTATATTTCATTTTTATTAAAGGCAAAAAGTTTTCATTCCAACATACATACATACAAACATAGAAAATATATTCACAAAACCAAAAATACAACGAACAATCAAATGGACGAATTTTAACCGATAACATAAATCCTACTTATAATATTATAAACGCGAAAGCTTGTAAGAATGTATGTGTGTATGTTTGTTACTCTTTCACGCAAAAACAGACCGAATTTGTATGAAATTTGGTAAGGATATAGCTTAGAGCCTGGATTAACACATAGGCTACTTTTATCCTGTATCAATGCGGGTAACACTAGTCTAGTATAAACGTTACCTCTTAAATACCTTAAAAACTGTGTTGCTATTATCTATTTGCAAAAGGGACTTAAGCCCTAGGAATTCTTACCTCTGTGATCTTCACCCTGTTAGTGTAAGGCATGACGGCAACTGGCATGAACTTGTGGGCTACCAGGAGAGCTATTGTGGCGATGCCTCTGATGCCGTGGATGCAGGATATCTCGTCTGAAGTTCCCGGGGCTACGAGCTTGCTGATAGAGCGGTATAGGGAGAAAGGGCTTAGGATGCCATCTGAGGTAAGAAACAAGATTTAGGTTTGATAGGAAAAAGAAAGATTAATGAAAGTAATAAAAAATACTTGACAAGTGATTAGAAGCTATTTCAAAAAAACCCGACTGCTAAATCTTTAATCCCTTGATTAGTTTTTTTTAATTTTTATGTACCCAGTGTCATGACTAGCTGTAGGTTCTAGGGCGTGCCAAAGAAATATGCATACATACATAAAGGAGACAGCTTAAAATGTTTTTTATTTTTTTATTTGAGACAGCTAGGCATTTGACCACCAGCTCGCACGACCTCGGAAGTCAGCGACACTGAACCGCTCGAATTCATCCAAACATTGAGTCCTCACCTTTTTTGTGATCGGTTAAAATTTCGCGAAGACTTACCTTGTTGTTTCTTGACTTCATTATTTTCTTTATCATCTTTCTGCTCGGTGTCCACTTGCTTGTCAGTTTCTTCCTGACCCTCTTCTGTCTGTCTTCTAGCAATATAGTCCTGAACTGTCGCCACAAGTACCAGCAGAACGATGATACCATAGAAGGACCTGCCAACGAAAAGATATGCATTTATACAATCCTGAGTATGAACAGCATACAAAAAGATCAATAAAACTTAAAAAAAAATCTGTAAAACCAACTTTAATTGTACAGGCAAATTTTTCAGTTATTACAATTTTTTATTGACTTCCCAAGAAAAGAAAGTACTTAATTCGAAGGTACGAGTATGTTTTTGTAATGTTTGTCATTGTCTCGGAGAAAGCTGGACCGACTTCAAAAAATATTTTTTGATATGAAAAGAAAAGACAATAGTTAAATTTTTAAATAGTAATAACTGAAAAAGTTATATTATCGCCTGCTGTGATGGAGGTCTGTAATCTCTTTTTTTAAATAATTTGTATGTAAATAAAAGTATACCGATTTTGCTAAAATACACAGCCATCATTATGAATCACTTCAACTCAACCCTAAATTTAAGAAATGTTACATGTCACTGAAATGGCTTCCATAAATGGGCAAAAATAAACTTACAATGTCAAGAGCGTAGGCAGTTCCAGCCATTTCTCCCAATAATCTTCCTCATCCGTGTGACAGTCGTCCACGTCGACCTTGACCTTGAGGACGAGGCCGCTCTTGTGCTGGTAGTGCTTGAGGGCGTCCTTAACGATGACCTCGACATCCTCGCGGTCACAAGCAGAGGGCACGCACACCCCCCAGCTCAGCGTTGAGAAGCGCGGCACGAAGTGACCTGGCTAAACAGATTTATTGCACTGCTTAGCAATGTGTACGCATATTGGTATTGAAAAACGATTTACACGTCTCTTTTTAGAGTGATAGCTGCGACGTTGTTTGCAATATCATTTCGTCGATTGCTCTTTAAACAAACCACTCCCTAAGATATAATTTGTCCAAACTGCCTATACCACGAGTATTTTACTCAAACTTACTTTAGTGAATTGTTAATGGTAGAGTTATATTGTGCGTCTCTGCACCAGGTATGATGACTAATGAATAATAATGAAGGAAAGACTCTTTGTAACAGGGTTCGTCAACATTATCATCATCAGCCAGAAGACAGCCACTGAACTCTTAGAACGCCATTCCGAACGACAAGCTGCCAATCGGTCTACCTATGGGATACCTACCTACGCTACGTTTTCCAGTTCATAGTCGCCACTCAAGAACATTTCTTCCCCGTAGGTTATCGATTCTTCGAACGATGTTGCCAGCCCTTTGCCACTTCAGCTTGCTCATTCTATAAGCTAAGTCAGTAACTCCAGTCCCTCGACGAATATCCTCATTTCAAATTTTATCGCATTAAATTTATCTTATAACCAAAAGTTAAAGACCAACAGACTCGTAACATGGTTGATAAGTTAAATTATGCATTTTCGGGCCCTATGATTTTCAAAGTCCTATTTTGTTCAACGACTGTAATTTAGGCTCTATCCTACTATTCCCATTGAGATGTTTATCCCATGAGAAAACTGGCACTCTAAAGCTTTTCTATCAACAGAAATCGGTATGACAAAGTTAGATAAGTGACATCAAAACCCAATAGCGTTACTTCCTAACAAACTGGAACTATACAATACTAGAACTTTATCCACTAAGTAACTTTCTGCAAACTTAATAACAGTGAACATACCTAACTTGTATTTTGTACTTTATAATGTAACCTTCTAGGTACTTGCGGTTGAAGTTCTTACTCACACATTAAATTTCCTTAGTTGGACATCTTATCAATGTGGGTATACGGTTGATAGTTACTCGTAGCAATTTACTATTTTATTTGCAACATCTTGGGTATGTGATGTTTCTACAGATCGTGAATAAAATATACACAGTGTTATCGGTTACGGGTGAACTAAGCCGAAAGGGAATCGCTATACTCATTATTACTAATAACTTTCATTACTGAACCAACTCTGAATTCGAGTAATAAAATCTGTTATTCCATACAGAAAGTTTATCGGTCGTTGACAAAATGTATGAAACAACTGATATGTTTCTCTAATTCAGAGTTGGTCTCATAGTGAAAGTTGTTTCTTAGGATGAGTATAATGAACTCCTTTCGGCTTATTACACCTCTAACTGTTAACATTGTATAATCAAAATATATATTAGGTCCTTACATATGAAATTGGCGTTTTGTCGTACTGGCCACTTTGATCTCAAATATCTCTTCTTTGGTTAGGGATTCCAAATTCAAATTATACAGCTATTTATTCATACATTTGTATTTCGAAAACCGTAATTCATTTGTTTTGTCCTCGTTTGGTTTTTTCTTTGCGTCACGCAGTTTACAAAATGGAAAACTTGAAATATCCGAAGATCCGATTTAAAATCCCTTCATTATTGTGCCGGTTGAGTAATGTAACGCAGCAGTTGACACGCGTTTGTCGGTTTGCTGCACTCAATTCATGAGGTACCCACCTTTCAAGTTTTTTCACTTTTCCAATTTGCTTCAAGTGGATTAAAACAGTTTTATCACTAACACCGCAGCCTGCAGCTAACTCGGACGTGGTTTGCGATGGATCTGCTTCCAAAATAGCTTTCAATTCTTCATTAGCAACTTTAGTCTCCGGCCGTCCACGGTGCTTGTTCTGCAGGTCGAAATTTCCAGAACGAAAACGTTGGAACCAAAAACGCACTGTGTTTTCTTTTGCGACACCGCCGCCATACACATCATTAATCCTTCGAGCCGTTTCTGCAGCACTGGTACCACGGTGGAACTCGTACTCGTAAATAACGCGATATTTCAAGTTTTCCATTTTGCGTGACGCAAAGAAAAAACCAAACGAGGACAAAACAAATGAATTACGGTTTTCTAAATACAAATGTATGAATAAATAGCTGTATAAATTTGAAATTGGAATCCCTAACCAAAGAAGATATATTTGAGATCAAAGTGGCCAGTACGACAAAACGCCAAACTCATATGTAAGGACCTAATATTATATCTCACCGTTATATACATGAAACTGCCTAAAATTGATAGTCATAAAATCTGATTGTAGTTATTGTCACGAGAACATCTTTCGATACAAGATCAAATTTTTTTTACTAAAGATTATTTTACTAAGCTTGCAAGACTATTTGTACCTTTTTAGTTCTTCTTTTAATCAGCTTACTTCAAATTCGAAATCAGTAGTTAATAAACGAAAACATAATATAAAAATTCTGACGCAATAAATCTCAAAACTCACATCATCGATCCTGCTCCTGATCAAGCTTTTGGCCTGAGCCAGGTACACAGGTCCTTCTAGCTCCGTATGCTCTGCCTTTACGTCCAGCCTGGCGAGACAGTACTTTCCCTGGACCTTGACCACGCTTCCTGTGTCCAGCTGCACGCGCGCTCGACTCCCCAAGCACTGGTCGAAGTCCCCCAACTGGATGCCATTCCCTTGAAGAACTCCCGAGGGAATCTTCGCAGTGGCATCGAGCACTGCAATCAAAAATTCAACATTCGTTTAACCTTGTTGTTGTATTATTTTTACACAGGGTGGAAATTTCTACGTTACTTTTCATAGAGTGGTTCAAATTAAAAGTATGAGCTTTTCATTGTTATATATGTTTGGTCAAATTTGGTCATTCTTAGTCATTACGGCTAAATCTTTGTATTTTAATTATCAAATGTGACAGCGTGTATCGGCTTACTTATTTTTATTCCAAATATGCTTAACATGATGACGAGAGTTTTTTAAGAAAGTATTTATATTTTCGATTTAATTTGTTTATGGGGACATGAAGCGCGCAATTCATAAAATAATTATTTCAGTTGCTTTATATGATAATGTTCTAATTGATATTTTATTTTGACTTTATCTTAAATAATAAGTGCTCATTACTACACCGCTTAAGTTTAAAAATCCTAGTTATTCCGATCTGCGTTTCTACAAATCTATGTTTATTTTATTCTGTCGTACTTCGAATGAGGTCGCATGGGGACGCTTAAAAGCTACACGCGACGTGAGTTCACGAGTTGATTGTGGTTTACAATTCCTTTGTGTAAAATTTAAACTAAAAATGCGTGCACTTGTTTCATTCGCGTTACGAGCATAAATAATGATGTATTTAAGTCACTCTAACGTGTTAGTACGTATGGTAACTCTCGAAAACTACATTCTGAACTCTATTATTATTTTAATTTTTGCTTTATTGACAAAGAACAGTAAGGCTAGAGTAAGGCATATAAGAAGGTTTTGTTTTGAAGCAATGGCGCTTCAATGCTGTCAAAATGAAACCAAGTTTACTTGCTCTTGTTTTCAATAGCTTTAGTGCTAAGCACATGATTCGCCTTTGAATCTTGTATAAAAATTGTAATAAAATTATGCCCTTGGTCAAAACCCTCGATATTACAGATTTCGCATAGCATTTGTTGTCGAAATCTCTGAAACGGTGCCAATGTAAATAAATAGTGGCAACGTGGAATAATAATCATCTGCAGCATCAACTACACTCATAAATCCAAGTTGAAATTTCAGATTCGTTCAACGATAAAGCGAAAGATAATTACACAAAAATGAATGATAGTAACAGTTGGTACTTACTATTTAAAGCCCATAATTTAGTTCCGCGCAATTGCCGTAGCAGTATTTGACCGTGCCGCCTGCATTCCGGATTATGAATACGCGAAAAATTCGGTGCAAAAGTTGGGAAAAATGCATAGAAATCCTCAAATTCGCTTTTCAACAAGTTCCGTCGATTCAGTGCGTCCGTTACGTGTTTCAAGAATTTCTCTTCTCGGCTATCAGAATCTGTTTCGGCTGAAGTTTTCGGTTTTTTTTTCTCTTTAGGTTGGCTTTTAGAAACTTGCATTTTTTCAAATTCAGCGTAGTCGAATGATTTGTGGCTGTCTCGGTGTGCATTTGGTTTTTCAAATTCGTATTTTATATCCTTTTTATTTTCAGGAGTTTTGAAAATATCTTTGTGGTCAGTTTGATGGTTTTTTGATTCGGCAGGTTTATTAACTTCGCGACTTGCAGCCTTTATGTCTTTTTCTGGAGATTTAGGTTTACTGGAGTCTTTTTCTAAGTCTTTAGTCTTCTTGGCAAAATCAATTTTTGGCTTTTCGTTAACAGAATTGGTATCTTTAATATCTTCCTTTATTAGAACTGTTGATTTTTCTTTGTTACCCGATTTTTCTTTGTTATCTTGTTTATTTGTATGTTCAACAGGCTTGGTTTTGTCTGGGATCTTGTTTTCTTTCTTGACTTGATCTGATTTTTTACTCTCAGCAGAGGATTTTGATTTTAACTCATCGTCATTTTTCACATCATTCTTAACTTCTGTTGCTGGGGATTGTTTCATGGGAGACGGTGCACTTTTGTCTTTTTGTTCTTTTGAATTAGATTCAAGCTTTTTGTTTTGTTTTATATTTTCAT
Organism: Ligdia adustata; assembly: GCA_947049295.1. Lineage (NCBI taxonomy): Eukaryota > Metazoa > Arthropoda > Insecta > Lepidoptera > Geometridae > Ligdia > Ligdia adustata. The sequence continues at coordinate 3,363,215 of OX346218.1, read as the reverse complement.
CTTTTGTTTGAATCAAGGTTTTTTTTGAGCTCTTTTCATTTTTTTTATTTGATTCTGGCAATTCTGAAGATTTTTTTGAACTTTTGATTTCTTCTTTATCGTCATCATCATCACTGTCATCGTCTTCATCGTCTTCACCTTCATCCTCACTTTTTGGTTTGCTATTTTCGGGACGTTCTGTTTTTATTTCTATGTGGTGTTTGGATTTCTGTTCCTCTTTATTTGAAATTTTCTTCAGTTTTAAATTTGGTTTCATATCAAGTATTTTGAATAACTCATCAATATTATCGAGACCTTTATATTCATCATCTTTGTCTTCGTTATCATCTTCATATTCGTCATCATCTTCGTCATCGTCATCTCCATCATCTTTATAACTACTAGATTTCTGCGTCTTGAATTGTAGTTGTGGTTTTTTTGCATCAATATTTAGTAAGTCAGGCAATATTTTCTTTGATACAACATTTGGTTTTAATGTTACTTTATTTCTGAATGGAGCATCATCTTTTTTATCATTTTTGTTATCATCATCTTCATCACCATCATCATCGTTATCACCAGGTTCACTAGTTTTTGTTACTTGCCTTTTATTATTCACTTTTAAATTAAGTCGCTTATTATCAGAATTTACTTTGCTGGGAACCTTCTTTGTTTCAACTGTTTTAGAATTCAAAGACACTTTAGATATAAGTATACCATCATCATCATCATCATCATCATCACTGTCATTATCATTGTCACTGTCACCTTTTTTATTTTGATTACCAACAGTAGTTTTCTTGACGCTGACCTTTAATTTTGTAGCCGATTCAGTATTACTTAGCTTTTTGTCTTTTTGATTATCTTGTCTAAAGCCTGTTTGAAGTTTAGGAAATCCCATATCATCGTTATCGTTGTCATCGTCGTCGTCCTCATCACTATTTATGTCAGATTTAACATCAGAAGTCTTTGCATTAATCAGCTGTTGTTTCTCTCTCACGGCCTGCTTTAATTCTTCGTATTTGTGTTTATCACTTTCTATTTTAACACTATGCACTTTTTGACCGACCTTCACATCACAATGCTCACATGGTTGCGTCTTTTTCGTTTCTAGCTTGATACTGTCGTGGGATTTTGGTAAATCGCGTATTCGGAATGCGGTTATCACTGTGGCTAAGATAGGTAAGATTATAATTAGAGCTAGCGTCCATCGATATCGCGCCATCGTCGACGCTCACCGCGCCATTCTCGTTCGGAGAAAGAGTGAACTGACGGTTCACCCACAATGCTTCGCGTTTAGTCGCAACACTCATTGAATCCGTGGGACTTCATTGATGTTCTCGGTCTAGGTTATGGGTTAATGCGAGCGGATATTTAGTCGGGACAGGTGCGTATATCGCCGGGGGTTAATGCTAGTGTACTGACGGCCGCGCTCGGCGTATGGCACTCTTCCAAGAGCGGTGTAAAAATAGAGCTGTTAAGACGATTGTCCGCTGTGCGGGCTGATTTGATGATAACGTCCGCGGTGACGGATCTGGGTTTTATTTTACAAATGATCGAATAGGAGTAATGATTACAATGATTCTTTATTATCAGAACTAACGCCGAATATCACTATTTGCGTAAAAATATCTGCAGTAATATTTTCCTGCACGAACGCACACACAACACGCGGTTAGTTGCGGATTTTTCTTACTACCTAGTAGGTATGTTTTTTATTGAAATGAGTCTATTATTAAATTTCATACAACACATAAATATTCTTTATTTCTTTAAAGTAGGTATCGTTCAAAAGATATTTTAAATGTTCGTACAAACAATCTACTTCCAGTATTGTTAGTGTTATTTGAATTCAAAGTTGAATTATTTCTACTAATGTTTTCAATCTGATTATTTGTTCTCAAGCGTAGATATCCATGACATGTAATCAAAAACTTACAAATTATGGTGTTATAAGTTCATAAATTGGACGGACTAAAAAACCTTTAATATGCTCTTGACCGCGCCTAAATAAGTACTATTATTTAATCTGTGACAATATGAAGAAAGTACTGAATTTGGCGCCAAAACAGCTTTCAGTTATCCTCATCTATGTCATGAACTAGAACCCTCCGCCAAATTCTTTAGTATTTTTGACATGTAGCGTACTAGATAATAAAATGTTATGGCGTTAAAAAAAGTCAAAATTGCATAAGACTTGAACCCTCCTCGGCACCCATTAACAAAATTCCTAGCACCTAACAAATACAGAGAAGTAGAATCTATAAAAAATGATATATATTTAAGAATATCATCAAAATTTACGTTGGCATTAAAAATCCACGAGTTTATTTGTAGGTTAACTATTCAGGCTTGAAGTTAATCCATCTAGCCGGAGCAGTGTGCAGCTTTTAATGCCATCAACGATTTATGAAACTCATAACTTCACCGCATTCACTGTCGGAAATACCGCCTTAGCAAATTTAATTAATTCTGACGCGAGTGCAGCGAAGCGCGTTGCTGAAACTTTTTAGTAGGCGCATCTGTATTAAGAACTTTAGATGCTTTTGAATGCTCTTCTTACTAGGTATTTATAGGTTATTTTTTACTACAAAGGCTGCAATAGACTCATACTAGACTTAAATATACAATATTTTGATCTTGCTCTTGTGAGTACCATAAAGTTGAGATTTATTTTAAAAGGACGACGTTTTAACCAATTTTCTTCTTATTTGAACATGTGTTCCGTATATCCCGAAAAAAACTCGACGACTAAAACAAATTGTAAACTATATACCTACCACATTTAACCTAGATCGGAAGGAAACTACGACCTGTTAGCGAGTAACAACATCAAGACAAAATATAGGTAGGCCTACAGATATCCACATATACCTATCTATAGACAAAAGATAATTTGCTAGACTCGAAGCAGTGACGCTTTGCTCGCTTTAGGGATGCAATAAGTACTTACAAAATTAAATAGATCTATGGAAATTGAGATAGTAGTATTTCTGAGTGTAAAAGCGTAAGAACTGCTCATATTAAATAATGATCAAATTTTAGCGCAGGAAAAATAGTAATAAAATTTAATACTTACCTAGCTATTTGCTAAAATTTAATATCAAAGAAAGGTCTATGTCATCACTTTTGAATCGCATGCGACACAATGACATCTTTTTTATCTTTTTCTACCGACGTCCAATAAAGGAGGAGGTACCTGCCTACTCAATTTGACTGTTTTTTCATGCTTGTTACCTGATTTCTCGAAGATGGCTGGGGACTTCCCGAGTGATCCCATCTGAATTTTATCAAAACCGGTCCAGATGTGTGATTTTTAAATGAAAATAACGGATAAAGTTAAATTGCGCTGCCGTAATGGAAATCGGTACCAAATGATTTTTTTTCAAAAGAACTCGTTTAACGGATAAAGTTAAATTGCGCTGCCGTAATGGAAATCGGTACCAAATAAATTTTTTTCAAAAGAACTCGTTTAACGTATAAGAATTATAGATACAAAATGAATGTTTATTTTCATTGCAACATTCCTGACCTAATTAAGTCCCAATTAGAAACCCTGACGAAGGTTCAAAGTCTCCAAAACAAAGAGTTATTTACTAATTTCATATACGTACGGCCGACGTTGGTTGCCCTTGCGAACTTGTTGCAATAGAACCCCGAGATTTATTAGCATTAGGTTGACGTACCTATTGTATTGAAATGCAAGACAGAATTGATTGTAAGTATACTCAATAGATAATACAATTGATTCACTTCAAACAGATATGAGTTGTTTAAGATACGTGTTAATAGACACATTCTTAGAGACACTATTTTTGTAGAAGTTTAAGCTAAATTAAAAGTACTTATTGGCCTCAGGCTACATTGTATACATTGTATTGCGAGTATGACATGTATGTATAGGTATGTATTAACTATGTATGTTGATTAATTTTAAAATATTTTTTTTCTTATTGTTTTTTTGCGGTACAATATTTGTACTTGTATTTTTTTTTCTGTTTTTTCTATTGATGCATCACCGACGTGACTATTCTCACTTAGTCCGATCCATCCCAAGGTTGCCTGGATGAAATTGCTTTAGGCGATAAGGCCGCCCAATGTACTACCGATGTTTTGTTCTTGCCTGTATCTTATTGTTTATTTTGTTTTTGGTGTGCAATAAAGAAATATTGTATTGTATATATTGTATTGTAATAATATTAAGGGATACCTATACCCATCTGGTATAGACTTAATCAACAAAAAAAAACAAACAGATGCAAGCACGTACCCGTACAAGTATACAACCCTAAACATTGCGTTTCAAGTTATAAATAATTTTTATAATAAATTATATTAATAATTATAGGGTTCCGTATTGTATACGAACTCATTTTTATTCGTTTATTTCTACCGATTTCCAAAGTGAGGAAGCAGGTTCTCAATTCAACTGTATTTTTTTTAAGGTGGTCCCATTTTAATATTTATCAAAATCTTTTTGATTTTTACATCTAAATAACTAAAATAGTTCTAATAAAAAAAAACTTTTCTTTTTTAAAGCGACGATGGTGCCTAATTATTTATAGTTTTAACGCAGTAAGATGCATATAATAAATTAATTTTGCCAAATTTCACTCATTTTGTATTTCACTACCAAATAAAAATACCAAAAAGCTTGTAAACGAAAAAATGCCATCCGAATTCAATTCAACAGGCGCCGTTACATCTTTTTAATTTATTTAAAATCTGGCAAAGACGTAATACGATAAAATAATAATAATTCTTTGTATGAATAAAATCGGTCAGGAAGTTGTCGATACAAAGTCGCATAAATCTCTGCTCGCGAGGCCAACTGTTCGCAGAAATACGACAACTTAAAATAAGTTTAATTATTAATTTTTTGTGCATAAATACTTATCTGTATAATTAAAAAGTATTACAGTAAGTATTAATTACACAGTCTAAAAGTTTATTACATTCGTCTAACCGACTTCAAAAAAGTTCCCCATTAAATATTAAGATAAGATAAAGATAAGATAAGACAACTCTTTATTAAAAAACCAGCTTAACAATAAACATTTATAACACATAAAAAAGCGATCTCTTCCAGGCAACCATGCACGTAAATGAATAATATAAAACTAGAGAGGCTTTAAAATAATACATTGAACAAACAAATTTGATAAATTAACAAATTATACATACAAATGGACACACAGATAAACAAATACATATAACATACGATACAAATTAGGAGCATGGAAATACATAATATATAAATTACAAATTAATAGAAGTAGACACAAATTTTAATGCTGTAGTGATAGCTAATGGATTATGACTTTATGCTTAAAGATATTAATTGATGGAGCACGCCTCATGTCAAGCGGTAGACTGTACCACGACAGTGTGCAAGACAGTTGCTTGTTTTTATCCCGAAATAATAATGAGAAAAATCGGACAGAAGACTTAAAAAGTTGTGTTAAAGAAAGAAAACTTTTAAAAAGTTCACTTTTTGCACTTAGCGAACATATTTTATTCAGTAACTTTAAAATTCTTGTAAAGTCTTCAGGCTTTGAGTATGCAGTCGCCCAAACCTTTCTTCACCGAGTTCCAAAGAAGAGAAGGAATAAATACGCCTGTGTTTTTACCTGATTTCTGTATGTGAATATAGTCCCATTTAAATTCAATCAAAATCGGTCCAGGAACTTGTGTTTAAATTGAAATAACTAAAAATCTTTTTTTTTTTTAAGAATTATACCTTTACGGGCAAAACTTATGTTACAAAACAGGATGTCATTCATGTGCACTCAAAGAAAATTGGAATTCGACTATTGATTAAAAAACTACTGGTCTGTATTTGATAAAATGTATATGTGACCAATTGAAAAGTATACTCATTCGAACAAACAACATTTTTTTTCCAAATCGGTAATCTTAATCATACACAAAAAAAACAAATTGACGACCTCCTTCTTCTTGAAGTCGTTTAAATATAGTATAAAAGTTAACTAAACGCTCTATGCGAGAGTAACACAGTTATTGTGACTTACAAATAATGCTATTGTATTTGGGCCAATTTTTGGTGATAAATAAAAGTATTACTTGCCAGATTAAAAAATCGGCCAAGTGCGAGTCGGACGGGCTCTCTAAGGGTTCCATACCATCTATACATCATTAGTTAAATTTATATTAAAATCTTGGAAAAACGGCAAAAGTTTCGTTTGTTGTATGGAAGCCCTTTTATGTTATTTTGATTTCATTATTTATTTTTAAATTGAATATGCAACTAAATATTCTGTGAATGTTTCAAGATTGCCCGTTGCTGTTACTCGTATTAATATCGAGGAAAAAAATCAAAATATTTATTTTATTCTGTCTTCAGTATTTATTGTTATGTGTCTTGTATCGGCAAACAGCAATTCATCATCTGTGACAATATCAATAGTCTAGATCACAGTTCAAGAGATACAGCCTGGTGACTAATAGACTGACGAACGGACGAACTGCAACTTAGTAACAGGGTCCCGTTTTTACCGTTTTGGTACGAACCTCTAAAAAGGGTCTGATTAAAAATATCAAAGGTTGTAAGTTCGAATGCCTAAGGGCATTAAGGCATTCGAACGCCTCAGGGCTTTGGACTGGTTTTTTCTTGCCTTGACCTTATAATCATTCAATTCATCTCAACGACATTTAATTTTCTTCGGGGAGTAATACAATCGCACTTGTTTTTACCTTACTGTCCTAAAGAAGGGTAATATTTTTCGAGTGTACGTTTGTTTATTTGTACGTATGTATATAACACTCTGTAACAGCCTAAATAGACCGATTTTGATTTTCATTCATTGGATTTGTCTTCATCTGCAGAAGGTCATAGGCTATACTAGTTGTATGCTGCGGTTTTACTCGTTAATATACCATGGTCTAAATATATACTGTAAGTTTTTTTGAAGTCGCTCTAATTGCGAGCCTCGGTTTAATGTATTTCTTTGGGTATGATTATTTTGGTATTGTGTTTCTTAGATATAATAAACTGTTTATACGGCTTAAAATGAATAACTCATTTTTATGTATTTTACTTTTATATAGCCTTCATTTAATTTGGCAGATATATTATTAGATATTGTTGCAAAACTAATTTAATGATTTATTAAAAACGTCAATGTTAGATTTTAATACGGCCGAAGTGAATTAACCATAATAAATTATAGCACACTTGAATTAAAATGGATTAATAAAGTTAATGGTATGTTTTCCTCCATCAACAGATCCAAAAAATCACTAATAATCTTATGAGGACAAGCAACACTTCCTGATTCTGCTGATTTTATTGGTGCTGGCAATACTTCCTCTTTCGTTAATTCTAGCCAGTTTCAATATGGGTAGTATTTAATCGAGTGACTGTAAATTAATTTTTTAAGACTAAAATATTAATTTACGTCATTGTATTTCGCACGTGTGCGAACATCGATAACGAGAAGCTGCACAATATTTGAAAGACCTGATCTAACGTTAATATTAAAGTTGCTTTCTCTGTATTTCTAGTCTTAGTACTTTCAGAACCAATACGTTGAATTTGAGTTATTGTTGGATTTCAACGTGTTGAATTCAGTTCTTCACTTCAAAGTATCAGGTTCGGGTTACATTCGACATTGATATGACTACAATTATAATGTACCTAATCCTTCAGATTGTGGTTGACACAGTTTGGAGCTTGTACTCTTGCATCTAAGAAACAAATAATGAATATTTATTTCTTAGATTCAATTGATAGATCAGTGACTAAGTTATAAGTAGTGCAGGTAGTTTTTATGCATGAACTTCATCATCATCATAAACCAGAAAACGTCCACTGCTGAACATAGGTCTCCCCCTTAGAACGCAATTCCGAACGAGATCAAACAAACGAACACGAAAGTCATTCAGCTGACAGCTGCCTACTGCTATTCCACTAGTTAGCCTATTACTACGTGTCGTGAGCCACCTAGTGGGAGGCCCGCTTACGTTTCGTCTTCCGGTTCGTGGTCACCACTCAAGAACCTTTCTTCCTCATCGAGTACCGGTTCTTCGAGTGATGTAGCCACCCCATTGCAATCTCAGCTTGCAAATCCTACGAGCTACATCGTCATATAAAATATCCTCGTTGTATGCACTATTACAAATAAATAATTCGTTCATATTACTTACTAGTAAATAAATAATGTTTTCTGTAGGATAAGTTATATATAATGAATCGTACACATTCGCACATCTCATATAAAAGTGAAAGTGTGTTTGTTAGTTTGTTTGTCCGTATTCTCCCTAACAAAGCTCCGAAGAGTGCCATCTTTTCCCTGTTAAAGTAAACATATACTTAGCTGGCGAAGCCACATGCAAAATCTAGTATTAACATATATTTTCCACTTATCATGTTGCAGATTTCTTTAATAAAAAGGATATGTGATCTTGTAGACTAACAGGAATTTTACCCAGAAGCTGTCTTCTATAAGTATACGACAGTTGAATACCTAGGTATACGGAAATTAGAGGTTCATCTTACGTCCTCTAGAGGCGCTGCCTATATTTTTAACATTGAATAAATTTTAATAGCGTCTGAAATTCTTCAAATTTATAAATAATTATAAACACAAAAATAGCAAAAATTTCGTATGTGACTTTTTATCACTGATTTCTAAAGCGCGACGATTTATATCCCTAAAAGTAGAAAGCAAAAGAGCTGCGAAATTTTACTGCAATTTTTAACATTCGTTTTTCGAATTTTTTATCGGATATTAATTTAACAATGCAAATTACCGTATACATTTCACTGAATTTCCCGAAAAGAAAATAAATAATTTAGAAAGTCAGACATATGTTTTACGAAAAGTTTGATGTTCTTAAGACATTATTATTCTGAAGGACAGCCTAATCTAATCTACAGTCTACAGCATCGTTCATTTACAAATGCAATTTCAACATCCGTATAATAGGTACTTAATCGTTAATATAGCCATCTATAGGTAGCTATAAAATAATAATTTCATGGCGTGCGATAATACGCCATTACGCGTTATGTGTCTATCGACACAAAAGACAGAAATATTAGGGTATCCACCTAATGGGTATCCTGTCTGGAATGGATACTTGAGGGGTGTTTCTTGTGCCTTTACACCAATAGCACCAATTATACGCAGAAGCGAAGAAAATGTAAGGCAAACATAGCAGTGCCTCTAGCGCATTTAAGAGTAATATACTTCAAAAGAGCTTCAGTGTCAAATCCCTGCTAGCCCCCTTGATGTTAGAATTGAGTTGTTTGAACGTACCTAATTTGCTAACAGTGCTTCATTTGTAAATCCATATATTAGATACATAAGTATAGTAAAACACACAGCTACAATCGATCGAGTCTAATCGATGTTATTTCTCTTTTTTCCTTCACATAATTACCTACTCATGTTAACATTGTTCTCAAGTTCCGAGGAAAATATTAGGCGGGCTCAAAAACAACATCTAGTTCAACTATGTATCTATATCCTAAATTAACCTAATTTGTCTTGGGTACTTAATTAATTTCACCAAATCGAACCATTAGCTACGATAAAGACTGACCTTATTGATTTTTAATTGATCAAATACCTACGTGCAATTAAACTCGTCCTACCCGCTTCTAAAACATTAAACGTAACAGTGACCGACACGCGTCTCCGTCGAGTGTCATCAGGATAAATAATTTAAAAAAATCTATGCAATAAAATTAAAAAATCAAAGTTTCCAAATTCAATTGTGCTCTATTGTTTTGTGATAGGTGACGAGTACGTAGGTCATAGTCGATATCGTAGCTTATACCCGCGAAATGCGTGCGCGGCATCATTGTATCTGAAATCATGGCGTCGCGCGCATGCGCTGTGCTGATTCTCGCGATCGCGTTGACTGCGACTCACGCGCGAGAGTGTATCGAGATTACTCTTAACGATCAGAAACTGACAGATTCTATATTCAATGGAACTGTTTTGAGAGTTGAGGCTAGAAATGAGAGTATCGGTGAGAGTGTGAGGTATAATGTGCTCGATTTATGGGGACGGTTGCCGCGGGTTGTGGTGCCGAGGAATGGGACCAGCGAACAGTGCCGGAGGGATGGACAGCTTTATTTGGACAGCCTGGAGCGACTGGAGCTGTGGGCATTGAAAAGTAACTACTATTATATTAATGTAATATTTTTTGTAGATATAGTATTAAAGGTCTGATGGTAAACATCATGCCTACCCATAACAGTAATATTGTCACCATAGTGCCACCATGAGTCTTTCATTTCAAACACCCAGCGTGACACGGAACTGCTATTGTAGCTAGGTAATATTAATAAATTTAATTATTTATTTTAATTGTAAATATCCCAGTTAATTATATACCTGATCTCTATTCCAAAAACATGAATATTTCTGCACTAAAATATCCAGTAACAGATGCTTTTTAATTTTGCTTTGCCACAGTTAGCATTGCTTGCCAAAATATGAAATAAATAAACGTTAATCAAATCCTGTAATTATCGTCATCAACGTATTTACAATGAAAGCCTTAAAAGCGTATATCGGTGCTTTCTCAGCTGATCTTTATAGCAGCTCTGAACTTGACACTTTTTATTTACTTACGTAAGTTTTGTCGTTACATAAATATAGTGTCATAAAGTCACCGGCCGGCGCTATTGCGTATGTAAATTGCAAGTCTTCATAACGTATAAGCATTGCCATTCAGCGTGGTAATGCGGCTAGCATGCTGGGTACACTGCTTTGTGGTGGTGGGTTAGAGCATTTGGATTATCTGTGGATCTTGAATGGTCTACAGGTAATCTTTCTGCAATTTTGTTTTTTCTGTTTTGTAGTTAGTTAATTTGTTTTTGGTAATAAAGTCTACATATATTTCTTATTGTTTACAAAAACTGAAAAAATAATATATTTGTTGTAGTCGTGGGATTACTTATCATTATCTAGTTGATATTTAGCATTATGAATATTAAGCGTTATTTTTATGGGTTTTCACCCATAGGGTGAAAACGGGGCCTTATTACTAAGACTTCACTTTCCGCCCATCTGTCACCAGACTGTAATGTCATGAACTGTATAATAGCTAGACAGTTGAAATTATCACAAATGATGTATTTCTGTTGCCGCTAAAACAATAAATACTTAAATCAGAATATAACTGGGGCACCACATTTTACAAAAAAACACACAAATATTTTACGCTATATTAATAAAGACAACAGTAGAAACTTGAACTAATGTTATATAGACAATGGTACGGAACCCTTCGTGCGCGAGTTCAACTCGCACTTTGCCGCTTTCATGCAAAGTTGTTTGTTGCATTGACATTTTTGTAAGTACAAACTGAATCTGTTCATGATTAAAAATAAGTTTTTGTTAATCTTTAGTCCACTATTATATGCAATTCATACTGCACACGTCAATACAATTTAATAGAATTAATTTTAAACTAAGAGCAATTTTATATCAAAATAGGTAGGCATAAATGCAGGTAGATTTAAATTTCTACAGCCTTGCCAGTTTTAGGTTTACTAGAAACTTTGTTTCTATATTATAATTATCGCGACCCTTGTGTAATATGGAGCTCGACTTGGCGAGGGCACTGCTGTACCCCAGATATTTTCTAATTAAGAAGGCCCTACGCGTTTGTCCAAGTTAAGTAGATCCATTTCTCCAAGTAACCTACTTTTCATGATCCTTTTCAGAAAAGGTGACCCTGTTTGCAAAACCTGTAAAAACCTGTTACCAAAAAGTGTAATGAACTTTAAAAAGTGGTCAATACGTAACGTTACACATTTTTTGACTCTCGGATTTTTACAAAGACATTCTTATCCATTTTGTATCTCGTTTTTCTATTCACATACATACAAGTATTTTAACCGACTACAAAAAAGAAGATTCTTATTTTTGTTGTGTATTTTTGTTGTGTATTTTTCATATGAACATAGTATTTTTAAAATTCTATCCACAGGTTTGTAAATTAAAATAAGTATTTTTTTAGAGTATCACTTGTTCTAAAAAATAACTTTGTCATTGACCAAGCGAGCGAAGCGTCCCTACATTGAGTCAGGCAAAATGTGCTTTCGTCTATCAGTTCAAGAAATTTCGTACTCGCGTATAGGTCGTAGTTTCCAACCAATCTTGAATCTTGATTTTTTTTGAATTTTTTAGCTGCCGAGGATTTTGATTAGGTGGGATTTATTCTACAAAAATGCGGAAAGTTTGCTACAGCGCCATTTAATCGTCGATTTAAAACAGTCGTCGATACAAAATAGGGTCAAGTGCGTGTTGTTTTTTAACTAAGTCTCAAAAATGTCGTTGTCGGCATTCAGATCACGGAACTACAAGTATTAAATTTTCGATTTGAAGTTTGGTCCATTTGATATTATTCTTAAATAAAACATCAGTCGCTATGTCGCCGATTTTGGTCTTGAAATGTTTGTCGTACTCCAGGGAAGTTTTAAAAGGTGAAAAACTTGAGGTACGAAGGTTACGAAGGTACGAAGTTCGCCGAGTCAACTAGTACTTTATATAAATGCTTTATTAAATCAAATGTTGTATAGGATTGGACATATCGTCTACAGAATCGGTAGACGATGAATCACTGAAGATTTAGAGACAATGGTACAAAAATCTATGCAATATAAGTACAAATGAATAACGCGTGTAGTTCTACAGACATGAACAATGCACAGATAAATATGAACTAAACCTTTATTTTGTTGCGTAAGGGAAGCCCGTCAAGAGCGTTCCTTAGTAAAAATACAATCTAGCCTAAAGCTATATATTTTTACAGACTTTAAAAGCCATGTTCGCCGATTGAGATAGCTTTATCAATTTGAGTAAATATTATTTGTTCGAAAGAGAATAGGTACTAGCGGCGGACTAGCCTCTTTTGTATATAAAACTCTTTTTGTTTAGTTTTTAAAAAATATTTTTTAATGGTGTACGTTTGACGCTATCTATCAGAAGAAGAAAGTATTTGCCGTCGGATTTCTTTATTATATTTAATTATTATTTTCTTTATTTGTACTTGTAAATATACACATATCTCGGTGGATTTGAGTTTCTCCTTCTACACAAATATCATTATTCTTAATAATTCCTAATTGGTCCTATATTTTAAATATAATAATTTATATAATAAATTTTTATTTTGTCTATATACAGAATTACTTGACCGTAGAAAGTTTTGAAAAAAATACCATTAATTATATAGTATTTACCAGCATAAATTCGTCGCGGTTATACGGTGTACGTTTTTGTGTTATTATGATTTAAAAACCAAACTACTGGACCGATTCTGATATAAATACAATTAATAATTTAAAAAATATATAAATACCAATAAACATATCACAATACATACATATAAACAAAAAATAAATCCAACCATAGCTGAGAAATCTGGTAACATAAAAGAAAAACAATCAACTTGACTAACTCCTCCTTCTCCCTCCTACGGTATGAATTTGGTTAAAAATATCGAATAAACTAAAAATTAAATATGCAAGGTATTGCTTCCTATCTTAATCTGTCTTATTTTATCCATAAATGTCTGCAAGAAGTTTTTTCCATGCTTGAATATATTAGCAAATAAAATAACATCATCTAGATCATCATGTTATTTTTTGTAATTGTTATAAATTGACATTAAATTAAATCCATATTAACACTTATGTCATAAATTTATTATGCTTCTGCAGTTTTGTATTTGATTGATTAAAAAATCTTTATATTTCTAGATGTGCGATCGGACTGATATGGCACAATGGAGCTAATCAAGATAAACTCACTAAGATAGATTCGTCTTTTAAATTATTAGTTAAATGTCCGGAAAAGCCTGTGTTTCAAAATTGTTCTTAAAATATTACTTGTTTTATTAACTAATAAACCACAGTACTTACTAAACTATGTCCCTAATGATTTATTATCAACTAAATGACAATAGTAACAAAGCCATGACATGTGACATTGGTACTCAATTGCATTGCATCACAAAAATGCTTGGAGTTAGTTTAATTATTTAACTCTTTGAGGAGTTTTCTCGCGTTCGCTGTAAAAATGGCAACGTTGTCTGTGTATTTATTGCAAATCTAGTGATTCCGCAAGCTTTAATGTGTAATATTGGTGCATTATTAACCAGTATTGTCTTGTTTATATGCACAAGTGTGGGCAAGCGGTATATAGACAAAATAACGTGGTTTTTGTGTTCGAGGCAAATCTACATAAAAACTCTGGTAAAGTCTCCACCGCTTTACGAGGGTACATGATATGACTTTAACTTGACCACGATGACTTATTACTTGATATATGACTTAATTTTATTGATTATTAACTCGAAAATTGATAAACTTGACGCTGGAAATCGTATGGTGCCAATAATCAAAAGAAGAAAAAAACACCTTTTGACACTGACATATGTTTAGAATACCTTGTTATAATATATAATACTCATAACATCTGGCCATCGTAAACACCGTCAGTTTCTAGTTTGGCTGAAAGCCTGGCTAAACATGGCTGCCAATTATAAGTACAAAAAATATTTAGAGCCTAATATTGAACATGTCATCGGATCGGGATTTATTCATCGGAATCTTTTATTAAAGTTTCGTACGCAAAGGGAATAAAACCTTATTACTAAGAAATCGCTGTCCGTCCGTCCATACCTTTGTCTGTCACCAGGCTGTATCTAGTGAACCGTGATATCTGGAAAGTTGAAATGTTACCGTTATAACAACAAATACTAAAAACAGAATAAAATGTATATTTGGGCGCTCCCATACAAAAAACAGTTTTTTTTTTGGGTGTTTTTGCTCGATATTAATAACGGCAACTGCTAAACGCTTGAAATATTGACAGAGTACCTATTTAGTTGTATGAAAATATATAGTTAAGTCAAAATAAAATAAATATTTAAGGGGGGCTACCATACAACAAACGTGATTTTTTACGATTTGCCGACGACAGGTAGAAAATTGAACTAATGTTTTAATAGATAATGATACGGAACCCTTAGTACGAGAGTTCGATTTGCGCTTTACCGTTTTATATTGTATACCTGCGTTGTACAAATTCAACCAATTCAAACGTTTTTTTCGTTCTGGTTAGTCATTTTATATTTGCTAATAAAGGAGCGCTATTTATTATCTAAGCCCGTCCAAGTAATAAGAACGAAACATTTCATGTAACCATCCACCAGCCAACCCTACCTAAGCCTATGATTGTATTTCACTAACACACGACACCGATTAGCTCCTACAGCGTAATTACCAAAATAAGCCTAATTAGACAGCCGCTAATACACCATTTGCTTTTGTAATCCCTAATCACGGAGCACTAGACTCATGTGACAACTCGACAAAGCAGCTAGTGATTAGATCATTATGTCATTGACTCAGTACTACCTCGAATCAGTATTCGGTCGCGGTACGCATTACGCTCTCTGACTGCAAATAGGATAAGTTCAAAACTTAGATGTACCTAATGTTGCAAAAAAAAAAATACTAATTAGCATTGCCATTCAACGTAGCAATGCAGCCAGTATTCTTGGAATTTACCCTTCTACTTACGGGGTTTATTATTAGATTTGTTTTTGTGTGAATGTTTTTCTTTCTTTGCTCTTGTGTTTTTTTTCTTTCTCTTTCTGTGTTTTTTATGAAGAATTTAAATACTTAAAACATCTAATTCAATTTTATTTTTTATTCTTTAGAAGGACGGAAGGGGATATCTCTGCAGTACAGTGAACATGAACCAGAATGATTATACTAACACTTAATTTTAATTTTCAATACAAAAATGTTTAAGACTGTAAAGCAAAAAATAACATTCTTTAATTAAGAAAAAGTTATTTGCAAAACTTCCGCTCGAAATTAGAAATATTTGAAATCTGTCGACGTTAAAAAATCCCGCTATGAAAAATGCCAATGTTTAAGGACGTGACTACGAAAGCAAGCCTAGGTCACGAGCTCAGAAATAAAAGACCAAATCACGACCTGAAAATAGAAGCGCGAAAATATCGGATTTGTTTTTCGGCGGAATATGGTATTTTTGTGATATTTTTACAGGTTTTTTTTTGTTATTTGGTACGTGTATATCTACTGATGTATTAATGGATACAAAACCTTCAAAACTGCGCTCGCTGCTCAGCTTGCTGTGATACTTTCATGGTGCTAAATGCCAACATTCGGTAATTCTTCTTATGTCAATTGCATGACTTTCAGGCTGCCTAAGAAGTTACTTAGAGTTAAAATTTATATATTTTATTAATAATTAGATTAAACTTAAGTCTGTGTTGTCCGTTCTTCTTATGAAATTAGATTTTAACATTATAGATTGTTGGATTTAGAAATTAAGTTTGACGGATTTCTAGACTGATAAAAAAAACTTGGCTATACTTAAATTTATTACAAATAATTAGGATTTGTAAGCCTATTATTCTGAAATATAAAATCGAATATTCGAACAGATGTGCTCTTGGCGCTGTTATAAAAATAGTGATGCGAAAATAATTTAAAGTTTTAGCAAATGGAGATGCACTCTTTATTTAGTGAAGTGAAAAACATCTCGACCTGTAATCATCGAACGTCGGCAGGTTAACTGTTCAAGTCAGTGCACTGCAGTGCATAGTCTATTCCAATCACGCCAATGTCATCCTTGGATGTGGGCATTTCGTATTCACCACTCACCGTCATTTCACCACCCTACTCTGACATTTGACATGACAAGGTTCATTAGTCAGAACTGCAATGGTTCTGGAAAAATCCAGACTTACGGGACGAAAATAAAATGCAAGGTATTTTTGGGACGACTATGCAGCAATGGGAAAAGATTTTCATCAGAGTTTAGGTAGTATTGCGTGGCGAATATATGGGAATATTGTATAGGTTTATGAACAGAGAAATCATATAATTTATTGCATAAGTTTTGATATCTTCTGTCAGTATATAACTCCTGACTGACTTACTGACTAACTGCAGAGCCTAATCCTCTGCACCTAAAGATATGTCATTGTACTAAGAAAGGTTTTTCGATAATTCAAACCTAAAGGGTGTCAAATGGGATTTGACAGTTTGCGTTTTTTTCATATTCGGTGTTATACTCGTATGTCACGTGCAACGCCGCAAGTGACAGTTACAAGTTTTTTTTTGTCGGAATAACTAATACTAAACGTCTAAAACACTCAAAACTTGAAAACTAACGCAAGTGACGTTATTCTCTCTAGAACAATAAAGTGTTCACTATACTTCGTTCTTAAAAGTATAGCAAAATGTTTTTGGACAATATTGCTGTTAAGTGTTAAAAAAGTAACTAAAACATACTTTGCTTAGAGTTCGGCTTCAGCGAAATAATTTCATCTTCGGCCACACGCTAAGTTATCCTTGCATCCGCGAACAAAGCAAATTACACCCAACATTCTAACCGTAGAAGTCTTTGACCTTAGAAATCCAAAGCTTAGAGTAAGTGAGTAACAATATAAATATTTATAACCCGTTAGAGTATATCGTATAATTACCAAAAAATTGTGTTTAATAGCTAGCAATTATTAATGTCTTCGCACTTGGCGATGCTAATAAGTTTTAGTTTGCGTTCTTGTATATCTTTGTAAATCCCCTATTTTTTTACAGTCTTCGGCGGTTAATTGTTACTTTATGGGCTCTAATCTGTGAAATAATTTCTACATGACGCAGTGTGAAGATGAAACAAAATTATGACGCGGATTCTTTGATCATAAAATATAAATAAGTATATAACAACTATTGATTCCGATTTTTATAGACTAGGTAGGTAGGTACAGTATGAAATTAAGATATTGTACCTACCAAGTTAACAAAAAATAAGTTTATTAATTTAAATTTTTGTTAGAAAAATATCGAGCAAATATTTTTAAAAAATCTAGCTAATAGCGATAGTTAATAAAATATATGTGTTTCTATTGTACTGGAACCATAGTAATAATGTTAGTATGGGTGAGTTTGATCCTTTAAAATAAATAAATATCTGCATATATTTCTTCTTCTTATTATTCATTCCAATCATCATCACGTTCCGCCTATATTCGATTGCTAGACATAAGCCTCTCTTAATAAATGCCACCGGGCTCGATGGGTCGTTCCATTCAGGGCCCCAGTTGGATAAATTTAGGAATGAAAGAGGTGAAAGCAAGCAATGGCGTCGATATTAGACAGCGTTGAAGCAGCGAACTGGCCCCTTATCGACGCTATGCTCGTCGCGTGTTATTTACTCCAATACCTAGTATTTATAGGGTATAAGGGTAATTTTAGCAAAAAGTAATGATACGTTTACATGTAATTAGTAAACGCCGAATATGATAGAAAAGTAAATAACAAACGCATCACAGGTACATCGACCTCTTTTTGTGCCGATATATTCTAAACAGTAGAAACAAATTAAGTTACCATTTTACAGCACAAGATCTGTAATTTTAACGGTTAATTTGTATGTTATTTGTAAGTTATTAGATTTTAATTCGATATCTGTAAGTTTAAATGATAAATTCAACATTAAAATATGTAAATATGCATTAACCGGGGTTAAAAAATAGGTATAGACGAATTGAGAACATGTTTTTTAACTGACTACAAATAGGAGTTTCTCAATCCATCGGTTTTTTTTAAGAGCGCGTCTATTGTTGTTTCATAGAACTTTAACTATCTTACTTATACTTAAAATATAAGACTCGGTACGTCGATTGATTTGGCGATTTACGTCGATTCCATACCCTCAACAACAGCTAAACGCCGAAAACTATATTTTAGAATTAGGGTTCCACCAAATGTCATAGGGAGACCACTGTCAAACTACATACTCCGAATGATTCCCTGGGGGTTCAAGGAAGGTTCAGATTTTAAGTTGGTTCGATCGGGATGAAGTTTTGACTCCGAGGATTTTTGGTGTTTCTGATTCGATAATTTTACAAAAATTAAATGGACTTAATTAATCCCACAGAAATACAATGCTATATTTCTGAAATAAGAAATATTACACTTTTTTTCTCTTAAAAAATATATATTCAAAAAACTCAACGCGTTTCTGTAGAATAGTTTTTTAGTAAATGTATATTTTTAAAGTATCACCAAACCCAGTGAATACTTCTAATTTTCCAAACTCGTGATGTTTTTTTAGCTTTGCCGTAGATCTGCTCAGTGCGACCTCTGTCCGATTTATTTTATATACTTTTTAGTTGGTCCCATGTTAATGATCTAGTAGTATTTATTGTACATAATTCGAAATAACTAAAAAGTTGGATTGCCGAATTAAATTCGGGTTTTTTATCGACTTTCAAAAGACGAGGTATGCAATTCGACTATATTTTTTATTTTTGTTTGTATTATACGGACCGACTTCAGTTTTATTTTTGTTTAAAAGGTTATAATATATATGATTCCATTTTAATTTTTTTTAAATTGGTTAAAAGTTTGGTTTTTTAAATCTAAATAACTGTAAATGTTCTATATATTTTTTTTATTATTATACTTTTACTATCCTTTTTATCCGACTGCGAAAAAAGGAGAGTTATGTTTTTCGAGCGTATGTATGTATATTTCTTTGGCACGCCCTAGAGCCTAAACGGCTTGTCGTATTTGGATTTGAGTGGTGTCAATAGATTCGTCTTAGTCATGAGAATGACGCTGGGTACATCAAAATAAAAATAAATTGGGAATGATACACAGGTTCAACGATTTAGCAGTCGGGTTTTTTGAACTCGCTTTTAATCACTTGTTTAAGGTATTACTTAATATTTTTAAAATCTATGAAAATAATGCTTGTTACAGTGTTTGACGCCACGGCAAAGCTTCCATCAGGCATTCTGAGCGGGAATGGCAACCAGTATGGAGACTTTGACGAATGCCTGAGCGTCGACGGCCCAGTTCAAGGGAAATACTGCCTCGCCAATCTTCAGATGTCTTTGGAAGACCAGCGGCTAGACTACTTGATTCACAGCGGGCATTATATCAGGAGCAATACTAGTGACGTGAGTTGATTAGTACCTACATCATTATTTCCACTCTTACAATATTTATACCCGATCAGAAATAATATGAATTGACAAGTAAAAATACCGCCTGATAGTAACTTGTCACAGTTGGCTTTACATACTAAGGCTCTTCTTCTTCGACTTCTAAACTAAAGTATTTAGGCTAATGCTTTGTTAACGTTGTTTGCATATTTGTCGAATCCTTGACTCTTATAAACGACAAGGCGTCGGTTCTACTCAATTTCTAGTAAGGTCTTTAAGTAACTTTACTTGTTCTAACGTCATAGAAAAACGTCGTAAGCCCTGGTGCAACCAATCTGCAAAAATTGAGCTGATGAACAGCTGTTATTAGTCTCTCGTTGATACGTAATTTATCTGCACAAGCCAGATTTAGTCTCTCTCTATTTACAAGACACACGACACTTTAGTTAGTTATATCGTACAATATGTATGCATCAGGCCGGATCCTGCAGCTAACCACATAGTGGCCTGTCAACCCGTACTAACGCACTGTATCAAGGTAATGTAGCGATCTATCTTAGAACCTGAGATGGTCGACTAATAACGATCCAGTCACTGCAGTTTACCTAACTGCTTAGTGATACTGCAAAGTTAGGTTTGATATTAAGAGCTGATAATTCAACTTAATCGACGTTCAAGTTTTGGATGGGTGACCGTTGATTGGCATTTATTGTGGTGAATTAAGTACCTAATTGAATCATTATTAAATTAGGTACTTATTTCAAATTGTACACCGAAAAAGTAAAAACGATGAATACAGATAATATAAAAACATTGGTAGTGGGTACATTGGGCGGCCTTATCGCTTATAGCGATTTCTTCATCTTTGGATGGATCGGATTAAGTGAGAAAAATCACGTCGGTGGTGTACCAATAATGAACTAAATATAGACAACAAGAATTGCACTAACACTGTATCTATCACGTTCTTTTTAAAAATTAGTGATTAACAACATTCATTACGACAGACGCCGATGAAGGTTTTTTAGTTAATTTGATTTAAACATCAAACCTACAACTACTCGAAAAGTAAAATACATAAAAAGAAATCACCCACGTTTAATAAATACCCTATCGAAAAATAAAAGTTGTTTTTCAGATCGGTCTTGCCGTTCGAGAAATGAAGTAACAAACATTTGATAAACATACAGTCGAATTGAGTACCTCTTCAATTCTTCGGAATTCGGTAGAAATTAAAAACAAATAAATAAATTATAATAAAATAAAACTGCACGTATAATATAATAATGAAATATAAAGTACCTTTAATTTAATGAGAGATAATAATTACTCAACAGATTTTTTAAATATCAAAATTGATTTAGCATATTTGACCGACCAAGACTGTTATATCATTTCATTCATTTGTGATTTTTATGGTGTCTTCTTTGATTTGTACAATATAAATCGATTGAGCCGGTTAAAGATCGTCAACTAATTTCTATTTCAAGGGTTATTTTTTTATTTAATTGCTTGTTTTTTCTTAACGATGGCAAACAATGATTTATGCCAAACATAATTTTCCTTGATGATGTTCCTCTAGTAATTCAGTTCTTTACTAGACAGATTTTATAACTAAATTATACCTATGTATCTACACTAATATTATAAAGAGAAAAGATTTGTATTTTTATATAATAAGCTTAAAAACTACAAGACCTATATCAAAAATTATTTTGCCATCAGAACGCTACATTACCGTTGAGTCATATAGGCTATATTTATTACAAGAAAAATTAGAGATCCGCGGGTAATACTGCGGAGCGGAGCTAGTGTTTTATAGGATAAAAACACTTAAGAAAGTTACCAGAAATGTTTGTTGACAATTATGTCAGTTATGTCGTAACAATGACGACTAACAAGTGGTTAGAACCGACTGCAAAATAAAAATATTTTTGGCGCCTAGAATCCTTAAATTTGTTGTATTTAAATTTTGATGTACCCAGTGCCACTCTCACGACTATTAAGACGAATCTATTGACATCACTTACATAAAAATACAGCAAGTCGTTTAGGCTCTAGGGCGTGCCTTAACTGACACCATGACCTTAGATCAGCGTTATATTTATTTGTTTCCTGTAAAAACTTGTTTGAAATCGCACGTGAGACACGATTTTGTAAATTAGCTACTGCGTCTGCAACTCTATTACAATGAAACAACCGTTTATCTAGATAATGTAGCTTCCAAAGATAAGTAAAGACTAAGAATATAGCCTACACCCCTGTCATATGCGAGACCCGTGACAATAGATGCACGTGATGGCGTAGTGCTTTTATTTTTTCTACTGTGATGCTTTAGACGGAAAATGAAGTATTGGGCATAGACATGTATTAGGCATTCGTGTGAGTAGTTAATATTCTAATTAGGTATGTATGAGTCATACCCACAGATTTACAACGTAGCTAAAAAATATTATTGTCTATGGTCATAACTCATAATTGACTATATATTGATGTGACTTACCGCCTCAAGTGCCTGTTTTTGCATGTTTTGACTATCATTTTACATTTATGAGGAAATAAAAAACAAAACATCTTCAGAGCAATATTTTTATCACGTGATTTTGAGGCACATGAGTGCTAAGAAATAATTGCTTTTGATAATTACTGTGTTGTGTATTTGCAGTTGTTTTTCGCGATGTATTTCCCTTAGAACTTCCGCTGTATTTTGAAAATTACGCGGAAATCGTCTACGTTTATCCGTAATTTTCTGTGTGGGACTGGCCTTTGAGATTTTTTTGATAAACTTTTATTCTTAATTTGACTACACTTTGTTTTTAGATATGACAGATAAATTGGTGGATATGATAGATAGATAGATAGATAGATA
Organism: Ligdia adustata; assembly: GCA_947049295.1. Lineage (NCBI taxonomy): Eukaryota > Metazoa > Arthropoda > Insecta > Lepidoptera > Geometridae > Ligdia > Ligdia adustata. The sequence goes on along the minus strand of OX346218.1, from coordinate 3,340,387 downwards.
GATCAACGCTTTATTGTAGACACACAAAATATAACAATACAAAAACATTAATTTACATATAGTGCCACAAGTGGCGGCCTTATCGCTAAAAGCGATCTCTTCCAGGCAACCTTAGGATGGAAACCTCTGAGAAAAAAGATGTATAGGACGGGGGTGTACTTACAATAAAGATAGGAATAATATATATATATATTTATTGATCACAAAAAATTACACATAAAAACATACTATATAAGATATAAGGAAGGTATAGTAGGAGAAAATGCGTTATTATATAGAAATATTATAATGCCGACCCCAGTAAATTGGTGATGTAAAAGTTTCCCAAACATAAAGAATGAAATGAACACAGAACGTTTTCCTTGGTTCTTGTGTTTATCATTATATATATATTATCAAAATGAAAGTAAGGTATATTGAATTAGATTTAAAATAATTTAAAATATACGCGATGTTTTGCTAGCAGACACTTATAAGGGAAGACGCGTCCCCAGAAATACTTAAGTACTTACCCAAATTTGATTCAAATAACAAATGAATAAGATACTTAAACCGCATCATACGGATATCATATTTTTTAAATAATTATGCCATAGTATATTATTACTAAATTTTACTTCAGGAAATATCTTTTAAGGAAGCTATATAAAATCTAAAGGTCAATAATGCCCTGCGTTGTAGATATCCATTATGGCATCGGTAGGCGTTTAATAAATCATGTTAAACTCAGATATTAGCATAACGACATGAGTAATAAAATTTAACCTTTTAAGATTAATCGGACTCCATCTATGAAACCATAATCTAATACAGGGTTAAAAGTTAGGGGTGTACTAAGCTGAAAGGAGGTAACTATACTCATCATAAGGTACAACTTTCATTATGGGAAAAATTAAAAAATAAATCGGCTGTTTCATGGAAAAAGTTTATTTGCGTCAATAAAATGTATGAAACAGCTGGTTTTGTTTCTTTAATCAGGGTTGGTCCCATAGCAAAAGTTATTAATTAGGGTATGTATTGTGACTCCCTTTCAGTATTGTCCTATGCGATAACCCTGCATAATAATCAAGTAATTGTCAATAATAAATCGATAGTTTTAACTGTTGACGTCGCGAGCACTAATCATTTTTGCGATGTCATTTCTCGACAATCTCTTGTCTGACCGATCTTGTCAATATTTAGAGTTATTCTTTAAAATAAGGTACTCGTAGGTACTGCATGTAATTGACAAAAGTGATTGAAATCTGTAAATAACGCTTTAGCAGATTTATCAGTTTTTGGGGAAAAAACCTATTCGACGACTAAACAATTCGACATATTCATAGGTAGCAAGTCTTGTAAAGATTTGTTAAAAAATACTGACTTGACATCATCATACTAATATTACAAACGCGAAAGTTTGTAGTAATGTATGTGTGTATGTTTGTTACTCTTTCACGCAAATACCCCTGAACGGATTTGGATGAAATTTGGTACGGATATAGCTTAGACCCTGGATTAACTCATAGGCTAATTTTTAATTAACACCGGGCGCAGTAATATATATATATAAAGTATATGATATAACTTTATACAAAAAATTTAAACGAAAATAATAGCAATAAATTATGACATTCACCTATAATGTTTGAGGAAGCTGTTTGTTTGCTGCTTACTACCTTCCACAAACTTTGATAAACTTCGACATTAATATCAATTACTGTTATACCTACTGTGTTGTAACTACTATTATATATCTAAGCTTTAAATTAATTAGTATCTAAGTATTTAAGTTAAAACGACGACAGACGTGTCTATTATATTATACCTTAACTATGTTCTCATGTAAGTGATGTAAATCTTGAATGAGAATAAATGTCTTTAAACCTAAGCTTATCGATGTCAATATATCAAAATTAATGAAAGGCTTTGTTCTGTCTTACTGTCCTGCTGTGACAATACCGTGTTTTTTTAACAAATTATTTTAAAAAAAGTTATTATGCCGACTTCAATTCAGCGCGAGGCCCGGTATATATTTTTTACAATTATTTGGATTTAAAATCATACTATCTGCTGGACCGGTTTTGATAAATTTTAAATAGGACGACTTTAGGAGTATTATATAGATAGATAGATAGATCAACGCTTTATTGTAGACACACAAAACATAACAATACAAAAATATTAATTTACATGTAGTGCAACAAGTGACGGCCTTGTCGCTAAAAGCGATCTCTTCCAGGCAACCTTAGGATGGAAACCTATGAGAAAAAAAAGATGTATAGGACAGGGGTGTACTTACAATAAAGAAAGTAATCTATACTTAAAAACACATACAAATATAGACAATTACATTCTATTACATTATAAATATAAATATATATAAATATAATATATAATATTATAATATACATACATACTAATAAAACTATAGAATCGGATAAAATACATAGTATTAGTTCTCTTGAAACAAAAAAAAATGAGAATAGAATAAATGAAAGTTATAAGTAACTCTCATCTATTCTACTACTAAGGTATTATAAATTATGTTTAGCTTAATTCTAACAATGGCCTATTCTATGTAGAATGCAGAGAACGCCTTAGAAAATTTCTCCCAATATTTGAGTGAAATACAAAAAAATTGTAATCATAATCTTTATACCTAGTTTCGCCGAACAGTGACCCGTGACAGTTATTTAAATTGTCTCAGAATTACAATGGCATTGTACAGAAAATCGACCAATTTTAAATGATATACTTGGCAGAAACATTCGAAACTCATCCGTCAATACATTCTATTGCGTTTTTGAGGTGAACCGTTCACAGAAATACTATTTTTTAATATTTACTATGAAACTATTTGCCGTGTTGTATAGGTGTTGTATACATTTGCAATGTCCTTTTGCAACATATCGATCAGTACCCCTGACCTTCGCAATGTAGCATCTGGTGTTGCGCAACTGCTTCACGTGAAATGTGAACCATAGGTCAAAATCTTCCGAGGTAAAGGTCAAAGCTTTCGAATTAATGAAAAACATAAACAATTAAACATATTTATTTACGATGATATATACAGGCTTATCGTTTAGGGGTGTACTAAGTGTAAAGGAGGTCGTTGTACTCATAATTACTAACAACGTTTACAATAGACCAACATTGAATCCAAGAAAAAACAGCTGTTCAATATAATAGAAAATGTATGAAACAGCTGATTTCCTTTTATTGAATTCATTGTTGGTCTCATAGCGATAGTTGTTCTTTAGGATGAGAATCCCTTTCCGATAGCTCTGTAGAACAGCTTGTTAAAATTACTTGTGCTACTAGGCTTGTTCCATATAAACTTGCCTAAGAACAATATTTTTATATACCTATGGAAAATCTATTATTATAATTACGGGAGTCGGCACTCGAAGTGTTACCAATTCAAAATGCTGTAATTTTGTCAATTTTGTTTCTTTTTATTTATAAACTTCAATATATAGAAAAAAACCCTTAAAAATTAAAAAGAAAAAAATATTGTTCGATGTGGCCACCTTTAGCGCGGATAACAGCATCGAGTCTGTCCGAGAACGCTTCACACGCTGCACGAATTTGGTCTGCTGATATTTTGTTCCATTCTCAGCGAAGAGCAATCTTTAAGGCGTCGACTGTCTCATATTTTTTTGCTGACACTTTGGCCTCTAGAATTGACCATATGGAAAAATCCATTGGGTTTAAGTCCGGCGTATATGGTGGCCATTGTTGCGAAGAAATGAAGCTCGGAACTTTTTCGTGCAAAAATTTTTGGGTGTCACGGGCTTTGTGGGATGGTGCCGAGTCTTGCTGAAACGTCCAATGGTTTCTACCGAATTTCTTACGTGCCCAAGGTAACAAAGCATCGTTTAAAATCTTTTCACGGTAGATTTGCTGGTTTATCTTTGCACCCTGCTCAATGAAAACGAGAGGTGAACGTCCCGTAGCAGTTACCGCGGCCCAAACCATCACTGAGGCTGGTGCTTGCTTTCGCAGAGCAATTCGTTGGTCTAAATTGTCGTTTGATTTAGACTTCAACCATACGCGATCATTTTGTTTGTTCACATATTGCTGAACCGTAAAATTTTTTTCATCGGAAAATACCAAATTTTCAAGCTTGCTATCAACGTGCAACTGCTTTAACTCCTTAGCTCTTTCTAGGCGAACTGCCTTTTGTGCAAGTGTCAAGTCTTGCACTTTTTGTATTTCGTAAGGCTTCAGTTGTAGTTTATTTTTTAGTATGCGTCCTATGCTCCGGGCAGATACATTAAGACTTTTCGCCAATTTAACTGCGCTTTGTCTTGGAATTCGTTCAATTCTAGCCTTTACCTTTCGAACCATTTCTGATGATGTTGCTGTTGTTAGATGTCCACCTCCATGGCGTTTCTTGATGCTACCCGTATCATTGTAACGCGTGATGGTCCGATACACAAACATTTTATTCAGATGTAAATGTCGTAGCGCATTAACAATGGCTGGTTGCGATTTTCCAGCCAAATACAAAGTAATTACACTGTGGCGTTTGAATTCCATCTGGATAACTTTTTTTAGCAGCGACGAAAAACAATGAGCTTCTGTATGTTTAGAAACAATACAATAGACTTACGACTGTGAAAAAATGGGCGCCATATTGTAAACAGTTTGGTTGCTATAGCAACTTAAAGTTGGTAACACTTCGAGTGCCTACCCCTGTATTTCACCCGGAATGATGCGGGTTCGAATCTAAGCCATCGAAATTATTTATGTTCATTTCTTATGTACTGTTACTTTTGCGTGATTTTGGGGTTAATTCTATAGTAAAATTCATATATTATTATTTTTATGAATAACTGCCGGGCAAGTGCTCTATTATGTTGAAAAATTGGTAGACGACTGACCAAACCAAATAGCAAAACCAGGATAAATGACCTCGACTCGGTCAGGCAAAACTTACTAAACTAACCTAATTTGACAGTTCTAAAATTGTCTCCTCTCTTTTTGTTTCCATAAGAGAGAAAAGGATGGACATAATTTTAGGAACTTTTAGTTTAGTCCGTACGACTGGCCGAATTGGCGTCAATGAATGGTACCCCAGACCCCCGTTAGTATAGCCCTGTATATTCAAAATTAAATTGTAGTTTACAGCTAATTAAAAACTTAATAGAGTGGTTAAGTGTCACCACAACACATTACGATGCTCTCAACAATAACAGAATCCGTATATAAAGTTAACACTATGATGTCATAGGTGTTTGACATCGTTTCTACCTTAGCATGTCAATGTCAGAGCTAAACTATGCTATAACTACATATTTTTTGATTTTTCTCTCGTTCACTGAAAAAATTGAGTCTGTCTGTGTATTTAATTCAGAAATAGTAATTATTCTGCAAGATTTAACGTGTAATATTGGTGGATTTATTAACAATGAATGTCTTGTTTATGTGGGCAAGCGATATAAAGACGGAAAAACGTGGTTTTCGTGTTCGCGGGAAATCTACATAGAAACCCTGGTAAAGTCTCCACCGTTTAACGAGGATACATGGTGTGACTTTAACTTGACCACGATGACTTATAGCTTGACATCTGACTTAACATGATTGATTGATAACTTTGAAATGAATAAAGTTGACGCTGGCAAACAAACAAATCGCATGGTCCAAAAACATCAAAAGGAAAAAAAAACTATATATTTTACTTCTTAATCGGTGGACCGTTTGCATCAAATCTGGCAAACTACGAGTAGTACCAATAAATCATTATAATTTCTCGTTAGAGAGTATCATATTCTTTGATTATAATGCTTTATAGTTTGTGCTTGCTATTCGCTGAATAACTAAATATTTATGAATTAATCTATATCTTTATTATCTACTAGTTGACCCTTTGCACTTCATACCGCCTAACAGTTATATATTTAAACCTTTCCTTATCGCTAAATTACTTAGCAACTGCTAGACATCTATGATTTGTATTAAGCCGTCATCATTCATTGCTATTACAATGTTATGTCTTACTACCCTAAACGACATGTCATTATCAATTAATATTCGTGCAATGACGTCACACACCATATTGTACTAGACTTTAATAACGGATATAAGAACCCGGAGCCTTATTGTTTATAGTATTAGAATTCAGATCACGTTAACATGATGTTTACGATAACGCACTGAGAATGACAACTGTACGCCAATTGTTTCATGTTAATTTTGGATCTTTTTAAGTCCGTTGTGTCTCATCCTCACATTCCACGGCTTCTTGTTTTTTTCGAAGTGGTTCGTGGTTAGCGAAATATATAACTTATATTTTTCTTGTAGTTTTAGTAAACTTTTCTTTTACAAACTCAAGAAAACATAAAAATAAGTACGTAGCGTTACATCGTCATACTTGTAGAATTCCTTATATGAATATTTAAAAGGGCTTGTTAGTAAAGCGTTGATCAAAGCCCGTCAAAAAACGATAATTTGTAAGATCAAAAAAACGATGACTTTTTACTAAAATGTTCCTGAAATTACCCAATTAATTATATTTTAATACTTGAAAATGTTATAAGAGTTGAATGAGCTGAACTACTAGTATGTAAAACCCAAAAAAAAAATCCAGGATTATGAGTTACGGGTGTATCATCTTTACGAACAACTTTAATTATGGGACTTACCCTTTGTTTTGTTTTGTTTTTAAATTATCTTTATTTTCCGTAAAACTTAAATAACATGACCATCTCTAGTGTACATTCATAATCCTAGAGGGACAAATACATTTTAAAATTAAATATAAACGTTAACAAGCCTTAGCTTTTAAAAACTTATAACAGCAACATTAAACTTGTAATTACGGCATAAATTGTATAAAAAATAAATTATCATAAACTAATTACATACGCAATCTTTAGATTAGAATTACGTTATTGGCATCTATTGTAACAATGATAAATGCTATTGGGTATCTTTATTAATAGTTATATAATTTTTTTTTTTTTTTTAATCCTATAATAGTTACAACGAAATAATTTGACATTTAGTATAATCAGATAAACAATAAAATATTCTGTTTCCTATAAATTATCAAATCATGAAATTATTACAACTAACTAAATGTGGGTAGGTACGCAAAAACATGTAGCAGTAGGCAACAACAGCATAAAAACAGCGAGCGAGCAAAGATAACTTGCATCGTATGGCGCAAGTGTACGGCCCCCGGCCAGCAGGGGCGCGCACGCTACTCCGAGCCGCACTACACAAGGTAAGACGGGTGAGAATAGCGTGCTCGGACACGCGCACCGACTGCAACCTGTTGTGTCGCAGACTGCACCTACTTAGTGGCTTTCGCAATCTAGAAACCAGTGATGTGGAAGTTTGTAACGGCCATAGTTATCGATATATTTTAGATTTGATTTGCGGGTTCTGCAAATGTTTCTGATCAGGTCGTTTTTACTAATTGGATTTTTATATAAGAAAAAGGTTCTAGATAAATTCATAATGTATGTATGTATGTTAGGTAGTCCTATATCTACATGAAGTTTTGAAAGATTAGTATAGAAGGCAGTGTTATATGCAAGTTTTACTGCTTTGTTTTGAATGGTTTGTAGTTTTCCAATATTAGTGGGACATGTGCTGCTCCAAACTGGACACGCATATGTTATGCAAGGCCGGACCAGGGTGCAGTAAATGTTTAATTTAGTTCGGCTGCTGAGGCAAGTTCTTCTATTGAGTAATGGACTTAAAGCACAAAGAGCTTTAGTACCTTTGATATGTAGTTTGTTTGTGTTATCGGTCCAATTAAGTTTTCTGTCTAGTACGAGACCTAAATATTTAACCGACTTGCTCCAAGGGATTTGATACCCGTCAATTGCAAGATTACGAGAGGGTAATGTGCGACGTCTGGTAAAGAGTATAGCCTCGGTTTTGGCAGAGTTGATTTTCAGCTTCCATTTAAGAAAGTAGGACATAAGAAGTTCAATGGAGAACTGTAGTCTACCAATAATTAAGTCTACATCACTTGAAGACGTAAAAGACGCGGTATCGTCTGCAAAGCAAGCTATGCTCGTATGTGGCTGTATAGGTATGTCGTTTAAAAAAATTAAAAATAAGTGGGGACCCAAGATAGAGCCTTGAGGAACTCCAGCTGGTATATTTCTGGGAGAAGATGATGATTCTTTTATGTGAACTTTAAAAAGGCGGTCGGAGAGGTAAGATCTGATAAGTTTAATTAAATTTGTTGGTATATTTAAGTTAAGCATTTTGTGTAGTAATGCATCGTGCCAGACGGTATCAAAAGCTTTTTCAATGTCAAGCAGGAACATTCCAGTCGATTGCTTGAGATTTAGGTTATGCGAGATAGCTTCAGCTACTCTTGCTAATTGCTGGACGGTAGAATGACCTGCCCGGAAGCCGAATTGTTCTCTGATCAGTTTATTGTCGGTAAAACGGGTCAATCTAATGCAGATTATTTTTTCAAATAATTTACCTAGGCCTGGTAGAAGGCTAATAGGGCGGTATGATGTAGGATTTACACTGCTTTTGCCAGGCTTATGAATTGGAATTACTTTAGCCATTTTCCACGCTGACGGAAAGAAGTTTAGTAATAGGCAAGCATTAAACAGTTTTGACAACAGTACTATGGCCTTTTGAGGCAAATTTTTGATAAGTATGTTTGAGACATTGTCTGACCCAGATGCTTTGTGTGTTTTTAGTTTTTGTATATATCTTTTAATTTCAGAAGGGCGTACTAGTGTTTGGCCGATTTTATCAGTGGTTGATTCATCAATTTCTTTAATTGAGTTTTCGACTGTTTTTTGTTGTGAACTAGCCCAGCTTTGAGTTAAAAGCATGTTTCCCATGAATGCTTTGGCAAGGACATTGCATTGCTCTTGTTGAGTTGAAGTTACAGAACCGTCGTTGGTTTCTAGTGGTGGAATGGAAAAACAGGAATTTGAACGAAGTTTTTTAACAACACGCCATAAGTCAGCACTTGGATTATTGACTTTCTTTAACTTAATGTTCCATATCGTATCATTATAGGATTGTACAGCAAGACGTATCTCAATTTGAAGCTTATGGACTTTTTTGTTTAGTTCTTTGCGTACTTGGACGATAGGTTCGGAATTTGCATATCTACGAAGCCGATTTTTATGCTGGATTAGCCTTTTAATACGTCGAGGTAAGGTTGTATTCCATGGTTTTATTGTTGATGTAGGAATACATGCATTTCTACTAGTTATTAAACAATCCTGAAATTTAGCAATAGTAGCTTCTACTTCAGCAGTTGTTTGGAATGTGTTAGTAGAAAGGCATATTTTGTTATTTATAAGGCGACGATAACCATCCCAGTCAGCTTTGGAGTAATTGAATGTGGTCACAGGTTTACGAATGATACTAGCATTAAATTTTACGGAGACGGCCACATGATTAGACAAAAGAGTCGGAATTGTAATTATTTGATCAGGGGTGAGCGTAGATTTGATAAGTGTTAGGTCAGGTGTAGATGGTCTAAATTTAGGGCAATAGTGGACTAGGGTTGCTTTGCGAGGGCTGTATATGTGAAAGTCATTTCTCAACATGTGTTCGTAAAGGCGTTTGCCACGATCATTTTCAGGGCCAGGAGACCAATAGGAGTGTTTAGCATTTAGATCGCCCACTGCTATCACTGAACTTCCACATGCCATGAGGCAGTCCAGATCCCTCAATATAAATGGAATATTAGGAGATTGGTATACAGAAAATATCAGAGTGCTTCTATTCAGTAGTTTTAAAGATATACCTATAACTTCAAGAGATGATGTATTAGGAGTTGGTACGAGGCTGTGATCAATATCAATTCGAACTAAGATAGCCACACCCTGGCCAGTACCATTGTCACGTTTGTCCTTACGGTAGCATACATAACCAGCAATATCAAACCTAGAGCGATCAGATAGTTTTGTTTCGCACACTGCAATAACATCACTTTTAAGTTCACTTACCACCTTCTGTAAATCATGCTGTTTGTTGCCTACGCCATCAGCGTTCCAATAAAGAATTTTTAAACCGGTATGGCTATCAGACATAGTGACCCAAACGTGAAAGTATCAGGATTACCTTCTCCATGAAGGTTTTACAACTGGTAAACTCGTGCTTGATGGCTTTAATAATATTTAGTATTTCTAGCATTTCCTCCGTAGCTAGATCATGTATATTCGTCTCTTCAACGAATATGTCTTTCTCTTTATAAGACGTATGGTGAGTTTGAGGAGGGTCAGATGTAGACGGAGTATTGGTATGCTGCTCTCTGGCACTGATTTGACGTGATAACTGTGGTCTAGCTGAAGTACCACTCTGAGGTCTTGGTCTTACCGGTTTGTTTATTTCCAGATTCACGACTTCTGACCAACTATGTTGGTCTTTCAACGTGTCACGTGAGGCCTTCGTTATAATATCTTTACGTACGGTGTCACGTTTTGTGGAGATCTTTTGGAGGTATTTTAGTCTTTTCTCGCATTGCGCATAGTTTGCGGGGTGTTCTTGTTGACAGTTGCAACAACGTGCGGGCTCTTTTTTATCCTTCTTAGTGCATTCCCACGTTGGATGCGACAATGCACATTTAACGCAACGTGGTGCCCTGTTACAGTTTTTTGAGGCATGGCCGAAGTCTTGACATCTAAAACACTGCGTCCCAGACTTCTTGCTCGGTTTGTAGCGCTCAATCGTGACAACACAGTTGAAAAGGTACTTTATTTGCTTGAATAGTGACATATTCGTACCGCTTGAGAGTTGTACCAAGATAGGAGGACAATCTGTAGGATATTGCGTCTTCATTTCAGTGACTGTGGCTCCCACAAACCCCAGCGATTCAAGCTCTGACGAAATGTTGCCGTGTACAAATTTTGGTAGGCCTTTGATTACAACCTTTGGCAGTTTCTCATCTTTGCGGGTATATGTGTGAAATGCTATTTTCTCACTAAGCAATCCATTCTTTAGCAATTGGTGGTTTTTGTTAGAGTAACATTGAACTCTTATCAGCTTTCTTCCTCTATTCTGCATATGAAAGTCTTTGACAAACTTCATAATAACATCTCTGATGTTTTGATGAGTCCATTCATCTTGTAGCTCAATGATGATTGGGGGTGTGTTATTTGCTAGCTTCATTTTTGTCGCAATTCGGAATGGAACCGATAAACTTTCTTCAGTGCCATCAACCGGTAATCCGGTGAAACGGTTATTGATTTCAGTATCCTTGCATTTGGAACTTTCCTTGGGATTTGTAATAAATTTCTTCGGTGTGTGCCATTGGTCGGGAGATCCTGCATTATCTCTTGGTCTTTTGCTTCTTTCGTTTGTATTTGCAATGTTCGAGTTTGCAGAAGATTTAGTTAAGTATTTGTCCATTTTTGGGCCAAGGTGTGATCTGTATCGACATTCGTCGATAGCACCCTAGCCCATCACTATTCTCGTAACCGGCCGGCGCGCGGGTAAGTATTGAATACGTGCGATCGCGTTGACAACCGAACACACACTCTTACTTACAGGGACTTACCCTGAACTACAGAAAAAAAAGCAATAGTTCAAAAAAAAATCCTTCTTTGAAAAAATATATAAAACAGCTGATTTTTTTCTCAAATTTTGCGTAAAATAAGAAAATTTGTTGAACCTTAGGATGAGTAAACCACCTTACAGATTACTAAATCCCTAACCGATAATCCTGCATACAAACACACATTGATCTGGCCGTAACAACAATAATACCATCAAAACAATAGCACTGTAGGTGCATCACCGTATCATCTAGATCTCAACCACGTGGGCCCAACCCAAGGTCCAACCCATTAGTTAGTATTCTGAGAGCAACCAGCCGTCTACCGCATCAGCTTATTTGGTCTCAAAGCTGATTTTGAATCACAATAGTTGTTGTGCAATCAACAATAGCCCTTGACCAAGACTGGGGACGCTGAAAACGTACAAAGAATTCTTGCAACCGATGCCCTCCCTTTGAAAATGAGACAATGCTATTAAAGACCCAATTTCGGTTTTGTTGCTCGCCGGCATTGTTTCTGTGAGACAGAGTAATTGCGCACAAATTCCGAGCGGTTATTGTCGATTGGTGCTTGATAAAGTTTCGGGATTGATATCCGAGCAGGCGTTTGTTCCTTTCAATCTTCCAAGTTTGGTTTAATGAAAGCTTCAGTATCAATTGCGAATCGATCATACTATTCTTTGTAGATACAGCATTGTCTGGAAACCAATTAAAATCTGGGTGTGGTTTTATTTGCGGCGTTATTTGTGTCACTTAAAGTAATTTGGTTCATTAAAAGAACATAATTCATAATAGCACTCATCAGTAGCACAAGATTTTAATTAATTTAGTTCAGCTGAGAAAATTAAATCATATGATACCATAAGCCTATGTTAGATCGATCACGACAAGATTAAAGTCTCGCCTACTCCACCAAGCTGCGTAACGGAGAATTGTTCACCGGCGGCAAGATGGGTCAACGACATAAGAACTGTCTCGGGTCCAACCCGGACACGATTGGCATAGGACCGAGAGCCTATACACAACAATAGCAGGGATAAAGAAGGCTGTGGATGATGATGATGATAAAGCTGCGTAAGTAGCTTCATACCCTACAAACAGCTCGCAGATCATTATTCTACCTGACATCCTATACTCCCAGTGCTGCTTCCAGCACTGGGATCGCTAAAGTTGATAAGACCATCCAAACCTTTGTCAATATCTATGTTTTTTCGTTGAGCCAAATTTAATCAATCCATAAGCATAATATCTGGCTTTTCTACCGATTTCCAAAAAAGACGAGGTACTCAATTTGACTGTACTTTTTTATTATTATTATTATGTTTGTTGCCTGATTTCTGTTTTTGTTTGATACGGTATACTTCTTTATTAGTCCCATAATTTTTTTATCAAAATCAGTCCAGAGATTTGATTTTTAAATCGAAACAACTGAAAAAACTAACGGCTTTATCGGCTAATCACTTTTCTTAAAAGAACTTGTTTTATTTCCAGATGGGTCACCGAGTCCCCAGGTACTCCAGCCTGCTGTGGGGAGTCTGCATCCCGAGCTCATGCAGCAGCTTCGACCTTGAGGAGGAACTGTCCTACAGACTTGCAGACGTTGGTATAACAGTGCGGGTACACAATACCATGTGCACGGTCAAGAACCCTAAGAGACCGTATTCATTTGCAAAGACTCTCTCTATGTAAGTAACTTACTATCCCTTAACTACTAACTTAACCCTAACTGAATATCTTAGTAGCTTCAAGTTGCCAATGAATGGTTTCTTCTAGGCAACTCGTACTTCAACTTAGATCGTATCATCGTTTCCTATCAGGCGAATACGGTGAAAAAAAAACTTGAGATGTCTATAGTTATAAAGACGTCATAATACGAGTAACCCATATACAATGAGGAACAGAGTGCCTAGTTGAGAAAAAAATTCTCAACGAGTAACAATGTAACTGGTTGGGAACCCACCATATAAACAGATTCCCGGATAAATGAAAAGATTTTGGTAAAGTTGTTTATTTAACGTTTATATACTGTTCAAAACTGTATTACATATGTCGAAATGCGTTTATTATGTTCGCAAAATTAAATAAGAGATGTAACAAGCAGGGAATAGCTAAAAAATCTATTTTATTAATATATCAGTGTCTCACTACACCCAAATACGCACATATCAATGTGCTTACTTAGAATAAATACGCTTAAATAGGAGTACATACTACATGGAATTCCATATATAAGGCTCTTTTAGATACAGTTTCAATCGGAAATGGATATGAACTGGACGTATGGAGAATCTACTCAATACGTCCCAAGTTTCACACATCAAGCTACTACTATAAATCCTTAATTATTTAATAATACAGAGCACGTAATCTATTGATAGTAATTAGTTACATTACATTAAATGCTCGATTTGCATGTGCTAGTTGCATCACCATTCCCAGCATAATATAATTATTGCATCAGACGTGAATTAAGATACACAAAGGTGTTTATGACGAATAAATAAGTAGGCTCATATATGTACTTAAGGAAGCTCCGAATGATTTTTCTCGTATAATATTAATATATCCGTAATGTAAATACTGTAGAAACCAAACATTGATTGCTAGCCTGCCTGCAAATCTTAAGAATGAAAAAAAAACAAGTATTGAAAAATGAGATGGAGTATTTACTGCAATCGTCAGGAATATATCCCAACAAAAAAAACTTACATGTCAGCTACCATCAAACCTACATATCACAGAATACTAACTGACAAGTTTTTTCCAGAACATTCTTCTTGGCAATATTAATGTTGTTGGGTCTCGGAACAGCACTCGACGATGGAAAGGAAGGACTGACCAATTTCGAAAAGCTCCTCAATGCGTTTTCTCTAAAACGCAATTTGAGGAAGGTATTTGATAAATCTGATGCACCGACGAAGATAAAAGGAGTGGACGCGTACAGAGGAATGAATGCTTTAGCATTGTTGATAGCGCATAAATCTATGGCAATGGCGCACAGTCCTTTCATCAACAAAGTGAGCTACGCGGAGGTATGTACTATTTTTAATTTAGAAAAGGTCTAGCCATTGAGAACTGTGTGACTACTGCTCCTTTCCCACTGCGTGTGATTAGTTTTTACAGACGTACTGTAAGATTTACGTCTACTTTCAACCTAGCGTCTGCCTGACGTCGACCTTCTTTGAGAATAACATTTGTTGCTGTAATAGCAATATTATTGTTGTGTGGCGAACTAGAGGTAATTAAATTTAAACTGCCAAATACTCGTAACATAAGTTCTAATAGTTGATTGCTACTTTTTGTGGTCAATACATTTTTAAGATATAATTTTAATAATAAATTGAGTATGTGTCATTACTCCAGTGTGATTTTGTTTATCATTAAAATTTCAAAATTCTTCATAAGTTAATACACTTGACACGCTAATGAAGTCTTCGTGTCAAGAACGCTCCTACAACCGTAGAAGTAAAAGGTCGAACTCATCATTCACCACGATTAACTTCTCTGAAAACTTCATAAATTCCACTTTAAACGATCAATTTTCGCTTCACCCCGATCTCTCTAAAGTAATTAATGAGTATATTGAGTAACTCTCTTTGATTTTAACGTGAACCGATTCTGGTAAGCAGTTTAAGGGATTATCCGCTTGGGTCGGCACCTCGAAAAGCGCTAGCCGAATTATTTTATCGGCAGCGGTAAAGTCCTAAAAGTTCGAGGACAATACGAATTCATCAAGGGCCAAATTAATCTGTTCCAGGTATTCGGAATGCCGTGGGCTGTGATTGGCCGCTCGTCTATATTGTACACCGATAGTTTTCTGTATCTAAGCGGGTTTTTGAACGCGCACAACCTTCTGCAAGATCTTGAGAGGAAAGGAACGATTGATATTAAAGGCAGATTCATTGCTAGATGGTTCAGGTAAAAAGTTGCCGTCATCATTATTCAAGATCAGATAGATAGATACATGAATGCTTTATTGTAGTTACACGAAACTTACAAAAATATAATTTTAGTTTTTAATTTAAGTGGCGGCCTGATCGCTAAATGTGATATACATAACATTTGTATTTTGTTAGAAAAAAAATATTTTCCAGCAGCAATACCACCTACGGACGTGTTTAGCTGCCGGTCGTGGAATACCTCTTTTGATACAATAAAATATAGCCTTTAGAGTTTAAACGGACCGCTCTACTAACACAAGAAAAACACTTTTAGTAATGTTCAACATCCGTCACATATAGATTTATTACATTTGGTTAATTGATTAAAATTAAATTCGGGAAATCCATTCAAAAGCAATTAAAACTTAATTCACTCATCTTCACCCAGTTCGATAGAATGAGCACGCGTACATATTTAAATCGTCATTAGTATCAAATTATTTAATTACAATGTATTTAATAGCTTGTAATTAGTTTGAAACTTGAGTCATCGATTGAATGTACTTAATTTTCTACTTACTTCCAAAAAAGAGGAGTTACTCAATTAGACTGTATTTTTTTAATGTCTGATTTCGTGGACCTTTGTTCCATTTTGATTTTCTCAAAATATTTGATTTTTAAATTGAAGTATCTTAAAAACGTTCTATTGACGCCTGCCGTAATAGAAATCACTAATCACTTTTTTAAAGTATTTTGAAGATTTTCTGAATTGAGTAGTACATCATCCGCCTTTCTCTTGGAGAGACAGCGGTCCCGAGTTTGAATCCTGGCGTAAACCCTGAGTGCCGTTCAAAACTTTGAGTTTAAATGCCTGCTCTGGGGTCTGACTGGATTAAATTCCTGTAGGAAACTATGAGCGTGTATTCGTGAACAATTTATTTCTTCATTTACCGACTTCGGAACGGATAAAATATATTGTTGAAAAAAATAACGAGATTAATTTTCATTACTATTATTTATTTTTGTGACCAAGTTTCAAATATTGTTTTTAGCAACATTACGTACCAATGTAAAGATTGAAATTATGGATCAATCTTATTGGATCCATTGTCCAGATCCAAATTGGATCTAGTGACAATTTTTTTTTTACAGTAGATATGTCGTGGATCTGATGAGAAGTATTTTTACCATAGATCTCAATAGATCCATTTGCCAGATCCCATATGGATCTAGCGAGAATTTTTTTTCCTCAATAGTTCAATTTTTTTATAATGGGTATCTACGGAGAAGCATTTTTCTCGCTTGATCCGTTAACCAGATCCAGATTTGAAAATATGTGTCGATTGAGGAATTTCTTTCTTATTAGATCATTCTCAACGGTGTGCACTGTGCGAAAACACGCGAAGACGAACTCTGTCAATTGGATGGATATATTTTCTTCTAAATACTTTTTATTACAAAGTGCAAGTCATAAATTATTTTGACCCATATAAGGTCACGTTAACACTAAAGAGTCCCCATGCCCAAACGTACCCATCAGGCTAGCAGCGTTCCCCTTCTGAATGGCCAACGAGATATGTTAGGCTAAAAGTTGACCGGATCGGGGATCACGCCCACAGTTCCGCAAACGATGTCCCAGATCCGCAACAAACTTTTTCGCTTCAGAGCCCCACGGACCTGCTGTCTCAACAGCAAAAGGGATGAACTCATAGCTTGTTTCAAGAGCAGAATACTTTTCTTCTTGGATTTAATTCCTCAGTAGACATGATTTCCCCGGGTAAAAACTGATAAAAGTTTAAGTCAGTTACTTTTTTAAAGCATTGTTTGTTTGTCCCCAGGCTTTTCCCGTTATTCGTCAGTTTGATGTTATTCTGCACCTACATCCTGCCTGATATCAACAATGGTCCTCAGTGGAACTTGGTCGTTGAGGAGCACAGCAGGGTTTGCCAGAAAAACATGTGGAAGAGTTTTTTGTTCATTCACAACTATTTTGGATTTGAAGAAATGGTACGTACGTATATGATAAGAGATGTGTAAGTTAAGTTAGTGGTAGCCTAGTCGGTAAACCCGTTGCGTCACAAGCAAAAAAGCGCGGGTTCAAATCCAGGTTCAGGCATGCACCTCTGATTTTTCCATTCATGTGCATATTACACTTAATTGCCACATGCTTAAATAGTAAAGGAAAACGTCGTGAGGAAACCTGCTTGTCGGAGGAGGTTAATAACTTTCAACAGGTGTAGTCCCCAACCCGCAATTTGGCCAGCGTAGTGAACTATGGCCTACGCCTCGTTCGTAGGGCAGACCCGTGCCCAGCAGTGGAACGTTATGAGTTGATGAGTAAGTGTTGGTATTGCAATGTTCAGTTTAGGTTTTAGTCTAAGAAGTTTGTACCTACTTTAAATATAGGAGCAATCCAGAGTCCGAGAATAATAAAATAAATTTAGGTGTCTGTTACAAAAAGCCTGTAACTGATGGCTTTGTATCGTCTATAACAATAATATATTTATATCTGCACGAATGTCTTGGCCATTTTTTTTAATTGAAGAGAAGTTCAGTGACCCCATTTGGCCTTATAATTAAATAATATAGTATTGATGATGTAACAAAGTGTCTATCACATCCTTGTAGGGATAGGTTTTGGTTTTTAATTGATCTGTACAATTTAACAACTTTATTTTTATTGCCGGTTATTGGTTATAGAAAAAAAAATTGCGTTAGATAAATCTAAAAAGCGTGTCCTTGAATTAATTGTTTTAATAGCGTGTATTATAACAACTTAACACCTTCCATTTAGATACATCATACCTATATTATGTATATAGGTATGATGTCTTACTCTATTAGATGTAATAATTCTATTGATAGCGTTAGGTAGGTAATTTATTATTTCAAAGACACGTTAATGTTAACTACGCATTGTTTCACAAGTTCTAGTTCTCATGTCTATTAGATAACTGATTCCGATCACTATGTCACCTACATTACATAGTTATATGGGATAAGCTATCATGCGATGCAATGATATTGCAATCTTCTTGGGACTTAACTAGTGTTTCGGTTCTTTACTATTCGTTCTCGTATTCTGTTTTTGTAGATAGAGAGTGTTTCTCTATTTTAGTATCCTGTGTAATTCTTTAAACTATGAGACTAACTTTGCCAAAAACAACCACATACACTTAACACTCACATTATAAAAACTTAACAATAAGTACACAACTAACCAAGTCTAGCATGTAAAAAATAAATGTAACAATAAATCATATCTAAACATGCTAATTCTCTATCCGGAGACGGAAAGATCATACGATTCTAATGTTGTTTCTTTTCTTCTACGGCTTCGGCTAACCAAGCAAGTGGAACCTGGCAGTATAATTGCAAATCATCTGCATAAAAGTAGATGGACGAAGTAAGATGAATCAAAATTGGTTTGATAAAAATAGCGAAAAAAAGAGGTGATAAGACGTCACCTTGAGGTACACCGGCAGATACGTCACACCAGGAAGAAAATGACTCTTCAAATTGAACTCTCTGCCGACGACCGTAACAACTGTGAAACCAGTGAATTACCGTTGGGATATGTTATTGGAGCGAAGTAAAGATAGTAGAATATCGAAATATATTGAGTTAAAAGCATTACTAAAGTAAAAAAATAAGTGCAAAGTAATAAATATTAAGTACAAATAATTGACAGAGTATATTCATTCCAATCCAAAATTTGTATAACAAGTAACCATAAAAGTGAATAGAATTGAAGAGAATAGTTATAAAAACACAAAAATGGTGAAGTAAAACATCGAGAGGAAACCATAGCATGGTGATAGGTGCTTTATACCCCTTGACTGACTAGCTACCACCCTCAATTTGATTAAATTTGTCCCAAGTACCTACCTAACACAGCCCCGGCAGCCTTTCTTCAGGGAAAGTTATTCCAGACTTGGCATGCTCCATCTACAGCCACAATGTCAACACTTCCGTAGTCGTGCGAGCTTGTTAAATGCTAAGCTGCTATTAACAAAAAACCCTGAAAATCGTGTATCGTTCGTCTGAACAACCTATTTAGAAAAATTGCTACAAGATCTGTCGCACATATTTCTCTGAAACTAGAACGAAATCCTTCATAAATACATAAATTACATATTCCCCATCTAAATCGTCGATAAACTTATTGTATTCTTTACAAAAGGCTCGACCACTTTTGTGTTGCGAAAGAATAAAGATTATGATCGATCACCAAAGTTTTCGGTTTGTTGTAAGACAGGCACATGTCTTCATATGATCCTGAATAAAATATCACACAACATTTTCGGGGCCAAACTAGTTTTATCAAACGAATTATATTTATAGGTCCTACTTTACCGAGGAATCAGAAGTAACTTGTCTTAACCTCATTAGTAATAAAAATTCATTTCTGAAAAATACTGTAAAAATTGTTGTTTTTCCTTACCCAGACAGTACAATGATACTTACGATTTTTATCTGACTTTATTTTAAAAAATCCTACTTTATCTTAAAAATGATGCTAGAAAGTAATAAAACAAAATAAAAATGTACGTATTTACGTCATAGACGTTAACCGCATGATGCGCCATAACAACGAATGTTAATTAATCTAAATGTCAAATCATTTTTTCAACTTACGAACATAGTCTTTGTTTGTGTATGAAAAACTTTAAATAAGGACATACCATTGACCTTCCTATTTAATAAAGATAATTGAATTGTAATGTTTTGCAAAGTTATAATACTTTACAATGTATGTGGGCATAGCAACAGTAACAAGTAGCACTAACTCCAAAGACTCTTTCTTAACCATTTCAAAGTGCCTATGTATAAGTGATCGATATCCTGAACAAAGTTATTAAAAAAATGCCTGAAGAAGAAGATATTGAGTTTTATTTCAAATCGTAACTAACCGTAGCGCTACTGTTCTTCTTTTTAGTTCTATTGTCAGCTTTGAAGCCTTTATTTGATGGGAATAACATCTAACTGCAATGTTATCGGCAAGGGGTGCTATGCCCAAAGAACTTTACTCATCAATACGAACAACTTTAATTACGGGACCAAACCTGAAATCAAGAAAAATAAATAAGGTTCACTGAAAAACTTAATTGGTAATCGACAAAAATTTATGAAACATCTATTTTTTTCTTTAATTTAGAGTTGACCCCATACTTTGAGTCGTTCCTTGGGACCTCTTTCGGCTAAGTACAACCCTAACCGATAACGGTTTATATTTGTTTTAGTTTTTATCAAAGTAACCGGTTTTATCAATATTTCAGTGCCTCACCCACACGCACCAGATAGGCATGGACATGCAGCTTTACGTGGCCACATTACCCCTGATGCTGGTACTGTGGAAGTACCGCACCCTGGGCTGGACCCTGGTCATCGCCATCGGAGTAGCTTCCACAATCCTGCGCTACCTGGCTGTCCACTGGTACGAGATCAGCATGATCGTCTATTACGGCATCTCGTGAGTACTCTGTGTGATTTCTCTTCAGACAGACAGACAGACTGACTGACAGACCCTCATAGTAGGTATACAAGTTGTTAATTAAACATTTGTGTGTGCCTGTCTGTGGCATCGTAGCTCCCAAAGGGATGGACCGATTTTGATTTGATATTTTTTGTACGAAAGGTGCATTAGTCGGCAGTGTTCTTAGCTATATTTGATGAAAATTGGACAAAGATGACCGCCTACACAAAATGACGAAGTACATTTTTTTTCACAACTCTCTTAATATGAGTATCAAATGAATGGGCTTGACTAGTAGAATACTATATATTATGATAATTTCAAATGCAAGATACCACAACAAATCTCGGGGTTTTTCCAATATTTTAATATTTACTTGTATAATACGTACGCGTAAGCCGCTGTGCCTAACGCATTTGATTAACACCTCACTAAATCCTCGTTTTACACTTAGAGTTACCTAGAGATTGAATACGACAATATTTATGTTGTTTATTTAGGTCACAGAAATAGAACAAATTGTAAAACCCGTCCCATATTAGATAAACACAACATGCAAACATATACCTGTGGTACAATACCTATCGAATTTGTTAAATCAATTTTGCTGGGCATTCTATTGGCACAGTGTAATGTTAAAACATGACGATTTCAGTCAGTTCAACTTATAAATATTAGGATTTACACAAGCTAGTATAAAATAAGCGTGTATTTTACGAAAATTTCGTAAAATACACGCTATTTACGTATTTACACGAATATTCATCGCGCAATTAAAATGTACGTAATATTAATTAAAAGTTCCAAACGAAGATAATATGCATTACATTTTGCATTTTAAGGAATGCTTTTTGTAATGAAATCTGAATTTAAAGGAAAGGTACGATAATGATCCTCGAGTATGTAGCAAAAAGTATATACGAGATTCGATCCCACGTAACATGCAAGAACATCCCGAGCTACCGGTGAAAGAAAACATCGTGGGAAAACCATAGCTTGGTGGTAGGACGTTTCCTATCACTCGACTGGCTAACTACTACCCCCAAGTTGTAAAATCGAATTGTTCGCTTTAAGACAGATTCGCTTTATGACAGATTCGCTTTATGGCAGAATCGCTTTATGACAGAATCGCTTTAAGCAGAAATTGTACAGTTAAGTACACTAAAATAGTGCTTAAAAGGTATAGGTTCAAACACGAGAGGTACAGACGTTCTTTAAATCTATATTAAACGAAATTCATGGAAACATTTTAGCAGATTTGATCCATACATTTCTGTTGCCCTGGTACTTTCTTTTCAATTTATTAATGTATAGTTGACCCGACCGGGAAACGAACCCGGGACTTCTGAGATAGTTATACCATGAAAACCGATGTTCTTGCAGCCACTCGACCAATGAGTGGCATGCCCGCCTTAAAAACAGAATTCCTGTAAAGCTTCCGTTGTATCGATTCATACAGTTACTCAATAAGAAAGCCCAGTATCAAGACAGAAATTTAAGAAGGATAGAAACCTTTTGTAAAGGAAAACGGCGTAGTTTAAAGTTAAAGGAGAAGGATATTAAAATTGACCTGATTATTACTAGTGCACTGAAAAACGAAATTACCGTATTGGAATGTTTAGCGTTCTAAACATTCCAATACGGTAATTTCGTTTTAACAATAATACGTGCAGGGTTAATTTAATACGTTGACTTGAACGTGCCAAGAAGCCTTTGTTTATTTTAACTTAATGTCAATAAATGGTTCAATTAATTATTGTCGAGTTGTCTGTACTTTTGCCTTAAAGCGAATCTGTCATAAAGCGATTCTGCCATAAAGCGAATCTGTCGTAAAACGAATCTGTCCTAAAGCGAACAATTCGTAAAATCTTTCGCCAAGCAACTAACTAAATATAGTAGCTCCAGTCTAGCTATACAAAAGATCACACAGCATAATCGATAGGTCAAAGACTTACAGAAGACGTTAATGTTAGTGTTTATTTTTAATATGTTTTAAAATTTTAAATTTAGTCGATATACTCACCAACTTGTATTGAAATGGGGTTTCATTTCAGAGTGCAGAAGTTGCTGGACGCTGCCAGATACTCTTACATCTTGCCTACTCATCGAGCCACGATCTACCTCATCGGCGTCGTGATGGCTTACTTTATGAAAACCAAGAAATTAAACTACACGCTTAGCAATGTAAGTTTACAAATTTACTAGTATTTTAACTTACGTGCATTTTATTTTTATGTTTTTTGTATTAATTATATGGGTTTTCACTACCAAATACTTACTTCTTGTCGACGCTACACGAAACCAAAATACTGTCCTCTACCTGGGTCAGCGCATCAGTATAGCCATTCAACGTGCAATGGGGCCTAGCATTTTGGGTACTCTACCAACTGGCAGCGGTTTCCTATTTAAGTTTTAATTATTAGGTATTGCTTTTGTACGTATGGAGTATAACTTGGTAAGTTTTAGTTAAATTTTGATTTTCATCATGTTTTTATAATATAGAAATTAATAATATCTATGATAACGGTTATGTCTACAACAAAGATTTGATCTAATAGGTATGTGCCCTCCAATCTTATTACTCAAGTCAAATTTTCATTTACTCTCTACAAAATATCGTCATTTGGTATTTATTGGTATTTACCTTCTACATCATATGGTCAATAAATATTTATTTATTTATATATATAATAAATATTTATTTTCATATTTATGTCAGTCATAAGCATTATTAACCCTCGATGCATAAACGACGGAGTGTTTAAGATTGACGTATATTTTTACAATTTTGATTTTTTTTTTCTGTTTGAGAAGTATAATAATCGGTAGTTTTTTTAGCTATGTTTAATGATAATCGTCCAAGATGCCCGTCACCACAAAATGGCGAAATGCATTTTTTTTTCCTTTTTGGTTCTTATTTTTATTAATCTTGTTTTGTGGTTTGCAGTTGCAAGTGAAGCTTCTTTGGTGGGGCTCCT
Source organism: Ligdia adustata (assembly GCA_947049295.1). NCBI lineage: Eukaryota > Metazoa > Arthropoda > Insecta > Lepidoptera > Geometridae > Ligdia > Ligdia adustata. The sequence goes on along the minus strand of OX346218.1, from coordinate 3,316,573 downwards.
TGGCGCTAGCTCTGGTTACAATGTGCAGCCCTTACCGGATGGGTCTAGAGGGTTACAAGTTCGATGCAGGTCCAGCGGCGATGTTTGCAGCCTTCTCACCCATAATGTGGGGCGTGTTCATGTGTGCGACGCACTGGGCTATTTGTAATGATTACGCAGGTTTGTCAAAAAATATTTTATATTCCAGTTAGAGCAGTTGTGATAATTTTTTACCTTTTGAAAGAAAGAAATAAAGAAACACATATATTTTAACTCACGGGATGCTATCCTATATAAGTTTCAGCGCTGATCCTATTTTATGAGCTCATTTCATTTCGAACTTTCCAAAACCAAACACTCAATTCACAATTTTTTTTTAACATTAGACTTATATCTGATATTGATTTTTTGGTCTTGTTCTTAAGTAATGCCATATACACTTGACCAAATTGGTCAGTTTGGTTTATAAACAAAATAACTGAGTTTTTAAATAATCGTTTGTAACTTTTTAAAGTACCTATTACATATTTGTTTTGTATTTATCACTTTAACACCTGGTTATTTATTTTACATTAATTTTTTATTATTTTTTCTACATTGCAGGCGTAGGCACGGCATTCTTAGAGTCGCGAGTGTTCAAGTTGTTCAACAAGATCGCGTACAGCGTGTACCTCACCCAGTTCCCGATATTCTTCTACAACGTCGGGGTCCAGAGGCACGTCGGGTACTACTCGCCTTTATCCCTTGTAAGTCTTTTTTTGAGTGTTACTAGATATTCTGCGAACAAGTAGGTACCTTTGAGACGTTCTTAGATTCCCGGGTTGTCAAGTTGTTCAACAGTTCTCGATATTTGTATACAAAGTCAGAATCCAGAGGCACATCAATTACTACTCCATTATTTTATGTACAGTAAATATTACTTTATTATTGTTTTTGAGTATTTTGTTACCATATGTTGTAGAAGAACGCTTATAACAATATTAATGTATTATGTCATTATAATTTTTGTAACTGTTTATTTTTGGATTTACCGACCAGCAGCCTGATTCAGGTAGCTTTTCCCACCGGATTCGAAAACTATGCAACTCAAATTACGCAAAGCTTCTTAGAAGACTCTAAATTATAACATTAAAAATCATTTGTAGATCTTTAGAAAAAAATAACAATCACATTTATACGTTTATGATATTGTACCAAGCTTTTCGTAGCGTAATTGGTGGTGCAAATTTTAGGAAAGTTACCTGAATCAGGCTACTGGAGATTAATCTACTTGCTCAATGTCACCTCCTTACACCGCGCCTTCTTATCTATTTCTCTGTTTATTTCCTTGTAGCAATTACCATCATCGTGTTTGGTCTTCGCGAATACCAATACCAGTAGATTGTTTATGCCCCGGGCAAAAAGTTGGTTTAACTTGAGTTCTTCCCATCTGATCTACTGTTGGTTCTATACACCAGTAGTACAAGTAGGAAAAATAAATCACATCTGTTCTACTAATAGAACAAGAAGGAAAAATATTTATCGGTTGTTCTACCAATACATCGAGTAGGAAAAAACAAAACTGTTCTAACCTTCTTGATCGATATTTTCTGCGTAATCTGTGGGTTAAAATTAATAGTTACTCGTACATTTGTTACAGCTGCACATACCAGAAGTGCTTTGTATCATTGGGACATCAGTAATAACCACCGTCGCCATCGAGATGCCGTTTAACCAAGTGCACCGAATATATTTTGGTAAATATTCATCTATATTTTAACAATACGCTTGACAAACGCATACTGAAATGATTATAGTGTTTGAATTGCATTTCATATAATAAGATTGATTAAGATTGATTAAGGGCGCTTACTGACAACCCAGATTTGTAGATTATTTATTCTATTTGCTTGAGTAAGAGAGAGTTAAGAGACATTCGGTGAACTGGAAACTTTGACACTAGAGTGAACCGTTCCGTCTATTAAAAAATTAAAAGCAGTTAAAAACATGCTGCAAAAATTATATTATACAGTATATATTTTTTACGGTTAGGTCACACAGATAAAAAAGAAACTATACGTGCAACGTTAATAAAATTTAAGATAAGTTATTCATATAAAGTAATAAAATATTATCTTTACAGGGCAATCACAAAAGAAACTGAAAGACAAGTAGAAGCAGACAAAGACTAAAGTATTAATTAGGTTAGTTAAGTATAGTTTTATAGACTTTATAGAATTGTAATTACTTAGCGATATGCGAACTTATTTAGAATGTACCTATCCTTTGACTACTTTTATACATAAACGACGATATACGATTAAAATAATGAGGACATTAAAAACTTAAACAATAAAAGAAATAAAATGATGGTTTTATATAAATATTTTTTTAATTCATTAACTTAATCGAAGACTGGCCAAATTTCTAGAGGTTTCAGTAAAAATTTGGTCAAGTCTAATAAACTTTGATGTCACTAGCGTAATCTAAGAGCTTTTAAAAGTCTATATAATAATATACCGTGCAAAGGGCTTACTAATTCTTAAAGTATCAATCAACAGCACTCACTTTTCTACTCTTATTGCTACTTTTCGTGGTTGACCAATTTATTGCTACTTTTCCATGGTTGAAAAATGCAAAATGCAAAACGACATGTATATAGGCACATCTATATACCTAGCGTTTGATACTTTCGTTACAAAATTTCGAAAGGCACTTGTTACTGGTCAAAGTTTATCTCCAAAGGTCGATCTATTCAAAAAGTTTTATCCCTCTCAATATTCAGAACTCTACTAACTTTCGTGTTGATATTGACGTTATAGAAGTTTTGTTAACTTTGAGAAATCGAAACCTAAACTCGAATGAATAGAATAGCAGTTTCCATCTTGCTAATTGCAAGTATATTTGGCAAAAAAGTAGGATGGTATTATTATTATTATATGCTATATATGATGTCTCAATTTTCCAAAATTTGAGAACGTTATTGAATAAACGCCATATTAAGAAAGTATATATTGGCTAGACTAGGGCGCAGAACTCTCTATTTGAATTGTGTCAGAATTGTAACTGCACAGTCGTTTTTGACAGATACGGTAAATAGCATATATCAATTTGAATACTAACTTTGTTCTATTTATTTTCATTGTTATTTTTTATATCTTTTTATTTTTTTTATTTATTTGGAAAACGATCATAATGACACAATGCAATAGCAGACTTTCCTCCTACATTATTTCCAAGTAAGGTTCTGCAGTTAAGGCTTTTATTAACTCTTCAACATTAATTCTACCAAGTACGCGCTACATTTGAAAGCATAGCACATAGTATCAAGTCGTTGTCAGCTCTTGACAGCTACTCTTGTATCCTCTCTGCACTCGGGGGGTATCCTGCCAGGTCTACACTGACAGTTGACGAGGCCAGTGGTCTGTTGGACTAGCCAGGCGCCTTCAGGGCAGGGACCCTGCGTGTTGAGGGTATGACAAGCACCGCCATACGACGCGGCGCCTTTGCGACTGTTGCAGGGTTCCATCTGGAATGTTGATATTATGTAAAGAATTAATTTTAAAAGCAGTGACGCAAAGAGTAATAAATATATAAAAATAAAATAACGTTTCACACTCATAGCTCCCTACTAGGATTCCGCCTGTGTTGCCATGCAACATTCACATACACACTCAGATTCGTAGATAGATGATCAACTCATCGTTCGAACAACGGCCACGACCGGGAATCGAACCCGGTACCGACGGTTCATAAAGCAAGCATGCTAGCAACTAGACCATGTCATCAAACAGTTAAACTACATTTTGTTCTGTAAACATTATTCTCTCACTGGATCAATTGTTTTTCTATTTACGAAATTTTAATTTTACTTGTATTAGCCAAATAGATTGAAATTGGCTGGTAAAGGTCCCGTAATCATCTTTTAATTTTAGTAAACATAATCTCCCAATCAAACCCGCAGAATGATATAAAAAAATTGAATATGTATACCAAGTTTCGCCAAGATTCACTTTCCTCTTTCAAATTGAAAAACGAAAGTGACATTATTGTCATTGCCGAAGCAGAGACGCTACGCTCACTCAGGTACTCTGGTATTTCAACGTACGTCTCTCCTATTACAATTCCCGCTGGTACAAGCGCAGACTCCGTTGTGGCTGAGGCCGTCCAGCGCCGGTCGAGCCTCGAAGTCGAACGCCACAACCTCTCCGATAGGGCAAGGGTCAGCAGTTCCTGGCCGGTAGCAACGACGACGCTCTGGGACGTATAGGCGGCCTCTAGCGCAAGGAACCTGGAATTTAAAGGAAATTATCAGCTTACTCTAATCCATTGCTGAGCATAAACCTCGCCTAATGCACGCCACTCAGACTTATGCTATCTTTGCTCGTAATCATCGCCAGGTCATCATACACTACGTTTAAATGTTCGCGGTCCACATAAGAACTCGTCTACTCCATCGATTGTCAGTTCTACGACAGCGAACTCCATTTTACATCACGCAAACGCAAATAGATAAGACATGAACTATAAGTAGATATCGTAAAGCAGAGAGACTGGGCAAATAATTACAGTTTAAAAGTACTTACAGTGTAAACGTAGTGTTTTGGCGCGCCTAAACACTACGTTTAAACTGGTGTAGGATTAACATATCCGTACATAACTGGAATACATACATGTACATTTAGCGTCAAACCGTTTTTCTACTTGTCTTGTGATGGAATCAAAATAGGGAAATCAAATCACTTCTGACTCGTGGTCAACCGTTCTGACGTAATTTTACTAGGAAGGACGTAAAAGGGAATAGTTTAGGATATAGTTCTGAACTTAAAAGAAGCATTGTTTTTACTTTCGTGCATCGCCCTCCTCTTGCGATCATTTCGTCATGCGCACAAGGGCCTCTGGTATAGAGCCTGTAGCAGGCTCCGTCTGTTGCTCGAGCGTGGAAAGACTTGCATCTGCACTCCGCCATGGATCCTTGCTTCTCCACTGCGCTGATGGAAAACGTGTGGCCTTTTGGACAGGGACCCAGGGAATCTGAAATGTATTTCTGAATATGAGATACAAGTATACACACGAGAGTCGACCGCTTGTAATTAATATATTGTCCTGTTATTTAGTTTAGTTTATTTTTAAATTCTAATAATTAATTTAACACGACCGTGTTTTTGACAATATGTGAATAGATATGGAAGAGCGGGACCCTCTGTCACAAGTATTTTTATACTTAAAACCTCCACTTTTTTATTTTGATTTGATTTGATAATTCTGAATATAAGATAAGCTGCATCCGAACTGACCAGTTGTGAATTTTCATTCCAGTGCAGACTTAGAGAAAGGAAAAGCTGTTCGGAATAACTTTTTATATATATAGATGCTTTTTTTTGTAAGGGTTCACCTACTTGGTGTAATTTAATTTAAAAGGTCCATTATAATTTACTCCATTCAGTTAGTAGTTTCGTTACAAAATTAGAATAGCAGAACATTTTCTACAAATAGGCGCCTGTCAAACTGAAGTCGGTTCTTGCTTTTTCAAAAATATTCATTTTCACCCCGTAACATCTCACTGCTCGTGTCTCCCCTATGAAGAGGGCGTTGGCCATAGTCCACTACGCTGGCCAAATTGCGGGTTGGGGACTTCACTTAACTTCGAAAGCTACTTTCTCCGACAAGCAGCCTCATGATGTTTTCCTTCACCGTTCAAGTAATAGGTAATCATAATGCACACGAGTGACAAACGCGTGCATGCCTGAAACTGGGATTGAACCGAAACTATCGTCTGTAAACTGTAAACTGTAAACTGTAAAGCAAGGACTTACCAACAAGACTACTACAAACTTTCAAAAGTATTATTTGCTCCTCATTAGTTAAATGAGCTCCAATTTGCCTAATACCTTCTCCTTCATACTAATGAATACAACTGAAGGTACAACTTGCAGAATACAACTGAAGGTACAACTCGCAGACAACAACTGAAGGTACAACTCGCAGACTACAACTAAAGGTACAACTCGCAGGCAACAATGCTAAGTAATCCCTCATGTTCTTAAATAAAATGTTATTCTATTCTATTCCTCACCTAATTCATAGCACGCTGCGGTTTCATTATGATAGTGCGGCAGATGAGTCTCGCAGCCACACTTGGCCCCGGGTAGGAACAGCTGGCCACGTTCGCAGGGACCCCGGGTGTAGTGCGCATAGCAACTGCCATCGGACGGCCAGTAGTTAGGCCCGTCAGATGTACACTGGAATTTACAAATAATGAATGAATGAAATGAAAACTCGTATTACTAGCACACCACACGTAAAGATACAGCAAAAAATATATAGATATAAACAATGGTAGTACATTTGGCGGTCATATCGCCTATAGTGAATTCTTTGGATGAACCTTTTGATGGACATTATTAATATTTTACTAAAACAATTGGTATAAAAAAATTAGAAAAGTAGCAATTTCACTGCGATAACCTAGCTGGGGCAAACAGTCTTCAAATTTGTAGCCACTGCCGTTGGATTGTATAGTCTTACAAATTCTATCGTCACTGATAGCGGTCATTAATCGTTTTAGAACCAAGATTAAGAGCGTTCGTGGATTTCGCGGCTAACATTCCTAATATTGACAGTGCTTGAATGGTCACGATATCCAGAAGGATGCAGGTTCAAAAATGTTATTTTTGTAGATACAATGACAACTCGTGACAACGAGTCGTTCATCCGAACACCTTGTAACTAGCTTTTAATTTACTAGTATAGCTACTTCAAGGCAGTTATATGGTTAAGGGCCCTCTTACGAAATACCGCTTTAATACGTAGGTTTTAGCAATCAAATTGTATACTTTTCTTACTTGATAAAAGTAGTTTGATTTCTCTTCTGTAGCAATGATGAAGCGTATTATACATTTTTTGCTTATTTATTTGAAATTAACGTTTTTCCCTCTATGGTTTAGTAAAAAATCGTGCAGAGCTCATTTTAGAATTCTAGTTTACAGATTCTGTTGAATACAATACATCAAAAAAAAACTTTTTAGTCTAAAAATATTATGTGCTTCAATAATGATGAAACATATTTTAAATAGATGCTTTGAATGAATGAATGAATGAATTAACTCTTTATTGCAGACACACAAACATCAAATATACAGGAAAAACCTTACATCTAGTGTCACAAGTGGCATTGTACAATTGATAAATATTTTTGTTCTTGCACAGTTTTCTTAAAGTGCTCCGAAACAAGTACATATATCTTTAAAACACAACTTTATTTTTACGAAATTTTGTACCATTATAATATTTAGTATAAGCTCAGTAAATATACAAATAAATAGTTTTGAAATCTTTGTCTTTATTAGTTTTAATCAACAATACAAAAGTACTATACCTATATTTCACTGCGACGCGCGACGGCAACGTGCGCTCAGTTAGTATGGAGCCGCGCCCAAATGTTACTAGTTAGCAACTAGTTAGCAATACGGTAAAAGCGTATTTTATATATATGTAATGTTATATATATATATGTGTAATTTAAAAGCTTCTTATTAGCTTTTTCTTTTGTTTTGTTACATGACAGACAACAGCTAATCTGATCACAATTGAATATCACGACAGCATTACATCCTGAACCGAACTATCCATCTACTTAGAGACAATTACGGCTGTAAATAATCTTCACCTTTACAAGAATCTAGGTCCAGGGAATCGACTGCAACTGACATTAAACTAACATCTAATGACCTGCCTGACCCACTTAGAAGATATCCGGAAGTGCGCGCAGCTGAAAGGTTTCTGACAGTATAATTGGATAGACGAGCCATCAACATCCATCTATAGATAATTTGGAGTATACTATTGGGTTTAATTAACCATAAAAAATAATCTAAGCTTTTATAAAATCAGTATGACCTTATTCACATTTTCTATCTACGTCTAAAAAAGAAGGAAAACTCAATTCGATTGGTTTTTTGTGGTTGATGCCTAATTTCTCGGAGACGGGTCGACCGTTTTTTTCTTTAATGAAATGTCATGAGGTTTGGTTTTTAAATCGAAATAACTAAAAAGTTCTATCGGCGCCTGCCGTTATGGTACTCAGTAGTCACTGTTTTTTTTAAATAATTTTATTTTAGTATAGATATTCATAGTACATTTATCGAGAAGTTGTAGTAGTTGGTTGTAGTAGTTTCCAAAATCTAACATTCCAGGCAATACTTACAGTACAGTTAGCAAGACCATCCTCTCCAAGATCCAAAATAGATCCTGCATAGCAAGGCCCCTGACTCAACCTGAAGTAACATTGTCCATCTTGCGGCCAGTAGAGCAAGGTTTCATCGGCGCACTGCTGAGGCCGTACGCACATGCCTTGTCGTTCACTGGAATAATAAACACCACGGGATTTGGATTACTCACCGCACTAACACAATAGACTTCTAAGGACGATTTTGCAACTACAAAAACCCATTTGAAATTTGCTACGGAATCCGCAAGCACAACGCCATCTAAGTTCTTGAGAATTTTATAGCTGCTGTAAAAGTTTAAATAGTTTCGTGCGGTAGACGATGATCGCAATAAAACTAATGGTGATTTCGTAATGCCACGTAAACGAAATCGAAGAGATAGTTTACAAATAAATAGCTATAAAAATTGAGGTCTCATCTGATGACGCTCCGAATTATCATAATAGGAACGATTCCATCGTGTTTTGACACAGTGTCTTGTGTAACCGTGACCCGACCTAGCGATGCAATTTGGATAAAACAATGCCAATGTGAAGAGAATCCTACGCAAATGAATGCTCTTCGTATCTCGGCATCCGCGTAACCTACTAGCCTCAATATGAGGACAAACCTTAAGTTTTAAGTATTCGTATGTAAATAAGAAATTGACAAGTTTGTGGTGACATGATATCCATAACACTTGATAAGTAACTTTAACTGACGTATAAGTTTTTATTTTTTTAATATTTTATTGTCAATAATATAGGTAGGTATCTGTTTAATCGATTTAATTACAATTCTCATTTCACTATCTTAGAAATTTTCATATATATATTAAAAAAAAAGTTATTAGCAAAAACTCATATGATATAAAAGTGATATGTAAAATATAATAAATTAATTGTCTTTCTTGCTTTATTTAAGTTAGAGGTATATTAAACTCGCGAACAATTTGGATCAAGGCATCAAAATGTATGAAAGAGTTGATCTTTTTCTTGAATTTAGGGTTGGTCCCAGTAGTAGTTCCTTATGAAGAATATAGTAATAAACTTGTATTATCAAGAAATCTTATTGGGATGCTTACCCACCCTCGCTTGTTGAAGGTCTCCTCTACTGGCGCAAAGTATTCTCCAGGGCGGCACGGGCCTCTCTCGAAGAGCTTGTAACAGGTGGTACTCCGAGGAAGCTGGGCGGTTCCAGGAGGACACTTGCACTCCGCCACAGTCCTACCTCCCCACCGACCTGGGCTCAGCTCTTGGGTTTCCGGACATGGATAGCCTTTCTGAATACAGAAATATTGTTTTTAATGTCTTAATTGCTAGACTAGTACGAGTTACAACTAGTAATCTATCAAGAAGACAGCGCAACAGAAACTGCAAAATAAAGAAATCCAGAGTTAGTCGAAAATAAAGTAGTTGATTGCAACTAATTTTACTACAATTTAAAGCACAATTGAGGTTTATAAGAAATTGTGGTAAAGACATATTAAAAGATATTGAGAGATATTATAACTCTCTGGCTCTGAGAAATCTAAGGAGTAATAGAAACATTATTGCCGACCATTAATTTCACTGGAACTCAAACCACATAGCGTTTTATAAGAATTAGTTTTACGTAAAATATAAAATATTGAATTACAACCATCATGCAGGAATATTATTATTGATTCCATATAATATATTACTTTGTATTGTAAGTGTTTATAAGTAATAGGTGTGTGTCGAACTTCTCGTCAAACAACATAATCAAGAGTCCATTTCTATTGTTTAACAACTAACAATACATCGTAAAGAATCTGTTGGTTGCCAAATTATTTGATTGCGCGAGATAATCCCAGTTAATTATCTGTTTTCCACGATTAACAAAAAATACAATGGAATGATATCACTGCGAAGCTTTATCAGTCTTTGATCTGTTTCCTGATTTATTTGAATGAGCAAAAACACAGTTTTTTAGTTTCCCGTACCCAAAGGGTAAAAACTGTCGAAAAAGGGATCCTATTGCTAAGACTTCGCTGTCTCTCCGTCCGTCTTTCAATTTGCTGTAGCTTATGAACCGTGTTAGCTAGACCGTTGAAATTTATACAATCGATTTTTTTTAAACTGAATAAAATTGATAATTGCTTAACTTTTCATTCGGTGTTTACATAAGAGCTTATATTTGATTATTCAATTTATTATAAATTTTATTATAATAAAGCAACGAACGCCTACTACCGACTCTAGTTTCATTTTAGTGCTCATAAATCAACTTGATAGTTATTAATAAAATAACGTATAAACCTAACATTCTGATAGGTTTAGATTTGATAAAGGATTTAGTCATATCTTTGATAGAAAGCTGTACATGAAGTTATTTAACGTATAGGTATTATAAATTTTCTTGAAACCTATCGTATTAATTAAACAACAAAGTAATGAAATGTTGGGGATATAAGCTTATCCCAGGGACGCTACTCGACCTTATAGTTGGGTTTCTCGTCTCCACCCGCAGGCCCGCTATCTATTAAATAATATTATAGCTTTACATATTCAAATCTAATCAACTCTAAACCGAGAAAGGACTATTAAATTAATAATCGCTACATTCTAGGCAATAACCGTTCAGAATTTTCTCCTTTAACACTGACATAACTTAGCAGAAAGTGACGCGACACTGTTTTCTGTAGTAACTCGTAGTTGGGTAACAGACTCGATGACCTGACATTTGACCCTGGCTCTCAGGAAACATGATCCTCAGATTAACTTGGAGAGTTGTTTATAAGAGGTTAAATATTTCATTGTCGCATAACTTTGGATGGAACTTAATAAGACCATAATGAAGTAGATATATGTTTTTGTAAAATAAAATCAGCGTATCACAGACCACGATTCAGGTAGTTTTTGTTCAGTTTATAAAGAATTTCTTAACTCTGATTTTAGGACCAAATTTAATTGCCAAAATTGCTCAGCAAATTTGACCTTGTGGTATCTAGTGCCATAGCCATCAAACCTCCCTTTTTAGGAAACGATACTTAGAGAGTGGCTTTCGCTAGATGTTTGGATCAATTGTCGGATACAAAGGGCGGTGATCCTCAATACGGCACGCATTGACAGGAGGTTCCTCTCTTTATACCCCTATCGCCAGGTAGCTTGGCCTCTGCCCCGCTGCTGGCGGCATGGCGGTTTAAGTTTTTTATAATAATATATTTTTTATTTGTTGTAAAAAACTTAGATTTGGAAATGAGCATTCATTTAAGTTCCTAAGAGTCATACTCATAATAATGTACAATTCTTGTAATTCATTCTTCTGTTTGAAATTTACTAAAAGACTAAGATATCAGTCCTATTATCCTGTACGTCACAAGCTATTTTGTTCTCTATTTCTTTCTATGTCTATACAAAAGAAATAGCTTACTTTGTTTTTCTCTACAAAGTATATATCTGTAGAACAAAATATTGACCACAGTTACAATAGCACGTAGTGAAAAGCTTCTCTATTCGCTCCGCACAACCAACCGAACTAGCCAAACCCTCCAACAGTTCTTGACACGGCTGAGTAACAAAGTAACAGCCGACCTTTGAACCGAACTCCTTGTAACACGTACTCTTTCGATCCAAAACTTTTTATTGCTCTTCCGTTCTGAATTTAAAATGACAAAAGTTTTGTTGAGAATATTATAAAATTGGTGAGAGTTATACGAATATGGCAAGTTGGGAGGTTGTATCCACTTTGTGCAGCTTTTGATTAAGGATTTGAACAAATTCAATTTATAATCTGTTGTTATTTTTTTCAACTAAATATTCAATTGAAAAAATTCAACTGGACTGGTTTGTTGGAAAAAACATTGAACGTATAATGTAACTAACAAATTTATAATCATCATCATATATACATCGTGTAACGGAAAAGTGTGACAATACTTAAGGGTTATAGTCTACCCATCAAAGTGTTTTACCCATTGTAAAACGAAATTTTGCAAAAGTCGAGAAAAAATATTGCGTCCTCCATACAATTTGAACGATTACGTGACCAATTTTTGTATGGAGAACCTAATATTTTTTCTCTAATTTTTCAATATTTTTATTTACAATGGTTTTACCTTGGTTGGTAGACTAACATGTCTAACCTGTCTCTTACCTAACCTTAAGTATTGTCACACCTCTCTGTTACACGTTGTACCTATATGCAAATCTGTTAATTAAAAAAATCATAAAAACTCCTAATTTTCTCTTCTTTAATTCTTACGTCCTTTTTCCAGTCATCGAAATCAGCTGATAAAAAAAGCCGAAGTAGCAAAGTTTCTCTCCGAAGGATCTTATAATTGTAGATATATGTAACAATATGGTGTGAAGTTGAGGCAAATTAATTTCAATCTATATTGTAAACTATTAGCAAAATCTTTTCGTAGATCACAACTCAAAATATTTCTTTTTGGCAATAAAAACATATATCATGTTTGTTTTGTAACTTCGCCAAATTCGTCAAAAATGAAGTGGATCACAAACGCGAGACAACTAAAGAAGTAAACGACTGATATACTGCATAATATTACATACATAATGCGTTGTGCAATAGATATGATCTGACTTGCTTCAGTAATAAAGTACACAAAATTATACTAATAAATTCACAATAACGTATTATGGTCATCATTCTGAGACGTAGAAAGTGCAGCATTTGGTCTGTATAAAGTTCATAAAAGAATAATTTTAAAAAACTAGTATTGATTTGCAAATTTTTATAGAGCGATCAATTTTTTTCGCGATATTTGAGACTCATTTCTTGAGTGCAAATAGGAGGAGGTTCTTAATTCAACTCAATTTTTTTATGTCTTCGATGTGTGGTTTCTTATAGACGCCTGGATTTATTTAGAAAGTTATTTTTTTTTTAATTAAAGTCGGTTGTCACCGACTTGCTTCAAACCGGCTTCAAAATAGGACGAGGTTTTCAATTCTATTGTTTTTTTTAAAGTAAGTATTATAATAAATCAAACGATTTTTTTCGGCGTGTCAATGCGGCTAGCTACTAGGTACGCTGCCCTTTGGTTGTGGATTGGAGCATTTAGATTCTCTGAAGGTCTGAAATGATCTATAGGTAATCTTTCTGTGCCTACCCAGTAGTATATATATTTTGGTAAGTATAATTATAATAAGTAAGTATGTTATATTTTAAGCCTCAACACAATAGTCGATAACTCAAGTTCCGGTGTGACCAGTTTCGGCAACATTTTGCATAATAGTGGCAGGACCGTGACCGCGACTGGTTTCCGAAGAGACCCGGTGACCTACTCGAGACACCAACAAGAGCATTTCGACATCCAATCAAGCGTTTTATTAGCCATTTCTAAAAGTCATCAAAACATCATTATTATTGTGAAGTAATCTGGGCTACTGTTTTAGGTTTAGTGGTTTTCTTATTTTTAGACACAAACTGCCTATAATGAGCTTGTAGACCGAGCTCAGTGGGGTCTATGATCTATAAATACAAAATACAATAATTGTATTTATAGATCTTAGATGACGTTCATTAAAATAGAAGGTCTATGTACAGCAGCGGATTACAGGCGGACAGTGATGATAATAATAATATAATGTCTTCAAGGGGGTAAAGGTACAGGCAATGAGGTTTTATGATCAATGGCTTTATTTATATAGCTCATAATACGACCTTTTCGACGACAATATTAATAGTCTGTCTATTATACCACGTCTACTCATTCTAGGCAATGATTGCCTTGGGTTTTCTATCATCTAAAACTACTGACAATTACCTTTCCAACATCTTGTCACTATATGGAAGTAAAAAAGAATAATGATAATTCGCTTTCCACACACTTAAGAAATCGCAATGAGAATATGGTAATCGTGGCTTACCCTTACCAGTTAAGTACAATAAAATCTAGAGCAGTTTGTTTGGTAATATGCAATGTGAAAGACTTATTACCCGCATATGTGACATGCAAGATTTTCGTCATATTATTTCTCCATACATACATCAAGCCATTATGGCTGTGTAAAAAATAGTATTGGTACAACGCGTTCAAGCTTTATTAACTCTCTTTGTAAATGTCTTGCGTCATTGACAATGTCTGGAAATCTAGACGCGTTGAACTTATACCTAGGTATTTATTATCTATTTACGAAAACCTAATCGTGATAACGGGGCGAGTGAAGCGTCACTGGTAGTAATATGTTTGCTTATGATTGGTATAATGGCGAGACATACAGAGCACATTCCTGACAAAGAATGCTAATAATAAAAAGTCCGTCAAGAGATGGCCTTTTTAAAAGTAGTACCTAAAACTTTATTCTAGGTCATCATAATTACTAAGATATTTATTTATATATCTTACTGCCGCACTCAGAGACGTCAATGGTTACTTAAACAATCACAAAGTAAGGATTAAAAAAAAACAAATTAGTTTTGTTTAGGTCCACTAACAAATCATGGAGTGACCCTTAGTGGCAACTTTAAGCAAGTAAAATCTTTACTTAATTGATAGTTTAAGTAACCATTAACGTCTCTGAGTGCGACAGTTAGTCTCTCCGAATTAGGCAATCGCCATCATGTTTGTATAAATGGAATGGACTGTCCGAAGGCCCCTGACATGTTCTACGTTTTTTACAGAACTAGCCCCGGTAGTGATTATTTGTTAGTAACACCCCGCGTTCACACAAATCCTACATGACCAAGGGAACTTGGTATCAATGCCCTGTTAAATTAGTTAGAATATTGTACCTAGCTGTTTTCTTTTCTTGAATCTTGCACAAAAATTTACTTTGTCCGTTTCTAAAACCATTGAGGAACGTCTACATAGAAAGTACCGTTAAACAAAGTTATTGACCGCTTAATGGTCTCGACAATGCCCAAAATACACTGAAAAGTATACTGACACTTCTGTCAGACAGGTTGAAGTCCCTTGTTACGCAATACGTGACAACAGAACAGACTTTTGGTTTCCCGTAACATGCACTTTAGAAGTTGGGATGGGAATACACGTAGGTAAAGACTAGTAAGACATTATTGGGTTTACATACAAGCAGTTGATGGAATCTCTAGCGACAGCTTCTCTGTAAAAATATCTTTGTAGATACAAAGTAACTGATAAATATTTTGACGATCAGTTAACATAATATTTGTCAACCATCGGTCAGACCAACGCTATCATAAAAATAATTCTTATCAGCCCATAGAGTCTCACATAGCAGTGAGACGCTATGGGTCTCCCTTCTGAAGGGGGTGTAGGTCAAATTGAGGCTTGTGGACTTTACTCGTCTTCGAAAGGTACCTTTCCGACAAGCAGATACCCTCGCGATATTTTCGTGGTAATTAATTATAATATGCACATGATTGAAAGAGCTTTCATTCATAAGCATACTGTGCACCTCTAAGTAGAGATGCATGCCTCCCTGATGCTTGTGGTATCGAACCCACCCCTTCTCGCTAGACATGCAAGCAGGTTAGGAGTACGCTATCAACAAACTGTCATATGCAATTGACAACTTGTTAATATTGTGTACATGATTCAATAACTAATGATGCGAGTGACTTGGTCACGGTCATGACTACTCTGTGCTCTTTTTATGGCTTTGAACTACATTCAATTATGTTTATGCAACATAGATTGTACAACCGTCATGCTAACACTTCCTTCTTGTTATGTTACGACGTCTAAGATGATGTCTCCAAGTTCATCCAGTGAACAGGTCGACAAAAGATTGAAAGCTAAATAGGATGTAAATATTTGAGGGTAGAACATCTTATAAATTAAGCTCTGAGAAATGTCCGACAATGAATTTTCATATTTCTACCAGTACCTCTAATACCTCGAAACAACGGCACTATTTATTTATCTGCAGAAAAAGATCGCATAAAACCATCTTCCGCATATCTCCACGCCCATCACCGCTCGGACGTAACAAGTTCGATTAAATCAAGCATAATCATCGGCCGTAAATTTTCAGTTAAAATGTTGACATTCTAACTGAAAATTATAGATCTATTATATTATATTTCTATTCTATTATATTTCTTGTAGGATTGGGAACTTAACTAGCAAACTTTTCGTAGCTCTACCTAACAATGTATTTCCTGCCTTACAAAAGAACTATTTGTTTACATCTCTATTGACTTTTCTAAACTCTTCTATCTATTTATTCCCTGTCTAACTAGCCAACATTGTTGTGTGATCTCATATCTATTCAAGCAATGGTGGCGGCAGGAAGCGCGGGTTGTCATCCACATGTCGACATCAGCTCTAATGAGGCGCGAAGAATGGGAGATAATTATGGTCTTTACAAGCAACTATTGAATACTGATGGACGACAAAAACGAATGAAGTATAAAATCGGACTAAAATGTAGTTATTTCAGAACGATAAAAAGACTTTGGTTTAGCTAAGTACCTAATGAATTCATAATTGGGACTAGGAAGGAATGTACATGAACAAAACTACTGAAAAGTATTTTTAACGTTACTCTGAAGATACCTAAGGAATTATCTAATATGCCAAAAAACCATGCATGCTTATTTACATATATTATTCTGTAACCACTTGAGACACACTATATTTATTGTTACCTTGTAAATAGTGTAGCATTTCCCATCATTAGGCCAGTACAGCATGAGCCAGCCTCTAGGATGCGCTGCGCAAGGGTTTCTCCTGACATCCGCCCACGGGGGCGGAAGAACAGCCGCCTGACTACCGCAGAGCAACGCAGCCAGCCACATCCAAGTAGCCATCTTCGCAGCCGCTTCACTTCACTACAGCTACTTTACTGCACTACAGCCACTTCATTTCACTTTATGTCCTCATATTGAAACTAGAATTGAGCTTTATGTCCGGAATTCACTTGTCCGTGAGATTCACGTTGGTGCACCTCGTAAAGTTTTATACACTGAGGACTTTACTGAATAGCGATCACATTTTGCACTCTATAAAGTCTTAATAAAGTTCAAGAGCTATTTAGAGACCTGTTTTGAAAATGGTTACATAATTTATAATATCTACTTTAGAAACGCGATAAGGCTTTCATAGCTTTTCAAATTTTTGATGCATGTATGTATTTATCGGAAATCAAACTGTTCAGACAGACTAGAAAAATTGTAATAAAATGCACAGAAAAAAAAACAAATCTAGAAATCTATAGCTACAGTGGAAGCTAAGCTAATGTCTAAGAAAAACGTTCTAACCGACAACCTTTGGTTATCTAACGAAACGCAAACGCGTAGAAATTACGCGACTGCCCTACAAGTTAAACTGTTACAAATGAAAGAAATAATATCGCCCTGCTGACCTGACAAACGCAAGACTATAAGCCAAATTTCCACTCGTGGATTCAACCCAAGTTTTCTGTATTCGTGCGGCCTACTTTTATCTAGATAGCCACCACCAGCAGTAGGCTTGTTTGTACATTATCGCCTGTTTCCGCAACTCGTTTTGCATTCTGTGTTAGGTCAGTATAGCCCACTTCCTTGATTTATGTATTAATATTCGTATTACGATGTTCGGAGTGAATCTGCCGCGTGGATATAAATTATTGAACAAATGATCGATCGAGTATCGTGACGAAATGTATCTATAATAATGTATGTTAAGTTATGCGATTTGAATAATTGTGACATCGCATCCTGCGGTAACTTTGAAATAACATATTTGGATATTACTACTAGAACACCTTATGAGATAAATTAAGCTCTGAGAAATGTCCGACGATGAATTTTCATATTTATACCAGTACTTCTATTACCCGAAACAACGGCATTATTTATTTATCTGCAGAAAAAGATCGCATAAAACCATCTTCCGCATATCTCCACGCCCATCACCGCTCGGACGTAACAAGTTCGATTAAATCAAGAATAATCATCGTCCGTAAAGCTCTCTAAGGTATCCGATCGATGGTAAATGGTAGGTAGGAAGCCAGACTAACGGTAACAGTGCGAGTTACCGTTGTATCGAGTGCACTCAGCCGAAATATACAAATAAGAAACTGGCATGGAATTATAACTAGATTTTGAACGCGCGAATATTATTAAAACCACAACCTTTGTAGCTAATCGCGACCCTTTCTAGGTAACCTTTGTAACCCAGAGCAATTATTATTTTGCTTTAAAATTGGATTCGAAATATCCTCGCACAGAATGCTCGCGGCTCAACGGATTCGACTAACGATCGACCATCGTGAATAACGACGAATTCAGAAATATGTTACGTTTATTCTTCTCCGAATTATATCCAAATACTTTTAACTAAGTAGTTGTAATAAGAGCCGCGTGCGTAACATTTCTGCGTGAGTTAATTCAAACGTTTAGAGATGGCTCTCTGAAAACCGTAATACACTGGCTTGGATATACATATTAAACTCTGCCTGCAATTATAAGTATATATTACGTGGTAGGTAATGGTCGGCGACTCAAAGGAAAAGCCAGAGATTTTCATCTTGTTAGCGGTCAGCATAATCGGCCATGTAATGTAATATCAGCCTTACATTACATAATTATTATGTAGTAAATAAAATTGAGCGCGTTACATATTTTTCTATAATTACTAACAGAGATGATTAGGTTCATTCGTGGACTTGTAAACAGGTTTATGTTAGTTTACCTATACTTAAAGCAGTCGTAGGTATGCTATTCGCAAAAACTAGGCGGTACAAACATGTAGGCAAGAGTAAAAATATTCCAAAAATGTTCTGAAATTTATATTGTAAATAAGATATATATCTACCTACTTACTCGTACCTATCTATATTGGATTAGAATTATAGAGGAGAATTTTTGTTTAGGGATGTACAAAGCCGAAAGAGGGTCACTTTACTCATCATTATGTACAGCTTTCAGAATGCAACAAACCAGAAAGCGATAAAAAAACAACTCTGCCAAACCAAAAGTTTATTGGCCGTTGGCAAAATGTGAAATAGCAAATTTTTTTTTTCTAATCCAGAGTTTGTACTCGAACAATACTGAAAGTTGTTCCTTATAATGGGTATAGTGACGTTGTTTCGGCTTTGTACACCCATAACACTGTATATGATCTTTTTCATACCATCCTCCATCCTCTATCCATCACCTTCTTTACTTTTTATTCTTAAAATTCCTTCTTTACACAACCAAAGAATAAAAAATAATACACAACATGACCTGGATAAGGTCGTAAACTTTTTTTGGGACCCCGCTCCCTGCAAAAAAGCTGACCAAGCATCCCTCTATTTTAAATTTTAAAAATTAAAAAATTATAAAATGCATGGAGTCAATTTTGTCAGAGTCTAACGCTATTTGCCCAATTCTAATATATCAGATTACTAAACTTGATCGTGAAAGTCACTTGTAAAACCAAACAGCAGGGCTATATCTCGCCTAGCAGAGTTAGAGTTAGGCATAAAAGAGGTGAAAACAAGCGCCAGCAAACTTTGTTTCATTTGGACAGCGTTGAAGCGGCGGACGTACCTACTGACAAAACGAAACCAAGTTCTACTTACTCTTGTTTTCACCTCTTTCATAGCTAACTACCCGATATCCGTGCAGATCAAAAGATCGATGTCACAATCATAACAATAGTATAACAAGACAATACAAAGTAAAAGTACAGTTTACCAATCACGCGATTGCTAACAACCGAAGCTGGATATTGTACGGTACTGCAAAACAGTCGACTGGTTACGTCAAGTGGACCGCTTATCGTGAGACAGGCCGCAAAAACTAACCACCGTGCTTAGAGGAAATACATGGCAATAAGTTTTCCATACTCAGATACACTTATATCAACACTAGCTTATGCCAGCGGTTTTGCCTGTGTGATGTTGGTTTTTCTGATAAATAAATAATATTAAATAAACGTTTCACACTCATAGCTCCCCATTAGGATTTCACCTGTGTCGGGGATGACATGTAACATTCACAAACACACGCACAAAGACACCCAGACTGTAAAAAAATATTAAAGGAACCCGAAAAAAACTATACCCAAGTTTTTTCTTCTCTGAGGTAAGAACATTTGAAGAGATAGATGATTCGCTCGCTTTGCTTGCTCGGTCAATTAATATTTGTATGGATGCCGTCTCGGTCTCGGTCAATTAATATTTGTATGGATCAATTATAATGGTAATTATCCATACCCTTACCATCACGTTATGGAGATTGCTCCGATTGAATAGTAATGAATTTCTAAGAGATACAAAATAATTTGCATCGGAAATGGCGTTCGTAAGGGCCTGTGCACACGGAAAAAAATAATATTAGAGATGCAAATAACTCACACGAACTCAAAAAAAAAGTGATGAATTCTTTCAACCTTTTCAAAAACAGAGCCCCTATTCGGACCGCGTTCACGCGAACGATTTCACTGGATTTGCCTGTAGTTAGAAATACTCATATTATATTAATATTTTCGTCTAGCAATAGATGTGTTTGACAATACATATCCAGTATACTAATTAAAAATCTAATTAACTGTCACAAAACGTAAAAGGTATTTCCTTTACTAATTTATCTCTGCTGACAAAGCATGGACTTTACAAAGCATTATTAACTCTAAACTATCGTAAAAGCTCAAGTAGTTAGCTTTGTACTCTAAAATACGAGTAGATAAAAAAAAGTTAGTAAATCACTTCTAAAGTAAGTGTAGTAGAACTCAATTAGTTTAAGTGATATTCTTCTAAAGAGCTGGCTCTTATCTAAGTAAGATTAAATAACAAGTTTTGCCGTTTGTTGTTGCTAAACAATAGTTGGGTAACTCCTTTGTCGTTTACATTTTTGGGCATTTGTTAGGGTTACCACTGTCTACTGGGAAATAATTCGTTTTAGTGCCAAAGTTATAAATATATATTAAAAGTAAGTTATAGTAGAAGTTATAGTACCCGGCTGCCTAAAAGGAGAGTAATGTGTTTTTCAAGTGTATATTCGTATATTTTTATGTTTGTATGTCCAACACTTTGTGACTCTCTACAGCTATACTAGTTGTATTACGCGGTTTCACTCGTTTAACATATATTCGTGTTTCATACAGTGCTCTGAAGTTTTTATAGAAGGGTTTTTTCGAACTCGCTTCTAACCACTTGTTTCGATTATTAGTTCGCGGCCGGCGCGCTGCTCGTGCATATACAGGGTCACTAGTAATCTAATAATCTTCTTTGTGATGGCTCCAGATGAACATAAGCAACAACTTTTGTTCTACGTCTTATAAAAAATCTCAAAACAAGTGGTTAGAAGCGAGTTCGAAAAAAGCCGACTGTAAAAGCTTCAGACCAATTTATCTAAACGAGTGAAACCGCGTAATACAAGTAGTATAGCTTATTTGGCTTTGTCTTAATCTCGAAATACCGTATCATCTATAATTTTTTTTATGTTCTCAGCGTTACTCTCACTACTAAGCCAAATCTATTGACACCACTCACATAAAAATACGACAAGCCGTTTAGGATCCAGGGCGTCCCAAGAAATATAAATACATAAATACACTCGAAAAGCATAACCCTCATTCCTTCGCAGTCGGGTAAAAATATTTGTTTTTACATTACAAAAAACATTGACGCGTGGCTAATCTAAGTAATTTATTGAAAATCTATATTTCTAGGAAACGTGTAAAAAGTTCTAGAAAAAAAGATGTTAATTATGTTTGTTATGTATGGTCCTCAGAAGCCACTCTTAAGAGGATGCTACTTTATTGTCCTAGACCATGTATATATCCATATCCACTGCCAAATTAGATTGTTTAGTTTAGTACCTAAGCCACCGATTTTAACACATTTCTCTAAAGCTTATTTATTTATAAATATAATCTTTAGGAAATGTAGGTCAACGTTCTCCATTAGCATACGAAGGGTTACACACTTTATGATATTGCCAGATTTTATAAGAGGCTTGGGTAATAATGCATGTTGATGGTAATAGTATTTATATTATGCACTCTTAGTGTCATCGAGGAATTATAAACAGTGAATTTATTAAACTGTATATCAAATACGAATAGTAATGACGCAGCGGCTTATCTGAATATTTCAACAGTGATATAACTTTAGATTAAAAAAACGAACGAAAATAGTAAAAGAGGGTAAAATTAAAACCTGCATCCCATGAATCCCGGATAATTTACTCTTATAAGATTAAGCAGACATTCGTCAAGTAAGTATTCGATCATATCCTATACAAATCAAAAGTTTAATTTGTCTATTCATCAAATTCTTGATTAATCATATGCTACGTAAGTCAAAAGCTTAATTTGACAATTTCGCAATTAGTTAATTCAATTATTCGTCAAAACTTATGTCAGTCAAATACGTGATTTATCTAGTCATTGTGAGATCGAACACTAAAAAGTGCTATCTTTGATAAACCTATAAGTGACAAACGTAATGCAACCTCTTTGTACTCGTAGTGTCATAGTTACACATTTGCAAAATAAGTATCTTACTTTGTATCCAAACGTAACGTTTATTCTTGCATCAGACGAGTCCAAGAAGCAACTTGTGGTTAGAAGCGACTGTCAACTGAATGTAAATCCAACGACCGCCACCTCGCACATCAAAATCGGTTTAGGGTCACGGAGAGTAAGACATACCACATAATCACTCAAACATACCTACCCTCGAAAATTACCCTTTTTTGGGCAATCGAGTAAAAAGAGTTTTTATACTACAAAATCTAGCTAAAATGTGCATTCTATTGTGAAAATAAACATATTATATGAATGTGCCTAAGTAATTAGCTATATTATGTACCTAACGAATTATATCAAGACGTTAAAGCATGTAAAACGCTTTTAAATCCGTTAGTAACTTTACTTTCACTTAATCATTTTTACGAATTAAAATATGCCATAATAATTCATAAACACCATCTAAAATCCTGTTGTGTGACTACAGCCATGAATAATCCGTATTAAATTACAAATGTTAGAGAAACCGTGAAAATTTAATATTTTCGTAGCTCATCCTCAAGTCTTCCTTATCTATCTAAACATTTATTTACTACTGCAGATAAACTAAGTAATACAAATAATAATCTAATTTATTTGGGCACATTTAGACATACAAGTCAGTCATTAAACACTGTCTTCACAGGAATAAAATAATCAAAGTTCTTAAGGAAAACTTAATTATTTTTAGGAAATTGTACTTTTGCAAGAGTTTATAACTTTCCTATCATATCTACTACTTATGTAGTTATGTTTTTTATCATTAGATTAATCTTTTGCCA
The DNA here is from genome assembly GCA_947049295.1 of Ligdia adustata. Classification (NCBI taxonomy): domain Eukaryota; kingdom Metazoa; phylum Arthropoda; class Insecta; order Lepidoptera; family Geometridae; genus Ligdia; species Ligdia adustata. The sequence continues at coordinate 3,293,231 of OX346218.1, read as the reverse complement.
CTTAATTTTATTTCGAATATTGTTAAATACAATTACCTATTAGCAATAAGAGAAAAATCGACTAAACAAAACACAATTCCTTATCACCTAAACACAAAACCCTGCGCATATCCAACTTTATTTTATACTTCGTATTTGTATTTTTACCCGACTTTAAGCCCGTCATCATTTTAACTTTATCACGTCATATTTTTGTGCTATCATACGTCCAAAAAATTAAATAAATATATATCGCCTAATATAAAAAGCCTGTCAAATATCACTGAACGTACTGTAACATGGTTCGTAAATAAACGTGTAGGGTAAAAAGCGCGCGCGTTTGTGATAGACCGCCGTCCGCAGCGTTCCGGTGCCCGGCTCGATCGCTACTGAACTGAAATCAAGGGAGCTTTCGACGCACAGCCGAAGGTTTTACTGGGTGATGGTAATGGTAATATGCATTTTTCATGGTGTTAGGTTTTTTACGGGACTGCCCAAAAGTAGACTAATGTTTTTTCCAAGTCTATTTATTTTTTGCATATTTGTATGTAAGCATGTATTGTACGTCTAACTCTTAGTGACACCTAAACCGGAAGAACGGTTTTGATGTTTGATGTGTCATTGCATTTGTTTGTTTGGCCATCTTGGACATATTTTCTTTAAATATAATTAAGAACAATGCCAATTAATTAGCCTTTTAAACAAAAAAGAAATATAATCAATATCGGTTCTGCTTGGGTTCTGCCGTTCGAGAGATACGATGCCACAACAGACACACCCTGACACGTCAACCCCCTTCGTTTTTTTACCCCGGGGGTTAAATAGAGTTTGCTAATTGCTTTTAAGAACGAAGAAAAGTCTCATTGGGGTGGCCCGCATTGTCGAGGCGGAGCGCTCAAACAGAGCCTTGCCACCTACGGTGAAGACAAGAAGCACACGGGATGGGCTGCTCCACCAGGTTTTGGCCCATAAGCCTGTGTCAGAGCGGCTATAGGAGGTAGGTTGCGAAGTTTTATGCATGGGGACGCCGTAACTGAGGCGGGCTGCAATGTCGCAAGACGCCCAGTCATCGGCAGGGAGTGACAACGTGAAGTTTTAGTGGGTAAGAGTCATAAATAACCACTCTGCCTCCCCGAGGTAGAGCTGTATACATGCAACATTTCCACACGTACAAAAAATTTGTATGTTATTAACTTATCTATATGAAGTTTATTAGACATTTGGTGTTTTAGCTGTCGGTATCCTAATAATAATCTCATTAATATCCATCAGGCAGGTAGGAAATATGATAAGTATGATAAGGAGCCTAGAAAGGCTCTAGGCGCTAAACAAGACGTAGACGTAGTTTTATGGTTTGTGTCGACTGTGCTTGCCTAGTGGTTATATCTTCTTGCGTTCAGAGCCGACGATACCGGTTTCGATTCCCAGCCGGGGCATGTTTGAACGGTGTTTCCGAAGCTTTGAATATTTGTGTTCAGGTCTGTGTGTATTCTAAATGTTGCAGCATCTGGTATTCCAATGTCAAACGTATTTTTTTTTTAATGGTACCTAGTCACCTAGATTTTCATTCACTTAATTACAACTTAGTAGGTCGCTTTGACATTTCCCATTTGCACAACATTATTTTAGCAGGCAATTATGAAGACCTAATTTGATAAAGATCTAAAAGCGTGAACACGTAATAAGTCGTATGTAACAAGAAAAAGAAACTAATTTACTTGTGCTGAGTAAACAACTGTGCTTCGTTGATGTTCACTTTTAGCGACTTTAATACCTCTATTTTCTGAAGTTTGGAAAAGTTTGTTACGGCGGCATAAACCGAATATTTCAATAATATTTGACAGGCACGCGCTGATCAAGAATTTTAACATTCAAGTGTTTGTGAAATTCGTGTAACAAATACTGAATTAACTATTTCTCTCTTGCTTACTTTTTTGTCAAACTTAACGGTGGATGCTAAAAAGAAGCCACTGCTGATTGTAGCTTAAAATACACTCGTGATGAAAAATGTTTCGAAGTACCTACCTATTCAATTCAACTGCATTTTCAATATATTAATTTTGATTTCTGCAGGCAGCTGAAACGATTTGAAAATTTCTTTTTTGATTTGAGAGTTTACATCACTGAATTGGTCACATTTAAATATAGTTTGAATAGGTCCAATAGTTTGATTTTTATTCGAATTTACTGAAAAAATTGTATCAGCACGTGCCGACGACTCGGTCAACTAGATAAAAAATCTTAATTTTTTTTTAATATTTTTTTCCACCTTTGATATGATGTCTTGAATTACAAATCGATAGTTTGGTGTACATTTACCAACAATATAGATAGAAGAGTGCAAATGAAATATTCAGCCAGCGTGCTGATTCTATACATCGACAAAACTTTTCCGATTGGAATCATCTTATATATAAAAATCAATTGCTGTTCGTTAGTCTCGCAAAAACTCGAGAACGGCTGGGCCGATTTAGCTGATTTTGGTCTTGAAATGTTTGTCGTACTCCAGGGAAGGTTTAAAAGGTGAGAAACATACATAACTGTAAGGCGGTACGAAGATCGCCAGGTCAGCTAGTAAGTTATACATATATTGGTAAGAAAATGTACCTACGTTATTTTTTTTGCTACTTTCAATATCATATCAAAACACCATCGGCTTTCTGTCTCCGAATGTACCGTCTTTCGTACGTGATTGTAACTAAATTACTTCCAACTATTCTGTGGCACCAGAACCAGACATTACGTAAGAGCTGGTTTATAGAGCACGGAGCCCGTGACTCGATTTACCGTTAAACTAGGTTGATCGACCCTAGGACCAGCCACCCGCCAGATTTACTGTTACTGTCGATTGTTGATCGAGCGAGATCGATGGGTTGCTGTAGGAAGAAGCATATAAAGACGACAAGAGTTTTTTTTAATTATTATTACATACGATTTGTATATTTGCGAGCCTAAAGTTAAGATAATAAGTTGCAAATATATTTTTAGTATATTGTAACGTGTCACATGCGTGACGTGGTCACCTTTGAGCCATAAAAGGGGTAAAATTAGAAATGTATAATATATCAGCTTCTAATTCAAAATGTTAAGCAATCTGTATTCTATTTTTTGTCTTTCCACTTCCCCATGGATTAAAGCCAATAAGGGTCGTAGAATTTGCAAGCTAAAGTGGCAATGGGCTAGCTACATCGCTCAAAGAGCCGTTAACCCATGGGGAAGAAAGGTTCTTGAGTGGCGACCCCGAACCGGAAGAATGAGCGTAGGTAGACCTCCTGCCAGGTAGACCCTCGACAGTAAAAGTCACTAATAACCAGTGGATACAATTGGTAGCTTGTCGTTCGGAATGTCATTCTAAGTGCCCTACTCGTATGAGGCAGACTGATACAATGTGTAGATAACAATAACATGTCTGATATAACATTTTCATACGGTTTTGCACACATTGTTGTACCAACCATTACAGTTAACACTGGTGTTTCCCCACTAAGATTTTTCGCCTGCTCCAGCCGAGATCGAACCTGAGACCTCCGGCTCTTGAAGGCGAATCTGCTAACTATTAGGCTACGGTGACCTTCAAAACAATATTTATAGGTAATGATACTTAAAACCAGTGGTTAACGGGCGGTTATGGTTAGGTTAGCTCTCCAGTGCACGTTTGAATCACTTGCATCTCAAACAGCGTTACGTAAGACATTACGAGACTAATAATGTCGAGCTTGCTAGTGCTAGGTATTATAATTCAACACAATATCGAGGAACAGAACACCTGCCAACTAAATTGTGAAGCGATCGCTTGCCTAAGAATAGAAAACAGTGATATGTCACGGTTCTTTAGCCTCTCGATGTATCAAATGTATGATTAGTGCTGAGGTAAATATTAATCTACCTATACATACGTACAGGGTTTTCGTTTGGAGTATTACCCGTTACCCGAAAGGAGGTCACTATCATTATCATCATCACGAATAACTATCACAATGGGACCAATCTCGATTTCGAGAAACAAATAGTTACATATACCTACCTAAGTAGGTACGTATCATTCCGGACGATAAATTAGGAAATTGAGTTACGGTTATTACGAAATTACTCGTAGTTCTGAAAATTTAGGTGGTTTATTGTTGAACAGTTCACCCTACTATATCAGTTTGAATGACGAAATATATTTTTGAAAACTTCGCTAAAAATAATTTTTTGAACTACCTACAATTTTTTCCATAAAATTTTACTTTTATAAAATATTAAGTATGGCACTTTTATGTATGTTAAGTACCAGAAACGCGATGCGATGTTTTCAAAATATTATTAGTTTAAAAATAAAATTGGCCAAAAATGGAAGGTTAATTTTCGCATCAAAATCGGTCCGATTTAGGCTGTAAAGGGTCACAAGGAGTAAGACATTATTGTATGTACGTGTATGTACACATACTTACAAATATCCAAAACAAACATATACCAAAAAACATTACCCTCTTTTTGAGCAGTCGGATTGGATTCCTTGGTCAATTCGTTACCACGAGAAGACCAAGAAAACAAATCCGCGTAGTAATGCGTTCACAAAGTCAGCTATTTAGGCTCACATTTATTTTACCCGTAGTGGATCAACTACTAACCAAAACGACCAAATACTGAAGTAGGTAGTTTTCTGACTAAGTTTCTCGTCACTAACTTTGGCTTAGTCTATGATACAGTAGAAGCCAATGTATAATAATAATACAAAAAAAATTTAGCTGTCATATTCCATTCTAATGTTGTTGTCAAAGTTAACTTGACAGTGACAGTTGGTATCAGCTGCTTTCTTTCTTGTTCTTGTTTTGGAAAATGGAAAATTAGGGACCTCAGTTTTCCATTCGTCTAAAATTAGAGGCCTAAAACAACACATTAGTTGCAGATTGTTTTAAAAAATTATATTTAGCCCTATTGTGATGGACCCGAACAAACCAAAAAATGCATCAGAAGGTATTGCAGTAAGTACTTACCAACAAACAACTTTAATCACATCATTTATATTCAACATAACTTTATTTGGGTGTGGTTTGCCAAATCTTGTATGTGATGGACACAACTTACCATTAGTCTAAAGTCTGGGAGAAAGAATCGATTGTAGCATAATAATACAAATATATGAAGAGTTTTTAAGTGCCTATCATATTTATAACCAATCTTGCTATTTTCCAGCCCATGGGCATAACAGCCTTGAACGAGGCAGTGCTCAGCAACCAGCCCGAATCCCGCTATGAATGTCCTGTATGTCTTAACTGGCTGAGAGACCCAGTTATCACTACTTGTGGACACAAATTCTGCAAAAGTTGTATTACTTCTTGGTTACAGTGAGTAAGCTGTACAGTATATCAAAATTTGTATATAATATTAACTATACCTTGTATGTCCAAAGATACAGAGGCTTAATTTTTATTACTTAAAACTTCCTTGTTTAACTATGATATAACTTAAGAACTATTTTTTCCAATGATACACAAGTGATATCACTTTAAAAGACAGAATTCGTGTAAGCTTTATACAGAAATCTCTGCTAATTAATATTTTTAAGCAAGATATGTAAGGAATTTGTTTTTTGTCTATTTGGTAAATGCAGATGGCAATATTTTTATTTTTAGTGATTATTTACTAAAAGATATTCTGTTCACACTATGATATGTAAATGATTTACTCATTATTATGACTCATCTAAGTATGAATGAATGATCTGTTGGTTGCAATGAAATGATTGCATTGTAACCAAACGAAAGATGCAAGTAATATTATAACAAAATAAATGACAATATTTATCTTACTCAAGAGAAGTCTACATTTAGTCTTGTCAGTTTTTTTAGTCTGAAATTTAATTTTTATATTCAAGTGTTAAAACTTGAGGATATAATTATATTTTTGTTCATTATGTGACTAAAGGTCTGACATAGACAAAAACTATTCATCCTAATTAATGATTGTGTGCTTTACAGAAACAGTGGCCATTGTCCCATAGATAACATAAACTTAAGCATGAAAGTGGATATATTCCCTGATAACTATACAAAACGAGAGATTCAAGAACAAAGGATGAACTGTCCATTTTCAAATAAAGGTATGTATATTAGAGAGAGAAAATGCAAGTGCCGGGTTTGGGAAAATTGTTCCTTTGCTTTTAATTATTATATGCAAAAAAGAAAGAGTTGGCTATATTTATAAGAGGGTCAGTTTACTTTGTGTAATAAGCTCCATTAGGGCTTAATGTGTCTTTGACACAGCATTGCTGTTCTTTTTTATTTCCTTTTTTAGGGCTAATAGGCTTGCGGTTGATCACATTTCACCTGATGTAAAGCGACAATCTGGGTATTTATTTATTTAATAATATGGAAGCTTCAAGCTGTTGTGCCTATATCAATTGTGTGGAATTCATAAATTGTCCAATGCATTGCACAAAATTATATAGGGTATTGAATGGAAATGGAATACATTTTTTGTAACAGAAAACAACAGTGTAACTTACAAAATTTTGTTAACTTACACAACTTAACAAAATTATTTTAACTTAATTACTGCTCACTGTCACAAACCAACTCCCCCCAACTCAACATAATGCTGGCTGAAACAACCAGCACTGATTTTCTGTTGCAAACGGGAGGTGACGTTATGCACGTCAGAAGCAGTTAAAAAAGGGTGAAAAACTAATTTGTAATTTCTAAGAAAGTAAAATTAATATTGCTGCTAGCACTGGGTAAACTGCACTCGGGTATTGCTAAGATAATTCAAATACTTTCAATTTAGATTGTATAAGATCTTCATTGGTTAGATCCACCTGCTAGTTTTTCTTGATGCGAGTTGATTGTCTTAGTATATTGAGCGTTATAATTTTATCTTGAAATTAATTGTTACCAGGTTGCAAAGTGAAAGTGACTCCATTAGACCTAGACTCTCACATAGCGGAATGTGAGTACAATCAACCAGAGACATCGTCTCAGCCAGACGTGAGAGTACCTTGTGCGTTCCACGCAGTTGGCTGTAAGGAAACCTTCGACACACAGGATGACATGAATCTACATCTGCATAACGATATACAGAATCATATGAGTGTGAGTAATATCAGTTAATTTTGCAAAAAATTCATTCACTGCTATGCATTACAATTTGTGTACTTTTTACTTGACTGTGAAAGATGGAGGATTATGTTTTTTTATATATTTCTTTGGCGCGCCCTAGAGCCTAAATGGCTTGTCGTATTTATATGTGAGTGGTGTCAATAAATTCGTCTTAGTCGTGAGAATGACACTGGGTACATCAAAATAAAAAATAAAAATTTAAGGTTTAACGATTCACGACGACGACGAGCCGTCGGGTTTTTTCGAACTCGCTTCTCAACACTTGTTATATGTATTGTGGTTCTCGATTATGGGTGTAGTAAGCCAAATAGGGTTATTGTTCCCATAACAATTAACAACTTCCACCATCTGAACCAAGTCAAAATTCGAGAAAAAGTCTTATCTGTAATAAATGCTATAAATTTAAAATTACAGTACTTAATGAACGCGTATTCCGAGATGAGGATAAACAACGACATGGTTGGCGCGAGTCTCGACGCCAAGGAACAAGAGGCGATGACTCTATGGGAGGCGCCCGACAAGGAAGGGAACGAGACACAGCCTGACAAACCTCAGCCTAACAACACTAGTGCACTTATACGGTATCTACCAGCTCTTTATTACAAGTTGAGGTCCGGCGAACTGTTGCGACCACAATTTAAAAAATATTTTAAGCTCATAAAATTTACTTCCTTATCCTACTAATATTATAAATGAGAAAGTTCGTAAGAATGGGTAGATGTATCTTTGTTACTCTGTCGTGCAAAAACTACTGAAACGATTTGAATAAAATTTAGCATGGAGCTCTCAATTAATTAACACAGGCTATTTTGTATGTATTAACCCGTGTTACCCGGGTTAATACAGGATACAAATACGCCATCATATGATAGCTAGTAATGTCATATTACGGCGTAGAGGGGGCATAGACGGTCACCGTGGAAACCGACACAAACATTTTAAACTTTATTTACGAGTAAATGAAACCTTTTTTTTTGATATTTGCATTTACAACTAAATCCATTTCTAGGGGAATATTCCCCAATCAAAAATCTGAGTTTACCATATCAAAAATATACTATATTTTTATGGTTAGCATATTTTAACAACGCTGTTTAATGAAACATTTACATAATTAATAGTTACACAATCTTATAGCTTATTTTCAAGTTTAAATATATATTATTGTATTTGTTATAGTTACTTGTTTCATGTATGGTTGCTTTTTTTATAAATTAATATTAGTTTGGTTGCACTAATCGTTTTTTTATAATATTAGTTCTCTCCATCCAAAGGTTGCCTGGAAGAAATTGCTTTAGGCAATAAGGCCGCCCAGTGTACTACCATTGTATATATATGTTTTGCTGTATATTTTAATTTGGTATGCAATAAAGCTATATTCATTTCTTCATTCCATTTACAGAGCCCTCTATGAAAGAGTAGTAGTACTAGAACAACGCAACCGTGAACAGGACATTGTCATAGCCAACATATCAAAGCAGCTGTCAGCCTTCGCCATGGCTAAGATGAAGCAAAACAACGAAATGTTACTCCGCTACTGTATGGGCAACTATGTGTGGAAAGTAGACAACTTTAAAGCCAGACTCGATGCGATGCTGAAGGATCATTTCAAAATGTTGTACAGTCCCGGATTCTATACTTCGCCTAATGGATACAGGTAAAGTGGGACACTCAATTGGTTTGCTCTTATGGTCTGCTAGTTACATGGGACGTTGTAACGACACTTTTTGCTATAGTTGTAAGCCGTGCGGTGTTTCTCAGTCTCTCTCTCTCTCTCTCTTTCACATAGAAAGCCAGCCTCAAATCTTTCTATTTCGCATTGAACAGTGTGGTGTGACGACGATTATTTTTGTTCTATTTTTTGTGTTTGTTGAACTTCGTTCCATCCGGGTGTCCCTTGACACCTAACAAGTATTTTTTGTTATCAAGTTGCGGATACAAGTACACTTTTTCTAAACTTTGTGATTGCATAATGACTGCTACAATTCATATTGGAGAGAAATTGACAAATGTTATAATCGTAGTGTTTCTTGCATAGAAAAATTATAAATTAATGTTCATAACAAACTGTGTATTTATTGTGTAAATAAACGTTAATATTATACACAGATAAATTAATTTTTAGTTATGGAATTTTTCAGTTATTTTGTTTTAAATATCAAACTGGACCAATTCTGGGATAATTAAAATGGGACCGTATGTCGTATGTACGTCCTTTACAATTGTCTACCCAAATCAAATAACATTACATAAATAATAAACATTAAAAATAGCTGCGTTGAGTTTCTCTTTCTTTTTGTGAAATGGGTAATAAATTGTTTAATAGACACATACATTGCAGTACAATCACCTGACAATGTAATTGACATTCTCTAGTAATATGAATACTTGAATTAATTCCAGGTTCTGCGTCCGTCTCAACATATCTCCACAGAACCCGCACTGTTTCGCTTTACACGTGCATCTAATGAAAACCGAAAACGACGACTATTTAGAATGGCCTTTCAACGGGCGGATATCATTCGCTATGATCAATCAATACGAGCCGGAGCTGACCCAGCGAGACACCATGATGTCCAACTCTAACCTGATAGCGTTTAGGAAGCCTAGCGCGGAGATATGTGTGCGTGGTTTCGGATACACAGAGTACGCGGTTGTTAGTGACGTTGTTAGGAACGGGTTCGTGAAAGACGACGTGTTGATTGTGAGAGTGAGTATTAAGTGTGTATGACATGAGGATTGATTTTTTTGTTTGTTATCTATATTTTTTTTAACCTACACAGCTATTCATTTGACCACAAGTTCGCACGACGACGGAATTCAGCGATACTTTAGCTCTAGATGGAGCATGCCTATCTAGATAGCGGATTCGGATATGCACATATATATATATATATATACATATCCGAATCCGCTATCTAGATAGGCACGCTCGTTATTCACGTGGATATCAGCAGAATACATAGTGTAATCTCTTTGAACAGATTTATTGCGTGTATTTTGCATTCTTTTATTGTCAAACGTAGAATAGTTTGCTATGAGCAACTAACATTAAACAGATTTCAATCAACTGGACGCCATGAGTCCAACTCTTAACTTTAGACAGATGATTGTGTCACAGTTATTTCGGATACAGAGTACACTGTTGTTAGTTATGTAGTTAGAAACGGGTTCGTGAAAGATGATCTGTTGATCGTGAGGGTCAGTATCAAGTGTGTATGGCATGAACATTGATTTTGTTGTTAATTTTATACGCTCGTATTTGTTCGGATATTCATGATTTTTCCACTAAAATAGAGTTTAAAGACTACTATGATAGAGAATCATTTTGTTTTGCGTCGTTTTATTATCAGACGCCAACCATCAATCTTGTTTTTCGGTATAATCAAGTAATATTAGCCGCATCGGACTTAAACTTACAGCCTTTAAAGAGCCTAACTAGAGATATGAATGCGTGGTTATGAATACATGAAATACGCGGTAGTTAGTGATATAGTGAGAAACGGTTGTATCGCTGAGTCGTTTAATGTTGTAAGTGTGTATGTATAGGGTTATCGGTGAGGTGTACATTTGGTCCACAGATTTTTTTTCTCGAATTCAAAGTTGGTAGCACAGTGAAAGTTGCTCCTTAGCATTAGTATAGTGACCACCTTTCGGCTTATTACACCCCTAACCGATAACCATGCGCAGGAGAATTGACTTATTTCGTTTTTTTTTTAATTTTGCACGGTTTAAAGCGTATATTTTACTTTATGACTTTAAAAAAATACGATATGCCCCTTAACAATAAAGTTAAGATGCAAATCATAGAATCTATTTTATACTATAGGTGATCATTATTGTGAAATGTAACAGTATTTCTATACGTAAATTATTTTAGTATAAGTCTTATCTCTAAGTGTCTCAAATTCGTCCAACATTCCATAAATGTATTTCTCAATGTTATCTTGTAACTAATGCCGTCCATAGCGTATGTTGATAATATTATTAATTATTGTGCCCTCTGGTGGTGGGTCGGAGCATTTGGATTTATATATAGCATTATTATATAGAGCATTTGGATTTATATATAGATAGATCTTAAATGGTCTATAGGTAATGTTTCTGCTATATTTTGTCGTTGTTGTATTTAGCTATTTTGTCAATAGTATTATTGTTCTACATGTGGAGCTACTAGTTGTAAGAGATTATTTATATATTATACAAGATTTTTAAATGTAGTTTAATCGTTTTTTTTAAATATTGATTATATTGACCGTTAGTCAAGTGATATGACCGATCCATTCCGTCCATGCAAACTTTTGTTTAATAAATTTAAGTGGTATTGGTGCGTTTTATTAACTTAATTGGTGAATTAGTTTCAGTATTTTATGAATAAAAGTGTTATTTTTTTTATTATATCTACTTGCCTAGCCAATCTTTTGGATTCTGCAATAAAACTCACCATGTTCTGTAAATTCGTATTTATTTTATTCAAATCTTACAAAACAACATAAATCGACTGAGAAAACTACCTTAATAAAATATAGGAATTTAACTTACATAATTTAAGGTTATAAATCTTACGACTAACATTTACGCTTATCACATACAACCATCACATGCTCTTTGCCTTATATTACACGCATTTATATAAGTTTTCATACGAATGGAAGATGGAGTCAAGAATGATCAGTTAAGTTACAGTTAAGTAACACTTTGGCTACAAATTATGGTAACTTGCGAATAACCTCTTTAATGGCAACTTTAAAGTTGCTTTTATAAAATTGTGTGCGTGTTACCAGTAATATTACCGTGTATAGCTTGCTTTTATTTTCTCGGTTATTTATAAGCATTATGGACGAAATGAAACATTTTAATCAGTTGGAAACTTTGCGAAGATGAGTCTTGTTCACTCGTAGGAGAACGGGTACTAAGGGTGTACTAAGCCGTAAAGGGGTTACTATACTCTTTATTACAAACAACTTTCACTATGAGACCAACTGAATTACAAAAAAAAGCTATTCCATACAAAGAGTTGATCGTGCCTCGACAAAACCTATGACAGCTGTTATTTTCTTTGTCGAATTCAGATGTGATTCATATAAAAAGTTGTTTCTTAGGATGAGTAGACTGACCCCCTTTCGGCTTAGTACACCCTTAACCGATAACCCAGTAAAATACGTGATATATAACAAGCTCTCTATAACATATCTACTAAACTTCTTGGCAACTATCAATAAAAGCTCACTTAGTTAATATGTAAAAACTAAAATAGCTTAGAAAATTACATTTAAAAAGCTGGTTTACATTAAATATTGTTTTTTCTATACATATCCCTAAATAAATCAATCTGACTATTGTTATGGCCAATTAAAGTAGTTCACGATATTTTTATACAGGTTTTTAATTATAGCGGGTAACATTGTTCACTCGTTGAACATTTAAAGCTTGCCTGAAATGAGCTAAAGACTCTAAAATTAATAGTTAAATTTTTCATGGTTCGGTAACTGAAATGAGGAATTCCGATTCATAATATATCAATGCAATAATAATAAATGCTAAACCGTAATTGCGAACAAAAGCCTTATTTTATCTAACTATATTAGAAAAGAGCAAGTCCTGACTGACTGATATTCGCTTGTCGCTAGAATCAACACAGCCTAAACCGCTGAATCTAGAGACATGAAATTTGAAAGGTGTTATTATTTCAGGCTGTAGGAGTATACTAAGAAAGGATTTTGAATTCAACTTCAGGGGTTCAAAGTTTGAAATTATAGTCCATGTTATGTCGCGTTCAATGGCGCGGATGATAGCTAGAATATTAATAAGTACATTAAGATAGATGTTTAATTACAAAAGCTCTACATAATATATAAAAATCTATTTAGTTTACGTTAATTTGGTAATTTATAAGTAGATTTTCGAATTTTCGTATTTTTTCATAATTTTAGCCAAACGGTGGTTTCACGTTCAGTCTAATTTTAGAACCATTTAGTTTAATAATCACTCCACTCGCATTCTATGCTTTTTTAAATTATTTCCAAACTTACTAATGTTAATTTTTAAATATGAAATCTTTAAAATATCAGAAGATTAAAATTTAGCCATAATAATCAAATATTATACAAAACATCTAACTATGTTGATTAACTAAAATATTTTTGCATATGTTTTATAATGTTTTACCAAAAACCAATCGCAAATGCATTTTAGCTAACACCGTGTATAACCTAAATTAATTAAGAAATAGTTAAAAATAAGTATCGTCAATTTAGATAATTATAATCTTATTTCATACAAAACACCAAAAAAGCTTAGGTATTTGAAAATCAGACAGAACACATCGTATTTCATATATTCTCCAATAAATTAAATAACCACGTTTTTATTAATTAAATAAATAAAACAAAAATAATGGAAATATTTCGTTACAAAGGAATCAATAAATTAGGAAGACAATTGTTTGGAAGATATCCAATTTTTTACATTCGTTTCATATGAACTTGTATTCCGAAAAATACATGCCTAATTGTATTAGTATCCAATAGGCATAGCAGGAATTGTACGCAGACACTAGCGACAACGATTTCAATTCGTAAACTTTGAACAACTCACTCTACATACATATTTAGGTAATAAAGGATGTGTTTTATTTCTGAACATACCTTGTACCAAAAATAACTATTAGCCTACCAAAAAAATAAACACATTATTATAATTCATAAAATCTTTGCCTACTTCATTGCATAAAAACAATATTTACCAAATTCTCATAACTTCTAAGAACTTAGCTTCGTCTATAACTAACATACTTTCTTCCTAGCATCTGCGTAAATTTCTGCAAACATCAATTCACACGGATTTTACCGACATACAACATTAAATAAATAAATAAATAATATGATACCGATTGTCCTGGAATGTGTCAAACGGGATTTTGATTAAACGGAAAAGTGAATAATAATTCATGATAAACACGCGTAGTTGAAATTTTACGCAGAAGTAGTCGAAAAATTATTGAATACCAACTTCTCGGTAGTTTCTGCGTAAAATTACTTCTAGGGATTATGTTTGTAGTTCCGAACTCTATCCTAAGCAAGCTCCTTCAATTTCTACATCATTATCACAGTTACGGTAAACAAATGCAATATTATAGTTTCGCCACATGAATATACAGGGTGTCCAGAATACCTACGGACGTGCGGGTCGTCGTACTCATCAATATGAACCACTTTTGCTATGGGACCAACCAACGAAATCACCTAAACCTTGAACCAAAATAAATCTTCATCACAGCCACATAAAGGCTCACTTTGGTGTCGGAGATTATATGCCGCCCGAAGACCTCTGAATTGTCATTCGAAGACAAACACATGGAACGATTCGAACTGTGTTAGCGCTTAGTTGTAACCACTCCACGGTAACCCATCCGCGACTTGTCCGAGCAGAACGTTACTTAACATTGGATCAGTGGGAAATACCGCGGCTTACTATTCTACGAGTGCCACAAGAGAACAGGTCAGTCGCGCGCTGTGCCGCACGGTGAGTGCACGCGTTAACGTTTGTGTTTATTATACTTGCATAGCGTTTATCGACGAGCGTACAAGTTTATGGCCGAGATCTTCGGATCTCGGGCCGACTGTGTAATGAGTGAAGCAGACGATATTGAAATTGGGATGTCGGGGCCGCAGAGGTTGTACGATATACTTGGAGAAGGAGAAACAATGGATTTTCCCGCGTCGTCACCGGACTCAGTGATACTAGGCAGCGATAAGCCGCGCGCTGAAAAGAGACATTTAGAGGACGACGACGGCTTTAAATTGGTTCAACGCAAGACGAAAACAAACAAAAGAATTATTGAAAAAAATATTGATAAGTTTGAGGTCAGTGTTTCGTCGTATAATTTATTGCCGAAACAAATAGGGCTGGCGAAACTTCTGAAGGCGGAGAACATTGACGATCCTATCCAAATAAAATATAAAAGCCCCTACAGGATATTGATCTCGTTTAGACAAAAACAGGCTGCCGAAAACTTAATCAAAAACAAAAAAATGGCTGAACTTGGGTACCGATGCCATTTGACGAGTGAAGTAGGTATTTCTTATGGCTTGGTTAGAAACCTAGAATTGGATGTTGAAGAAGAAGAAATTTTAAAGTCATTCCGATGCGAACCACCGATTGTGTCAGTAAGGAGATTAAGGCGTTTGTCTGATAAGGGTGAGTGGGTAAAAAGCGAAACTGTGCGTTTTGGTTTCAAAGGACCCATTCCCCCAAATTACATAACTGGATATGACTGCAGATTCAAAGTCGATTTATATATTTACCCCGTAACACAGTGTAGTGCCTGCTGGAAATTCGGCCACGCGACCCGAATATGCCCCTATAATCCTAAAAGTTTCTGTCCAAAATGTGGAGCAGGTCATGCGAACTGTGAAACTACAGTATACCGCTGTGTGAATTGCAAAGGAAATCATATGGCACTGGACAAAGCTTGCCCTATATACAAAAAAGAAAGACTAATACGCTCAGTTATGTCTCAGCAAAATTGTACATATCAAATTGCTCTGTCTAAAGTCAACGATGAGAGGCGCAATATAGGGACACCAGAAGCATCATGTAGCAGAATAAGTGAAGCGTATGCTCAGCAAAATAGTAAAATGAATAAGAAGGAAGGTAAAATGACATATAGCCAAAGTTTAGGCGCAAAACTGACTGAAACTGATCAACAGGATAGTAAAGACGAGGATAATGAGACTAGCGAATATACTGAGGATAGCGTGATAGAAGTAGGACAAGGAAAACGTAGAAAAATTATCACGAAGAAAGGTCAAAAAAGGAAATCTAAAAACATACGAATTGAGAAAGGACAGTCGAAGAAAAACGTACAATCAAGTCAAAAATCAAAAGAAGAGTTGACAGGCGAAAGAATAGGCACATTCATTGGCATATTACATAAAATAAAAGATATAGTATTTTCCTTAAACAGTTTTGAAGAAAAAGTGCAACAGGTGCTAAAATTAGTGTTCGACAAACTGGTAACGTTGATTGTGAACTTAACATGTAGTGGGGAAGTATTTAAGAAACTAGTCGGTCTCATCTATAATGGATAGACACAACTATAATGTAAACGATACTTCGGTGTTGGACTCGGCTTCCTTTCGGCAATGTGTAAACGTTGCTCAATGGAATGCCCAGAGTCTGACATCAAACAAAAGACTGGACCTTGAATTATTTTTGACTCAAGAAAAGATAGGCATATGCATAGTTAGTGAAACGTGGTTCACGGATAGTGATAATAGTATTAAAATTAGCAACTATAATATTTTTAGGAAAGATAGACAAGATTCTTGGGGCGGGGTTGCTATCATAATACACAAATCAATTAAAGCCGAAAATATGACATTTGAAGTAAATAATTTAGGAATCGAGATTTTGTGTGTTAAGATTCTTAATTGTAAATATCTAGAATACATAGTATCGCTGTATTGTACTTCTCCGATTAGAACTACACAATGTGACTGGGAAGACGTATTTTCAAAATTTTCAAGTAAGACTATTATAGCTGGTGATTTTAATGCTCACCATACCAATTGGTCAAGTAAAATAGACAACCGGGGTCAAAAAGTTCTTGATGCATCATTAGAACATAATTTTGTAACTCTTAATACCGGAGAACACACTAGAGTCAAATTAGTTAGCGGGAGGTTACAACAGACTTCTCCAGATATCACTTTTGTTACCACTGATATTGCAATTTACTTTAAATGGCTAGTCACAAGAGAAAATCTGGGTAGCGATCATCTTATTATTAAATTTTCAATGCTTTTTAGTAGCGGTCGTACATACTTTGAACGCCGCAATTTTAAATTAGCCAACTGGAAATTATATGAAGAGACAGTAGAAAAAAATATCGATAACATAAGAATAGATAAAGATAACTTCCAAAATAATTATAAAATCTTCATTGATAAACTAAATAATGCAGCAAAGAAAGCTATACCTTTAGTCAAAGTTAGTACTGTCCCTACCCAAAAATTTAAACCTAAGGCGTATTGGACTCCGGAGTTATCAAAATCAATCGCGGAACGACGATTAGCGTTAAAACTATTCAGGCGTAATCCTACACCAAATAACTTGACCACTCTTAATACGAAAATTGCAGAAGCACAGCGTATTCATAGGCAAGCACGCGCCAAGAGTTGGCAACAGTTTTGTAGTGGAATTAACGAAACATTAAATTCATCAGATATGTGGCGTCGTATGCGATGGATAAAAGGGCTTAGGCAAAATTATATATTACCTTCCAGAGATAATAAAGTTGAACTTTTACACAGTTTAGCACCAGACTATGTCCAATTTGAAATGCCACCGCTTAGATCAAATAACGTTAAAATTGATAGCGACATAACATTACAAGAGCTACATAATTGTCTTAAAAAGAAAGACACTGCGCCAGGAGCAGATCTTATTACCTATTCAATGATCTATCATTTACCTCCATCGGGCATGCTACTATTACTCGATATATATAATACGATATTTAGGTATTCCATGGTACCTGATAAATGGCGCGAAATCCAAGTAGTGGCCATACCTAAGCAAAATAGTAGAACGAATGAATCGCCTAAATATAGACCTATCTCCTTAATGTCCTGTATGTGTAAAATATTTCATAGCATATTATGTAAAAGATTGGAATGGTTTGTCGAATCAAATAATATTTTGTCCTCTATTACAAGTGGATTTAGAAAACGTCAATCTTGTATAGACTGTATAGTACGTTTAGTTTCAGACATCCAAATAGGTTTCTCCAAGAATATGAACACAGTAGCAGTATTTCTAGATATACAAAACGCTTACAATGAAGTTCATCCACATACACTTGTATCAATTTTAGACAGTTTGAACGTTGGATCGCGGTTGTGTAGCTATCTATGGAGTTTTCTAAGCCAGAGATGTGTGGAAATTCAGGATAATGCAAGTTGTGACTTATTATCTAGGTGGACTGGAAGAGGATTAGCTCAAGGTGACCCTTTGTCTCCTCTTCTATTTAATATATTAACACACAAACTGAGTAGTGGTCTATCGAATGTGCATGTACTGCAGTACGCAGATGATTTTGTATTTTATACCCAAGACTCGGATAACAACCTCAGTATTTTGTTAATACAACTTACGTTGAATTCTATGGTATATAGGCTGGATATTTTGGGATTGCAACCATCTGTTACCAAAACCAAATGGTGTTTATTTCAAAGAGGCAGAAAAAGCCCCTCGGCAGGTATTAAATTAAATAATTTCGAAATAGAACGTGTTGAAAATTTTAAGTACTTAGGTGTGTGGTTAGACAAAAATTTGTTATGGAACCGTCATATTAATGAAATAAAAATAAAGACTGTCAAACTCATTAATATGCTAAAAATACTTGCAGGAGCATCGTGGGGCTTACATCCCAAACACCTACGCCGATTGTACATAGCTTTGATTCGAAGTAGGATAGATTTTAGCAGTTTCATATATGACACTGCTGCAAAAATACATTTAACCAAACTCGATAGAGTTCAAAATGCTGCGATGAGAGTAGTTGGAGGTTTCATTCGTACAACACCTATACATGTTATGGAATGCGAGCTATGTATTCAGCCGCTGCAACTAAGGCGTAAATATTTAGCTGCTAAATACTGCTTAAAAGTGAAATCGCTATCAGACAAGTTAACTATTTCTATATTCAATAATTTAGCAAATCTTGTTGAGATAAGATACTGGCAAAATAAGAAGAAACCATTGCTCATATCAATGTATAACGAAATCAAAACTGAAACTGTCAATTGTAGTAATCTATTGAATATGTTCACATTGGATACTTGGGTGTCCAATATTGATATGAATTTTATTAAAACTGAAGTGCAAGGAATAGTGCAAGCAAAAAAACATTGTGATTCAGTGATACTTAGAAGTGAAACATTAATTATGTTAGATAGTAATTACCATGGGTACCACAAGATATATACAGATGGTTCAAAAACAAACGACGGCTGCGGAGCGGCCTTTTACGATCCCAGTCGTAATGTGAAAGAAAAATTTAGAATGGTATCTCAAACAAACTGTATAATGACGGTGGAAATGTTTGCAGTCTCAGAGGCCTTGTCCTATATTATAGCCACTTCGAGTATTAATCAAGTCGTAATTTTAACCGACAGTCGAAGTACCCTACAGCATATTGCTCGATGCGCTTCCGGTGCGAGAAGTGCCAATGAAGCTTATGCAATTATTAAAAAAGTTATGTTTCTTATGCAGAGGGGCGTAGATCTGAGACTGCAATACATTCCAGCACACGTAGGTATCCGAGGAAATGAAGTTGCAGATCGATTGGCTAAAGAAGCGGTTTTAGAAGGAGCCGAAGTATTCATTTTCCCAGAACAAACAGAAATCCTTATAAAATATAAATATAAAATTTATGAGAAGTGGAAAGACACGTATAACAGCATCAGTACTGAAAAAGGCGTATGGTATCGAACCCTGCAATCTGCACCACCTCGAATACCTTGGTGTGCAGAAACTAATTTAAGTAGATGTCTAATAGTAATAGCGCATAGGCTTCGTTCTGGCCACATGCCGCTTAACAGCTTTGATTACCTTATGGGTAGGTCGGAATCTCCGGCTTGCTCTTATTGCGGGACACTGGAAGATGTACATCATCTTCTAGTCGAGTGTCGGCGGAGCGAAGCTATGAGAAATCATATGCTGAGCGAGTATGGTGTTAGTCCGCGAGACCTTGGAATGTTCCAGGGAGTTCTAGCTGCACCGACGTGTGATGCAGCGAAAGATCTATTTTCAATGGTGTCATCCGTGCTCGCTCGGCGTAAAGACGATAATCTTTCGTAGTTTTAAGATTGCATGTACCTAGTATTGTATATAATTGTGGAATAACAGGGCTGGCGTAATCGCTAAGCGATTAAAGCCCTATTAAAAATTAAGAATAAAAAAAAAAAAAAAAAAAGAGAACAGGTGAAACGGTTGACTCCTGTGTAATTTTGGGGTTGGTCCCGTAGTATTAGTCGTTTAATAGCGGCGAATACTACCAGCACATGTGATCTGTATTTTACGCTAATTTTATTAATACATGGTACTTAATTACTATTTCAAAATAACAAGACAATAAGAAAATACATTCTAATACCAACTAGTGCATCTAACTTAACGTTTTGATAAGAAATAATGCATGCGTTAAATATAATTTTATAGATACAAGCATCATTTTATTATACTCATATAAATTCTATTGATTATTTGACAGAAACAAACATGTTCCTGGTTGAAAGTTAGCCAAGTGTCAATTCAGCGAGATCTATCTCCATGCCAAATTTTATACTAATCTGTTATGCCGTTTAGGCGTGGAAGAAGTGAAACTCTATGTCTCCATCACTTTACTAGGGTATGTGATTATTCTTGATCGCTATAGCCTTTTTTACAGGACTTTTTCTACTTTCACTTGACCAATAATAATGGCTTCATATTTTTATATGCTTGGCGCTGGTGAATAAACTAGTCCTATGACGCCATATTTATAAAAATATTACTTTATGACTTCATATTTTAGTATGCTTGGCGCTGGCAAATATACTAATCGTATGACGCCATATTTATAAAAATACTACTTTCACAAAATTAACATTAAAATTAATCTGTCATTTCAAACGAGACAAAGATTTCGATTCGGGTACGCTACCAGTACACTGGGTAATTGAAAATACGAAAATGTAGTTAACATTTCAAATTACATATCGAGAGAGTTATTTGGCTAAGAATTACCCTTGAGTGTGTATTCATTGAAATGTAAGGTTTACTTCTTACCAGATTTTAAAAATAGTTCTACATAAAATTTTATTACCTGACCTAACTTTTATTAGGACTTATAAATAAAGGGTCCGATTTTGATGGCTTTAAGTGGCAGACTGACGTGACATTTTTGGATACTTTAGCTAGTTTATGACTGTCAGTTATAACCTTCAGAATCAGTACAAACTATCTTGATATGAATGAATTTATTTATCTTATATTTGCACAGGTCTTAAGGCTGGAGCGTTGCGTTGCAACGCGTCGTATTGTTGTGCACTTTAAGTGTGTCATTTCCATAATGTTTCCTACATTACAACGTCATAAGCCGTGCTGTGCTGGGCTGCGTTGCGTGTAGTCTGCTGTACCCTTTATAGCCGTAGAGTTAATAAAAACCAACTATCCTTAGATGATCAGAGTTTACTGTACCTACTTATATTTATAAATATAAGTTTGTATTGTGGTTTACCATCCCATAACGAAAGAAGTACTCTCTTTAGAAAGAGACTTTAATGTTAGAAACAGATGGCGGTTCTCATAGTTAAATATTTTCATAATAACAAGTACAAGCACTCCATTTAGAATAATAATCTAAAAAATACAAAATAGACTAACGAACTCTTAAACTATGACCAAACATTATATTATCTTAAGTGTAATGTGAAGATCATTCATATGTATTGCAATGCTGCAATTCTCATTTCCTAGTACAGATAGGCAGGGGGCCTAGCAAGAGTTACACGTACGAGCTATGAAAACCCAGTCTGCTATTTGAATAGTGTTAAAATCGCTATTGCTTGGTGGCATTATGCATGTTCGTTGTTGACATAGAACAGGACACATTTGGTATTTTGAAAATTTTGTTACCAGTCTATAATTTTTTTTCTAAATCACAATATTGGCACGATTCAAATATCAAAAGCAGGCGGTCAAAGTTGTGACACGCATTGAAACATAGGTTGTACCACCAGTCGATGGAAACGAGTGCATTGACCTTGCATAGGTCCTCACGACTCGTGACATGTCAATAAAAATTTAAAATCAATGCCTGTACCAATGAAACCCAAACCATATCGCACGATACGGGAAACGATACATAAATATATGGGGAGCGATACTGTCGCTTTTATCCGCGGTAGCATAATACCTTGTGTCAAGATCTTCGTTTGTAACGACTGCTGGGTTTGTCAATACAAACGTCGTTACACAGAACTGCTGGAATCTCCTGGGAAGTGCAGGAGGTTGTCGCCGCTGCAGCTGGGGGTGGGAGACGAGGGCGGGTCGAGGGACGCGCGGGACGTCGAACTGAAGCTGCTAGAGCTCAGTTCCTCTTGTTCAGCCTCGTAGCGACCGCTTGTTGTTATACCTGCAGTGAAACGTAGTGAGCTGTTATGCGGTATGTACATTCACGACGAAACATGACGAGTGAAAAAGTGTACATGAAGGGCTAGTTTGTCTCTAAGGCAAACTAGGCAGATATCGAAAAGGCACACGCCCGCGTAAAATATTTTTTTTTTTTTGTTTTTCACTTGTTCTCTTAATAGTAGGTAATCATTGATTACCAGCTTCGCAATTAGACGATTCGTGGCTATTACTTTTGATGTAAGTAAACATTTTAAGAGAGGTGCTTGTCTAGGGCGCTCTCCACATTTAATAGCTCTCGCCGCGCCTCGGGATATCTCGGAGTGTTCCTGCGAACAGGCTTCTCTAGCGACAGCAGCACTAGCCGAGATTTGATGAGGCCTCACGCTCGCGAGTGAATAACGATTCGCATTATTCGGACTTGTGGTGATGTAAAAATGGTAACACTGAGTTTTTCATACAAATGTAATTTCCTCTCTATATAAAGAAATATAATAACCTTTAAACTTAGTCAAAGAACGTTCCTTACAGGGAAGTCATATTACACAAACTTAAAATTAACAAACACATACCTATCACTTTCTCATTTTCCTTTCCAATAAAAACAAACTTTTGACCGAATTATTCATAATTCGGAACCCTTACTTATCAACTGTGGTGTCCGCGTGTTTCTGGCTTAATATTATTAAAATAGACCTGTAAATGTCGCCGTTGCAAAGGAAGGGGAATTGGGAAATTTTAGGATTACGTTCTTTTCCAACCAAAAATTTTTGACGACTATAAAAATATAGCTAGTCTATATAAATATCTCATCCGCAGTTACAAAGACATTCCAAACAAAGGCTTTGTCTCGCTTTGTTTCTGAACTGAACTCGACTAGTTAGTGCTTTGTGATGCAGATTGCACATAATGACTCACTTAATTATCTACTTTGCACAATGAAGGGTCAAACAAATTACTAGCCTATCTACCACTTTAATGTGTATAATAATAAAATAGAGCAACACCACACCAATCAATTTTCAAAATGTCATTTTATTAATGCTAAGTATGAATGTGAATGTTGTCTTCCGCGGATATCCGTCGAAGCTCTGACCTACACTAATTTACGGAGCGTTCCTCTAAGGTTTATGGACCATTAGCTGCGACCCGAGGTGTCACCCGTTAAATTAGCCTATATGTTAACCCAGGGTCTAAGCTATCTGTCAACTAATCTGAGAACGAATTCATGACACTTCGTTATTTGATAGAAATAAAATTTAAACAAATAAAATTAGGTTTGCAAGACAAGGACAAAACAAAGAGGTTTTGGTTTTTGAATTTCATTTTAATTATGATACTTGATTTTTAAACACTCCTTAATATTATCAACAAACCTTAGGTACTGTGAGAAGCAGCCAAATATACAGAACAATTTTGTTTTACGTATTATGCAAACAATACATATAATTTAATACTCTAGGCACAATATAATAATATGTTACTAGAGTAGGTATATAGATTTCATAATGTGGTCTCAATAAGTACATAGACTCGTAATATTATATTATAAAACTATATACATACAGACAGCACAAATATTCTGATATATTCATGCTTCAATAAGCAAAAATTTGTTTGTTTTAAATTCGAGATGGGTAAAATTATATTCTATAACTTGGTAGCAATATTCAAATAATACAAACAGTCACAGTGCCTTCAAACTTTCGATCAAACTAAACAAATGTAACACACGTCGAAAAGGGTCCGAAAATACTGGTGATCTCTAAATGTTGTCCAAAAAAATTTCTTCATTAAACTGAGCGTAAGCTTAACAAATATAAGAACTGAGCGTTAATTTCCAATGTTTTATAGTAAAATAAAATACGTTTGATATTAAAAACTATTTTAGATTGACGCTGATTGCGACAAGCAACACAACTAAATTCATCGTGTCATTTTGTTTAAT
Organism: Ligdia adustata; assembly: GCA_947049295.1. Classification (NCBI taxonomy): domain Eukaryota; kingdom Metazoa; phylum Arthropoda; class Insecta; order Lepidoptera; family Geometridae; genus Ligdia; species Ligdia adustata. The sequence goes on along the minus strand of OX346218.1, from coordinate 3,269,024 downwards.
AAGACGGGACGGGGACGTGTCATCGTTGGAGACGAACGACTCATTTCGTCTCAGATGAAGTTCGCCGAATGTGAACGAAACTATAGTTGCACCTTTCCAACAATCAGGTACGCGTGAAAACCCGTCTTCTTAAACAAATATGAATCAAACACGCGTTAGTTTTCTAAATAAAGTTTTATCGTGTCAGTTCTAAGTCTTTTTTTAAGTTTTTACAACTTACAAACTTTTACAAAAAAGATTTTATCATTATGACAAATTATTCAGTATGGTTCATCCGAATCATGTTTATAATCAAAGTTAGTTATGTTAATAAAATTAATAGCAATTGTACTAAATAATATAATAATGCGCTGCCATCTTGACAACAGACTACAGATCAAAGGTCACTTATAATCAATAATTTTACTACTTAAACTAAATCGACGCTAACAACGGCTAAACTTGCAATGTTATGCACCGATCGCTAAATATGAAAATAATTTCAAAAAAAAAACATATAATAAAATAAATATTTGTCATGATTCAACATATTAAAGCTAACAAACAAACAAAGGTATTTCAGTAAAATAATACTCAGATAATAAATTATATTGATATTTTGTACAGACAGCCGCGCACGCGATGTGGTATTAAATACCAGATAACTATGTTAATATTGATAAATATACTGATGGACTAAACCAATATTGTTGGCGACTGTGAAGTTCAACAACCACTAAAGGTGAGAGAATGCTGGCTGTGTTTCCACGTTGAAAGGCAACGCTAAGTTTTTTTACTAGATACTTTGTGCTAGAATGATTTTACGTTTGTCATCCGATTTCTCAGAGATGACTCAACAAATTCGATTTCGATTCGATCGATCTTTTTAAGCTATTGCATAGCTTTTATCGCAGGCTTTGAGCGCGGCGACCCGAAATCGACGGAGAAAATAAACCTAACACCCCCAACTCCGACCGGCGAGTTCGGCAGACTTCGGCACGGTGTTTGTGTGCGTGCGACTACACGTATGCAATAGCTTTACCGCGGCAGTCCCCGAGTGCCACACGCATTTTTTCTTTTGTTTGAAATTGTAAACTTTACATGTCCCACTTTAATATTACCAAAATCGGGCCAGATTTTTGGTTTTTAAATCAAATATCCAAAAAGGTATTCTATAATTGTCTATAATTTGTTGTTCTATAATAACGGAAGTCTGTAAACAGTTTTTTTAAAGACCTATTGTCCAAAATATGGCCCAGTAATATTTAATAATTCTGATACACATCGCTTTTACACCCGTTTAGAAAATACCGAATAGAAATCTAACAAACAAAAAAAATATGTTTAAATAAGATTTTATCTAATGGCGCAGCAAACTTCACAGCCGTCAATAAATTGAATTCGTCTTGCATCAAGCGATATATCATACATAATATAAAAACAAAAATAACAAAAAAGTACCCGATAAGCACAAGATAATAGCGCCATGTCTTACCACTCAAAACAGCTATAATAAGTTAATACTGAGGTAAGTATTGTAAATATATTCTAAGAAAAAGTATACAAGTACGTACCTACATACCAAGCCTCATATATCGTAGCTAATAAACTTATAGAAGCGGCACTGTTATAGAAAGCGGAAATATAAAAAGCATAATTTAGGAACAAAGTTTTTATCGGTCAATATTTCGGTCATCAAGGCGTCGATTATCCGAACGTTAACCGAAGTGCTGGCTCAAACCCGATTCCTTCCCGCGCGAGTTTCAGCCTACGCACGCGATTATGCGAACAATTAGTTCGGGAAATTGACCTTCTACGTACTGTCCGATTATCCGAATAAATTGGTATTACGAAAACCAACCTTTTCCCCAATTAAGTTCGCATAATCGACGCGCTATTTAAAAAATCATGTCACAACTATTTCTGCAATAGATTTTAAAATAGTGTGAATTCCATTTTCTGCATACTTTTTTAATAGTAGGGGAGCCCACGATGCTAAATGGGGATTTACTCGACGTATTGCGTTGCAAAGCTTGGATGATAGAAGGTAGAAATTATTATAGATGTTTCCCATTTTAGTGGTGGAGGAAGCATCTGTAAGGATATACTTTTTTTTTTCTAAGGTAATCAAAACATGTAAATGTTTGAGCGTGTCAGATTATAATATTTTCTATGCTCCATCATGCTTCTGATAACAAATATATGTTAAACTGACAATTTGCATGGTGGGGGTGGCCACACAAGTTGAAAATAGTTAAGAAAAAAGAAATCCCCCCCACTCCCTAACATTCCATTCAAATCATTTAATTATTGACATGCACACTGTTTAGCTAGTAATAAACCTACCCTATCTTAATCTGACGCATTTGATTATTTCAGGCTATATTTTTTTTTTTAATTTAGCGGTCTTCTCTATTACCTTGGCTCTTTATTGAGAGCTTATATTTGGTAGATACACTCAACAGGACCTAAGGAATTTCCCATGTGTTAATCTGCCACGCTCGCGTATGTCACAAAATCCCCTCTTGGGCTCCCCTACTATAAGTTAAAGATTCGACACGAAGGTAACCTTATACTCGTAGCATACTGGCCTCTGTTACAAGATTTGCAGTGTTTTTTTTTTATAAATTAAGCGACATCAAGTTTATGAGCGTTGTTTTTTTTAACTACACATAATTATTATGCATTGTAAATATTTGTAAGTCATAACTAAATCCAAGAAATAAGTACTAAGGAGCGTATATACGCAATATGTTCAAGTGTTCGAAATTTTTATAAGAAAATTGAGGTTTAGAACCATCCATACCGATGACGCGTCCATGTTAGGCACGGCCTAATTTAATGGCGCATATATTTATGGTGTTCATTTAGAGTCTCCAAAAATCCTCATAAAAAATCCAAACCGTTTGTAAAATATTTTTTTACATTTTGCAAATTTTTATATTTTTATTTTCATTTTTTTCGATATGACAACACCACTACCTTCATAAATATTTAAAATCATCGTCTATATCTAAGGTTAGGCAAACGTCGCGTAATTTAACATCACAAATTGAATATATATATATAAAGATTTTTTTGTCTTTTGCCTGCACTTAACACTACATTGCTTTACTTAACCTAATGTAACTACAATCAGCAAAATGTCGAATAATTATTAGCTAAATTTGTTACAACAATCGAGAAAATGAACACAGTACTGATATTACTTCTTCTTCCTACGCGATTTTTTAGATTTAGACGATTGCTTTGAAGAAGGCAAGGTTACATTCGAAGCACCAGTTGATTTTTTATCTTCCTTATCGCTATCCGTTGACAGTGCGGGCGATGCGTTGTCATCATCCGATGATTTCTCCATCACTTCTACCTCTTTATCATCAGACTTAGAATCATCATCAGCTTTGACCTCTTGACTCGTAATTTTGTCGTTTTCAACCACACTAAAACCTTTCTCTTTTTTATCTGGAACCTTTTCAAGGTCTATCAGATTGAACGCGCTCGTAGACTCTTTTATAGAAGAGAGAATACTATCTATGTCGATTTTGCAAATCGGACTGGACATCTTCCTTTCGTTTACATCGAGAAGACTGTCCCTCATGACTTCGAGTCTAAAGTCGTCTAGACCGAAGTCTAATTCAAGTGGAGGTAAATCATGCAGAAGTGAGTGATGTTCTTCGACGAAATTCAGTCCCGATGGAGCGTCGCACTGCGCCACCATTATATCAGTTCTCTTACAGAGCCTCATTAGCTCTTCATGTAATGAGAGAGGTTCTTCTTCCTCTTGGTATTTGCTGGTCCTTTGTTTCTTCTCAACCACCTTACTACTATTAGCTATAAAATCGTTTTCTATATCTTTTTCTTCTGTTATGTTTTCTACAGTTTTAGTCTCTTCTATTTTGATTACATCTTCTTCTGTTTTTTTAGTACTTTTATTGGCAGCAATAGAGCTCCATGATTTAATCGGCTTTTCTGGAATCACTTCAATATCATCAATCTTTTTATCTTTATCAACTTGTGGAGACTTTTTACGCATCTTATTTATCCTAGTGGTAGTAATTTGAATTTCTGGAAATTCATCTTTAGTGCTGTCTATTACATAAACGTCCTTTACGTCTACGTCAAGAGATCTTTCTACTTGTTTGCGACTTTCATAACTCGAAGTCACAGACTTGATTTTTTTATCTTTCGATGTTTCATTCAATATAATACTTTGCAAATCTGCAGTATCGGAGCTTTCTACTTTTAGTGAATCTACTTTCTCTACCTTCAATTCTCTAGTCTTAGTTTTTAAATCAATTTCAGGCACCATTTCTACATCAGACGTCGCACTCTTTTTCCTATTGGAACTTTTAAATTGAATGTTGTAATCAATGTTCTCTAACGACCAATCCTCTAATTTCGGTTGAGATTGATCCTTGTCTGCGGTGTTTTTAGGAGAGCGAGATTTTTTAGTTTTAGAAAATGAACAAGCCGATTCTATTTCTTCGAAAGGCAACGAAATGGAAACTAATTCTCCGCTACAAGGTTGTGCTTTATCTTCGATAGCGTGTATCTCAACAAAACTATCGTCTTCAGACTTATTTTGCAGGTCGTCAGCGGTTTTTTTTATTTTTCGATTCTTTTTGGATTTGGGTTTAGTATCATCGCTTTTATCGGAACCAACTGATTGTGGGCTGATGCTTAAAACTTGTTTTTCAGGTTCGTTCAAAAGCATATCCCAAGCTTGTTCTTCAGTTTTAATTTGGACCTCTTCTAAGCGCAAAGATTTTGTAACATCAGTTTCTTTCTGGAACGACTGTGTTATTGGGACCGGCTCGGATTTAGTAGACCAATCTAATTTGGATGAATCTTTTGTCCATGCAGACTTTGACTCTTTAACCTCCTTTTTAGTCAAACTGTCCCTATCAGAGGATCGTTCTTTCGAATACGTTTTCAATTTAGGATACTCTGTGGTTATTTTTTGTTCAGTTAATTCTTTCTTCGTTGTTAAATTTGTATCGGGTGATTCTTTCTTTGAAGACACTTTGGAATACGAAAAGTCTTGCGATGTTTTTCTTTCATAATTAATTTCTTTATTAGACACTTTTATTTCGGAAGATTCTGTCTTTGTTGAAGTTTTAATTTCGGAAAGTACATCTTTTGTTATTTTCTTTGCTTCATATGCTGTAGATTTTGTATCACCTGAAATTTCATTAACAACTGTTGTATCAGATACTTCCTTTTTAGTTGTTTTGGTTTCAGATTTTACTTCCTTAATATTTGTCTCAGATTTCAGTTCTTTAGCCAAAGATTTTAGTTCCGATTTAGACTCGTTGACTGAAATTTTTGATTCTGGTTTTGACTCTTTAGTCGAAGATTTTGATTCTGGTTTTATATCTTTACTTTCAGGCTTGACTTTCTTTATATCCAAAGATTCTTTTTTAGACGATGTTTTTATTTCAAGCGTATCTTTTTTCTGGTCGACTGATTCTTGTTTTGTCGACGCTTTGCTGTCAGAGTTTCCTTTCGAAAATCTCTTTGAATCCCGTTTGTCTCTGACAGGTTTTATATCGTCGGTCTTAGGTTTAGGAGAAGTCTCAGTTTCAGTATCCTTCAAAGAAATTTTCGACTTGGTTGATGTTTCCTCAATTGACATTTCTGGTTCATTTTTTGTAGATTTTATATCGGCCTTTACTGTCGGACAAATGTCCACCGGAGCAGTATCTGGGACGTTTTCTATCTCGCTCTCGTTCTCAACATTTGTCTTCGGCATTGACTCTTCTACAACACTACATTTTTGCACAACAGTTTCAGTGACAACCGCTGGCACATTAGATACCTTAAAACTAGCATTAACATCACTAATATCACTATCGAGTCGCTCGGTGGGATATCGTTTCACAACGACGGGTATTTCACGACGGGCGTCGTTTATTTCTTCTTCTAGGCGAGCATCGAAATCCAGCTCTGGAGGTTGTATATCTACAAGAGATTGGGCAGGTGAGTCAGTGGCTAGTGACTGCACGGGGATGGTGGTGGTGCGAGGCAGTGGGGAGGCTGGGAGCTCGTGTGGTAGAGCGGCAGGCGCTCGCACCACGGGCCTGAAGGTCCCCTCGTCCGTGTTAGCTCGCGTGTAGTCGTCCGGGTCAGGTGCGGGCGGCGCAGCGCCCTGCACGGCGCGCACCACGGTCCCGCACGGGTCCACCGCTAGCTCCACGCCGTGGAAGCCGGTCGCGCCATCCGCCGCCGTCTCAGCGCGCCTTGACCCTATACGAAACCGAAGGCAACCGTTATTTTTTAAATCCGCGGACGTGTCAGGCGGCGTGAATTTTTGTACAGAGCGTTTCTATCTGTCTTTTTTATGATTGTTGGCGTACTTTGAATCATCCTAAAAAAGCTTATGTACAAGATTGTGAATCAGGAGTGTAATAAGCCGAAAGCGGGTCACTGTGGTCTCTATTATTATGAACAACTATATGTTCGAAAATCCGAATTCTCACACGAAACAACTACGAATAAAAAATATAATGATATAAGCTGTTCATAATTATAAAGACCGTAAAGATACAGTAACACCGTTGGCTCAATATAATCCCAACCATAATCCTATACACAAACATGGCGAGCTTCTTTTGATCATAAGAGATTTTAACGGGTGTGATACCCTCAAATATCTGTTATGTCTAAAACCAAAGCAACATACAAAAAAAAAACCTGGGTGTTCAAAAATTCTGTACAAAATTCACGTCGACCGGCATTGAGGGGGAGCGAATACGAGTGAGTTAAAAAAAATTTTTGATCGTGTGATTAACAGGAGAGTCAAGAGGGGGGTGTTAGTGCGATGGGTGCCTTTGGCTTCGGTAGTGGGCCGGCGGCGGAGCGCGAGTCTTTCTTCAACAAACAGGCCCTTCCTCTTGATACGTATGCTTCTTGCTTGATATAACCACTGTTTAATGTTAACGCGGCACTGATCCCGCTTATCTCGTGTTCGGCGATGTTTAGACACACGTGTTTCAAGCACTTATAAAACTTATGAACGTCACGTGTGTAAAGCGAATGACATGTTAGAAGCTATGGGTCAAAAACGCACAAAGTGTTACTTTATTTGTAATGTATTTCAAATGTCGTGAATCAGGCAACTATTGAAATTATTGCTATAATTAGTTTACAACTATAAATTGTGTGTGATTTCAAGCAGCTCTAATGTATTCTATAAGCGAATGTGTTCTGACAAATAATCATGATCATCTATGCAGAAATGAAATAGTTGCTCCATTTAAAGTCCTCATAAAGCTGTATAAAGGAACGCGGGATATATTACGTATCAACTGCTGGACACGGGTCTCCACATGAATGGGTTGTAGGCCATAGTCCACCACGCTGGTCAAATTGCGGGTTGGAGAATTCACTTCTCTTTGAAAGCTATTAACTTTCTCCGACCAGCAGGTATCCTAACGATGTTTTACTTCACCATTTTAAGCATGTGGTAATTAATTCTAATATACATAAGAATACGGAAACATTTGCGCAGTTTTTACAGATTAGTTCTAAGCCAAGTTGTGGTGTACAGATACAGGACTGGCTCAACATTAGCAAATCTCATTTAAACATAGTAATACATAGTAATACTTATTTATAAGCAATAGTAATGCGACCTAACATTGTAGAAAATTATAATTATTTTGACCAATCGAGATGCGTTATCTCGTTTATCTGGTGCTGAATAATAAGGCAGTTTCGGGTATCATATGCGAGTCGTCCTTTTGATGGGTTGAAAGGTTTTTGTTGTGAGATATCTTTACTTTGATATTATAATTTACATAAGAGTGTGACCATCGATATCATGTCTTTGAATATTGCGAGTGCTACACACGATCTTTATCACCAAGTTCTTAGTAAAAATGTCGTGAAGGTTATGGTTAGTACAAAATAAACTTTGAAAATGATTCTATTATCATCAGTTATTCCATCAGATCTGACAACTATCCAAAATTATTGTATTTATCAATCGTTTTCACAACTGCAACAGATGTTAGCAAGTACCTACCTACCGATTTGTTTATGATTTAATTCACATTCGGTGATTTTCTGACAGAATCAAAGCGAGGCGATTCTCGAATCTTCTATTTTTCTTATAAAATATCCCTAGTCTGGTAAAACCACGGACTGGCTGATGATGAGAGCAGTCTTTATACAAGTTATGTATCGATGAGCTGTTAAACTGGTTAATTACTTTGCCTTTGTTTTGAGTACCGGCAGTTACCCTTTTAACTAAATCAAGCATATCATTATACGGGGTTATCGGCTCTCCTAGCCGATTTAGAATCCGAGAAAAAAATATCAGCTGTTTCATACATTTTGTCGACGACCGAAGAATTTTTGTATGGAACAGCTGAGTTTAATTCTCGAATTCAGAGTTGGTCCCATAATAAAAATTGTACCTTAGGATAAGTATAGTAACTTTATTTCCACTTAGTCTCCTAGCCGATAACGCTGTATATGTAGTCATACTAATTGTACCTTAGGATAAGTATAGTAACTTTCTTTCCACTTAGTAAACTCCTAGCCGATAACGCTGTATATGTAGTCATACTAATTGTACCTTAGGATAAGTATAGTAACTTTCTTTCCACTTAGTAAACTCCTAGCCGATAACGCTGTATATGTAGTCATACTAATCGTGAATTCCTCGGACTAATTCAAAACCCCCTCCTTTATTGAAGTGGCTAAATAAAACAGTGTCCACTAACCGTGGTCTTCCTTCATAGCCTCAGCGAGGTCCTCCCGCAGCTGCACGTCGCACACGGAGGCGGCGCGCCCTGTCTCCGCCAGCAGCGACTTGCGACGGAAGCTGTCCACGGGAGACTGTTCCAGGGAACCTGATCGTACAGTGAGTTAGGGTCAAGAATTGTCAAAATTGGATAACTCTAACTTATATTATAAATGCGAAAGTAACTCTGTCTGTCTGTCTCGCTTTCACGCCAAAAATTGGTATACAGGTAGATTGGTAACCGGGAAAAGACATAGGATTCTTATAACCAACTTCAAAAAAGTAGTAGGATTATCTCGATAGTAATATGGGGAACTACGTGAGTGAAACCGCGGAGCCGGCTAAAAAATATTTAACAAAGTACTACGAAGTACTAACGAGGCCTGTGAGCCTACGTCTAGAAAATGTTTTCAAATTCTGTGCGTACAGAACATGGCCAGCATTTATTATGGCGAGGCGCTTCAAAGATTAAAAGTGTGGCCGATCTAATGATCGGATTCTAAAAGGATTAATCTGATTCCACTGGATCTAGAAGTATTGGGTCAATAATAATATTGATAGATAAAATGGTTTTTGGATGAAAAACAGAGATACATAATGATGATCTATATTCACCATATAGTCTATTGAAATGTTACAATTTAAAGACCTAATATTGCATTTTTAGAAGACGCAATTTTATTTTTGGAATGGGGTGATGGGGTTTCCCACAAGTTTGTGGGGTTGCCGCCCTTGTCCCCCGGCCGCCATCTTGGAAAAAGGGGTGCATACACCAAATTTGCGATATTTCGGAAATTATGCGTCCTACAAAAAATTCGTAAAGACATAATTTGTAGCAAATCGCTTTGCCTACATACATATAACTTTTTACCCTAAATTTAAAATTAAAGAAGTTATAAGCAAAAGGGAGGAAATTTAGCTGCAAGTTTTAGTAAACAATATTGAAGTAACCTTTAACTTCATTTTTAAAAGCGCACTTATGAGTGTAAATGAATACTAACTTGCAGAGCCCGAGTCGATAAGCACAGGCACGATGGGTCGCACAGAAGGCATGTTGACGGGATTCGAACGCGCCACCCCCCGCGCCGCGCTCGCCTCGACGTCCACTGTTTCAGCCTCAGACAGGGATGAGTTTGATCTGCGTAACGTGCATATTTTTTTTAATATGATATAACTTGTGGTCAAATGTCTAGCTGTGTAGAATAAAAATAAAAAAAAAACATTTACATACACAGTCTATAGCCTAAAGCTCAGTGGTACTTACCCAGTGCAGTTGTATGTCTTGAAGACGAACTGCGGTCCCATCCACAGTCGGCGGTGCGGGCCCGCGTGCGTCACTATCTCCACCTGCGCCAGCCACCGCTCCTCAGAGCTCGTGCATATATCTACGCATCGCTGCACACACAAACACAAGCGTTAACCATAGAAACAAGAACAGAAAACTATCGGGTCACTTGAGAAAATAACAATTGACAACATTTCATATTTGGAAAGTGATAGAAATCCGTAAACCATATTGAGATAATATAATGAAGAGTTCATACTAATAATATCAGATTTTTATATCCACTGCCTTCCGGGTTATTTACAGAAATGTGAAAAAAAACTCGTATTTATGCTAAGACCGTTAGATGCCACCAATAAAAAATATTATTGTATCTGTCATTTGTAAACCGTAACATAACAAACAACAAAAATTTTTACGAGCTTTTGACGAGAATTACATTAAGCCGAAAATCTCTTAGATTTTCAAAAATGTCTAAAAACGTAATTATTATAAAAAAAGGAATACGTTTTTTTTTCATTTATCTTTCCATTATCGTAATAACAATCGGGGGTCAAAAATTTGAAATGTTGTCAATTGCGTGGCTATACACGTGGAGTACACGTGAAGTAGATGGTAACTTCATTTTGCTAATAAATATGGTATAAACGAAAAAAAAAATTCTTTTAGATAGCTACTGATTCTTACCCTGCATTCTAACGGTTGTAACAGCGGGTTGGAAGGTGGCAGCGGAGCCAGTAAGTCCGCAGCGGCAGGCGGCCTCTGCAGCGGCCATTGTGCAATCTGTTCCACTTCTAGTTCTATTGGAGACTCGTCGCAAATCTTCTCTTTTGGCACACCTGTGCAATATTTTACAGTTTATTTTTTAATTTGAATAAACTGATGGTAAATTCTGAGATGGGGCACCCACATAAAAGAAAATTAATCACTCGCGAGTTTTTAAGACGCAAGATAAATATATTATCTCGTGTCCCGCTCGCATTGGCACCTCACGCGGCTCGCGCTAGTAATGACACTAACATACACCCCTCTTGTAAGAGCGACTATAGACAGATGTTTGTGTATGTTTGTATACTGACTGGAGGCGGGTCGAGGGTGCAGCACGAGGTGCATGAGCGAGCCGGAAGCCGCCATGAGGTATAGCGCGTGTTGCGAGCCTCGTGTCCCGCTCGCACTGGCACCCCACGCGGCTCGAGCTAGTAATGGCGCCGCGTTGTTGTCCTCTGAAAGCGACGACAGACGTTGACGACCTGCGAAATAAGGGCTGCATTAACTGTATGTTCTTATTTGATAAATATATAAACGTTGAAATGTTCCATAATAAATAACTTTATAGTACTAAGATAGAAAAAAAACAACATGGCACTAAAGTAACCGTCGAAACCAACTAACTTCTTAATTAATCATCATGAATGAAGTACCTGAGCTAGTACGTGTGATGGTATGCGTGGCTAGATTAGCAGTGGGGCGCAACTGAGCCAGGGGGGCGCAAAGTGTCGGTAGTGGGTACGGAGGCAGCCGTGGGTTGGGGAACCAGGCGCCGGAACCCAGACCTTCGCTTACCTGTGGAGAAATGTATCTTCAAATAAGGCCACAGCATGTACAATGAACAATGTTAAATAATGATCTACGGAACTGACTAATAAATCACTGGACTAATTAATCACTAGACTAATATCTAGTGATATGATATTTGTACGGAATATGTTAGAGCTTATAGTACACAAAGAAATAGTACACTTTGACGTGCCGCGAAAAACACTCGGTTGAGTACGAATCGCCTTACGTTACTATTGTGATAATAAACATGAAATTAACTTTAATTACTATTTGCTTAATAAGTCTATGATTCTGACTGAGATCACATATTTTTGGTCCTTCGAGTCGGATATTATCATACAAATCTGGCAAATATACAGAGCTAATGACGCCGTATTTCAAACAAGTTATATATATTCAGTATATAGTGACGGGACTAACTTAATTCAAACTAACTATTCGGTGAAGCTGTAGCAACCGCTATCGGTCAAGAGTTGCGTTCTTTTAAAAAATAATCTATAATATAAAAATGAACCGCTGAATGTGTTTCTAAGCGCAAATCTCGAGAGCAGCTGAACCTAATTTTGCTATTTGTTTTTTAGAATATTCCTTGAAGTACGAGAATATTTCTTACAAATAGAAAAATTTTAAAAAAATGCCTATAAAGGTCTAAAACCAACACTTTTCTATACTCCCATACAATCAATTCGTAATAATACTTAAAAGTCAATTTGAACTAGTGAAGAGGTTCCGGGAAGGCAAAGCAATTGAGTGACGTTATTATCGTTACTAACGTCACTTAATTGCTTTGCCTTCCCGTACCTATAAATATTAATGTCAATTTATACGATGGTAACATTACTCTTAAAGAATTGACTGTAAGACGGTAGGAAGTTCGCCGGGTGAGCGAGTAGTAGGTATATAGTTACCGGGCTATGAGGCGCGTTGGTGCCGGCGCGTTTGCTGTGGTGCGCGTGTATGGGCAGGCCGGCGGAGCGGTGGAAGCGCGACAGGCGGTTGACGACGCGCGGCGCGGTGTGCGTGCGCACGCCCGCGGTGCCGCCGTACGGACACAGCGCGAACACGTGCGTCGTGCCGCGGAGCGTCGACACCGCGGCCCAGCGGCAGTCGCCTGAGATCGCTATGTCCTGGACACATGTTACTAGTTACACACTTCGTTGTAGCTGGATAAAGACACAGAAGGGACTTTAGTGGTGACCCAATGAAGATATCAAAGCCCGTAGAACATAATGAAAATTCAAACATTTGACAAATTCAACATTTTAGGATTTGATGTTTTCAACCTTATCAGAATTCAAGATTTTGGTAAATTTAACTTTCTGGACCTGAAGGGACATTAATATACGAGTATGCAAAACGTGATTTTTGTGTCCGTGGAAAATATCCATAGTAACTCTAGTCAAGTCAAGCCTCAATCTCTTTACTAGATTTCATTGACAAATAAAATGATTGTATAATGGAGTTCCTATGAAGATATCTCATGAATAAGAAATCCACTTTGTTTCGCCGTATGCGAAATTAATATGACCATGATTCAGAACTTAATCATTTTACAATTTGATAAATTTGAACATAAACTTAAGCTTGATGCTATTTGTGAATACTAATCGTATGACGCCATAAAATAATACATAGGCCTGCGTGCCTAGGCTTTGATTGTGAATGTCCTGAAATCTTGACCTTAAAGCGACACGGAAGAGGAAGTTCCGCGCATGTGTTCACTTCTGAGTATCACTGGTCGCCTGCCTCGCAACCCACTATCAACCAAAGACACCTAAAAACCAGAACAAGGTAATTGTTTCAAGCTGTTTGCCAGTGATAGCACCTCACCTGCACTTTAGCCGTGGTGTCTCCCCGGTGGAGCACGTAGAGGTGGTGCACGGAGGCGAGCCCGGGCCCGCACGGGTGCGGGTTCACGCGGAACACGTGGAAGTCATGTCCCCGCCGGTCCGCGCTCACCAGCACCATGCCGCTTGCGTCCCACTTCAGGGCGATTATGGCCTCCGAGTGCGCTATGAAGTGAGCGACTATCGGGTCGCACGGCTCTTCCGCGTCTTGCCCGTCGTCCTCGTCTATGCCCTGGGAAATGTATACGCGTAAGATATCAGTAGTTTGCCACAACTTGTAGGTGGTTTTGCGAACAGCTGACTTGGCGACCTTATGTCTCCAAAACCTTATAAATAATTATCGCATAATTGATCAAGCAAAGCATGATAGAAGTTTAAAAAAATCGTACCACCGGCTTTCAATCAACTATGCTTTTAACCTAGTCTTTTGTTGTCAGTTATTTTTATGTATTTTAGATATATATCTAAAGCTTTACTGCATCGAGTCGGTGTGGGGTGATGACGGTGGCTATAATGCAATATTACCTCTGTCCTTGAGCAAACCCGCAAGTAAACCCCGATAAACTACTAACAGCCGGCTCGAAGCAAATATACGCCAAATTTAGTCTCAATTGTTCTCAGTTACCTCTATATCAAGTATGGTGATAACGCCCGGCTGCATCGAGTCGGCGTGAGGTGGTGATGGCGACTGCGAAGTGGCGCGAGTGCCGGCTAGACTGTGCGCCACCGACTCGCCGAGACCTCGCAGCCCTTTGCTGAGGGATTTTGCCGCGTGGAGCACAGTTGCCGTATAGCTGCTTTGCCCTTCACCTAAATGGGAAAATTAGAAAATAAGTCAGTGTTTACATGGAAACATTCTGAAGAATTTTTACCTCAGCCCCTAACTTACAGAAACAGATCTTCTTATCACACTAATATTATAAATGCGAAAGTTTGTATGTGTGTGTGTATGTTTGTTCCTACTTCACGCTCAAACGGCTTAACGGATTTAGGTGAAGTTTGGTACCAAAATACTATCAGGTTCTTGCAGCAATAAACAACTAATAAAACATACTTTTTTACCGAGTGAGCCATAGACGCTTCGACTGCCATTCTATTCCCCGGAACTATTACATGAGCCATCCCGTAAATATTATGAGTTCCTGTGGTATATACAAGAAAACGGCGCTCGTTGTGCTCAAACACTGCTCTTATAACGGATTTCTTTTGCGTTAGTTCCAAAATAATAATATTATAAAGGCGAAAATTGTAATAGCTGAGTTAGCAGGAAGTGTTGAGCATGTCTTTTCACCAATATTTATTTTTATAAGTTCCTGAAGAATGTACAGTGTAAAAAAAATTCTCATTATCCAATAGCGTTTTTTGCATAAAAAAGTTTGGATTTCTGCAGGATCCAAACCAACGTCAAACATAACTCAATATTACTACTCCGCTTCATATCTCAAATGACAGGTCTTGGGACTATGTATTTTAAGTCTTTGATAGATAGCCCTTTAAGTTTGTATTCGGCAATATAACATTCTTAAAATCACCTGTTTCATTTGTTTGACAGTATTACGTATGTTATAATTGTATCGTATCACATTCTTTAAACCAATAGCATTTCATAATTAAAAAGATATAAGGTTATTTTTTCACATTTTGAATTATTTTATATGCCGCGGGCAACGCCGCGGGTAACAGCTAGTTTATAATGTTTTACTGCTCGTACTTTACGATACGTGAAAATTTCCTAGATATTTTTTGGATTCCTATGCTTACGGAGGAACAAATCGGAATAATTAGCGTGTTTGTCTATCTAATTGGACAGATTGAGAGGGATAAACATGTGTATGTCTTAAATAGAATTTTCTGTCTTTATACTTGATATTTATCACAAATCCAATGTAAATAACCGACAAATGCAAATAAAAAAAACTATTGCTTGATTAGGATTGTAAAATTAAGAGTACCACCGTGCCTCGTCGAGTCTGGTTAAAAGTTAGGAAATAAATCTTCTCGGGTTTTCAGTTACCTACTTTTTTCCTCGTATATGTTAGAAATCTTGATTGCAAGTTAAGTATAAAAAATATTGTGAGCGTTCTATAAAAAATACGCCGTAATTTGTTTGTTCCTTTACAAATAAAAAAGAATAACATATGCTGAGATAACAGTATCTTTACAAGGGTATAATAATAATATAATATAATAACTCAGTCATAATAATCTTAATGATATGGGACAACATCCACACAAAGGCCTTCAGGTCCCAAACTAGGCAAAGCCTGTGCTATGGTAACCTGATCACTGATATACGAGTACATACTTATATACATACTTTTATATGTAATAAACACCCAGACACAGGTCAAACAGACATGTTTATGCACACAAATGTTTAACCTGTCCGGGGATCGAACCCGGGTATAGCGGCGCAGAAGGCAGGGTTGCTACCAACTGCGCCATATCGGCCAATCAAATAATGCGTACCTAGTTTATCATTCACATGACTAAACTTACAAAGTTTAAATATAGTATTATTAATGTATGTAGTAAAATTGTGCTGATTAGCTAATTAAGGAATTCACACGTACATATGTTGTAATAATAATTTGTTTTGTAATTATTATTATTTGAACTGAGCCAAGGTCATTAAGTATTAATTCAAGCAGCTGTTAATAAAAACATCTTGTACTATAAAATTCATAATATCGTACACAATTTCTTCGTATTTTAACTAATTAAATTGAGACTTTTATTAATTTTTTGGACTGAGGATTTATACTAGTGTCCGACCAAAAGTTCGGCTGCAACCAAAATTGGCCGAAACTTTTGCCGAAACCGAAACTGATTTCGGAAGTTGTCGTGCACGCCCGCCTCAGTTCATTTAATTTAAAAAAAAACAAATCTTGAACCCCTGTTTGACCCCCTTACGGTTAGAATTTCCAAATTTCCATAAATCCTTTCTTAATGTGTCATGTCTAGGTTCAGTGGTTTAGGCTCTTCGATAATGTGTCCTATCAGCCAGTCAGTGACGTGTCAGTCAGTAAGTCAGGACTAACTATTTTATATCACACTAATATTATAAAAGCAAAAGTTTGTGTGTGTGTATGTTTGTTTATTCCTCCTTCACGCTCAGACGGCTTATCGGATTACACACAGGCTACTTTTTATTCCGGAAAATTGAAGAGTTCCCATGGATGATCAAATATCTACAGCGGGATATACCGCAAAGCGCAGTTAGTATTTAATAATGACAATATAATTTTTTTTATACCATATATATAACTAATGTTATGTTAAGATAGTTTTTGTACTGTGCTACTGAGTATCTTAGGGCATAGACTTGCTACCCGGTTCAGTAACCTAGAGATAATTATAATGAGGGGAAAAGATAACCGGTGTATGAGGCAGTTTATTAACGTTGTTTTTGTTGACAAGCATTTATGAGTGAAAAATAGGTTACTTATTTATTGTAGGTTGTTTTTTTTACCAGCACACCAGTAGTGTTCTAGATAGGTTTCCGTTATAAACAAAAACTATCATTAATTTCTTGTTTATATTTTATTTCTTTATTTATTTTATAGGACATCCAACAGAGTTACAATCAAAAAAGAATAAATGAAGATACACATAGCCAATTATTAATCATAACCATCTTCTTTTAAGCAAGATTATAAAAAACTTATTTAAAAAGAAATATAATACACTTGCTGACCCGGCGAACTTCGTACCGCCTAACAGTAAAATTTAATTTTTTTTTTTTTTAAATACTTATCTCCTATTCGGATGTCTAGTCAGCAAATATTGACATTAATATTTCTACAATACTAACGTCACTCTAATAGTTTTGCCTTCCCGGAACCTCTCCACTAACACTTAAACTTTAGGGTATGGTATTAAAGTTCAAATTGACTTTTAAGTATTATTACGAATCGATTGTACGGGAGTATAGAAAAGTGTTGTTTCTAGAAATTTTCAGTAAATTTTTTAATTTTTTCTCGCTTAAAAGCCATCCTCGTACTTCAAGGAATATTCTAAAAAAAAGAATTAGCAAAATCGGTTCAGCTGCTCTCGAGAATTGCGCTCAGCAACACATTCAATGGTTCATTTTTATATTAAAGAATACTCGTATGAACGGATGATAGTTAACATTGACATGGACCTAATTAAAAAGTAGTACATATATACTTTCAAAGAAAAAATACCTGATTTTTGTGAGCGACACCTGAGACAATATCGTTATATGTAGTGTAGCTCACAAATTGGGGAACATACATCAAAAAATATATGACGAAATGAGAACTTTCTTCTCTTTATGAACCAAGTATTTTTTTTTTAATAGATTTGTGTGTCATAAAATAATGCCTTCAAAATTAATATACGATAAGATATATTATAATCGACCAGATTCGAACAAAAACAACAGCTGGATGTCAAAAAATAATATGTGGAAGCATTTATTGCTGCATGTGAAAATAGCAACCCATTTTAACAGGCAATATGAAATAATATGTTGTACGTTCTTGGTAAAGGCAATTCAAGGCGAACTAGAAATTCAAACTAATAACAGAAGTCAATCATAATAGTACCTAATTATTATTCTAGGATTTCAAAAGTCATTTCAGTAAATTGGAAAGTTAGTTACTTGTTTTATTTACAGATTTATAAGCACTTCGGATACGCAGTATACTTAACCTATATAACAACTGGTTAGAAGCGATTTCATAAAAACCCGACTGCTAAATCTTTAAAGCTGTGTATCATTAACTTAGCATTTGTTATTCCATACTCCAGTAAAACATATAAGTTATATATATATTCGTAATCAACGTTCAATATTCTTTATTTTGGTACCACATCGATGTATTTTGAAATCAATATTTTTTTTAGATTACTTTTATTTTGTTGGATCATTGTCACTCTCACGACTAAGACAAATCTATTAACACCACTCACATAAAAATACGACAAGCCGTTTAGGCTCTAGAGGTGCCAAAGAAATTTACATACATTCATTCATACATTCGAAAAACATAACCTTCTTTTTTTCGTAGTCAGAATAAGAATAAGAATTATTTATTGGCCTTTAAATAACATTCGTTACAGGCAAGTCTTGTTACATTTTAATTATTAATTACTTTAAAAAGAAACTTAACTTATAAATACTTTTATAGTTCTAAGAACAAATAGTTATTATATTATACATTTACATTGTCATTTATTTCTTTACCTATTACTAACATTTTGTAATTGTTGTTCATCACACAAGAACGATGATTCCACAAGCTGTATTGACATATATTCACTGAGTTTATAAAAAGGACTTCTTTCAAAAAAATATTTTAATTTTTGTTTAAATATTTTAAAATTGAGTTCCATCACGCTATTTGGTAATTTATTGTACATTAATATTTTGGTGTAAAGTCCCTGTTTCTTACACTTAGATAATCTGTTGACAGGCAGGACTCGCCCTTTTTTATTATTACGTGAAATTCATTTTTCCGGTATTTCGTATCCGTATCCTCGTGTACCTCTAATCAGTTAAAAATGCTTGATATTTATAAAACCGACATGGAGATATTCGAGATAAAAGGTAACATAAAAAATGTGCTCGCGAAATCCATTGTTCGCAGAATTACTAATATTACTAAAAATGTATCTGACACAAAACACGTACTAGGTAAAATCTAGAACAAAACCTTGTAACCAATGCTGATACTAATTGCAAACAGTAGCAGCTCTATGACGCAACCGTTTGCAAGATGAATATCTTAAACTGTGCAAGAACTTAGTCAATTATGTTAGACAGCAAGTATCAGGAGCACTAGAGGTAAAGGATTATTTGATTTTAAGGTAACCGGCTTAGTGAGATCTCTTTCTCGCATTAACCCTTTCTTTTGAAGACCTTGCTTGGCTCAACTATATATATGTATGTGTTGCTTGGCTAAGTATAGCCTTCGGTCGAGTTCGATATCGTATTTATTTTATAAAAAGATCCTTTTAGAAGCCTTGCATCAATTGCATCCATCATCATCAGTCCATCATTCCATCCTGACATCCCTTAATTTAACCAGAGATTTAATAAAGTTCAACCGACTGGCGATAGCGATGGGATCGCCTATTGTGAATGTGTTTATATTGTATTTATCATGTGATGTTATGTGACAATAAACAATTGTAGCTAAAGTCTGACGTTCATAAATGTAATCTACTTCATTATATATATACTTGAATAAAATAAATTTACTGAAATGTGCGATGGCAAACGGTATTTCTCTGCAATAAAATGGGTGGCAAACGATGTCGCAGTAGAGCAGCTATAGGTCATATCCAGAAAATAATCAACTATTTTTCAAACATCAAACTAAATAGAATAATGTAGGACATTCTGTGCCTAGATGATTCATAAAACCGCCGTCTACTGGACGCAAGAGAAACAGTAATGTTATTCCTAAGGATTTCAACTCCTTACCTTCACACCCTCCACTGCTTCTCTTCGACGGGTTTAATTTCTTGTCAGCATACGCGAGCCAGCGATCTCCCAACGCCAGAGGGTTTATTGGAGCGCTGCCTCCGAGCGGACAGGGGCAGGGGTAGCAAGTCGTCACGGCCATTCTATCTTCTAGGGTCGCTGCGTCGAACACGGCGAAACGCTCCGAGAATGATACTACCACGGAACGCTTGTTGGCTAACACGTCAAGGATTGGGTTCTTGAATTTTATGCTCTTGACCTGGTGGACAGTTGAAGTTATACTATAGACGTGGCGGCGTTATAGGGTTAAGTTTTTAAACAAGAAAACAATAAATTTTTTGGTAGTAAGCATCAAACCTGTCCATAACAGTTAAAGGACCCAGCAATCTTCTTGAACCAAAAGCGACATAATGGGGATATTTCCGCTCATGTGCAGTTCTTATTGACGAATCATCGATCGCAACTCGGCCAAATCCCCCGCACTCTACCCCGCACCAAACATGCCTTACAATCGTCACTGCGTAACCAAGGCTATTGGTCCAAGTCGTTTGCTGGCAATTTTGCCATTAGATTTTTACTTTTAAATCTTACCATATAGTACTACACTGCACTGCTAGATAGATATCATAGAGATATCATAAGCTTTACTATATTTTATATATAATGTAAATCGGAAATAGAAACGGTAGTGCACGCACGTTATTGCTTGAACATTATGGATCGCCGATACTTTCAGTTTCAAGGAAAAGTCATGCATATCAAAATCTGTGACAGATAGTCTGTAGTGTTGTAACTTTACTGCATTAATTAGTATAATATACGTTCCTAAGTCACATGAAAAAAAGGATATTAAAGTGACAACAATATATACCAACATACCTGCTCACCACCCCTGATAGAAATAAAACTCAGGGAGCAGAAGGCCGGACCTGGACTGGCAGAGTCACATAACGCTATCAACGGCCTCTTCGACGCAAAGCAATCTCCTCTGACCGGCGTTGGGAGAATCCTCAACACCCTCACAGTCCCTTGTCTCCAGGATAGAACTTCCTGGGCTTCTCCGGCAGGAGGAATCAGCCATACTTGCACGCCGGTACCATAGCCCAGAATGAGGAGTAAGGGAGAGATATCACTGTCACTGTCGCCTTCCGACGTCGGCTCGTTTATGTCAGCTGTTTCGAATCTATTGGAGAAATTCAATAATCGGTTATTTTAGACTGTATGCTTGTAGTGATTTTCTTTGTATTTTCATTAGTTGATAGTCACTAGAATAAGCAATACTACTTCTGTTCTACGACCACTTACACAGTACTCTCGCGTTATGTTAGCAAACGAGATGGCGCGAAAGCCAGAGTTAGTGTTAGTAAGACAGTTATCAGTCAGATACTATAATCATAATCAGCATAATTTAGCTCAAGTTATCTAGCCTGTCTTTGATCCATCACACTTTCAGAGTATCTTGTATTCACCTAGCCCACTGTATCACGTCCTTAGGGTCTACAGCGGCGGCGGTGAGCTTCACGTCGTTGATGAACCCCGACACGGCGTCTATGAGCGAGCGGTCGGGCGGAGGCTGCGAGGGCACGGTCAGCGGCCCCCCGCCCGTCGTTCGCACGTGTCGCGGCGACTCCGCTGACATGCTGTCTGCTTGCCGCCTGCAACAATACAACGTAGGGAACTATTGAAACTGTAATTAGACAAACACTTGTCATAACGATAATAAATGACCTTACTTTTAAAATTATGTCAAATAATATTCTCAGCATCGTCATTTTCAGCCAGTATCGACCCACTGCTGGGTATAGAACCTCCTCTCTCTTGTGCCATAGCTGTCTATCTTAGGCCAATCTCGCCCATGGTATCCCTACGATGAACCAGATGACATTGACCCATCTGGCTGGTGGTCTGCCTACCGGCTGTTTGCTGTGTATTGGCCACTTTATACTATTATATACAATAATATTTTGTGTATGTTAATAATTATCTATGAAAACTTTCACATGTTGAAGTAATAACAAGACTTACATACAGACAGATCTAATGACAACTTACATACACCAACATTGCAACTTCAATTAACTGCCGAGTAAATTGTAAAATGAAACTAATCAACAACACAGCAAATTTTTTCCTGTATTAGTATATGTGTAGGTGGAAATTCAATTAAACTTAATGAATATAGATATGTGATAGAACAATTTATGATGTATCATATCAATAGCATTGTGCAAAGGTCATAATCATAGACAAACAATGCATTTAATTAATTCCTGCTACATAATGGCATGGTCAATGACAATACCATTTATTTTTTATCAGTGCGAAAAGACTCTTATAGTGTCAGAATGAATATAAATATCCAGGTTTTCTAGCCATTATTTACTCAATATCACAATTCAACTGGTTTTTTTAATGTTTGTTACCTGTTTTCTCTGAGATGGGTGGACTAATTTGAAAATACTTTTTTTTTGTTTGAAAGGGTATTTAAAGGGCCTCCCCTTTTGCCTCACTTTAATTTTATGAAAATGGGTGAAGAGCCTTGATTTTCAAATCAAAATAACTCAAAAAGTTCTATCAATGGCTGCCGTAAAGTTGGTTGTCACTTTTATTCAAAAATAATAATTTATTAGTGCCAAAAGTCTCCTATATTCTCACTATGAACATCTCATGAACACTTCATTTACTGTATTTTGTAACCTATGTATTTTTGTCAAATAAACATATTTGATTTGACTATGAACATGAATAAGAGAATCAAGGTTTCCTTGTCATTATGATATTGTAAGTAGGAGCTATGTTTTGTAGTTTTGTTTTTGGTAAGTTCATGACTCACACATTAGTTTAAGTTTTGCTTTCATTCTAAAGTTTTTGATAACAGCTATGTAGCTAAGGTTGTCAATATAATATGGTTTTCTAACTCATAACACTTTTTAGTTACGTTTTGATAAAACTAACTTTTCACTAGTTCACATCCATGCCTTAGGTACATCAGGTGAATTGCAGTCAAGTGCAAGCATATAATCTATAAAAAAAACTCACGCCTAATGTGAACAGCTTACTTAGCTAGTGCTACGAGTAGATATCTCTGGTCAATAAGTTTTGTTTGTTATTTATAACAATTTTTATGGTTCTTGGTTTTATGTTTTTTTATTTAGGTATCTCTACATGCTGGTTGTTAACAAACTATTACGCCAATTTTGTCCAAATTGGTCAAGGTTTTTTGAGAAATTAAAGCCTTCACTATTTATAACATATTAATATTATACAAGCGAAAGTTTATATGTGTTTGTTTGGTCCCCCCTCACGCTCAAACCTCTGAAGGGATTTAGATGAAATTTGGCATGAATATAGCTTATTAACAGATAAGTTACATTTGTCTTGGAAATTTATAGTGTTCCTATGGGATGATAAAATATCCACTGTGGGTAAAATTGTGGAATGCTGCTAGTAGTTAGTAAAAGAAATTGAGAAAATAAACTTATTCTGAAAATTTAGAAATTCATTTTTTTTAGAATAATGGTCCAACTTCAGAAAAGTTTCATAATGTGCAAACCATCATAGCAACATTAGTCAAAAATTGTTTATATTAAAGCTATGCTTTTGTCAGCAGCCTTAAAATAATCTTTTCATACATTAGGATCAGATAGAATCAGATAGAAAAAAAAATTGTGTATCACACTAATATTATAACAGCGAAAGTTTGCATGTGTGTGTTTGTTCGTTCTTCCTTCACGCTCAATTAGTTGGACGGATTTTGATGAAATTTGGCATAAAGATTACTTATACCCTGGATTAACACATAGGGTCCTTTTTATTTCAGAAAATTGAAGTGGGGAACACTTCTAGACACACTAATACTACTAGTTGTGCCCTGCTGTTTAACCCATGGTGGATATTGAAGTGTTCCCCACTTCAATTTTCTGAGATAAAAGTAGCCTAAGGATGATCAAATATCCACTACAAGTAAAACTGCAGGAAACAGCTAGTAGAATGTAAAGATATGACTTTAACTCTATTGTTTCATAGGCAAATTGTTTATTATTAATTTTGTTAACATTACATAAGCATTGTTGATAAGTGCCAAGTTCATAAATAAGTATAGTGTTTCTAATCCAACTAATCTTAGTAATAGATTATGTAAGTACATATAGATACATAGGTTTATTACCTATAGTATTGTAGGTAGCTACTAATTTGTAGAAGAAAAGAAAAATACTTAAGGAGTATTGTGGGAAAAAAACATGTTAAGAAACTATTAGTGATGCATGAGAATATTAAACAACTAATAATCTAGATATGTACTTATTCAAAATAAATTGTATTTTATTTTGACTAGCAGATAAAATAATAAAAACAAAAGACTATTAATATGCAACAAAGTGTACAGGTACTTAATTTGAAGGTGCATTGACATATATATACTTCTGAGATAAATAAAAGAAAATAATACTTAAGTATCTGATTTGCTAAGATTACTATACTCAAAGATTTGAATGACAAAGTGTACTGTTTGATTTAAAAATCCAGTAAGTATGAACATTAAAACATTGTTTAAATTACCAACAAAACAAAATGAAAATACCCACCTGAATAGGTACCTACTTTATTTTTTCATATGTTCTTGTATTGTGCCAAAAATACGATGTTTGTTTCATAAATGGATTACATAATTTGATATGGGTAAATAACAATAACAGTTACTAAAGATCTGATCAATAGCGAAACATTACCGTATTGATATTGAGAAACAGCTGGTGGTGGTTTTTTCTATAATACAGTTCTAATAAGCAGGTACTCTAGAGGCTGACTGCAAGCGTAAGGACCGAGGACAAAGGAAATCGATTCAAGCTGGCCACACAACAAAAACAACACATCTTATCGCTTACACCGCCTAATACGCAAAATAACTACGTCACAGTTATTTAACTCACCTTGTTTACGAAAAAAATCCTCATATTAAATCCATTTTCAAGTAAAATGCAATTGCGTCGTATAAACTGGCAGTCGAAAACAATGACGTCACACGTCTAAAAAACAAAAACTCACAACACCATAATCTCACTCATGCATTCAAATTGCTTTTTCGATTCAAAAAAACACTCATTCAAATAAATTAATCAATAAATAAATTATTTTATGTACAAATAAACAACAATTCACAAAAACAGATGATTCGAATGACAATACACCTACTCCGCTAGTTCGTTTCGTTTGCTTTCTTTGTGTGCATACGTGTGTATGGCCACTTTATTTTCCTGCGCACACAATGATAGAATCTAGCTGTGTGGAAAGTACAATGCAAACAAAGAACAACAATTTTGATTCAGGTACAGTAGTACAAAGGCAACACTTAAGCAAATCAACTGCAAAATAAACTAAGAATGGTACAATTAATTATTCATATGATAAATCAATCTGGTGATAAAATCGAAATGTTATAAGGTAGAAGATATAATAATTTATTTTGATGTAATTCGTAACCAACAACATCTAAAATAAATTTTAGGGCTGAAGCAAGGCAGACATTCCTAAGCTCTAAAGACTGTATCCAAAATATGCTAATACGATTAGCTGTTGAATCGGCAAGATTTACTTTTACATGGACCTACTGCGTAACGCTATCTATTAGTCTTTGGTTGGAACGCAATCTTGCACGCACACATAGAAGTCCCTTCGTTTTCAGAACCCGCTTCGTTATACGCAGAAATATGTACAAAAATTACTTAAATTTCATAAAACAGTAAAGTGCTTTAAATAAAGAATGATAATAAAATATGAACAACTATAAATATTTTCAAAAATACTAACATTTTTTAAATATATTTTATCTATACGTGCAGTATACGTACTTAAATTAACTTTGTGCAATATCTGCAGAGATCATTTTTGTTACGAAACGAACGACAACGCCCTGACAAAGCAAAGTAACCAGTCTCTCTATCTCAAATAGAAAGTTTTATTATTGGCAGATTAAAATGCTATTTACATTTGTACTAATCACACTTTGTGCGCCAATATGTTTGGTTACACCAATAGATGCGATTAATAACATTTTGCTAATCGTAATCGACGATTTACGCCACTTGGAGAATAGTGTTAATCTGCCTAATATTCATAAAATGGCTGCTAAAGGCGTTAGATTCAAAAACGCATTCGCACAGGTAATCGGTATTCATTAGAGCATCGTTTTTTTCCCCTTTACACATTCTAAATATCAAAGACATGAAAATCAACGAGAGCTATCGTAATTTCAGCAGGCGCTCTGCGCTCCAAGTCGAAACTCATTGCTGACCGGTCGACGTCCTGACTCTCTAAGACTGTATGATTTCTACAGCTACTGGCGTGACTCTATCGCCAATTATACCACCATACCCCAGTTCTTCAAGGAGAATGGTTATGAAACTTTCTCTGTGGGAAAGGTTTTCCATCCCGGACAAAGCTCAAACTTTACTGACGACTATCCTATTAGTTGGTCCCACAAACCTTACCATCCACCGACAGAAATGTTCAAAGATGCAGCTGTCTGCAAAGATCATACAACTAAAAAGCTCCAGAGTAATCTTATTTGTCCTGTGACAGTGCATAAACAGCCAGGAAAGACGCTTCCAGACGTACAGTGCCTTGAATATGCGACCGATATCCTAAAAAGCAGAAAGAATGCTGTAAAACCATACTTTCTAGCGGTTGGCTTTCATAAGCCTCACGTTCCTATGAAGTTCCCGAAGGAATATTTATGTAAGTGCCTGCCTACGAATATCTACATAGGTACTTACTATACAAATACCAACGATTTAAATATTTTATTGAATTGAAATTCTGTTCTACATATTACTTTTACTAGACGCTATAAGCTTACCCTACTAAAATCAACTGGTTCATGCATATTGCAAAAGGTACCTACTACTCGTAGGTACTTTCCTTCTTTTTCATATAACAAAAGATAGATCAATTCATTATATCAAAAAATTAAATACAATAGAACAATTCTTACAAAATATAGTGCTACAAGCACTTCTCGTCTTCTAGGCTACCTTACAATGGAGCTTGCTGGAAATCAGGATGTAGATCGTTGGAAAAGAAACAGTTTCGTTCACATTCGTTGAACTACAGAGCTTTATGAGGCGTTATTGTCACCGACTATCACACTTCTCTACCAATCAGTCTCTTTCCAACCATCAGATAAGCACGTGCAGCCAGCTAGAAATTGTCTTTTATTTTCCAGACAGCATCCCCTTAGGCGACATTCAATCGCCCAAACATCCGCACATTCCTAAAAAGCTACCTCCAGTAGCATGGCACCCGTGGACGGACGTTCGTACCAGAGACGACATAAAAGCACTCAATATTACGTTCCCTTTTGGAACAATGCCTAGGCAATGGACGCTGAAAATACGGCAAAGTTATTTCGCAGCCGCTTCCTATGTGGACTCGTTGATTGGGGTACTCATGAGCTATGTGGATTTGAGGAAAACAATTGTTATCGTGACTAGCGACCATGGTTAGTTTTTCCTTATTTTTAACTAATTTAGACAAAGATAAAGAATTATTTGTCATGCGCATAGACAGGGCCCTCACTATGAACACGTAACGCGGTCGCGTTAAATTCAGCGCTCAAAAATCACGTGGAAGGTATTCACAAAGATACTTCACACACATTTCTTTATATGCCTAATGCACCAATGATGCAGCATTATTTTCAAATTAATTCGAAGGTATGTTGAGGTGATCGATAGTTGTGAGCGCGCTTGCAGTAGGTACCTACGTCCTGAAGTATATTTAAAATAATGCTATGATAATCAAGTAGGTATCGGTAATCGGCAAAAATTGTTCATCATAGAACAAACTAGTGGCTCTGAGCTGTACCTGACCTCGGGAGTCTGTCTTGACTGAAATATATTTTTTCGTTTTCAATCAATATTTCAACTCAACAATTACCTACGTATTGTTTTTTTTTCAGGATGGTCACTAGGCGAAAACGGTCTGTGGGCGAAGTACAGCAATTTCGACGTGGCTCTCAAAGTGCCCTTGATTTTCATCAAGCCAGGTTTACGACCAAAAACGATCAATACACCCGTTGAACTGATAGATATTTTTCCTACATTGGTAGACCTTTCTAACATATCTCATAACATCCCTAACTGTAAAAATCAAGCAGATAAAACAATGTTATGCTTTGAAGGAAAGAGTCTGGTACCTGTTATGTTAAAAAACGAATTATCTAGAAAAAATGAATTCGAAGAATTTGCTATAAGCCAATATCCGAGGCCCAGCGAATACCCTCAGCAAGATTCAGATAAGCCACGTCTAAAAAACATTAAAATAATGGGATACAGTATTAGAACAAAAAGATACAGGTACACGGAATGGGCATCGTTTAATAACACAACGTTCAACATTAATTGGAATAAATTATATGGCGATGAATTATACGATCATATCGTTGATCCGGACGAGAACGACAATTTAAACTTAGCACTAAAATATAAACACGTCAAAAACTTACTGTCCAAAATGTTAAGAAATAAGTTGATTTGAATATCACATAATGTAACTTGTAAAATCATTTGTGTCTAATTGCACCATATTGAGCAATAACTTATGTAAAGAAATATATATAATGCTACATAATAGATATTATTTACCTATTACTAGTTAGTTATCTAGCGCCAAATAATCTAAATATATAAATAAATTAACTATAAAACTTTTGGATTTAAAAATATAATAACATCAATTGTATGTTACTTGAAAAAGTATATAAATATTTTCTAACTTACTACAATATATTAGACAATAAAAAGTTCTTAGGAACATTTCTAAATATTCGTGGTCACTTGTAATCAACTGCATAACCTTAAGGGTGGCATCTCATGACCATCATAACCTTTGTTCTAGGACTTGAAAATTCATACAAAAAAAACATTGACACGCGACCAAATGGAACTGCCGTATTATTTTTTCGAATTATCAAAAGTCGTATATCAAAAGTTGTTGCTTATTGACATCATAAACCACCCTCAGGAGGATGCCACTTGATCACCAGTGTCCCGGTATACATACATTGTAATTTTTGCATATATTAATATTTCTGCCACACTTATCCTTTTATATTCATATGAGCTTTCAAAATTATGTTTAAATGCATTAATTTGTATTTCCAATTTCGCGTACCTCTAAGTTAATTTCTTTGGTTATGCAAATATATCTCGACATACCAGCGTATTGTTATTTACCACGGAATTACTGTACGTATCCTATATGCATACTTATAGGAAACATGCATAATAATCTAGTCGACTGTTACGTCAGATCTTATTTGTATCAGAATTGCAACTTACTGTACATTATTTACTGTACATTATTTATTGTACATTATTTACTGTACATTATTTACTGTTCATTTTTTACTGTACATTATTGCCAAATTCGTGAGATACCATGTCTGCTGCCTTTAATTTTATTATATCTCTTCTACGACAATAACAATTTTATACTATTAAAACACAAGGCTAGGAGTTTTTAGTTTCATATAATTACATACACATTACACCTATACAGTCTATACCTATAAAATATATTTGACTGTATCACATATATTTTATTAAAGTTTTCTCATCTTCCGGCAGTGGTCTCTTAGATTTCTATTTCATCTCTTGTTGTTTGGTACAGCCAACTACCACCCTAAAGTTGATAAAATCTGTCGCCAAACACCTAACGGTATGTTCCGGCAGCCTTCCTTGAAAGCCAGTTTATACCAGAATAGGCATGTGCCATGTAGGATCAGTGTTACTGACACATGCGAGCTGTTGGTTAAAATGCCTAGCTCTAGCTATGAATAGTCTTAGATAAAAATAAACCTGATAAGAGAAATAGAGGGTGTTGCTAGCTAGCACGTTGGAAGTCTACCAGAGAGTATTCCTAGTCTTTTCTTTTATCCTGCACAGCTAGGCATTTGACCACATGTTCGCACGACCACTTAAGTTAGCGATACTGTAGCCGTAGATGGAGCATCCCTAGTCTGGAATACATTGGCTCCCAAGGAAGGCTGCCGGAACACACCGTTAGGTGCTTGGCGACAGATTTTACAACTTGGGAGTGGTAGCTAGCCTACCACCATGCTATGTTTCCTCACGATGTTTCCCTTCACTGGTAGCTCAGGGTCTTTGCATGTTTCGTGGGATTGAACATCGTACCTTTTGCACGGTAGTCGACCACACTAACCACTCGACCATGATCGCTACAATATCTATATACATTATACATATATATTATTTATATATTCTATCTGTACTATATAGCACTCACATAATATTATACTAAGCTTTTCTCATCTTCCGGGAGAGGTCTCCTAGATTTCTCCTCCATCTCTTGTTGTTTAAACCTGGCGTAGAGGGCGCTGCTAGCTAGCACTATCACGTTGGAGGTCCACCAGAGAGTGTTTTTAGTTTCGTGGTACCATTGCGTGGCTATAACTGTTTGAGCGCAAGCCTTAGCCGTGCCCGAAATGTTGTGAGTTAGGGGCGATGTCACCTGAAAAGTTAACATATGTATTTAAAAAAAATAAAAATCTATAATAATTAACAGATTTGTAAAAGTGAAATGTTGTTAGAAGAGATGTAAAAGTTATCTTTTTGTATTCTACTACATTTTGTGCGTCAACAATAAATCAATTGTTTTTGAAGTGGATATCAAATACAGATAAGGACCACAACTGAATTAAGTACTGATAAGTGAACACAAAATTTGCTGTTGATAAGGTTTAATTATGAAGACGCAGGGCAGGTTTTAGGGGACGTTGGACAGGGATCTCCCTTAAGATGAGAGTAGGGACCCAGTCCAGACATTGATGCTTCAGCCTGGGAATGAACCCCAGTATTCATCAACAGTGATTCTTTACCCTTTTTTATTAGAAGCTTGTCAGGTTGATATAACTATATTTTGATTACAATATGCATAATAAAGACAAAAATCAATTAAATTAAAATTTAAATAATTATAATTACCTTAATTTGTAAGGAAGTAAAATATCCAATAGCGAATCCACACAAACCACCAACTACCATTTGCATCCAGAAATATGAACTGTCAAAGTTCTTGTAATTCACCAACACATTTAACTCTCCATTTATTATGATCAAAGGTAGAAACAGGAATATAGAGTAGGCGTTATTGTAGTAGGAGAGAAGCCATACTTCTTGATTCACGTGGGGAAGGACTTTCTTAGTGTAGATAGAGTATAGAGATAGCATTAAAGAACCGATTACTCCGTAGATTGTTCCGATTAGGGAGAATGATCCTGGAAAAAAAAAATCATGTATAGGGAACCATACATTTTGGTTAAATACGATGAAATATAAAGGGTTGTCATAGCATGATTATCAACTGATAATCATTAAATTTTTTACAAAATCATTAAATGAGAAAACCGATTTTCATGATTCACACCAATAACACTCTGGATTTAATTTTATTTTAAGCAATATTTTTTTTAAACTAAACTACAACGACTCTAGATCAATATCATATAGGGAAATCTATGGTACCTAAAGTCCCTGTTCTTTCCCTAATAAACCCTTAAGATACATAACCAATAAAGTCTCCGTGAAATTCCCTTAGAATCCCTGTCTGTTGCTTTACCTAATTAGCCCTACACTCCCTAATAATATATAGGCATGCTGTATACCTATAGGGCCATGTTGCTGAATTCTGTGGTCGTGCGAGTTTGTGTTCATATTAATAACTGTAGCGACTTGTGTGTAAAAATAAATGTGTTTCTACTAAATCTTCAAGTTACTAACCCAATAAACTCTCCTGATCCACACCCAAATAGAATCCGAATATAATGAACCCGCAGCAAGAGATGCAGCGGTAGGAAGTGGTCTGCCCCAGCAGCGTCCAACTGAACACTACATTGAACACCGTAGTGAGGGACCGACCCACGTAGTAGAACGGCACGCCGACGTACTTCAGACATAGATTGTTCGTCGCTATCATCAACGTGAACATTACTGATAATGGAATCACCTGGAAGAAAAACGAAACATAATGAAACTATCCGTGTGTCAGTTCGTGTGAATGGATGTTTTTCTGAAAACACTCGCGTACAGGTCGCAGTTTCCAACCAATCGCGACGAAAAGCAAACCCCCAATGATTTATTTTTTTCTGGTATTTACTAAGGGTTTCTACCAAAAATGGAGAAAATTTGCTGTGACGCTAGAGTATGTTTTATCTAGGCCAAAAATAATTAGTGACTGTATAATACAGGTAATACAAGGCACATTGCAAGTTCTATGAAAAAAGCGGTTGACGACCGTTTTACATGGATAATCTTTTTATTACGAGTACCTCATCTATCTCGCGCACTTTTACTCTTCGGTCGTTTAAAACAATGTCATAGATTTTAGCGATCATTTCTGGAGTAGTGACCTCAACCGGGCGTCCTGGACGTTCGGCATCACTTGTGCTTGTACGACCACATTTAAAATCAGTAAACCACTTATGAATAATTTTAATTGACGGAGCGGAGTCGCCGTAATATTTATCAAGCTTTTGTTTAATTAACACACGAAATTCACTTTTCTCCATCTTTGCGAAAATGCGTTCAATTGTATTTCTTTAATGGCTGTATTATATCATCTATGAAAACTACATTTTAATGCAGTTTCATCGTACCTTCTGTCCACAAGAAATATTTTATTTAAGTAATAGTTTCATTTAAGTAATTCAGCCTTAAAATATATTTTTGAAAAGCCAGCAAGCCATCAGTACTTAAGTTTGTTATGGTGGTTCTGGTTCTTTAGTCTGACAGGTACCATACAGGTTTTGATGAAAAAATTTTTAAAGTTATCTTTAAGAAAGTTTAGTTGGGTGTGTAGCCAAATGTTTACTACATTATTATGGTAAATGTTATTAAAATTAGAAATTATACAAAAATATGTGATGTTAACGTTTTATTAAATAATTCTTTTACTCAGTAAAAATTTCTTTCATATAGCCAATTTAAGAACTTATTTCAAAACTTTTTAAGATGTGAGTAATTTCATGTTCTCATTAATATTATTGTAAATTCTTATTGCCATTGTAAAGTAGTTATTACAAAATAGCTCGTTATTACACATAGTGGAAACACTAATTTATTTGGATATCTCATGTAATAGGTAAGTTTCAAAAATGTTCTGAATGTTAATAAAAGATAAAGTCCTTATGACTAAAACTCAGCTTTACTTGAGTAAAACTAGCATGATTTACAGATTGTAAATAATAATTAGGATAGACTATTTTTAAAACTGGTTAGATTATTTTTATGCAGAATTTGATCAAAATCTACAAAAACGATTAAAGTTACTGATTATGCTTGTTACAAAAATTGTAGGTGTTTAGTATTCATTATAGCTTTATTGAATAACCATTACGATAAGAGTGGCCTTCGGTTTTATCAGTCTCACACATTTTTTAATTAAAATCACTATATTTGTTAGTAAATTATACTTTTGAAAAAAGTTTTACAGCTTAAAATATAGTCTCAAAAGTAGTGTCTCTTATTTTAATTTGGAATGAGAGAACGATAAACAAGACCCAAGTTGGACAAAAATAAGAAGCATTAATAAATAAGTTGACGAAAGTATGAAAACCTATGGAAAATACTGCTATAATAACTAACTAATTCTATTGTAAATAAGCTGGACCTGCAGTGATTCCAGAACGGTAGGAGCACTGCAGGGATCAAATGTAGCCTGTGATGGTCCAGAGTAATCTAACTATTGGCAAAAGAATATTTAGAATTATTTCAGTAGTTCAAGAGATTGCTTCCTACAAACAAACTTTTATACTAGACCTCTTTATAATTTTAGAATAGAAAACTAACCTTCTTAACAACATCTGCATTCCACGGAGTTCCCTTCGGAAATGCAAACACCCCTGGAACACCTCCAGATCTGCTCATTAGGAAGCAGATAGTGAACGAGACTATGCACTGGAACCATGTTATGAATAAAGGAGCTTCTAACGCAACACTGTCACTGCTTAACAAACTTTTGTTAACAAACACTGTTGCTATTGATACAATCCTGTAAGAATATAAATTTAGATATAAATAAGTTTTTATTCAAAATGTGGCCACTATGTTCTTAGTGATACTTATTGCTAAATTATAATTCTCTAAATACGAGTTAGCAGTAAAGCCTCATTTAAAGTATAAATAGGATGCAAATAAGCATCCAGTGAGCCATGTATAGTACCAAAAGTTATTGAAAGTAGTGGTATTATTTTTATTCCCTACAGGTCCCAGTGTAGTTTTTACATAGTTATGTAAAGACGAATTCTTTGTAGGTATAATCGACCAAACTACAAAAAATAAAACTGAAGCATATTAACTCACCAGTAACAAGAAACAACAATAAAAATGTGTATGTATCGAGAACATAAATCAGAACGTGGCTCCTTCATTGTGTTTCGTGGTTTTCTTCACTGATGTTTTAGCTGTATCGTGTGACAAATACAACATCAAAGATAATAATAAAATTCTCAGCATCCGCACATCCTACCCAGCTACACGTCAGTCTAATCTTTGAATAAAATACAATTATTTAATTTAAGTAATTATTTAACCCGGTGCACATAACATAAATTTGTACGATTACGATTGTTTATGTGAGTTGAGCAGTGCTACCAATAAAAAAATCTCATATCCCCGCATCCGTTTCGTCAATTACCCGAAATTCCACGCTTCTTTACGATTGATTCCCTACGCCTATTATACCTGAAATTTAATAATTTGAAACAAATAAATTATTCGCTACATATTTTGAAAAAATTTAAACATGCACCAAAAAACATGCATCAATGATAAAAATTACCCTTCACAATAATGTAGAAATGGTACATAATATTATGTATACGCAGTTGATTTTTCTAAGATGAACAGAAATACAAAAATATGTCAAGATGATGATAAGATGGTATACACAAAATATTTAGTGTTTTTCCGCCTCGTCTTGATGTCAGCTTGAGAAATCGAAAAATATTTTTGTTTTTATGGTGTGGTTCCTCCTCACCCGGTGGTGAGGAGGAACCACACCATAAAAACAATGTGACAAGTGAGGTGTGGCACCGCCACACCTCACCTTATTATTTCTCTTTCTCCCTTACTTGATGGTTAAGCAGGCATTTAAGTGATATATTTCCATTCGTTATGTTGGTTGGTTGTGTCGATCTACAACAAGTCAACTATAATTTGTTAGTTGTAAGTACTGAAGATTTAATTCCCCGCAATAAAGATTTTAAGAAAACCTCAAAATAATATTTAGTGTTAATTTTATGATAGTTCGAATTATTAGAATATTGAAAATCATAAATTCATAATATAAAATTGAAATCAAATCAAAATTAATTTATTTCAGGCTAATAAACCCATATTCTAAATACCACAATAAATCTTACAATATAAAAGAAAATTATACAAATCAATTAAAAGTAAATGAATTAATAAGAACACATATAAAACAAAAATTATTCAACAACACTATTTATAACAACACACAATTTAATTTAGAACCTTCTCTCCGGTACTGGCACTGCAACATGTCACTCGCAGCAATGCCGGAGATAAGTACAGTCAAATCTATTCGCAATCATTTTCAGGACGGCATTAGAGCTGTCTCGAACTCTGCGCACCAAAGAAGCGGCACGTAAACGCAATGTGAAATGAAAACATGTAGTATGCGGGTCTGCAAACATGTCTGAGGCGCTGCAGAATTGAGGCAGCCCCAACAACGCCCTGAAAGCATTGTTGTAGAGGACGCGAAGGC
Organism: Ligdia adustata; assembly: GCA_947049295.1. Classification (NCBI taxonomy): domain Eukaryota; kingdom Metazoa; phylum Arthropoda; class Insecta; order Lepidoptera; family Geometridae; genus Ligdia; species Ligdia adustata. Next base: position 3,233,343 of record OX346218.1, on the reverse strand, counting down.
TACTATATGCCCTTTTACTGTAGTTAGCCCACAGGCTGCACGTATAAAGAGACGTACAGTACGCTCTAAAGAGTGTAATTTTAACGTTTACCGAACAACGTGCAAACCTGCGAGCTATCATATTGGCTCTAATCGATAGTTCCCTTCGCTCGCTCTCAATATCTAGATTGTCATTGAGGTTGGCAGTGACTATATGTCTTAAATATTTAAAACTCTCTACCCTTTCTAGGGGACTACCATGAAGGAGAACAGAAGGTATGTTTTGAGGACATTTCCCACCAGCGTCAAACACAATCCACTGGCTTTTAATCACATTGTATTGTAAACCATGACCAGACGCATACTCTTCACAAAAACCCGTATTAATTTCCTCAGGCCACAGATCGACGCACTTAGCAACACCATGTCATCTGCATAACTCAGATTGTTGACACAAATACCGTCAATGTGGCAGCCAATATGTTGACTTTATGTAGCCCAATTAGGTATAAATTAAATAGGGTAGGCGACGTTAAACCACCCTGCCTTACACCGCACTCAAGCCGATATGGATCGGACATTGCCCCCGCCCACCCAACACTGTTAGACTGATGCGTATACCAATACTGGAAAATGCTGATTAGCTCCTTTGGCATCTCGACACGCCTGAGCTTCTCCCAAAGCAAGTCGTACGACACGAGGTCGAATGCTTTTGATAAGTCGAGGAAGCAAGCATACACAGGGGTTTTACGATCCGTAGTATTTGACGGTATGCTTAATGGATGGATCTTGGAAATGGATCTTTCATGTTGTCCAATAAAGAATTTTTTTTATATTTTTTATTAAGACAGTATATGAAATTTTATAGCTTAATACTTTACTTAAGATTATTTTAAATGTTATTTTTATTCTCTGATGCCACGTGACTGCAAAAACCAATATGAGCATTTTCTAACATAGTTTGCGATCTAAGTGCCGAATTAAACTGAGAGCTACTTAATAAGAATACTAGAAAAATAAATAAACAGATAAAAATATAAACTGTCAAACACGTGTTTTTTTTATCTGTCCGATTGCCAAATTGTCGAATTGGTATTTCACTGTCAGAAGTGTCAGTAATTCAATTGTCAAAGCGCAGTAACAACGCTGACGTCAGTGATATTTTATTATTTTTTCATTTCTATCTCGTCGGCAAATGGCTTTAGACCTGTAAAAATTATATCAAAACAATACCCCCATCTTCCGAAGGCCCGTTTTCATAGGTAGTGCTCCAACACAACCATGGATCCGTCAACACCTGAAGTGGAAACTTCCAAAACCCGCGATCCAATGTCTAGAGTATTTTTCGATATTTTAGCTCCCGTTGTTCTGGTCGCAATTTTTTTAGTTTTATTGTATAAAGTTATAAAACGATTCATGGCCCTGCCGGTTGATAATGCTATTCCTGAGCTGCCGAGACTGCGAAAGGATATGACAGTGGCGGAACTTCGGCACTACGACGGGACGCAGGAAGACAAGCGCGTGTTGGTAGCGGTGAACGGGTGGATATTCGACGTGACCCGCGGCAAGCGCTTCTACGGTCCCGGTGAGTGCATTAGCATGCAGTATTTATAAATAGCGTTGACACAATGACTCACACTTAATGCAGGTGGAAGTAAACATGTGCTTGACATACAAATTGAATTAGAGAGGCTTAGTCTATTATTTATACAGACCATTTGTGTGTTTTTACATATGTCGAAGACAATGTAGCATCCAAACTCTTATTGACCGATTTTTTTAGGAAAATGTTGACTACAAATCTTGATAAAATATTGATTTCTTTTTTTTTTAGTTCCATTTTAGATTTATATAGATAATTGTAGTGCAATGGTTATTGTGTATGAGTAATTCTACGATAAGAGGTAACTTGTCTGGCAATGCAAATAAAATAGTATTTTTATTTTATGTGTTGCTATTTTTTACAATAAATCACATAATCTTAATCTACTTTATGGAATAACTACAAGATTAAACACCTAATTCTAACATATTTTTCAGAAATTCTTTACTAAGTCTATCCTGGCCTGTCCCCTTGCTGGTTTTAGTTGAATTTTCAAATTATACTTATATTTTTTGTATCAGATGTTAAACTAAAGTATGATTTATCGGAAGTGAAGTAATTATACTTAAGCAATATTAACCAAAAAATAAAATAATAACGTTCAAATAAAATAAAATAAATCCTGCTGTTTTTGTGTATCTATCCTGGCAAATGTCGTTCCGCTGAAACTAACATACATTTAAAGATGACCATATTCTACATATCCTGGCTACATCTATTGGCTTGAACTTAGCAATAGTAAACGCGAAAAATATTCAAGGGCCGTCTTTTTTTAGTTGTTGCAACTGGACCGTGCCATGTACAGGTTTTGTGAAGTCAGTGTGTCACTTCCCTGGGAAGTCATAAAAATTTAATTTAGTTGCAATTTCTGCCCCAATTAAATAACACATTAACTATTAAAATGAGATGTACCATTAATCTATAAAATGTTACAGTCAGTTAAAACAATTGAATTTGTCATGAAAATGTCTCTCCCCTGCCTTATTTCCCCAGTCAAAGTCAGTACTAGAAGAGAGAGTCACTGACCAGGGGAGATAATATTTAACATCAGACAAATATACAATAATGAGTTTTAAATTACTTAAATGTTATTTCAAATGAAAATTATAACTATAATTTATTTACCCTGGTTGTCGAAAAAGTAATAAAAATGTATTAATTAACTTGCCCTTACGTGACAGGTATATAAATAGGATAGAAAAAATAACTATTATATAAACTCATAATATAAAGGATTCATAAATTTTTCTACTTGACCACATTCTCTATGACTTTAAAACATGTTATCGTAGAATCACCCGTATATTTTGTTAGTATTTATTGGTAAACCACTGACTTGATGTGACTCGTGAAAGGTTGCCTGGAAGACATGGCTTCAGGCGATAAGGCCCGCCCAATGTACTGCCAATATTTTTATGATATGTATATTTGTTATTTTGGTGTACAATAAAGTTATATTTGAATTTGACTACCTATAAGCATTTTTGCCAAAAAATCTGTTATTGCATATCCTTTTTTAGCATTAAAATGCATAGGTGTTCTGAAGCGGAAGATAACAACGGAAATTTCTTTAAGTGTGGCAAAGGCTTTCAATTTCAATAGCCTGTGGAATGTTTCAGGTGGTCCTTATGCTGCCTTTGGCGGGAAGGATGCGTCACGAGGGCTAGCAACCTTCTCCGTAACATCATCAGATAAAGAGTATGATGATCTCAGTGACCTTAACTCAATGGAGATGGAATCTGTTAAGGAGTGGGAGGCGCAATTTAGAGGTAAGCTCATAATATATGAACTATTCTCTATTTCACATTCAAATAGTGCCCTATGACACTTTACATTTCTCATGTTTAGGAAAGTGGTAGTAAATAAATTAAATCTGTAATAGTTGATTAGCAAATTGTATAAAAGATGTCAAAATATATTTAGATATTTACCTACTACATATTCAAAAGGGCCGTTTTTAGCCATTTGGTTTAAAGAGTTAAGGTTTTATTTAGTCTTAAATTTTTACCGAGACTCACTAAATAATATGAATTTTTTTTTACAAAAAAATTTTGTAAAAAATTTTTTGATCAACTTAGACATATGGACGTAATGTGTTATAATGGGATATCTTAATTAAATATCACTCATGCAATAAAAAATTGTGATAACATTTATCAACTTTTCAGATATACAGTCTTATTAATAAACGCGTCTTAACAATAAACGTCTTTTGTCTTGGTTTGATGCGTGACCTTCTCCATCAAATAAAACAAGACAAAAGACGTTTAAAGTTAAGACAGGTTTATTAATAAGACCGATAAAGGTTTACAAAATAAATAATAAATCTTAATCCAAGTAGAAGTTTTTCAGCCCACCCATGTTGTGGGCTGAAAAACTTTAAATAACAGCTCATTTAACTCACATACTCTTTAATATGTGTATACTTCAAGTACTGTTTGGAATAAAGTTTTGTTATTTAAATAGTAAATTATCATACAAGTGTGCTAAACAGCCCAGTACAGCCAAAGTTGTATTATTAAGAAGTGGAGACTGTAATGATCACTGAATATGAGTGACATGTAACATTTTTCAACACACTTTCTACTAAACAAGTTCTTTAACAAGTGGTTAAAAGTGACCAAAAACTCTACTACAAGAACTTAAGACCCATATATCTTAACAAGTGATATTGAGAGATGCAGCTAGTATAGCCTGTGGCTATGCAGGTGAAAACGAATCTAATCTACGAATCATTCAGGCTTTAGGGCGTGCCAAAGAAATATTTTTCGAGGAGTCGGAAAAAAAGTAAAAAACCAAAAAAAAATTGTCTTTTAAGGATATCGCGTTTGTTTGCTTTAACACAAGCATCAACACCGCACCTGTTTATATTTAGTGTGACTGCCCATCAAGGACAGAATTATTAATATTGTTTTCCTATGTTGTGTCTTATGCAAATTTAATCCACATAAAAGCTTATGATGATACTATGCACTCAACATAATTATTACAATTTATTAACAATAAGGTCATATAGTAGCACTGGTTCTTAACTCCCGACGCAAAAAGAACGAGGTGTTTTAAATTTGTGTGTGTCTGTTTGTGTCATCATAGCTCCCTAACGGATGGACCAACACAGATTTAGTGTTTTACTTGAAAGTTGAATTAGTCAGGACTGTCCTTATCTATGTTTGATGATAATCTATCCAACATGGCCGACTACACAAAAAAGGCGGAATATATATATTTTTTCGTAACTCTCTCTGTATCAGTATCAAATATAAGGGCTTTTTAAAATTTATTTTTTTACTTACTGATAATGAGGAACAAGTAAGGTCTAATAATATTGTAAAGTATCAACTAATGACACTGAAATCGTGTCCAGATTGAAACTGACTGCATATGTATCTTTACGCATCAGTTCTAAATAAAAGAAAGCCAGTTTTTATAAAATCGTTGGTATCTTTCCAACTTCATCAAGGTGATGGAGGTTAAAAGTTAACAAGTCAAGTGGATTCAAACAAACATGTCTGAGTCTCAAGGTTCATTCATTATGATGTTCGATAATGAATGAGTCAGTGGCATAAATGTGAATTGCTTTTACACTTGTTTTGTATATCATATGCAAAAACAGCAACACATATGATACAGTTAGTCTTTTTTACACTAAAAATAAAGACGTAAATAGCTATGTCTCATTAATTTACGTTCATCTTAGTCATTAAACGTAAAAAAGGCTTACAGAGATGAAGCTCACTCCAATTTGCTCATAATTGCTTTATGTAGATTTATGGCCCTGATTTTACTCATTGCCTCAGGAAATTTATTCAAATATGAAAATGTTATGCATATCATAATTCTGATACATATACTAGAAATATGAATTTATTATAACTGACAGAGAGTTCTTCTCAAGAAATAATGAAAGTCTTTAGTATACCAAGTGATTGTGTTAATAAAGCATTGTCTTTGCATGATTAGTTTAATAATGATTTCATCTCAGTCTTCGGCCTACCGAAAGCCTCTAACGTGGCTTACAACTGTTATCCAATGAAATACATTATAGCATATCATAAAAACCACGACAGAGATAGATCTATTGAGGTGGATTGTACTGAAATGTCTTGATCCAAAAAAAGAATTCCATTACATCAACATTATGTAGGTAATTGTCATAAAATTTGGTAACTTCTTACATAATTACTACCAAATGGCGTGCAAGTCTAGTCGTCTGTTTCGAACCATGATTATTATTTTATAATCAAATATTGCCATTGACTAGACGGCTTCTAGACGTTTCGTTTGTTACTGTATGCTAGTATGATGTCATCTTAATTCTATGCACATCACATCATTGCACCTAGTTTAGTTATAGTGACACTATCACACATATAAATTTTATCCGCAGCTTTGCCGCGTTTTGTTTGTTTTCCCGAGAAGAAAAGAAGTAGCTTATGGCACTATCCGAACCTCGAACTATATTTGTCTAAAAACTTGTCGATCCGTTGATCAGTTGTTGAGTAGAAGAAGCAGAAACAAACCAACAAACACACTTCTGCATTTATAGTATTCGTGGAGGATATTTAATTTGAAGTATATTTGTAGATTATTTGTGAGGTCGCCCGCTATCACTCGTAGGTACCATCTGATGTGAAGTAGCGGGACTACATGCGTGCGTAGTTCCATTCCTTAACGTACAAGGACGTAGGAGAAAAGCGTGGGAAGTCCAGGAAGAGTCCTGTAGTCCTGAATTTCACTCCTTCCTAAATCGGGTATATAAATCCGAGAGCGCGACTAGAGCGAGCTAGACTAGTTTACGTAATCGCTCAGACCTTGTCGCTTATTTGTCGTGCCCCTCAAGAACGTCTGGGTTTGCTCTTAAAATTTAAGGTGGAGTGGTTAGGGCTTTAGGTACTCGCCGTCTGGGATGCCAGAGTAGCTCGATAGTCTCTCTCTGGGCCATGACTCCAGCCGTCTCAGGGCACTTGCGCTTGCCAATCATCCGGTTAGGCTGTAGAGGTCGCCTCTCGATCGACAACTTAGTACTTTCAAAAAATGTACGAAACCAGTTTCAGTTTAACTACGAGGCGAAAATTACAAGTGATAAAAATGCGATAACATTTATTACATTGGTGAGATACACTTTCTTAACTGTATGCGATGACGCATAAAAGAGGGCTTTGCGTTTTTGAATTAATGAATGAATTATTTATTTTGACAACAACAACAACATCTACAAAATCGCGCAAATCGCTCCAGATTCAACTGCAACTGGACAGAGAATGTTCAATAAATATAAGATACTCGTTAGAAATGCCTCGAGCAACCAGCGCTGGTCTTCCGCCTGGGACCGGAATAATAAATATTCTTTGGCACGTCTGTTAGTATACTGATGACGAACGTGAAAATTTCATAGCTTATAACATCCGATATGACGTCATACCAGTACATCGTTGTTACAAAAATAAAACGTGTGATGTATATAAGGATTTTTGATTAGGCATTTACTAAGCTGTACCTACTCGTCAAGTAGCAAAAAGAATAAAGAGCAGGTAATAAGATGGGAATATGACAAGAAGTTCGATATAATTGACACAAAAGCAGGAATATTTGGAAAGCCCAGAAACAGGCCTTTGCCGGAAGGCAAGCTGAAGAAAAAGATGTGTTGATGTCTGATTTTAAATTATTTGACAATAAATAATAACTGTCAAAAATATTAATACAAGATTGAATTTACTTACATAAACAGTGACTTATAATTAACAATATTAATAAATACGTATTAAATACAAAATAGTCAATTTTTGTGACTTGACTTATTCTTTAGATTAAATTATTTATTAAATGTAATTTCTAGTAAAAAGTATGAACATCAAAAAAATAAACATCATAATATCAGAAAACGAAAAACCTGTAAATCATCATCACTAATCAAGTACCTGTGGTGGAATTGCAAAATCAAATAGGCTGGCTGTTTTTATATCTGACGTCCAAAAAGGAATCGGTTGTTAATCCGTCACAATTTTTTAACTACGTTTCACGTTTTCATCTATAAAAAATTAATAAATCTTATTTCGTTAGTCTTAAATCAATAACTTGTACAGGCGCCTGTCTAATTGAAATCTTTTTTCATTTTGATTCCGACGCGACCGACGGGCCAAAAAGTGTTTAATGATTAGTGGTGTACGTAGTATATTTGTAAGTAAGTATGTCTAACTCTCTGTGACAATCTGAAGCAGTGCTCGACCGGTAAACTGATTGTTATGTCCGAGGAGTCATTGGATGTGTTTTTATCTGGACAATGCCATAGAACTTGCTAGATGCATCTGTTGCGGATGCAGTGTTCTAAAGTTTTTGCATTCAGGTTTTTGGAAGTCGCTTCTAAATAGCTTTTTTCTACAATTCAGGATGGGCCCATAGTGAAATTGGTTCGGCATTGTAAGTACACTGACCCGGTTTCGACTTATTAGGTACACCACCGACCCACAACTTTGTAATACGAGTAAGCACTATGGCACAAGGTTCAATTAATTATCTCGTATTGCTGTATTTAGCTAGCCAGGATATTTGTTACTAAACTAAGTAGTTTAATAGGCAACAAAATTAATTTATAAAATATATTTTTTTTCTATAGAAATCCCTACACATATTACAAATGAAAAAGTGTGTTCGTTTGTTATTTTGTCTCTTCAGAACTGGTTTGGAGACATTATTCCCAAAAAAAACTATAAGAATAACGCATGCGAAGCCAGAGCAAACGCAAATTATATTTATCTCAATAGTTCCGTTTTGATCAGACCTAATCTTTATGCACAAATTCAAATATTTTAAGTACGATAAATAATCTGCATAGTTATTCTTATGCAGTTATCATCCAATTGCAGCGATAAGGTTAATCTTCCAGCAGGTATATATATATGTTGGTATTTATAGAGAAATTACAGTTTATCAGGTCACACGCCCATCGGGAAATGGCGTGATATCTGCTATCATACGATACAACGGGCTCGTATGTTTATGGGGTTAATCGATATTATGTCGAACGTATCTATTACTAATATATTATATCACTAGTGGCTGTCATCCGTCGATATTTAATTCATTTGACCCCTTAGGAGTTGACTTTCCAAAAATCCTTTTTTAGTACACTGCTACACCCTATATTGAATAAACTCTCCAAATTTCATGTCTCTAGGTTCAGCGGTACCTATATGTCCTGCGTTGATTCTCTTCTATATATGTAAATATTTATTGTTATGGGTGCGTACGATCATCTGAAAACAAACTGATTTGCAAGTATTTCAGCAAACGGTAATGGACCTCGCAAGTACTATCTTGTTTGTAACATTCAGAGTCTGCTCTTTTTAGCTTTGTACGACTAGCTGTTTCAATGACGTCGTGATTGTTCCTGTACATATTAGAAATTTTAATATCAAACAGAGTAAACGGCACCAGTAATTTCTAGCAATAATTACTAAAGTCAGCCGGTAAATGATGTCATAGCAAACGTCGCATTCTAAATCTGCAGATTATAAAATGTACTACATACTAATGTGCCACATGTACAGTACATAGGTATGACAGATAAAAGTAAATTTTGTTAGAATCGAAGCAGGACGGGGCACAAGCGTCTAAACTTTAGACAGACGAATTTCTAAAGCTGTCTAATTTATTTGCAACGTCATCCTTTCGTTATTGTATGTACATTCTTTTCGTGCTAATAAATTATGATGATGATAAAGTAGCATTCTTTGTAATAAGTGATTGTACTTATGCGCTTTACTTTGTTGATCATAACGCGTAGTTTCAGTCGTGAAATAGCTGTTTGTTCTGCTAAAAATACCATTAGTATGAGATCACTTCTTCCACTTAATGTCATTTTAACGGTCCTTACGCTAAGCGATATACATGCATCTTTTTTAAATAGAGAGACTGTCTTTTTCCATTACTGCAGGCGCTGATAGAACTTTTTCGGTAACCTATTTCGGTTAAAAATCAAAACTCTTGACCGATTTTAATAAAAATTGTAAATGGGACCCTCGGGAGATATACCCTTTCAAATAAAATAAAAGAATTGAACGAAGAAAGAATCGGTCCACCCGTCTGCGAGTAAACATTTGTGAGAAATATAGCATACTGAACTACTTTAACCATAATAAGTATTAACGAAAAACTCCTCGTTCCATTACAGAGAAATACGATCTGGTCGGTAGACTGCTGAAACCTGGCGAGGAGCCGACTAACTACTCCGACGAAGAAGCGGAGGAAACAGACACATCTAGCGCGGCGGCGGGGGAAGAAGACCGCAAGAACAAGTGATGCTCGGCCAATCGCAAGCGCGCGCGCATCTCTCCTCTCACTCACACACACACATGGCAGGTCAACTCAGTCGACAATCAGCGGCATAATACTTTACTTATAAGGTTTGTTATAGATTTGGTGGTCTAAAGTTGGTTAAAATATCTTGTAGTTTTTACTCAAGGCTTCACCTTTTCATACTTTTCTAAATTTTAAATGTATGTTATGTTGTAAGGCAACGAAGCGTCAGTATGGCATTCATTGATACATTTTTAACAGCTTTGGTTGTCTAAAGTTCGAAATGTTTTAGACAGAATACATAAATAGAATGCTAGACGCTGGGATTGTGTTTATTCTGCATTTTATTTACTCGAAAGATACTCGGCGGCAAAAAGACTGAAAGAATAACTGATCCGTGGCCCGCCGACGCGACGTTGTAACCACGCGCGCTTTAAATCTCACCTGCACGGTTTATTCCCATTTATCACCGAATGCAGCTAGATTGGGATACTATATAAAGTGGATTGAAATTGAAATCTTGTCTTAGATGAGAATGAAAATGTATGGCAGTTTGACTACTCGCGGACACCCAGCTTAACACTTAGGTGCCTAATAATTCGTTGATAGCTTTGATGGTGTAAAATTGACACTAATTCTTTTATATTAGAATCGGGCCTTCGAAGTATCCTATTCTACTATGCGAAGTAGTGTTAAAAAGCTCTGTAAAACGTTTTGCTTACTAAGGTTTGACAATGTACGTGTATGTGAATGTTGGGAATCTGTTTATTTTTTACATATTTTTTCAATAGTTGTGATTTTTTTATAATATTCAAGTATGAATTCACAATAAAAAAAAAACAAATATTAATAAACGTTATAAACTAGTCGAGTAAACCGGCCGTGACTTCCAGGCGCATAGGTGCCCATAACACTAGAAGGGCGTTACCTCCTTCAATCACGATGGCCAGCCTTTGCACCAGAAATTTATATGTTTTTGAAAGAAACCTGTCAGTGGCAAAATAAGACTGAAAGAACAATTGATTCGAGGCCCGCCATAAGCAGACTCTGCCTTATATTTCCCACTTACAAGCATACTTCAATCGAACATTAGAAAAAGGAAGAAAAACAAATGCGCTCTGCATTTGTTTTTAACGCTGGACTCTACTTATACATTACACATATTGAGAATAACAGGAATAAATGTCAGCTCTCAGCAGGATGATGGAGATTGTTTCCTTGCGCTGACAATTACATAGGCAATACGTATATACATATTCTTTGTAAAGTTTTTGACAGCTTTGGGTATTCATAGTTGTTATAAACCTTATGAGAAAAACTTGACTTTGTTTCCGCTGTAGTTAGATGCATTTTGAGAATTATATCAAAAAAGATTTCAAATAAATTGCTTGTTAAATCTTAAGTTTTCGAATCTATAAAATTTAGTTTTTTATTAAATATTTATTGCAATCCTTAATTGCCACAGAGGGAATGTGATGGATGGGTGCACGAATGCTTTAGAAAAAAACCTCTTTTATGTTGCAAAATTATTAAGTAATTAGAAAATCGGTTTTTGATATAAATCGTATATAAATTTTGCACCCAAATTATTTTAATTGCTTGAACCGCCTCTAATTTTCGCTAGAAATTGTTAAAATTTTTCATAACCTTTAAAATTATGATTTTTTTTAAAATAAGAGTTTTTTACGTTTTAGGTCTACTCGTACATTGGGACCAATTTTGAAGACTTTTAACATTCATTAACTTTTGCAAAGTTATTATTTTTGTCTTTTTAGATTGTTCTATAATTAAGAGTCACAGTTTTTTTTGCATCTAAAAAAGCTTCAGGATTGGTCCAAATGTCATAACATTGTGCCTGACGGTATAAAAGAATAAAAATGTCCATATATTGCATTTCTTTTGAAGCACTGACAAAAATTAAACTATTTGCACGTAAATTTTCTTCTTCTGCGAATTATGAATAAGATGCTTATGTTTCCTATGCGGTTTTCTTAAAACCTTGAAATGAAAGACTGAATGATGGCATATTAAGTTTGCTAAAAAATGTTGTGTGGTTTTCCTTGATAGAGGCGAGACGTTGGAAATGTGGAAATAGAAACTTACGATTTGAAAATAATAAGTTTTCACAAAATTTTATAATAGTTACTCACTACAAATATCATATTTGTTTAATAGCTTAAGATAGGTACACATTCGCTGTAATATTTAAAATTAGTTAATTGATCAAAAACGTCAACATCTAGCTATCCTACATATTAATAATGATCTTCCTATAACGAAGGTTGATTTCGACGTTTTGATCCATTAATTTTTTGTCAAAAATATTTTAAATATATCCACCAGATAGCCTTCCACCCTTCAGGCTTACATCAAGATCTTTCTAACCTACCCTCAAAAGCAAAACTATTTCCTTAATCGGGCTAAATTAATAAAAAACTGAAGTTTTTTACTTGTAGCTTTAGAATGCTAAGGTACCTTTTATGGAGTAATTTTGTATGACTTCTGCCAGCCACTTTATCGCATTTCTATTGCGGGTTATTCATTTGCTGTTCCAGATTTGTTTCACATTTACTCTTGTTATTAACATGAGAAAACCTGCCAGATGCCTAGTCAAATATAAATGAGATTTAAATTCGATAACGATCTTTGAAGTGTCTCACAAAATTTTAAAACACTATTTCTTGTACCTGTGTAGTTTCACACGTTTTCTAAAAGAAACTGTATAAACATACCTATCGTTCTGAAATATATAAGTTTATAAAAAAATATATAAACTGCGTGGTTTTGGGTACTTATTTACGTACTTGTAAATTTTTATGAAATAATTAATGATGTGCATAATATTTTACGTTAGATTAGAAATTGTAATGTTGATTGCGACTGCTGCGTATTTTTAAGCCTGCGACCTACAGAGGCTCACGCCGCTCGAAGCGATATCGTTGCGGGACGATATTGTTCTGTACATAATTTTCGAGTTGTATACAACCAGTCTCTAACCCTTTATGGCAGAGGTAATAGAAAGGGTCAGCACTTTAAACCTTGGTTTTATTGGAAGTTAGTATGATTATCTTGACCAAAATTATTTTTTTATATTTTTATTTATTATTATTATTATTATTGGAAAATACGGTGGCAATATAGTTGCCACAGCCTGTCAGTAAAACGTCACTTTTTACAAACTACCCTCATTTATTGAGAAAAAATTAAGAAGAATGAAATAAATCAAAACAAGGTACTACACACAGTGGCACCTTGCAGGTTGAACACTGTATTTTGGATCTCTTATTCTTAGTTTTGGTGCTGCACATACGACAACGGCGCCACGAGCCCAATTGTTCATGCTTGTGGCTACCAACGTTTGCCAAACGGATCTCTTCAGCTACTCCTATCACCTTCTGCCGATTCATTGACAGCTTCGGCTTTTTCTTGGAGTGCTGTGCCAGCCTCTCTAAGCTTCTTTTCCTTGAGGTAAAACCATTTATTTGACCTCGGGCCAGACATAACCGAAAATGAAGTTGGGAAAGTGGATTATCCACTCTCTTGTTGCTCGTATACAGCAGAAATGAGTTTTTGATAGCTAGGTCGACGCAGAAATAGAAAATACGGAGCCACCACCTCTTACTCCTTCTGCCAACTTCATATGTTGATCGTTTTTGATCAAATCGATCAACTCCACCCATATATTATACCATAGGTATATTATAGTACCGTAGAGGGACATTGAATGGCTCTTTTTGAACCGATTTTAGGGTGAAACGCAGTGGTCAAAAGTGTAACGATTTTCGTATCTTGCCACATTACGAAAGCTACATTTTTTTTCGTACGCCATCTGAATTCACCTCTATCAAAACTCAATTTTTGGCTTCTTGGTATGCTTTTGTTTTTTGCTTTTTTTATTACAAGCGGCAAATCCGATCTGTTACTATTGACGTATCTGTAGCTGTTGCGTATATGCCATTATCAAACAAGTATTGAAGTATTTCGTAAGAAGCAAAAAAGTTAAAGGTAACATGACCCTGGAATCCCTCATCTATAAGCTTCTTTGTGAGGGATTTCACAACATTCGCTCCCAGTCCAAGTTCAGTTGAGTGATCATAACGTTTCCCGGTATTAACTTCAAATTCAAAAACATAGCCTGTGTCACTGTCGGCTCTAGTCCAAACCTTGTATCCTCTTTTTACAGGTTTTAGAGGCATATACTGTTTGTGGGAAGAGATTCCTTGGATCATTGATTCGTCTATTGATTGGGATGTTGTGGATTTTGCGGTTTTTTGACAAGCTGTGTTGATCATTTCAAGAAGTGGACGAATCTTGAACAGCTTGTCGTAATCTGCTGCTCCTCTCTGAGGCATTTTCGAATTATCGTTCACATGTAGGTTTTCTAATACTTTCTTGAACCGCTTGCAAGTCATTACTGATGCTATCTCAGTAACTCGAAAAAAGGGGTCACTCGACCAGTACAAATCTATGGAAGGCAATGGGTGGAGCCCCATCGATATAATCATACCTATAAATGCCTTGATTTCAACAGAATCGACAAGTGTCCAGCTACGGATTCGTCGTTGTTCTGCGTAAATATTAGTTTGAACAACAAGATGATCTATTACATTTTCGTAAAAAAAATGGGTGAAGTAGGTCACTGGCCTGGTTCTGCTTGGAGTAAATTGCCGTGATTCTAACTTCACACTGTCAAAATAGTCTAAATCGGGATCCTGTGCCCAAATAACCTTCTTCCATCGAGTTTCTTCAGTATCAGATTCATCTGTATCAGACAATGGAGATGTATTTGAAGCTGATGATTCTAGCAATGGAGTTAGGGCATTGCTACGGCTGGATGGTACTTCTGGAGACGAAGATTTGATACGACGACGACGGCTGTCTAAGTGAAGACTGGGGGCTTCAGCTGTGCTTACTGATGGCTGTTCTTCGAAGGAGCTATTGGACAGAATTGGATTACCTAATGAATCTAGCGAATGAGTTAGTTCATCGCGATGGCGGTGTATGAGAGATGTAGTTTCTTCGGAATCCGGACCTGTAAAGTTTGATGTTGATGGTACTGCTGCATGCTCCTCCTGGTACGGCACCTTTATGTCAGCGCAGAAAGGCATAAGCTCATCATCGATTCCAGTCAGCATTTTACTAACATCGACGCCCGTTACATTTTCTGATTCCGGTTCTAATTCGTCTTCCGATACCTCAGGATCGTCAGGGAGGCCAAATAAGCGATGCAGTTCGTCCTCGATTTCATCATCTCCCAAAAAACGCGGCATTATTATCTGAAAAAACAAACCAACCGACACTTCACATATAGTCCATCCCATGGGCAGTGGCAAATATATTGCCACCTCAAACTAATCCATTTTCTTGGATGGAGCCAAACTTCAAAAATATTGCCTGTTTCTATAGCTTACATTACAATTCATTGAAATAAGAACAAAAAATTACCGGGGTAGACGCAGAATCACAAGATTGAACCAGATTCACAAAAAAGTTTAAAATCTTCCCAAACTCACCACTTACGTCAACATCAATTGACAGTCATGACATCTGACATCACAAACTAAAATTCAACATGGTCTATGGACATTAGGGTTGCCATCAAATGATATAAATTCAACCAAAAACGTCAGAGAATTTAGTAAAAATAATATATTATGGTGGCAAAATAGTTGCCACTTATAAAGGGTTAAGAAATACTTTAAAAAAAAAAAGTGATTACCACATCCAGTACAGCATGCGCCAATGCTTTTAATTTTTTTTTTATATTATAAATTAAATACAGGACAGTTTGATAAAAAAATATTGGGACCACTCAAGAAGTAAGTATCAAACTGAAAAAGATTTTCTAATCGTTCCAGCCGGCTCCGAGAATACAGGTAATAAACATTAAAAATATACCATTGAATTGAGTATCTCCTCCTTTTTGGAAGTCAGTAGAGAGGCGAGCGTGATCTGCCGTTTTTTGTGTAATAAGTTATATGTATACAAACTTGAGGATTAAGTACATAAAAATATCGGATCGCTTCCCGCGGGCAGCGGCTCTCTGTGGGTTTCAAGCTTTGACCTTTTTTTTAAGCACTTTTTTACTCTATAGCTTTAACTGTTAATATTTCAAATGCCAATTCGAAATAACTTAATTAATTTTCAAGTGTTACCAACGCTTAGGGTTTTATTAGCCTATTGAGAAAGCGGACGAAAATAATTAACTAATTAGAAAGTAATCGCTTCTGACAGTGTGTGGTAAGGCACCCGGGGCCCAAGTCTGTTATTTGAATTTTTTCAGATTGACAATTCCATTCCGTCATAATGATCGTTTTGACATAGAAAAGGTTACAGTTAGTATTAAACTTAATGTTAGCAGACTACCAAATCTATCCAAAATGACTATTATGACGCAATGCAATCATGTTCAAATAACAGACTTGGCAGGATGCAGGTTCGAATCCTGCCTCTTCAATTATTAAGCTTTCGCTCTCTCATTGGCCGAAAAAACTTTGTTTCGATTGCTTTTTATCACTTATAGTACAAAAATGTAATTATGCCTCAACAATATAAAATAATAAATTTATCATTCGTTGTATTAATCATGACTTGTTCTTTGTTTTCTATGCGCCTATATAGTTGTAGGTATACTTATAACATTATGGTAAGTTTTATTGGAGCTTGTGTGCTGTTAAATTATGAAATACTTTAATGTCAGATGAAATACTTATAAGTACTTATATTAACAATTACGAACCTTGCATTAGTGATGTTCTTCTTTAGTCAAGACATTTTTATCTAAACGACGAAGAAGACCAAGGCTGTTAACAGACTGTTAATACTAATTCAGACCTATTCTATGGCAAAAAAACCATTGTGACGCAATGCAATTGTAATTCTGAAATAATTCAAGTAACAGACTTGGACCCCAGGTGCAAATTGTTCAGTGGAAGCAATCTTTCATAATCTTTCAACGACAAAACTAAGTTTCAAACAAAAACTAAGAAATTTATTATTACAGGTACAAGTGTATTGTTAAATTCTCACGTGATATATATAAAATATATTGTTTTATATCTGGACGTTTAGCAGATGTTTCACGTGTAGCCATCGAGATATTTGATATTGAAAACAAGTGAAGCAGTTCCTTTTATGTCCTTTTTGGTCGCCTCGAATACTTCCACTTCGCAGCAAGCTACTGCGGCATGAAATACCTACTAGGGCCTTGAAATTACTTTAAAGGTGCTCCTTCATGGAGCACTCGCCTGTAATGTAACGTAACAGAGTCGAGCATATTACATCAGTGATGAAGGAGAACCGAGCATTACAGCGCGCAAACTATAATGTTACAGATTCGAACATTACGTTGGTGAGGGAAAAGATGGCACAAGTGTACTTTGATACAACTTGTTACATCATGGCGAGTTTTTGTAAAATATCCAAACCACCGTATTTTGTCGGTATTAATATAATTCATGTTTTTTTTTTTTCATATAGAACAATGTCATATTAATATTATCAGCGGCGGCGTTATGGGCATCGCACAACAACCCAAGCAAAATTAATGTAAAATATTTTATATTAAATATATTATATTAAATAAAATTAAAATTATATTTACATGTATAACTTTAGCATTTCTCCTGAACCTAAATACCTAAACCAAACAACCAGACCTACTTTCGCATCACATACTTTTCACGAAGGACAAAGGGCCTCACAAAGACCTGCCGCCCGGAGCCTCGCAATAGGTAAGGCTCCTTTAATATTACCGCGCTCAGCACCACGACTGCTTCGTCGGACATTGTGAAATCAACTAAATCCTCAAAATCTAATCTAATGCTTCATATAATTACAGGCGAATGCTCGTTGGTCAGGGTATTGTAATGTAATGCTCGAAATCGATTCTGTAACGTTGCAATACAGAGGAATGCTCTAAATGAGGAACCACGTTTTTACTAAAGCGCCGACGAAAGCCTTGTAATAAAAACTTATTTTATCTTATTGTTCTGAGCTTTATACAATTGTTTCTTATAGCAAGTCATGTTAGTTATCGTTACTATATGTTTTTAATATTGTTGTTTTGTATAGGTAGGTACTTATCTACTTCAAATCGAACAAGTTTTTTGTTGTTATTAAAATTGGCGTAATTTAGTATTAACACTATTATTTTTAAGATCTCCTGTACCTACGTGCTGACAGTTGCATTTGTATGTATGTGCATAAAATTAAAAGATTACAGTATGTGTTACAATTGCATTTTATTTGGTAGTCGTAGTGACAGGGCATATACATTTTTAAATACCTATCTATACTACAGGGTATTGCAAGTTCGCGTTTCTTTGTACTCAGGTATTTTTATTATTTTTTTATCCGTTAGTCTTTTATAAAATACCTTTGCGGTATTACCCGCAGATAAAAAGATAGCGGCATGTTTCGTAGTCTGTAAGGCTTTATTAATTAAATTATTAATGGCTCCGCGGTGTTACCCGCGGGTCTCTATTTTTTTAGTTTATGATAATGTAGCTTTCTAACGGTGAAAAAATGTTTGATATCAGTTCAGTAGTTTAGGAGCGTATTTAATGCAAACAAACAATCAAATCTTATAACTTTAATGCACAAAAAAATGTCACTGATTAAACTTTACTGATATCGTAATACAGAAAATCCCAGGTGCAAATTTAACTTAATTTATCAGGATGTTGTCAGATAAACGGTAGGTTGAATTAGTAATACACAGGAAGTGGTAAAAATAAGTACTTTGGTAGGGCAAGTTTTCAAAAATACTACTTGATTCTTAGGGTTGCACACATGTTCGGTTCGGCAGGATTTGTCAATTGACAAAACTGAATGACAACTCATTAACGGCTATAGCCCTGAACGTTCATCTATATAATATAGATATTCGATTTGCCGTACAATGCCGGGCCGAACATGTCTGTTACAATCCTTATAACTTGCAAATACATAGAATTTCAGAACTGGCACAATAGGTACACAGTGTGGTGGCCGAACAATAAAGAAGGAAAAAATGAATAGTGATTTACTTCATTAAATGTACGTAAAAACTATAAATCAATAGCAGTTGAAGCAGCGTCTGACGCATCTGTCGCAGGTTTGGTCGCTGCGGCACGCTGCCGACACCATGCACACACATCGGCTTCACTCCGACGGCAATGCTGCCGGCGGCCGCTTGTTGTCTTCGGGCATTCTGCAAATCACAAAACTTTACAATACGTTTCTCATTTGTTCGCCAAATATGTGCCAAATTCGCTGAATGAAATCATATTGTCAAAGAATTTTTAGACGTATAAAATATTTTTTTTAAAAGCTTGAGTACTTTAACTTCAATTTTGGAGTCGTGTCGTTCCACACTTTTTGCCGTAGGCTTTCTAGTTGTTCTCATCTTGCTAATGGTGAGTATTTGAGGGACCGCTCTATCATCATGCTATTGTTTGCTGTAAGCCTGATATCATGCTGGTAGACCAATCCCAGCGCAGAGCAATGCTTGTCGATATCAGCAACCTGCATGATGAAACCTCATGAAGGCTGAAAAGAACAAGGTCAGAAAGTACCTTGACTTGGCGCACGAGGTTACCGCCATGTGAGATGTTGATTCAACGATCATTATTACGATAGTCGTTCCGGCAAATGGCCTGATAGCAATTAGCCTCAATCAACATCTTATGAGACTCTCGCTAGATAGTTGGATCAAGGGTCAGAGGGCAGTGATCCTCGATATGGCACGTATTGTTAGGTGCTTCCTCTCTCTGTAGACCCTATGTGATGAATGCGTTGGATGAAGAAACTTAATACAAAAGGCATTTTCATAAGCCCAATTCTGAAGGCTTCTAAATTAACTAAAGTACTCTCTTTTCAACTGGCTTAAAATCAAGAAATTACATTCAAATATTTTTTAGGACCCTATATGCTATGTAACATTGCAATAAAGCAAACTAAACATACTTGAAGCACAACCAACTTAATGCACAAATACTATTGAGTTACCTGTTTCAGGTGCAGGTGATGCTTAGGGCAAGGCAGCGGCGAGTGGAGTGAGGTGGACGGGCCGCAGGGGGCGGCCATCAGCTTCAGCTTATACTTGATGCGGCTGCAGAACGGAATGTTACACTTTGTCTCCTGGCAGTGCTTCGCGTGGCAGCAGAACACTGCGACGAGGTGCCTGCAGAAGGGACATTCGCCTTTCGTCTTGCGTTTGCATATCTTCATGTGTGCAACGATACGTTTCATCTTCTGACATGAGGGCTGGCAGCAGTTCGCGTCGCGACATTCACTCGCGTGTACTAGAGATTGTATCCAGCGTTGGACGGAGAGTTTCCGCGCTTCTTGCGAGTTGGCTTGCTTCCTATCGCCTGGTGAGGCTTCCACGTCATGTTTTTCCATCTTGTGCTGATGTCCTTTCTTCTCGTGGCACAGCACACAGAGGTCAAAGTCGTTTCAGACGGTACAGTAGTATCTGGTCTCGACGTGCGCTTTGCAGCTGTTGATGTATTTTATCAATACCTAGGTACCTTGGACGTGAAGATCGATTATACCAATCTAGAATAAAAATGTTCCTTGATGCCGGTTTCAGATTAGTACACAAGATTAGTAAGAGAACGATGCCGGTTCACTAAATAAACAAATAACAAACAAACGCCAAACCAAAGATTACTGTTGTATAGAACGAGACCATTATTTATGAGGCGACAGAGGTCATCAGGGGTGGGACTCTGACCATAGAGACAGAGAGGAGTACCACACCCACAAACAAATAAGAAGATACTACGTATCAGGCGACTCACCATCATACATTCTTTTTACTTGTTAAGATTATCTGTGGTAGAGACGCAATTGAACCCCGCTCCCCGCACCTCTGTGCTTTCTATATATACGTACGTACATGTGTAATAAATAACAGGCCACAAGTATTAAATAAAACAACCATGTTTAAAATCACTTATTTTTTGAAATTTCTTTTTGTAATTTTACAAAGCTTTCCGTTGCAGAAAAGGTAATATAGAACGCATTTCCAGCTGAATAATGTCAGTTAGGACTTTATTTATTATGTTGATTACGAATTATTTTCATTACATATTCTGAACGATAAGGCGGAGGAATAGGGCTCAACTCGACGCACTTATGGAGCAAAGAAGCCTTCAAATTTCTAATTCACTGCCAAAAATAATACTTGGCACAACCTCCGCGATGTCATTTGAATGTGAATTTGACAACGAACGATAGACAAGACAAACAAAATGGCAGGCAGCCAGAACGATCGGCTTTTATCAGGGAGAGAAGTATGGCACAAGAGGGGCGAGGTTCATCTGAGGGGCGTCGCAAAATCTTTCACTCATTCTCGTTCTATGCAGAGTTTTTTTGTATGACAGTGAATCAGGTGTGTTGACAACGAACTATAGACAAGACAAACAAAATGGCTGTCTGGGTGCGTTTTTCTTCTTCTTTATTTGTTGGCCATCACACTCTGTTTATTGTACCATTCCATGGTGTATCAATTTCGAAAATAATTAAAAATATTTGAATACAGATTACCCTCAGTTTTGTATTTTAAATATGTGTGAAATGATTTATTATCTTCTATAATATTAAAATGAATTTGAATGCGAAAATACCGAAAGCCGCTAAACCGATTTAGCTAATTCTTTTTTTAAAATATTCCTTTAAGTACGAGGATGCTTCCTAAGGAGAGAAAAAATTAAAAAATTGCCTAAGAAGGTCTAAAAACGACACTTTTCGATACTCCCATACAATCGATTCGTAATGTTTAAAAGTCAGTTTGAACTTTAAAACTACACCATAAAGTGTTAGTGCAGCGGGTCCAGGAAGGCAAAACAATTGAGTGACGTTAGTATCGTATGAATATAAATGTCAATATTTATACGATGGTAACATTACTCTTAAAGAATCGACTGTTAGGTGGTACGAAGTTCGCCGGGTCAGCTAGTTAATAATAAAGAGCTCCCTCTAACTTGGAACCTTTGTCATTTGAAAATGAAATTATAGATGGCAGCTATTACATTTCTCTACGGTATATTCACATCGGCCCCACAAACTGTCCCATTGCTGTGGCCACTGGGCCAGGTGGGAATAATCAATTCCCATCAGCCCCATTTCTCTGGTCACTAGGGTAGTTGGAAATTTGTTATACCCATCTGTCCCATTGCTTCGGCCACTGGGGCAGTTGGCATTAAATTAGAGGTGGTGAGTTATATCACATAGCCGATAAAAAACTTATTATTTAAATATATTCGACGTGGCGAGCGCTATGTTATTTTTTAAAACTTGCACGCGCGCGCACGGTTAGACTGAACGAACTGAACTTACGCGTGTAAATAAAACCACTGTAAATATATTGTAAATAACTATAAAAAAACTAAAAGAAAATAAAAAAAAACCTTTAATAACTATTGTAAATAAAATCAATGAACTTTGAAGTACGCTTGACTACTTTTCTATGCAGAATAAATTATTATTATATTATATGTCATATTCACTACTAAAACTTAAAAAGTCAGACAGTTCTAAGTGTGTTTAAATTACGAAGAAAACTTCAAAAAAAATATTAAATAAAATATATTTTTTTCTTGTATCACATTGTAGTTACTACCGGTATTACTTTATTTGACGATATAATTGCATATCCTCAGCTAGATAAATATTGCTCACCATTGCTATTCGCTCGAACAGCAGCTCAAAAATATTTGATATTGTATCTTCATTACTATTATATTTATTAGGATAAACGGCGCATGCTACACCCCGCGCATTCGTTGCGTTTAGTTTATCGCCGTAACTAAACGCAACGAATGCGCGGGGCGTTGTGTTTACTTGCGATAAACTAAACGTCGTTCTGCGAATCGAACGAATATATTACAGCGTATGAAATAACTAGCGTTTTGAATGTAGCATAACGTTATAGCGCGTTGTCAATATATAGCCGTCGCGAACATCTCTAGGAATAATCTATTCCCAACCGCCCTATTAAATAATTGATTGCTAGAGTAGAGTAAGAATAAAATTACCCAACTGAAAAGATTCCGGCAGTCAGTGTCTTGTCTATTTTCAAAAAAATATATTTTAGCTCAGGTTCCTCCTGAGATATATTTAAGACATTAAATAGGCAAACGTCTTAGTAAGTGCGTTTGCAAAAACACATAAAAGGCCTTTAAAATTAAGGATTTAAAGAACTCAGGAGATGAATTACGTTACAAAAATAAAACTTTTAGGTAATAGATTAGAATACAGATACGCGGTGGATATTTTTATGAAATTTATTTGTTTTTAATATAACCATTTTCCAAACTTTTGATCTCAACATTTTCGATCGATTTTATTATATTATCTTAAAAAAACTCTTTGAAATTATAACCGCGTTTCTGTACAACAATCTCGTAAAGCAGTTTTTATATTTTACGTGTTGTCTCAATTCTAAATGCCTTTAAAGTCCGCTCATCTGTCCCAGTGGCCACAGTAATGGAGCAGACGAGAATAATAAATTCCCATCTGCCTCAGTGGCCCTAGCAAACATTCCGTCTGCCCCATTGATGTGGAAGATCCTGGCCTGAATAGAATATTCTTTCTCTAGTGGCATGTTATGGACCAATCCCATGCGACTTTCTGGAGCTAAGCAAACTTTATTTATTGAAGCGCATATTACAGTTCAATCTAGTGATAGCATTCAATCTTGGTTTGCGTTTTGAGTTTGGATATTGGAACCGGACGTTGAAGCTCGTCACGAGGTCCGAAACGTAACCTAACAGGTATTTGAGTGATGTCGCTATTCATTATTTTAGTGATGTTCACCAAAGATAAAACAAGGCAACCCTTAGTAGGATCTAGTGTTGAGTCCAAACATGATTTTTGGGTTAAAAGTACTAAAAAATCAATAGGTCTGGATTCCCAGATTTTTGCCCCCGAGCTGATCCTCAATTCTCCGTAAATAAGATATTTTCCAAACAAGTGTTAGCACTGTTAAAATGGTCGCTTGTACTCAGACCCTTTCTCTAAGCTTGACCTCTCAGTACAATAACAAGTACAACGCTCCATGCATGACCACGATCACTTCTGAGTGTAGTTACTCCAAGTCCATTTTCGTAATAAAGGCACTTGGCTGGTAGGTACCATAAAAAACTCTTTTAACTTCATATTCGACAACTAAATCTTGAAAAACCCTTTAACTTTACGCTGGCAAATATCCATATACAATACAAATACAAAAAAATAGGAAAAATCTACTCAGCTCTTAAACTCAACTGTTATTAGAAAGAATCAAGTTTCATTTACAAGCACTTAGTTCATCTTCTTAACACTGACATACCCAACTGACGAGGTGTAAGTAATGGAAACAACAGTTTTATAATGATCACATAATTATATTATAAAATGATTTAGTTACATTAAACAGCATAAGTATCATAATGTACCTAAACACTACGAACAACTTACAATTACGCAAAAGCGGACAAGGACTCGTACTCGCGTACTCCTCACAATATTTACATTTTGTACATTGAGCGCTCGATCATCCTAATACTTAATTAACGTCCCTCGCGTCGCTAACGAGAATAAATAGGGAGAGGGGAAGGGGTACGAGCGAGGGAAGGGGGGTAGGGGGGGAGGAGGGAGAGGGAGCGGGCGCCGCTAGCCGATATATGTACAAGGCCCGGCGGCGCGCGTCCGCTATATACACTACAACTGCTCGACGAACTTTGTTAGCTGGTCTTGTGGCGTCATCGGTGGCAGCTGGTCGTCGGGCGGTGGGTGGTGCTGCGGCGGCGCGGGCGACTGCCGCAGCAGCAGGAGCTCCGAGGGCGTGGGCGGGCGCGGGGAGGGCGTGGCGGGGGGTGAGCGCGCCACGCCGCCGAACGCGTACCGCGCGCCCGCGCCGCCCGCCAGCCGCGCGCCCGCGCCGCTCGCCCCGCCGCCGTACGCGCCGCGCATGCCCATCATGCCCGCCGCGGCGCTCTGCTTGAACCAGCCGCCGCCCGCGCCCATGCCGCCCACGCCTCCCACGCCGCCGCCCATGCCCACGCCGCCTACCTGCCCGACGCCGCCTACGCCGGACACGTTACCCACCTGAACAATACGATTATTACATATTAGAGGATACGTAAAGTATATGCTAAGAATGAACAACTTGCAAATCATGAGAGACGGCAGACGGCCAATTAGTCGTTTGTTTTTATCCAAGGGGCGACAGACAACGATTATTCTGCACAACATTAACGAATTATAATTTGAGTGAGAGTGTCAGCTAATGAAAAGAAGCGTCGCGTCTTTCTCGTGTTGGACTACGTCGTATAGTCCACATACATGTTTCGATACACTACTTAGGTCCACCAAATAGATTTAGCCAAACCCCACGACATAAACGAAATGTCGTCGTTGTCAAACATCACGACTTCTCATATAAGAACTCACCAATATGTGAGTGTCATACAGCATTCACGTCACAATAGTTCTCACTAGTTAGAGTAATGAGTGTAATTACTTGTGACTGTTGCGGCAGCATTTGATGCATCTGCAGCCGCTGCTGCTGCTGCGGTTGCATGATGTGCTGCAGCTGTGGTTGCTGCTGCTGCGGTTGCGGCACGCCGCTACCGCCGAGGCCGACGCTGCCGACGCCGCACACGCCGCTGACGCCGCCCACGGGACCAACCCCGACGCCAACGCCGCCGGCGGCCGCTTGTTGACTTTGGGCATTCTGCGTAAAACAAAATAATATGTTTATCATTTGAACGAAAAAACATTAGATTGTAATATTTCATCACCGCTCATACTCTGCTTCTCAGATATTGTCAAACGCAAAATACATCCATTATGTTATTTAAATTTAGGTTCGTATAATGTTTTACATATTTTTATTTAATAGGCCGTTTAAGAAATAATTTAATTTTTTTGACAGTTTATACGATTTCTAGCTTATACCCTAAGAGTCATTCGCATACAGGACCATTTGCAGACCAAATAAATTTAACATAAATGTAATCAGGCTATTAGACAGTCAAAAGTAGGAAACATGTTTACAAAATATGAAATCTCGAAATGGTTCTAGAATC
Source organism: Ligdia adustata (assembly GCA_947049295.1). Taxonomy (NCBI): domain Eukaryota; kingdom Metazoa; phylum Arthropoda; class Insecta; order Lepidoptera; family Geometridae; genus Ligdia; species Ligdia adustata. The sequence goes on along the minus strand of OX346218.1, from coordinate 3,207,405 downwards.
AGTATAGGTTAACTTTTTTGATACATACCCAATTTTACTTCCGTTAATTTATTATTCATCAAACGTAATGTATGAAATATGTAATATTGTAAGATTAGTTTGGATATGTTTGCTTTTTCTAGCTTTTTAACGTGTTTGTGAAACTTCAGAAGCGTAGGTACATAAAATAAAAGTAAGAAAAATAAATTTAGTTAGGTTATCACGGAGGATGCACGTAATATACACTTATGACGATCTGCAATACATAAAACGACTTCGACATTCTACTACATCGTATATGACTTAGCGGACATTTTACTAGCCGATTTTGATGGCATGGTTGAACTTAATTTCACTACCTAGCCAAGGTGATTTGTTCAAGTTGTTTGCTGGTTTAGAACAACTATGGTTGAACTTAATTTCACTACCTAGCCAAGGTGATTTGTTCAAGTTGTTTGCTGGTTTAGAACAACTATGGTTTAACTGAAGTTCACTACGCGGCCAAGGTGATTCGTTCAAGTTGTTTGCTAGTTTAGAACAACTATGGTTGCACTTAAGTTCACTACGCGGCCAAGGTGATTCGTTCAAGTTGTTTGCTAGTTTAGAACAACTATGGTTGCACTTAAGTTCACTACCTAGCCAAGGTGATTTGTTCAAGTTGTTTGCTAGTTTAGAACAACTATGGTTGCACTTAAGTTCACTACCTAGCCAAGGTGATTTGTTCAAGTTGTTTGCTGGTTTAGAACAACTATGGTTAAACTGAAGTCACTACGTAGCCAAGGTGATATGTTCAAGTTGTTTGCTGGTTTAGAACAACTATGGTTGAACTGAAGTTTACTACGCGGGCAAGGTGATTTGTTCAAGTTGTTTGCTGGTTAAGAACAACTATGGTTGAACTGAAGTTCACTACGCAGCCAAGGTGATTTGTTCAAGTTGTTTGCTAGTTTAGAACAATGGTGTTACCTGTCGTTGTTTGATGAACGCTGCCATGAGCGGCGGGTTGGACTTGAGTATCTGCAGTATCTCCTGCTGCTGGTTGTGGCTGGTGGGCGACCGCAGCGTGGCCATCAGCTGCTGCAGCGCCTTCTGGTGCACCTGCGGCTGTGTAGGAGGACCCACTTGCTGTTGCGGTGGAGGAGGGCCCGTCGCCCGCTGCTGCTGCTGATAACACCATAACAATATTTATTAACACGTTTTTTTAACGAGCGAGCGAAGCGTTCTGCTTTGGGTCTGGTTATTTTATTATTCGGCTATCAATGTATATTTGTCAAAGACTGCTCGTCTGACCAATTTGCTATAAATATAAATGCCGGGTCTCCCAATCAGTGCTTTCAGCGACTCTTTCTTGCTACACAGATTGCAGTATTTTCTACTCTTTAATTAGGTAATCTACAATTTTTAGTTTTTTTTTTTCACACTTCCCACTAGAATTATTCTTGTGCCGGCCAAGCCATGCGACATTCAGAATACACCCATACCCGAAGATAGATGTTTAAAATTATAGTTTGAACAACACACTCGACCGAGAATAAAACCCAGGATCGCCGGATCTCGAGCAAGCATACTAAAAACAACGTCGTTAAACATAGGGCACGTATATAATAATGTGACAGGCAATGTTTTTTCAGAAAAGGACAGTAAGGTCCCATAGTGAAACCTACGCGCCTGCCACGGAAGAAGTGTTCAGTGAGTGTGTAGGAAGGTACCTGCGCGTGATGTTGTATGGGCAGCGGCTGCTGGTGGCACGGTTGGGGGTGGTGGAGAGGCAGGCGCGCGTGGTGCGGGTGGTGCAGCGGCGGGGGTGCGCGGTACCTCCCCGCGCCTGCGGCCCCCGCCCACTCTGCGCGCGGCGCCGCCCCGCCCGCGCCTGCCCCCACCCCCGGCGGACCCATAGCGGCGCCCTGCTTGCCATACGACGGCGCCTGCTGCCGCGCCGCTTCCTCCTGCACCTGTGACGCACAGGAATACCTCACTACTGCAATCATTTCCACTCGACGCTAAAACTGAGCGTGTTCCGTATGCTAACGAACACAAATTTAATACGTTCATGTCAACTATGGAAGAGGTTGGTGGACAGGGCTCGCTGTCGCTTGTCACGTATACTGAATAAAACTACATAAAATAATCCAACGCACAAATAAAGCTGTGTGTAACAAGCCTCAACACGATAAAGAACAGAGCGTAAATTTACAGTATATTGTAAGATTTCTCGTTCCGTTTTATAAGTTAACGACCGCATTAGCTAGCCTAATAGCGTTAAATAACATTGCAGTCACTGGTGAAACTAAAAATAGATAGTGGGTAAGGATTAGAAGAAACAAGAATTGCATTGAAATAATTGGTAAAACATAAAACTTTCTCCATGAACTTTTCAAAATGTAAACTCTGGTCATAACAGTGCGCCATATATGTTGGAACTTTTTAATCTTTAATATACCAAACAAAATTCAAAATAATTTCGAAATAATAACGACTGATTCACCTATACATATATATATTTGAGCCATTTGGAGTCGAGACTTTAGGGCCGTGGGGACCGGGAGCTCATCTTATTTATCAAAACTTATCGGAGCGTTTGATCGATTCGACGCGTGACCAGAATACCGGTTTTTATCTGGCCCAACGTATAAGCATTGCCATTCAGCGTGGTAATGCGGCTAGCAATGGGGTACGCTGCCCTCTGGTGGTGGGTTGGAGCATTTGGAATATCTGTGGATCTTAAATGGTCTATCTAATCTTTCTGCTATAATTTTTTGCTGTCGTAGTTAGTCATTTTGTTAATGTTAATAAAGGCACTTACCCTATAAATTCAAATAATCTAAGTATTGCAAACAAAAATAATATTTTTATCCAGGTGAACAAATTTTCTCAAAATGCATGCCAATAGAATTGACTCATTGACTCACAGAATAGCAATGCTTACAACAAAATAGCTTGAAGTTGGGGGTTCATACATTTTGTAAGTGTACAATCCAAGTACACAAAACTAATTTATAAATCGCCCATATTCACCTGGGAGATTTATGAACCATGATTTTTACCTGAGGATAATATCACCCCATTGCAATAAAACCAAGGTGAATTTAGAAAACTTTAATTTTCACCTAAGTATTTGTTTACGCCAGTGTACAGTGCACACATTCACACAAAATGGTGAATAGTGCGTTAATTTGCCAATTTTTACAATTTGACAACAATAAATAATTTTAAAATTTATTAATTTACATTTGTTTTAACTTTTAGTTAACTAAACATTAACTTAATGGTCATTGGTCCGATAATATATTTAGTATAGTCCAACACGGGCACAATCAACAATACATCACACAGATTTAAATGTATAGGTGAATGAGGTCGTTATTATTTTGACATGACTTTTTCGATATTTCGGAACAGAATCGACACATTCAAGATTTGGTCACTACGCAGTTGGCTGCAACATGTTTTTCCACCGATGTGATAGCTCAAACTAAATGCGGCGCTTTCGAACAGACAGATCAACATACAGTCGTTTGGAGCTCTTACCGCACGAATTGGGTAGTTTCAAATCCATCGACCGGTATTGTAACTCATTTTAAGTCGATTTCAGTCATTTAACTCATTTCACGGAAATTTCGAGTTGCGTCACTACTGTCCAAAAGGTGGCGACATGCACAATGCAAGGTGGTAGAACGGTAAATCACTTTGCACATTGTGCTTATCTAGAGTTATTAGTTAGTAACGAACATGATGTTTGTAATAGTGCAATTATCAATGATAGCCTAAATAGGTAAATAAATACACTATAGCAATAATAAGACCCGTGAGAAAAGCGATGTACACTTTACTTCTAATCACTGCATCCATGTCTGATGAGCAGCGAGAGAAAAACTACTATAAAACACAAATAAAACTATAAAGCAACTGACCTGTTGCAGCGCCTTCTGCACATTGTGAGGCAGAGCGTGCGGCTGAGGCTTGGAGGGGGGCGGCGAGGAGAGCGCGGGGGGCGGCGGGCTGGGGGCGGTCGGCGCGCGCGTGTTCATCGCTGCCATTCGCCGCCGCAGTAGCTTTGCCTGCTGCACCCTCTGCTGCACCTGCTGCTGCTTCAGCTTCTGCTTGATGCTGCTGCAGAACGGCACTGAACACTTCGTTTCCTGGCAGTGTTTAGCGTGATAGCAACACAACGCGATGAGCTGCTTGCAGATGGGACAGTCGCCTTTCGTCTTGCGCTTGCAGATCTTCGTGTGTGTGACGACACGTTTCATCTTCTGACACGAGGGCAGGCGGCAGTTCGCATCGCGGCATTGACACGCGTGGACCAACGACTGTATGCAGCGCTGTATCGATAGTTTCCTCGCTTCTTGCGGGTTGGCTTGCTTCATGTCGCCCGGTGAGGCTCCCACGTCGATGTCCAAGCCGAGTTTCTCCATCTTGTGCGGATGTCCTTCCTTCTCGTGGCACGGCACGCAGAGGTCGAAGTCGTCGCAGACGGTGCAGTGGTATCTGGTCTCAACGTGCGCTTTGCAGCTGTTGCAAGTGTACACGAATTTATCAGTGCCTTGGTTATGAAGTTCGTACAACATGCACAGCGTGGAAAATCGAGATCGTCGTGTGCTGCTGAACTCGTAGTGACGGTCGCGCGCCATTGTGAGGAATGCGTCGCGACCGTCCATTAGGTCGCAGTTTATTAGCGGGTCCGGGTCTTGGATAGGCTGCGGGGGAGAAAAAACCACTCAGATAACTTATTCAAAACCATATGCAGTGACTATTTTTATTGCAATTAATAAAAATATGTGATCTATATTGGCTTCATCTAAAATAGAAAAATCAACAAGTTACATATGTGTCATTCCATTCATTTGTATAATTTCAATGTCCAAAATCAAAAATCTAACTTCCTAACTAATATTATAAATGCGAAAATAACTCTGTCTAGCTTTCAGTGAACCACTGTACCGATCTAGATGAAATTTGGTATACAGGTAGATTGGACCACGAGAAAGGACATAGGATACTTTGAGAAAGGACATAGGATACTTATTAACCAACTTCAAAAAACGTAGTACCTCATTATCTCGATAATCCAATGGGGAATCATTAACTTATATACTAACCGCTAGGCTGGCAGCAGACTGCGCAGAATGAAGCCTGATGACAAAGAACACCTCTTTATGTTTCTCCATAGTGGCAAATATCTTCGCACTGAGATCACTTCCCTGCTGCTGGTCGCTTTGTTTCTTGCTGTTTTTCCTCTGAGCAGCTTTAGACTTGTTGGATTTCTTAGCTTTCTTCTGTCCTTTCTTCTTGCCGTCCGGACCTTGTTCGCTCTCCTCGGATGACTGGAATATCTAAAAACCATGTTAAAAACATGTCTGATACTATATACAACATGCATAGCATATAATACATACATCTATAAACTCATTAAATTTGATGTACAATATTTATACATTAATTTTAAGAACATTCTATGTCAAATTTAAAATTATGTCCCACTAAAACTAGTTTAATAATTTACCTAAAAACATAAGCCGATAAACATATACAGGGAGATTCTAAATTGAGTATGTATACTGAAAGAACATTGAAATAATAATAAACAGCCGTGTTTTTTGTTTAACTTTAGGACAAAACTCACTTTAATACAAACAATACAATCCCACTCTAATACAAAAATATTGAGAAAATTTCAATTGAAGTCATGCAAATTGAACGCGAAACTCATGGAGCCGCGGCGCCGCCCCGTTGTGAAACGAAGCCTTCGGATGAACCACACCCATTGCGCTTGTGGAAATATTTCCCACTTTATTGTAAACAAAAAATGCAAAGAAAAATATATCTTTTTAAAATAAAATATGTTATATTAACGATGCTGACTGCGTGGTAAAATATACATGCAGTCAATTTAAAATCACCCCATATACATACATTGTTCCAAATATGTATAATAATTTTAATGTATGATAAAAACTTAATAAGCTCCGGGCTAGGAAAATGCCTTGTGAAATAGAACATTTTACACATAAGAGAACTTTCAACCTGCAGCGCAAGTACGTTTCTATTCCGATCGGCAGTTTGAGTTTTAAACGCTTTTTATCGAATATTCCGGTCACTGTCGAGGACTCGACACACTCGGTGTAAGTTATCGAACGCATGGGTAAAGTTGCAGGAAAATCTCCGATTTGCGGGGAGTTTGTATTTATTTGTATTTGAGAACCTACTTTAATCAAAAAATTTAGTTAGAACTTGGCGGATACAGGAACGATACTAAAATAATGAATACAATATCACTAAAAAAACTTGCTGAAAAACATCTTTAGAAGACAGCTTCTAAAGATGTTTGTTTTTTATTTCTAAAGCTTATATACTATTTCTACATAATTGTTTAAAGTCTAGATTTTTATTTGTGAAATCGCTTGAAATTTTCAATAAATTATTGTGAAAACGGTGTTTTTATTCTAATAATGTCATTTAAGCTATTTCGTGATAAGCAATCTTAAGAAAGCGGGGGATTTTGAGGATTTCACAGTGACGCGGGAACCGAGATTTTTTTTAATAGCAGCACTGTGGATGAATTCAAAAACGTAATACTGACTTTTGTTGTCAAGTAGATGCGATAAATGACAATCAGACAATGACACCTAAAAACTACTACAAAGAATAAAAGAAAGAGTTTCTCATACAAGAACTCAATCACTTTTTGAATACGAATAGATAAATAACAATGAGTTTTCAATAGTAAGGTAAGGCGGTATGACTTCAACTTCAAACTTCTGCGCCTGGCATATACTAAAAAATAACATAACTATATTATAACGCATTGATGTAGATAATCCAACTAGTTATAACCGGCAATTCCACATATCCCTACTGATCTATCCCTACTATTTGCGAAGAATGATTTTTTCCACTATTACTACTAGGGGGGAAATGTGGATATTTTGCTTCCACGTATTTCTACTATGATCAAGTAAAAATAGAAAGAAAAAAAATGTAAAGACGAATTAGGTTTATTTTATTGTATAGGTTTTGAATTTAATAATTAGTATAAATATGTAGGTAATATTATATTTTATCTTAACATATCTAACATATTATGTCCAACAGTGATCTCTCCTGTGATCAGTTGCATTTGCGCATTTTGTATCATGTAATCACGAGTCGCATAATTTTTTCTCTTCCTTTGTTAGGGATATGTGGAACTGCCGGTTTTAACGGATGTTATCGACGTCAATCAAATAACGATGCTGGAATCCGTACTTGCAAAAAACGTTAAAGTACACCGGTTTTATCGAAAAGTTATTGTTACCGACATAGAACCGTACCTGCACTGCTGAATAGAGAAATGAAGAGACTTGTTCGTGTTTATCGAAATTGTAATGTTATATAAATAGTTTACAGAGCAATGATAGTTCTACTGAGCTGTAAAATACAGGCTTTGTTTACCGGATTTATAAATGTTCGGTTTGCTTTAATTTCTAAGCTCAATTGTGATGGGTGTCACACTATAGTAGAACCAGCTTTAGGCCCAAAAGTCAATTCTGTCCCCAATCACTATGTATTGTATGAAGACATTCCATTTATCCCTATACAGTAGAGCCTAAACCAAATTAATAATTTCTAGTAAAGCTTGAGTCCATTGTGCAAATAACATGCCAAGTGCAAGTGGAGCTTTGTGTTTCAATCCTTCAAGAGCCTCACGTGATGTCCAGAAACATAAACTATTGTATTTTAACTTCACTTTAATTAATTCACGTTTCAACTGTGTGTAGGAGCAGTTCAAATATTTTCATTTCAAATTCATCAGGATATTGTAACCAGGATATAATTATCATCAGACAAAACTACTATGAATAAGACCGTGTTAACGCTTAAGTCACGGTGAAAATCAATAAATTAATTCTTAAACATTGAAAAGCACACAAGGACACAGGAAGCAAATAGTTTACATAAAGCAACTATCAACTGAATAAATACTGACCACTGCCTCCGCTGCCTCAGCCTGTTTCCGTTTCTCCTCCTCCTCTTGATCCAACTCTTTAATAGACTCTTCGAGAACATTCGGCCAGAAATCACCTTCAAAGTACGGCAGCTCAGCGGCCGATGAAATGCTATCTTCCATCGCTTGCTTCAATATATCTTTATAATCTAATATTATCCTTTCTATAATGCCTTTATCTAACATTTTCTTGTACCATTCCTGTAGTCTTTTGGGTTTTGGTATTTTTTGTTCTGGCGGATGGCAGTGGAAGATGTAGTCGTCGCCTTCCGACGGCGGGCAGGCCCAGATGTGGGCCATAGTATAGCCCAGTTGTTTGGCGTAGTCTAGATAGCCGAGTATGATCTCGTGGTAGGCGGCTGTGCGGTACTGCCGCGGTTGGAAGAAATGCACAGAGTCCAAATACGCTATGTAGACTCGCCTAGTGTTGGGCGATGGACTTTCGCTACCGTATTCCTGAAATAGAGGTGATTGTTAGATTTGTATAGTTAAACGATTATGGGTAAATAAGAGCCGGGCATGTTTAAGTTGTACCTGTAGGTTTTTATTAGGTGTACATGCTACATCTTCGACCTCAAATTAACTCGCTATCAAGTAAGATTGCGGTCAAAAGTTGCTTAGTCAGTTATCAAAAAATATTAGTATTTTTTTGAATGCAGGTCTGGGACAGATCATATAAAACTTTACTGTTTCAGCGAATTATAACATTGTGAGGTTCACAGCACAGCTAGCTTTTTTCTTAACAGATTGTATGAAAACCATTAGCTTCCAAACACTTTTAACGACTGAAAAAGCATTTACAAATAAGTCTACATACATAATAAATAAGACATATAGTGTCTCATTTTCTTGTGACATTCTTCTGTATCATTATGTGTTTTTCTGCTCTATAAAGACTTAATTTATCTAAGACTGTATCCATATAATAATATTATATTTACCTGTACGTGCATGCCGAAGAAACATACATCCGTCCCGTCGACCTCTTCAAATGCAAACAATGCTTTCGCACGATACGGGAACTCCCCGCAAAGTTCTCCGGACTCTACGAAACGAGATCTCATGCCCGGCTTCACTTCAACCATCTGAAATAATACATTACAATTAGATTTGTGATTAAAAATTTTATCATAAAAGAGATGTTTCAAAAATGTATGGAGCTCCGGCCAGGACTGTGTACATGATACCATAAATACGTCAGGGACAATTTATCTTTAATATATCAACCAAATTCAATTATCTTTTAATTTTAACTAACTTATCGCAGTGTACAGAATTAATTTCGTATCAAAATATTTCCATGTTATACATAAATTATAACAGATAACAGAATACCTTCGCTTCGGTCTGTTCTGAGGCCTCACACATATTTATATTCTGAACAAATAAATACTCTTTTCTTTATTTCTAGAAAAATATAATAAGTGATAACCTTTTGTTGGTAAGATCGACAATACCAGTTGTTATTACTTACTTATATATTTACTGATGGAAATATTAAACCGCGAAAATAGAAGGTTTTGTATTGAATGTTATAATTACCTTGTCCGAGGAGGCAACAACTCTGATATGCACATCTCCGGCGCCCGCTTCCTTCTTTTTCAGGAAATTATTAACTCTAGTTTCAATATAAATGCCGAGTTTGGACGTTGGAAGCTTTTTGGCGCTAAATTTGTTCTCTTTTCGTTTGGCTCCCTTCTTCTTGAGACAGTTATCACAACAGAAGCCCTGGGGCCAAATGGAGTCGTGGTGGAGGACGCATATTTGATGTTGTTTTCGACCACAGTCCATACAGACCACGAATGGTTCTTGCTCTAAATGGTCGTTTTTCATCTCTTTGAATTGATCCTTCTTGATGGCACTGGAAGATTGGAAGTGGGTCAGTATACATTTATTTGTTATATGTGATTTCAGATTTCAGAAAAAAAGCAAAAGGTGAGGTGAGGCGGAAGTTAAGAGAGATAAATTTTAGATTGTTAATATTAAAGGAGATATTTGACCATGGTCATCAAATGTTTTGGTGGTTTTGAGAAAATGCAACTGTCTTAGAACTGAAAGGTAGGTAAGGTACTCGTAGTTATTACATACATGCATAATGTTTTTCTTTACTATTCTTAAAAGATCAATCTTATTAACATGATTAATTTACCGATTTTGACTGCAATTGAAAACCGGTATTTTTTAAATTACTGTTATATTTTAATAAAAATTTCATGGAATAATTAATATTATACAGTTCTCTTCTAAATCCACAGTTATTACTGCTGCGAAAAAAAACTTAAACTAGAATAGAATTTCTAAAAAAGAGTTGTCATACCAAAATAAAGTTTACTTTTCAAAACCACAAAACTAGTTCCATTACATTAGCCCACCCAGTTATAATCATCACACTATTGGATCTCATGAAAAATACAACTTTGACTAAATTAATAAAGGGAAAGGAGGAAGAGGTACGATAACGAAGTACGTACATATACCTCTCAATTATTTCTTTGAATTTAAGAGTCCAAAAACAAAAAAATAATAGAATACCAAATTTATTTTGTAAAAAATATCTACATGTACAGTTTTTTAAGCTAAATCATTATTTTTCCATCTACATATATTTGAATAAAAAAAGAACATCAAAATAAAAAGAAATCATAATTTACACTCACGTTTGCGGCTGCAGCGGGTCGTCCCCCAGCGTGACGGTATCGCCCTGGATGTCGTTGAAGCATTTCTGGCAGAATGTGTATCTATCGGACACAACCCCATACGCTTTTAGACTTTAATTCACAATCGAGTAGCGGCGGGTGAGGTGCGGCGGACGAGCGAGCGTGAGCGGGCAAGGACGTGCGTGGAGGGAGCGAAACAATATATTAGTAAGCGATGAGAACTAAATGAGTTAATTAGACAGAGTGAGTGACAGAACACAACCGGTGAAATGTGAGGGATACGGTGCCGATCAGCTGCTTTATTAACAAAGGCGTCTTAACTTTAAAGCGTGAAGTGGTCGCGATTTTTCTATGTTCGAATTTGTATGCAACCTGTCATATACAAGGTTATCGGGTAGGGGTGTACTAAGCCAAAAGATGGTCACTATACACACTATAATTAACAACTTTAACTAGAAAGCGGACGCGATCTGCCGCTTTCTATGTGACCGGTTACAGAAAAATCCCGCCCCGAATCGCGACCGCTACCAGCGGCAGAATCTCTGTGGCTTTTAATCTCAATCCTCCTTTGTCATGTTCTGGCGCGAGACGTTCTCCATAGGATAGAACAAGACAAAAGACGCACATAGTTGAGACGCGATTACAAATAAGGTAGCAGATGCTTTACGAGAGGTAAAATGTTTTAATAGAATGCCAAATAAACATTATAAACAGCTTTTATTTGTAGAATATAGATTTAATTTATTTGTGACAAAAGACAACACATACACTAGGTATAGTTAGTATGTTATATTCATAGATAAGCAGTGTTTGTCACGCGCCAACAACAACTCGGCATTATCGCGTTCAAGATTTAAGTACATTTACAAGTTATCTATTCCATCACATTCTACTACTTTTTATAAGTCGTCATTCACTGTAAAAGCTATTTTGTTGTGGAACAGTCTTCCCGTTGACATTAGACGTGCTCCGTCGTTGAACGTTTTTAAGCAGAGAGTCATAATACATTATCTATCGCTATAGCACTAAAATTTGTTTCTTATAATTATTATTTCTTATAATTTGTCTATTTATTTCCATGCATAGTATAGTATATGTATTTATATATGTATCTTTGTAGTTATATTAGTATTGATTGTATTTATTATTATTTATTATAGCTGTTTAATTGATAGTGTAATATTTTAAGGCCTCTTTAATATAAGTTATTATCATTTACGTGCATGGTTGCCTGGAAGAGATCGCTTTAAGCGATAAGGCCGCCATTTAAAAGCCTGTATAAGTAAATAAGGTCTTCTTTAATCATATTTTATGTATTGTTGCTGGTTTTTAAATAAAGAGTTGTCTTATCTTATCTTATCTTATCTACATTATGCTGCTGAATTCGGTAAATTTGGCATCCTAGATGAAATGATTGTTTGAAATAGGTAGGAATCGTATGATTGAGTTAGGTTATGTAAAAATTTGAATAAAAAGCCAGAACTAACTAGCAAGCTAACGACACAGGATTATTGCTTTTTTCTATGTATTATACAATAACTGAAGTTCGTTACTAAACCATATAATATGTTTCTACTACGCATAAATTTTATCGTAAATAGTTAAAGGTAAATGTAAGGTAGGTATAAATATACAGGCTGACTGGTAGGAAACTCGCAATATTCAAGTACTCGTTAGTCACTTTGTATTATTAATGTGTTGCAAACTACACATCTATTTATTACTGTCGCACTATTTGTATGAAAAAATAGCATTTGTCAAAGATATCAAAAATTAACGTAACTTGCTAAACTCGAGAATAGTCAAAATTATCGGTTTTTGACTACCCTCAATGCTATGGTTACTACGTTTCGAGCGCAAGTTTATAGAAACCTTGACACCATTACTAAGTAAGTAACACATAAAGCAGTTGCTAAGAAAAATGTGGGTTAAAAGCTTATGAGGTAGTAAACAGATGATGGGCAATTCTAACACATTTCAAGCTTCAGAAGAAAGCTTAGTAATATCTTTGTTATTTTATAGAAGTGTCACAAGAGTCAATGTCAAATCTAATTATTAGAACATTTAAATCAATTATGATTGAAATATATTTTGTGTATACATTGTTGTATATAAGTTTTTTTTTTGTAAAAACTGAAAATAGTTTCAGGTTTTTTGGCTTGAAATTGCCTTTTGAGACACTGAATGTATAATCGCATATTAACAACTATGACGAACCATCTATTTTTCAAAATAATATTACCGAGTATTATTTTGAAAAAAGTATCTTTACAAAATTGTTGGAGTAGGAGCGAGAGGGTGCACGAGGGTGCTGGAGTAGGAGCGAGAGGGCGCACGAGGGTGAATTCTGCGTCTTAAGGGATAGCATTACTAATACTTGAGAGTGAACACCAGCACTGAACAGTTTATACACAAACATGTTGCATAATTTCCTTACAGATTTAAATTCATCAAGTTAATATTTTCACTATAACATATATGTCGACCGCCGCCATGTCAAACGGTTACGCTTTATGTGATAACATTCTAGAGATACAGAAAAAAAAATACATTTATTTTATAATCCCTATAGTTTTAGTTTAGTTAAATCATAATATCTCTTATTTAATTTTTTGAAAAATTACGGTAAATGGCAAGTAATAACTTCCACCATTTTTAGGGGATGAAACCAAATCTGAATCCTCCGTCGATAAAAAATGTTATTATATATATTTCAATATACCAAGTTCCGTAGATTGGTTGGAAAATACGACCTGTACCCGAGTACCAACATATAAAGAAACATACAAACTGATTATCGAAAGTAAAATAACTACACCTTTTGTGGGAAGTCGCAAAATACCAGAGATGGTTAAGTATTGAACGGTTTATTATGAAAGCTGTAACAAAAAAAAATCGAACGCGAGTTTCGAAAATTGCTAAGGACTGTTTTATTAACAATGTACTTAAGCGCGACTTTAGAATAGTCTAACAAACAGAGATATAGCATTTATGAGATTGATAACAAAAATAGTAAATTTATCTATCATCTTATAAAGCTTATGAGTCCAATAACTGTTCTATCAGAGGTATAACTCTATTCGGTTCTGAGACGGGCAGATAACAGCTGTTCTGTTGCTGTGTTCAGAAGTCAAAAAATAGTGAGTTCTGTAAAAAAGAAGCGTATTTCTTTGTTCGCAAATAACTTCTTTTTTAGAAACTGTTGAGGTTCGACATCGTACCGTCTTAGAGTAACAATATGTACATTTAGTAAAAAATACCATCTCACTCTTACATGTAATAAAACTAAATACCTATTTCGCCAGCTTGAAGTTAGCTTCGGTTCAGACCGAATCAATTGAAAAATGGAAATCCATATAAGCTAGATGAAACAAGCAAACGAATCTATTGACTTATTAGAATACTTTTGAAATAAAAAATATCGAGACTTTTATATATTAAATATTAGCTCAGCAAAACTTTTCCATTCATAGTGGACGATATAATAATAAACGTAAGTCAAAAACTACTACATTTTCCATCTAAAGCTGTTTTAAAAAAATGAGAACATGTTTGTGAATATTAAAAGTAAATTCAGAGCTGGTGTTCCGTTCCTTAACTTTAAACACAGACAGAAATGATGTTTTAACAGTCATCTAAATCATCTAAAAATAGCATTTTCCAGTACTCACCTATTCTGGTAACTGAAGTATTTAGCGTCCCTCGGTATAGTGCACAGTTGCTTGCCGTAGCAGCAAAGCACCTGCGGATTGAACGTGTACTTCCTGCCGCAGCAGTAGCCCAGGCTTTGCATCACCGGGTCAATCTCTTGTTCAAACACTTCCGATAGCTACGAAATGGGAAAATAAATTGCTTTAGTACCAATTATATAAGCCTAGCATGCGCGTTTGTCCGCCGGGATAGGGTAAGAGGAAATAGAGCACGGCTAAATTGAAATACTACAACGAAGCTTGCTCAGAGGTGCGATACATGACGTTTTAAATTAGACGTATTCGAACTTTTTTATTTTACCCACTGCCCATGCTATCAGCGCATGACTTATATTAAATTTTATAAAAGTCGCTAAGATCACTAAAAGTAATGCTACTTAAAAAGTGAAAAACAAACTTCAATTCGGCGGGAAAATTCATCAGTTAATTTGATTTGTAAACCAATATAAAGGACCAATTTTGATAAAAAGCATAGTGGACTGGACCAACTGGACAATGTACCCTTTCTGAGAAAAAATAATTTAATTATTTGAATCAGTAAAGGCAGTGCTGAAAAATCAGGAACCTTAAATTACGATCAAACATATTGAGAACCTCCTCCTTATTTGAAGTTGGCTAAAAATGGAAATGGTTTTTACACACACATTACCGAGTCTACTCCTTGTTCAAACACTTCAGAATGTTGTCAAAGGTTTTAGCATGACGATTGCTTACAAGAGACTATCTTCTAGGTAGGAAAAAAAATGATAATTCCTTCTTTTCTTGTATTCAAAAACAATAAAAGACAAATTGCTTGTTCCATGTTCTCTATGATTATAGAATAATGATTTAATGTGTCGCAATACCGATTTTCGCAATGTCGCAATATTTAACCCTGACGGGTTGCTTTATTTAGAAACTGACATGTTACTATTTTGAAATGTACAAAATAAAATAAAAAACATACAACATATTAAACGGCTTTGAATATTTAAAAATCACTCACCTTAGTACAATATCTATAGACCCGCGAATTCTTCCTATTGTATAGCCACGCGTTCTCAAACATGAGCCACACGTCATCAACATACTCCCACGGGTCTTTATACTCTCCCCGGTCTAACTTCATCTTGATAGTGGAGAGATCTATTGGCTTTGTCACTATATCGAAGTAATCCGGGATGCCCAAGGCTTGGGCGTCGACCGGCTGCCGGAAAGGCAAAGACTCTGGATCTTGACGAACGAGCTTCTCCAGTGTAGGCATTAAAGCCACTCGTAACTCCTCCGGTTTGAAAACAAAAGCTCGTTTTGTGTTCTTTTCTGCGGGGTCCACAGATCTGGGTTCTATTGGTTCTTCTTCTTTTATTTCCATTTTGACCTCTTGTTTGACTTCTTGTTTGATAGTTGTGGTGAAATCGGCCGTGGAAGGTCCGTCGGCTCTGTCCTGTGGTGTCTCGTCTCTCATGCCCTTGCCTCCCGAGTCTTCGTCGGGCTCTTCCTTGATGCGAATGTCTTCTGGCTCCTGTTTGATTCGCACGTCTTCTGTTGCCGGCGACCTGAAGATGGGACAGTCGTATTACAAGTTGATAGAAGAAAAGAGATGGATTAGAGAAGTTCCCAAAATGACAGAAGCGAAATATATGATTGATTGGTATGTAAAATGATTTTATGGAATATATTTATTAAGTTCTCTAGCGATTGTACTCAAGTGAAGTAACTCCACACAAGTGAACCAATTACACACAAGTGGAGTTACTGTCCACAGACGGAGTAACTGTCCACAGAGTAACTATCCACAGATGGAGTAACTGTACACAGATGGAGTAACTGTCCACAGGTGGAGTAAGTGTACACAAGTGCACTAATTATACAAAAGTGGAGTAATTGACAACATTTAATATTTTTGACCCCTCATTTTTATTACTATAATGGAAGACAAATGAAAAATAACGTACTCATATTTTTTATTATATTTAAAATGAAATTATTACGTTATTTAGAGATTTTTTAAAATATAAGAAAAGTTCAGCATAATGTTATTCTCGTCAAAAACTCGTAAAAAAATGATGTCATTATTTGTCTGTATTTTTTGTTGTTTGTTTTGGTACGATTCACAGATGACAATAATATTTTTTATTGATGGCATCTGACGGTGTTAACATAAATACGAATTTTTAATTCATCTGTTTTTTGTAAATAACTCGGAAGACTGGTATTTTCAGTACGAAATGATAATGAACTCTTCATTACTATGACCCCAATTCCGCCAGTCACACTGACTAAACTAAAAGTTCGTAAAATTATACCCATCCTTTTCTCACATGTGAAAACAAAAAGTGACGAGACAATTTTAGAAATGTTAAATTAGGTTAGTTTAGTAAGTTTGGCCTGAACGAATCGGGGTCGTTGTATATAAAATCATTATTTTTAATATGAACTCTTCATTATATTATCTCGAAATGGTTTTCGAATTTCCATCACTTTGCAAAAATGATATGTTGTCAATTGTAGACATGTGGGTAATTAGGTAATATATATACTGACGTGTCGTCCTGCGCGTGGTGCGGGGGCTGAGGTTGCGGCGTGCGTCGCGGCTGCGAGTGCGCGTGGTGCGCGGGCGAGGCGTGCGCGGCAGGCGTGGCGGGCGTGGCCGGCGCGCCGCCCGCCACGCCGGGGGACGGCGCCGCGTCGCGACCGAACTGGTTCACGAACGGACTCGCCACCGGGCCCAGCCGCTACACCACAACACATATCAATACTATATCAAATTGTTAAACATTATCTTGGATATTGACAAGATAATAAATTTACTATATTATTTGAATAATTTAACCAATCACTATCTTTAACATCTTATTAATGCACTGGTATTTTTATTAATCAATATACAATATTATTATTTCTAGTTTCTACAAGTAATAAACCTTTGATGGCTACGACAAACACTGTTTATTGTAAGAATGCTGGTGGATGTTCAAATATAATAAGAAAAGAAATCAAATCTGTAGAGGAAGCAGGCACTTCCCATTGATCTAGTCTTACTGAAGATGTGTAAAAAGAGGGTTTTTTAGGAGAATATACGCATTATAAAAGTAATATGACTTAATATAAACTAATCAGCAGTTGCTTTTGGTAAACTGACCAGTTGAAGTAAATTTTTAGAAGAAACAAAATCTTACTTTCATCTACCTCCTTATTGAATTGATTATTTATTGCTACAAGCATCAGTAATACCTTATCGTTGATATTAGGCGACGCGAGCGGCGTGGGTCCGTTACTGGGCATGGCGGGGTACTGCGGCGCGGGGGACGTCAGCGACGCACCGAACGGAGACATGCCCGGCTGACCCACCGAGCCCACGCCCACCGACCCGTTCGGCGTGCCCGACATCTGTACCGGAGAGTATCAGTTAGACAATTGTTGACATAAACAGGCGCCAATACGACATAAAAACGACATTTAAATAGGGAGGTGTTGAAATCTAACTGATTTGTGCTGCACAAGTTGGGCTAATGATTAACATTATTTTTATTTGGCCAACAGACATAATCAATTACCATAGGAATATCATAATTACAGCGGCTGTAAACAGATATTAAAAAAATTGCGAGCAACTCACCTGATTTGGACTGGGTCCGGGCGGCCCGACGAGATTAGATTGGAACGGCATACGCGCATTGGACATGGTCGCGATACCGGGCGACGGAATGCGCATCGTTGACAACTGAGGGCGAGGCAGCGGCGCGCGAGCACCCGCCACCCCGGGCACTCCGCCCACGCCGGCGGGCGACACCTGCGGCAGCGCACCCGGAATGCCCGCGGCGGCCGCCGCAGCCTGCGCCTGCTGCTGAGCTTGTTGTTGCGCCTGCAACTGCTGTTCCTTGCGTTTCTGTCTCTTCTCTTCCAGCTCCTTCTGTATCTTGTATATCTTCTCCGCCAACAGATGATAATACTCTGATCTCGTACCGGCCATCTCGTACATGTCGCCTTCCACTTTGCGCGCGTACGCCACTAGGTTGTGCATGCGTTTGTCGAGCATCGCGTTAGGATCGGGCGTGGGGAAGATCGCTTGCACCAACTTGTGCACGAGATGGTTACGCAAGTCAGCGGTGATGGAATGGTGCCATTCTTTGGTGCCGGAGGAAGGGTTGGCGGTGACCGGCCCGCCGGCCAGCTGTAGAGTGCCGGGACCCATCTGCAACAATCCCAACTGTCGCGGGCTAGTACGTATTGCTATACAATATTTATTTGAATTGGGAATAATAATTCTGGTAAGTGATGATGTCAAGTACTTATTATCTAAGCCTATTATAAGATTAGAAAGTAATATGCAGCAAATTCTGTACTTAGAATCTGTATTAAAACCAAGAGTTAGATAATATAAATATTTGGGCCTCTCACACTCCCACTAGTCCCATTGAATTACTGATGAATTAACATAACACAAACAATTGAGTTTCGTAGGAACAAATTAACATCATAGGATAAAATTAAAATTACAGAAACAATTGAGCATCACTCAATACGCTTCCCCACCTCCCTAACTGTCGGGCTTTCCTCAACCCCGCACCTAATTAAAAATTGATTATCTACGCAAGGGACCTTTACGCTATGCACACTTTTGCGCATGAAAAAATGACATCCGTATGCTGTCTGTGAGAATAGGTAATTAAACCGCGGCTTTTGTAAGGAGAAATCACGTAGTGTCCGCGATGTGTTAGTCTTAAGAAAATAATTTCTAAGTGAGGTAATTTGCTAAAAAGATTTTTAGTTCTTTTGTTATTTTTTTGTCATTCAATTAATGAAATAATAAAAGTTAAAGATATGTTTATACATCATTATTAACTATGAAAATATTTTCAATCTACCTTTACCCAACGATGCAACATGCTTTAATTTAGTTCAAAAACAAACAGGCTATATAAATTTTTTTGGCGAGTGGTACGCCGACAAATGCACCATGGAATAATAGATTTTTGAAAATGAAGTCATATAACCAAAGAAATTAGATTTCAACGTCATCAGAACAATGCACATAACAAGAAAATTATGCTCACACACAAGCATACATAGTATTACAAAGGTATGCAACTCACCAATTGCTGCTGCTGTTGCTGTTGTTGCTGCTGCTGCTGTTGTTGCTGCTGTTGCTGCTGCTGCGGTTGTTGCTGCATGTCCTGCTGCGGGAACAGTTGCTGCATGGACTGCTGCGGCACCACGTCGGTGAGGCCGGGCGGGCGGGGCGCGGGGGGCCGCGCGCGGTACACGCCGCCCATCGAGGAGGGGGGACAAGCGATGCCGAGAGCCTCGTACGCTCGCTTCATGTCAGCGACGGGGGCGGCCGACGCGGGGGCGACTGGCACGCTCAGATTGTTGACGCCGGTGGGTATGACGCCAGGCGTGCCGGCGCTCGCGTTGCCGGGAGGGACGGCGTTTACACCGACGTTTGTGGGCGTGTGCGTGCCGCTCGCCACAGACGCTGCCGGTTCAAAATGTCGGTGTAAGAATGGTGAAATACGGGCGCCACAACAAACCCGAATCATATTTCGCTTTTATTGTTGGACTTCGCGAAGTCTAGTAAGTGTTTTGTCAAATCTTCTCCTTCAGCCGAGTGTGATAATAATATTTCACCATATGATCGTGATCAATAAACGGAGAGACAACATTGTTGGGTCTAGCAATCCTGCTATAACTGAGTTGAACAAATATCTTTCAACTTTAGCCTAATTACTTTGTTAACCACTTACAGATATATTTGTGTCAACAATGTTACCATCGCGAAGTATTGATCATAAGCTCGCGCCGCGCGGCAGTTTATTGATTATATTAGGTCCTTACATATGAAATTGGCGTTTTGTCGTACTGGCCACTTTGATCTCAAATATCTCTTCTTTGGTTAGGGATTCCAATTTCAAGTATATACAGCTATTTATTCATACATTTGTATTTCAAAAACCGTAATTCATTTGTTTTGTCCTCGTTTGGTTTTTTCTTTGCGTCACGCAGTTTACAAACCGACAAACGCGCGTCAACTGCTGCGTTACAATACTCAACCGGCACAATAATGAAGGGATTTTAAATCGGATCTTTCGGATATTTCAAGTTTTCCATTTTGTAAACTGCGTGACGCAAAGAAAAAACCAAACGAGGACAAAACAAATGAATTACGGTTTTCGAAATACAAATGTATGAATAAATAGCTGTATAAATTTGAAATTGGAATCCCTAACCAAAGAAGAGATATCTGAGATCAAAGTGGCCAGTACGACAAAACGCCAATTCCATATGTAAGGACCTAATATTAGTGATACTTTTAACTTCTTGTCCTTGTAGCTATAACTTTTTTGTATGGATGTTAATGATATTTTTTAATTTATTAGTTACTGACGTGTACTTAGCTTCTAATTTGGAACATCAATTTAATCATACAAATACACACTTTTTAAATATAACAATTAGAAAATAATTGACTTACCGTTAAGATTTCTAGTCCTGTCTGCCTGTTTCAGCGGCAAACAAACGGGACAGTCATTTTTGTTGCAATGTTTCCAGTGGTTGATGATCTGTCTTGAAGATGAACAATGCGGGACTGCACAATTCTTCCCCGCCTGTGGGACCAAAACCATTGTCAAAACTTGAGTATATCCATACAAAGAATATATATAACTTTATTGCACGCCAAACAAAAATACCGTAATAGAGACAATGGTAGAACTTCGGTCAACCTTATCGCCTAAAGGGTTTTCTTCCGGGTAACCTTTGTATGGATAGAACTAATTAACATAAAACAATTGGTGCAACCAAACTTATAGACACGTATAGTAATGATAATATTATACACAATACTAACTCAAACGGACAACAGTCAAGTTACAGTTTTCTGATAGAAGCCGAGGTTGCAAATATATTTCGACTGATATCTATTACAAGCTACAAGAGGAAACCACGAAAGCTGTCGGTCAATGACTATTCTCCGATTTTTGTCTAACTTCACTTATTGTAATGGGTATACCATAACAAATTACTTGCGGAAGATTCAACCAGTCTATTAGTATAGTAATAATAACGAGTTTCCGTGTGACTTGTGTTTTAGCGGGATTGAATTTGAGCTTGTATGATCTGCTCCAGACCAGAATTCACTGTAGGTCAAATCAAATTAAAATATATCCTTATTCCTTTCACACGTGATCCCGTGTGTAACCTATCCTACAGGTAGGAAACAGGGACTTTTATCGATAAATGAAAAATATCGATACTTTTGGTAAAATAAAGTTATCAATATCTATACGTATATATAATATAGATACATATATAATTTTTTTTAATTATCAGTAAAATGATATCGATAAATTTATCCGTAATCCATATCGATATGCCACAAACGCGCGGAGTAGCCAGATGTCTCTCAGATGCTAAGTTCAAAGTGGTAACGCACGCTATACCGCCGAGAGCAGCGGCTGCGGGGCCCACGGGTGGCACGTGCCACGGTGCGCGGTGGCGGAGGTAAGCGGGCGGAAGGAGTTTATCAATAATATACCGGTATTTATGTATCAGTAACAATTGAATAAATGCAAATTAAAGTATAGATATTTATTGAAATACTATATCAGTATTCATACATCCATTTGACTTTGACTTTACCGATAAAGAGATACCCCATTACCAACATGTATATTGGTATTTTAATATCGATACGAAATTATATCGATATTACAGTCCCTGGTAGGAAAGCGTTTCGGTTCCTCGGCTGATGCAAACTTCTACGACACCTCACGCTTGAGCCTGATGTGTCACTTGGCATACACAGCAGAGGAGAAAGCAAACCTGTTTACTTCTCTGTTCGCATCTTCGCGATCAAGTCTGGCACGACGGCCTCGTTAGCAAGCTTCCTTCATATAACTTCCCTGCCAGGTTCTGTGGTTGGATATCTAACTTTCTTAGAGATCAATCATTGCGATTAGTCGTTGATTGCGTCTTGTATGATGATGCTCTTAGCGACTCTCCTTTTGCTGCATATCTGTTTACCTAAATTATGCAGACGACAGCACAGTCGTAGAGAGCTACATATCCAAATCTGATATAGTGCTTAGAGAGGCGATGGTGCAGTGGTTGTATTTGTCTCCCAAACCAGTCTCTGACTGGGGCGGTGCCAATTTGGTACAGTTCTGTTTTCAAGAATTTGAAATGGTCCATTCTGTTCACCAACCACCTTGTGCTGTAGACTGTCTAAAAGTGGGCTAAAAGACTCATAGGCAGTAATACTCTAGTCAAGGATCCCCAAACCCTCGAGCTGCGTCGGGAGTGTGCATTGGATTTCATGCTTTGATTCCCCCATCACCATTTATAACCGGATAAACATTGCAAGACGCCATTGGTACATCGTAGAGGTTTCACGGATTCGTACAAAACGCTCTGCGTCACATTTTATAGTACTAATTCTTCTCTATATTTGCTATAAATAACACGGGAGACCTCTATTTTCCGAGAACTATAATCTAGGTTTTTTTAATTCGCAAGTGATTCATTTTTTTTCACGGCAAGCGTCCTACATTATTAAAAAAAAAAACACGAGAGTCTACGAGTATGGAACAAAATATACAGACCTGACACGACATCATATGGTTGAGGACGCCCTTCATAGTCTTGCAGTGTGGTAAAGAGCACTGCCACGTCTCGCCGTTGGCTTGTGACTCGCGGCGCTGGCACTTGTGCGCGTGGAGCAACAACACCAGCTGCTGCTGGATCAGCTTGCGCTTCTCGGGGTCTGCAATGGAGCCGGAGGCAGCGGGCTGCGGGGCCTGGGGCGGCGCGGTCGGCGCCTGAGTCGCAGCCTGCGGCTGAGACTGGCCGCCCGCCGGCGCGCCCGGAGTCTGAGGCGAAGGCGCGGGGGGGACGGCCTGCGCGGCGCCTCCACCTGCCTCTCCCGGCGGGCCGAACCTCACGGCGGCCGGTCGCTGCGCGGGCGGGGCCCCGCCCCCCGGCGACTGCCCGTACGCCGGGTGATAGGGCGCCAGCGGATGCCCGCCGCCGCCCGGTGCCTGCATGCGCGTGTGGTGTTGAAGCGCCGTTCTCATGTTGGGCGCCTGCATGCCGACTCCGACACCGCCCACGCCCACTCTCCCGCTCAGCGGACCGTTTTGCATTCCCTGGAATGTGGGCCACGCTGAGGAAACCTGTTCTCGAATTCGAAAAAATGCATATTTCTCATCTAGGTATACCAGCCACTAGAGCTTCCACCCTGGGACTCTCGGTCTCGAAAATACCGAGACTTCTCTAGATAATGCACAAAACACCCAAAGCGGGATGTCAGTGCGGGACTTATCGCCCCCACATTGAATAAGAAACTTCTCTAGATTTTTGCCTATATCGAGCCTATACTATTCCAGTTTCGAAATGTCGATATTTCCCATAGGTACCGAAAAAAAAATAGCGCAAGAAATAAAATACTCATATAATATATCAAACGGAGAGTTTCCAGTAAGATAACATCTAATTTACGAGAAAATTTTGGAGTATATATATGGCACTCATCTTATTAAGCGTAATTATGTACAGGATATACACCACTGAAATATAATTTACTCCTTTTATCTCGTAGTCTTACATTCATACATCAGTTGAATATGATCTACTATTGTATAACAATTCTATGATATGAAATTTGCCTGGTAGCTCCCGTTAAATGGATTTGGGACTCAATATTGAGGGAATTGACTGTGTTACACTAACATGAACATCATATATCAAGTTATTTTGTGCTGTATAAAAGATAAAAGACAACTTTGTGCAGCCAATTATTTTAATTTGAAATCTTTTATTAGTTTACTAAGAAGTTTTATGTTTTCTTTTATCACGTCAAATAGCGCCAAATATTGATTATAAAATAGACGAAACACTTAAAGAGTCTAGCCAAAAATTGAGAAACGATACACATGGACAATCGAAATATCGGAAGATACGAAGAAGAACGAAAGTCTTAGGAATTTCGATACTTATGACTCAGAACATGTCAATAAAACACCTGGGACTTGAGAAAAGTATTAAAAGTGGAAGCCCTACCAGCCACCACTGCAAATGCATAGTAAACTTATGGTGAAACAGTGAGTAGCAATAATAACAATACAAATAAACAGATGTATCTCGGACCTAGCTGCAGACAACTAACTGCACCTAGATGTAAGACAGAACTGACAGTTCTGAAATATAGACAACTTTTTATTACAATAAGTAGCAAAAAGAGAGATAACCATTTTATTACTATAGTATTAATATACTTTATTAAGATACTTACTAAAATAGGCATCATAGTTGAATAATTATAAGTACAAATTACAAAATATATTTTCAATCAAGTAAATAAAAATACAAGTAGGGGTACGCACCTGGTGAGGATGATGTGGCGCCGCCGCATGATGGTTGTTGCCCATTAGCGTGGGCAACTGCTTGTTAACATTATTGATTATCCCACTCCCAAGCATGCCTGCTCCGGCCATGGTACTGTTCGTCACTATCATGTTTCCACCGACGTTAGCTACATTCATACCGCCTTGTATGGAGCTCATCGGTATCGTTGGATGCAATTGGTTTGGATGACTTGTATTTGGCATTAGTTGCGGGTGCATACCACCCATCAAGTCCTTTGACACAGACACGTTCGGAGGTGACTGCAAGTTTGGACTTTTACTCCCTAAACTACTCAAAACTAAAGGATTGTTGTGGCCCACTAAGCCACTCTTGTTTCCCTGTGAATAGACCAACAAAAACATAGACTATTAGTAAACCTGTAAAAAAATATTAGACTAAAGCAATAAAATAAAGAATGCAAGCTCATCTCATCTGTATATGTATGTATATCATATGCGTATAAAGGAACAAGGTAATATAGTAGGTAAACTGCCATCAAAGCTCTTGAAAGATACATATTGCTTTTATTAGCTAGACACTAAGGAAAGATTTTTTGTAATTTTTGAATTACCTAAGGATCTGTGAAAGAAATTTCTATGAGTGTTTGAGATAAAATTAAATCACCCAATCAACATCCAAAACAGTTTCAAGAGTTTGATGACAGGTAACCAGCTATGACTTGGATTTCTTTTAACATCTCAGATGAGTAGAGCTGCATAAGTGAATGGAGTGTTACCATCAGTCCCAGATACTTACTTGTTGTATAAGGTGATTGTTGAGTTGTTGCCTGTGCATGGCAGCTGCTTGGTCATCACCATTGAGTTGCTGTTGTGGAGCCATCTGCCCCCCTGGGCCGGGACCCTGCGCTGGAGGCTTAGGCCCCGTAACTCCAGGCTGCTCACCCCAGGAGCTCCCCATCAACTCATCTGGGAGGTCTTTCTCCAGGTCGAACATATCCAGGTTTGAAAACCCGTCTACAGCAAGAGAAAAGAGTTATATTATGCTACATATCAAGTAAGGTTTTCCTATTTGTGTGAGAGTTTTTTATTCATTGACATAGTAATTATTCAATTTATGATAATTACATAAGTTTATAATTGTTTAAACAACTAAAGTTGCTATGCTCTACCCTAGTCTATTTATTTACTGCACCCAAATATTAGTCAATGTTATCAAAGTGAAATGCCTAAATCTTTTACTTTAAATACAATTTATAATATACTATTGTCAACAATAGCATAAGAAAAAAATGATTAAAATCAATTTTTCTATAATGAAATAGTATACAACATAAGTACATAACACTTTTCACAATATAACTTCTGAGTAGTTATTTGTAGTAAATCATAAAATATTATTGAATGAAGGTTAAAAGTGGCTAAATGAAACATTTGGCTGGTAAATTGTATCAGAAAATATACATAAACTTTAATTTTGAATATAAAAATTATTACAAATAAAATAACTCTAATACAACTACAATTTATTTAATATAATTAATTATATTGTATATTTTTGTATTTAATGTTTTATTTGTCTACAATAATGAGTTCATGAATCAATCAATCACGTTGTATGAGTTTAAGTTTTAAGCCAGACTTATACCTTTGTGAATGCACTAGTGGCTCTAGAACCTAAATTATATTCTCCAAGTATATAAAACTTTCTGTAGCTCATCAATTTTAGTACATAATGAAAAGTTTCATTATTATGACCTAATGCTAAAATAATAAATACATATTTTTTTACAATAAGCTCTGATACATTGTACAAAACCCTACAGGGTTGTGTTCTGTGTGCTAGGGTGTGGTTGTTTCCTTGTTTCTACCATGCCCCTATGTATTAAATGTGGTGGTGAAATATTGACATTCACAGCAACTCCACCTCACACTTCCCAGAAAAATAGTCTTTATTACCATAGCCATGAATTATCAAATTTCAGTGGTTTTGTCTAAATTTCTTTCGGTAAAATTGCCCCTAAAAGACACACTCATCAGTTGTCATTTACAATAAGGTGGCAAACGATAACACAGTGAATAGTTGGTCCTTGTCTGTACACACCAAATGCACCCTAGTATTACACACACACTTGACAAAATCATTTATTGCTACTATACCTAGAACTACAGCATAGATGTCAAAAATCCAAGTGTATCAAATAATAGAATAATAAACAAATAAATTAACTATAAAAATAATATCTGATGTAAATTGTAATATCAAAAAGATGAAAAATTAAATTCAAGCAAAAATGATGAGTGAAATTGAATCCAAGTGGCCTTTTTTACAATAATTATGATGATATGAGTAAGTCTTTGACTAACATATAAAAGTTATTTTGCAAACATTTTCATGGTATAATATGAATGATAAATATAATGCAATTTAAGCTGTTTCTTATTAATGGGTAAACTTACTAGAAATACTAAAGATCTTATTCTTATCCAATTTCCTGTGTTTCATTATTAAACACTACTTTTTGTGTTATCAACTCATTAACAATACCTATTTGTATTGTATTGACTATTTTACAAATTACTGGACATACCAACTGGTTAGATTCATGTTACCTTATGTTATGTTGTAATTCAATTTTTAAGGAAACATTAAATATTTTGTGCTAATATTTTGCATCCACCTGAATAAATTTAATTGTGTATTTATTATGACAACAAGAAGGCATGAGATACACATGTACTTGAGGTTATGTAGTTACCACAGAGCTATGAGGTGTTACACAAACAAATACTTAGTATGATCAAAACTAATAACGAGAACATTGATTTGACATACAAATTCCTCCTTGTATCCCCTAAACATGACTACAGATTTTGCAATGACAAAAATATCACTTTAATTTTAAGAAGAAAATATTATAATATTGCATGTTTTATTAAAATTATTTAGAAATTACCCTTCCTCTAGAATGCTCAAAAATATTGACCTCAATACAGCCTGAAGAACAAGCATGACCTTCTTTTGGTAAATCCGAAACATAGCAATTCAATGTTATGTTATTTAGGCCAAATGTTGTGTTATAAATTGTCTAAGTATTAAGTTAGTCAATTTTATTGAAGTAAAATAATTGACTAAAACGTACGGCAAACTGTACCAAAATTTAACTTTTTTATTAATGAGATAAAGTCTTAAAAATTTACACAAATGTTTGCGAAATATGAATTCAAATCAAAATAGAAGGCTAATTTTTCAATATCATAAGTAAAGAAACAATAATACGACGCAAAACTCGCAAGGCGCTAACAAGAACCAAGACAAAATGTCAAAAATCAAAGAAAGATAATATGACAGAACTCTGGCTCAACACTTTGTAAACTCGTAAAATATTGAAAAATACTCACCCCCTGAGTCCGATGGACCCTGGAAAGGGTCCCGGAGCATTTTGGGCCGCTTGTTAGGCGGCTCATCAGCCATGGTTCTGTTTACTAATCGAAAGCCGTCGTGAATATTTCGGCCCGCCGATTCAAATAACACATAATTGTCTCATATTTTTAGGAAATAATATTTTAAAGCGATTTGTCACTCATTAAAATGTAATTCACCCACATCGCGATTGTTCGATGTCCTTCGCACCAGTGAAGGCACATATTAAAATTTCTCACTCAAGTATTCGCCATTACAAAGCTCCGAATCGAAGAGCTACACAGACCCTCTCACCATCTTCCGTCAGAACTAGCACAATAAATGAAAACAATATCACCAGATTTTAGCTATTTTGTGGAAATATTTAAGTGTTTGGATATCACGATTTCACTTAACACTTTAAAATACACGGAATGGTAAAGTTTATGATAAATTGATGTATGAAAAAACAGAAAATTTACACGACATATTCCGAAATTCTTCTCAGTCTCTCCAGCGCAAAATGGCGGCTGTTGATGAAAAGTTTTTCTACGCTTGTCAGAAAATGTCGGCCTATAATGAGAACACGCATGCTGATTGGTTAAAACGAACCACGTGATCACCGGAAGTTCCGATTTGACGCAGGATCGGTCCAAATATTCTGACGTCAAGGCGTACAGATCCGAAGATAGCCGAAGAAAGACGAAGATATAAAATCATGTTATTAATATTTTAACCTAAATATCAGAATATATGTAGTTATATTTGATTATAAAGCACTTTAAATAACTTTATTATCCTCTAATAAAAGTTTGATTAGGATCTTACACTGAAATACATTCTAAATGGGATAAAAACCCGACAATTTAAATTTCCCTCCAATACGGGAGTGGCCAACATCAATATGGCGACGTGTCTATTGTCTATGTTCGATTGATGAAACCATAGACATTATTTTATTATCGTGTTTTTTTTTATATAAAACTATGCTATGAGCGATATGCGTTATTCAGTCATGGTGTAAATAAAAATAAAATTAATGTGCACCAAGCAAATATTGTTAGAAAATGACACCGATAACTTTTTCATGACTGTTTCCTTGCTCTTAACCCCACATGAACATAACATTACAATAAACTGCCATGCTATTTGGTTAGGGAGAGAACAGTAATATCTGCATTAATATACAGGGTTATCGGTTAGAGGCGTACTAGTACTAAGCTGTAAGGCGATCACGATATTTTTAAACTTACACATTCGTTACATTAATTCCATTATATAATACCATATAAATCAATATTTTTAAATTTATTTTTTTGTATATGTTCAGTTTAGTCGCGTGTAATATAAAAATATATCTACAGATGAATAATCAAAGATGTGGAAGATACACATACTAAAGTAATACGGCTTTTTGTTTATCGAATAATATCACATAAAATCACTACCATAATTATGCAAGGATAGCAATTGAGAACGCAGTCGCGGCTATTGCTAGTATTAAATAAAAAAGTAGATCCTAAAGCCTCAATATATGGAAACAAAATCAATACCTTTTCTTTATTTAATCTGTCATCCGTTTTGGATGTATCGGATACGGAAACATATTAGTATGGAGGTAAACTCTTTAAGCGGGAAACTTGAAAAGTTTCAAAGTTATGGCTGTCTCCCACTTAGTTAATAAGTTCAAAGAACTCTGAATAATCGTAAGTGGTCAACGCTATCCTTGGTGGTTTTCAAGTCAAGAGAAGTTTCTAATAATAAATCTGCGAAATAAAGACATCGCGACCACAATATTTTTGCGAGTTTATTAAGGACAACCACTTGACCAATATTTTTCATATTATTAGTTATGGTTGTTTCGCATAACCGTAGCAAACTTATTCCTTTTTTGAGAGAAATACCAATCAATGAAAAATCCCTGACAGCGACTAAAACTTCGTAGAACCTAAAAGTAGTGTCCGACCGAAAGTTCGTTTTCGGTTTCGGCCAAAAATCATGTTTCAGCGCAGTTTCGGTCTCGGCCAAAATTGGTCGAAACCGAAACTGACTTCGGAAGTTGTCGTGCCTAACTTCGTTCTCTCTTCGCTGGCGGCTCTGTTCGTCCGTTCGGTTAGCTCTGTAGCAACAAAATTTAGTGCGTTATCGATTAAGTTTGTTGAACATAATATACTGTGTTTTCATTTCATGTCCCAATTAATGCAGAATAATGGATAAAATGCACCAAATTTCAGTATTTTTTTTTTATACTTGACCACGTGAGTTTCGGTTTCGGCTGGAAAACCAGTCAGTTCGGTCCGACTCTACCTAAAAGACTTATTTGATGACAATCGTGTTTTAGAGAATGCTTGCTTCAAAATCCGGCGATCGCGCGTTCGATTCCCAGCCGGAGCTGGTGTTTGAAGGGTTTGTTTGAATATCTGTCTACGAGCCTGTGTGGTCTATGCTCGTAAATGTTGCATGCATACACCTCCAACACAAGAGAGATCCTAGTGGATAGTTATAAGCCTGCTACAAACTACAATATTAATTTGTATAGCACGCGGCAAATAACTAGAACCAAGATTGCGGCATCGTCCCTTTCACTCTCACAGGTTGTTTGGTAAGTGCGAACAGTACAACACGTCTCGCGCAAGGTCAAGTTGTTTGCCGCGTGCTATATACGCAGTTTTGTAAATGATGGCTGGAAACTACGGCCTATACCTTTCTATAGCTGGCGTAAGATCATCTGACCAAATAATCTACTAGATATGACTTGTATATGTAATATCAAACAAATAATAATTGTCCAGTAAGAATTACATTATTAAGGTATTATTTGGATCATTCCAGACCTAAGTAGGAAAAATGTAGAAATACTCAATACATAGAACTCATATAATTTTTATTTAGGACTAGCTTTTTTATATATTTTATATAGTTTTCTACATAAACTTAAGGAAAACTAACATAGCTTACATTTCATCTAACACTTTTACACCTAAAACCTGTAATCCTTCCTTTACCACCAATCGCGCCAAATGGAAAACCAACAACCTTTGAGCTGCTAAGTTTGGTTCAACATTTTTTACTTTTAATTGATTGAACATTCTATTTACTTGTCTCGATAAGCGAAATAAATAGCCTACTAATATGCAGGCCTCGTATTCTTCCAAAGATTTTTGCAATACATGTTCAAATTTTGCTATTTCGGCCATGACATCGCCAATGACTTCTTCTGTTAGTAAAGATGGGTCGCAGTAATCTGGTAAAGTAACGCCTGAGTTTTTTTCCAAGCTCATAAGTCTACAGTGAAGATATTGAAGCTTAATGCCGCTATCTCCTTCACTTTGTAAAGCTCTGTCCCAGTTGAATGTGTACTCTTTTAATCTCTTATGCTTTAAATCATTGATGACTACGGCTGTTGTGCCAAGTATGTCACAGGTCTCATCATTTGCTGCTGTACTTCTTGTGTCTGTAAAAAACAATGAATTCAAAAAGCTATCTATATTGTAAAATGAATACAGATTATTACTTTTCCACATAAACTTAAAAATGCTTTTACTTCAAAACACAAAAGGTAATAAGAGGAAGTTATTCGTAGTATTAAATTTCCTTAAAACCATAATGAAATTAATAACCCTGAAGATCACATTAGAATAAAGAATAATGTTCACAAAAATATTACTTTTAGATAAAGACTGCTTCTCATGCATTTTGCTTTTTGCTTCATCCAATATATCATTTAGAAATACCACATTTCCTTGTCTCGTGCTCATTCCCGTGATTCTACCAAACTTGATGTGTTCACAGCCTTCTGTACACTTTTTGTCTATTCTACTAACAACATTGAATACTGCTGAAAAGTGATCGGTTTGAGAGTTGTCAACTACATACAACATTTTATCAAACGTGAACCTTTTGTATCTGTCTATCAATGCAGCAATATCTCGCGAAAGATACAATGTAGAATTGTCACTCTTTAGCACAGTATGATCTCTGGAATCTACTGTGACAACTCTCTTCCCAGTCTCATCTTTTCTAATTATCTGTTTCTGTTCTAGATAAGTAATGAAATCTTTGATGGTATCACCATTGTAATCAGACTCCCAATCAAAAGTATCAAAGTGTATTCCCAGTCTTTGATAAACTTTCTCCAATTCATCTACAGTCATTTTTCGAATAATTTTCCAGTTTTCCAAACTGGCTTTGCCTTGTTCGATATCTGAGAAATATTTTCTTGCCTCAGCATGAACATTTTCATCAGTTTTGGCTAGCTTATTGGCATATACATACACATTGTACAAGGTATTGATAGGACTGGACTGTAGTTGGCTAACATCAATATTTTTGGCTTGTAAACCATATTGTAATAGCCCAAATTGGGTGCCCCAATCACCCAAATAGTTGAGTTTAATAACTTTGTTGTTGAAATATTTATTTGCATTTGCTATGAAATTGCCAATGATGGTAGATCTAAGATGACCAGCATGAAATGGCTTTGCTATGTTAGGTGAGCTAAAATCAATAACAATTTTCTCTGGTGTTGGTAAGTCTTGTTGCTGGTCAGTATGTTTTTCAAATATTTTTGTTAAGAATGTGTCACGTTCCACAGTATAAGTAACTTCATTTTGTGTTCCAAACCCTTGACTTTTTTGATGTGGTATTTTACAGTCTAGCAATGTTCCCTGTATGATAAATCTGTTTTCAGTGTGTTTGTATAGAACCCGTACATTCTTTAAGTTATGTAGAAAAGGAATTTTCGTAATAGTCTGTGAAGAAAACTTAAACATTAAACATGAATTAATTTTAACAAGATAGTAAAATAGGTAGCTCATAACTTTCATAGGTTAGATTAGAAAAAACTTTCACCTTCTCCAGGCCGTACTTCATTATTATTCAATGGTTTTCTGTGATCAAATACTGAAAATAATATATTTGCTGTTCACAACCATAATTAAACACTAGTAATTAGATAAGACGAGCAGTTTCTGTTTTCAATAATAGTAAGCATAGAGGAAGTATCACTACGTAAGTGCTTACAGCTTATATGCTGCTATGAAAATATAGACATGCCTGCGAAGAATGAAACTCAAATCCTAATTAAGGAACTTGTACTGGCATTTGGCCCAAAAAGGGACTCCTTGTAAACGAAACTTTTTTAGTTATTGTTCCGAGATTTGGCCCGCCTTGATGACTTAAGTGCATTTCCTATTTGAAGCTGTCTTTAAATTTACTTTACGAAGCACTACAAGACAAAAACTGACTTGGTGTCAGTGACAGCGACATTCAGAACATTCCTCTAAGAACATGAGAACTGGCACAAAACATAGAGTGTGGTGCGAATTAAGAAAAAAAAATATCATTATTCCGACAGCTATGTTCACAATTGGCTCATGACACTAGACTATGCTGAAGTAGAATCAATGCTGAATTTCTTTGATTGACACGACACACGAAACAACTACTCACACATATACCATATATATATATATATTCACATGTACTATTATAAAATATTATCTAAAACAATCATTATAACGCCCAATTTCTTTTTAGTGTATTCAATATATTTAATATAACTAGCAATAAATTAAATGTAATCAAAGTGAAATTGCTATATGTTTGTCACTTGTACCATACACCATCTGCAAACCTGTTCCGGACTTGTTTAATTGATTTAAGTATTTTGTATCTTTGTGTCTGTTTGTGATTTGTACCTATCTACCCGCAAATTTTTATCTTACCTACTTTTAACTACCTACCTATATATGTACAGGATAAGCTGTTTGGATGTTATTATGTAATTATTAACACCTACTTAATTATGCCACATTTATAAACTTATAAACAAATGTTAAACTTCATCTACCCACAAATTTCAAATTTTAAAGTTATTTAGTAAGCCAATGTTAAAGTGCCTTCTTATAGATTTGTACGATACTATTATCTACTTACTACTACAAAAGTAACGACTTAATTTAAAATGGTTGATTCGTAACCAAATTACTTCTGTTTGTTAAGTTAATATTAGATTACATTGCTTTATATAAATCGTTACCTAAAATCTACTCTAAATATTATGTTTGTATTGTTAAGATAAGGAAGAGCGGGATTACCTGGCACAGGGATTATTATTATCCCTAAAAGGTAGACCCAACCTCAAATCTGTTAATTTAACTGAGATGAAATAAACGATTTATTATTATTATTATTATTATTAGCTATATATATTTTTTTTTTATATTATTTTTATTGGCAACTGGATACAAAGTCCTTAATGCCTAACTTATTAAACTATTTACTTAACTATTAATATACAATGTTACAATTTACCTAAAGTAGTACTAATAAACTTATATATAGGAATAAAATTTACAGGGTTGCTAAGAAGTTTTTGCAAATCATTCGGTATCACACTTTTACAAATATTCTGCAATTCTGCAACTAAAATTAATCTTTCTAAGCTAAATTTCGGGCACTTCATTACAATATGTTGCAGATCAGCAACTTCACTAATACAAAATTCGCATTTATTACTTTGTACAATTTTGAGTCTTGCAAGATGAGCTGGTGTTCTGCAGTGGCCAAATCTTAGTCTATTTATTGTAGTTATAAAATTTCTGTTTTCTATGTCCTTTCTTTTGTGGTACCAAGGTCTTTGCGGCGGGGCATTCTGAATTGATGCATACCATCTACCTTTTCTCTCAGATACCGATCTCCAGATTGAATGCCATAAATTCATAATATTTTCTGTTAGTTTCTGTTGATAATCAGTATAAGGTATATGTACTATTTCTGTTCGGTCTTCATTAAATTCTCCTCGGACTGCTTTGTCAGCAGCTTGGTTACCGGACGAAATATTGCGATGAGAAGCTACCCATTTAAACTTAACCGACTTGCCTCCGTTACTTAAATTTAGCAAAATTGTTTTAACATTTAACAATATATAATTAGTATTAAATTTAAGTAAATTACCACTTAGAGCTAAAAGTACACTCTTACTATCTGACACTATTAAGAAATGAGTTCTATTTACATTATTTATATAAACTAACGCACAATAAATTGCATAACACTCTGCTGTGAAAATGCTGCAATGAGTGTCTAATTTCACACAAAAACTATTCTTTGTCTGCGAGTCATAAAAAGCTGATTTTACATTGTCCTCAGTTTTAGAACCGTCCGTATACAGAATGTAGGTAAATAAAGGTTGATTGTTTAAATATTCCGAAAATTCAACTTGGTTACAAATTTGATCTAAATTGATATTAATATCAGTTTGGATCATGGCTTTATAATCTGCACAGAATATAGGGAGAGGATTGGAAGTGTGCATGTTTTTACAAAGGTTCTTAATATTTAAAATTATTTTTAATGGTTCTGGTAGGTGTTCTGAAAGGAGTTCTTCTGCGTTTATATCTAAGTTATTAGTGAAATCTGAAGGAAGGTCTTGAGTAGGTAAAATTCTATTCATAACAAATTTGTTGTCAGTTGCCAGTAATTTAAGACAAAGGTTTTGAGCAAGTTGTAGCCGTCTCAATTTTAGTGGTATAATGCCAGATTCAGCTTCCATTGCACTTATTGGTGTGGAACACATTGCTCCCGTGATAATACGTAATGCTCTATTTTGTATTACATCTAATTTTCGTAAATTAGAAACATTAGCATTCATATAGGCCAATGAGCTGTAGTCAAAATGGCTTCTGACAATGCTTTTGTAAAGCATTGATAATATTTTAGGATCTGAACCCCAATGAACACCAGCCAGAGAACGCAATATGTTCAACCCTCTGCCAGCATTCTTTATGATGTAGTTGATGTGAGTCTCAAATTTCAATTTACTATCTAAGTAAATTCCTAGAAATTTTTTCTCTTGTAACCAGTTTAGATTATTACAGGAGAGAGAAACAGGTGAAATATCGTCTAAGTCTACACACTTCTTGCTGAATATCATAGCTCCACTTTTATCTATATTTATTCCTAAATTCAAACTGTCATAAAACCTCTTAGTCTGAGATAGGCCATTATTTAAGTTTCTAATAGCAATATTTACATCTTTATTTACACTATATACAACGATATCATCAGCAAATAAAAGACATTTGACTGACGGATCAGTCAAATATCTATTTATTTGAGATGTGTACAATCCAAAAAGTAGTGGTGAAATTGTGGAACCTTGCATTGTTCCCATGAAAACTTCTCTAGGTCCATGTAAAATATGATTAAATTTAACAAACATTGTCCTATTAAACAAAAAACTGAATATCCATTTGCAAACTTTTCCAGGTATTCCAAGTTTCCATAAAATTTGCACAAGTATTGTAGGATTAACATTATCAAACGCACCGCAAACATCAAGGAAAGCACAAGCTGTATATGAATGACTATGAAAAGAATTTTTTATATCAGTAATGAGAGACATGTAGTTTTCAACTGCACTTTTACCTTTTCTGAAACCAAATTGTTGAACAGGTAACATGTTATTTTTTTCGCTATAAAATTCTAACCGTAATTTAAGCATATTTTCAAATAATTTGCCTATGCAAGAAGATAATGATATAGGTCGATAAGAATCACATTCGTTATCGGGTTTATCTGCTTTCAGAATTGGTAAAACACATTGCGTCTTCCAAGACGTAGGAATATAATTGTTTTCCCATAACAAGTTATAGATCTTAAGAAGAATATTTTGAGCATTTGGGTGAAGTTCGCGAATTAATTTATACGTAAAGTCATCAAGTCCTGGTGTTGTATCTTTCCTTGATTTTAGGGCTGATTTAAATTCATGTATTGTAAATGGTTCATTCAAAAAGTATCCATCAGTGTTACCTATTGAGTCAAAAATAATATTTAATCTTTTTGTATCTACGTCTTTTTCAGGAGGAGATTGTGGAGCATATTTATCTAAAAAGGAAGGTATCCACTCATCGTTTTTGAATGTTTTTCTAGAACCAGCTCTTTTAAATCTTCTGATATAATTCCAAATCATACTCACCGGTGTATATCTATTAAATGCCTCACACAAGGATCTCCAACCATCCTTCTTTTTTTGACTTAACAATTTCTTTTTAAGAGCGTCAATCTTTTTGTATTCTATATAATTAGCTATTGTAGGTATTGACCAATATTTTTTCAAAGCTAATCTACTTCTATTAACTGCAGTAGCACAATCACTATCCCACCAAGGCACTGGAGCTTTCATTTGATATGAGCAAAGATTAACAATTTTTGGAATACATTTTAATTTAATATTATTAAGTACATCACAGAATGAGTCATAAATATTGCTAGGAGATTGATTATTAAAATTTATACTATTGAATGCTGTTTCACTTTCTAAAAATAGTTTGGCCCAGTCAGCCTGCTTATAATTGAAGCGCTCACAGGGAGTGCCTATCACATACTTTTCCACCGAAGTCTGAATGTCAATCAAGATGGGAAAATGATAGCTACCCATTGGGTCGTCATAGACTTTCCATTCGCATAAAGGAGCTAAATTGGGACTTATACATGTTATGTCAATTGAAGAAGGGTTGTTACGAATATTTCCAACTGTGGTTAAAGATCCTGTGTTTAGAATGCATAGATCACACTCGTCTAGTAAATTATAAATACTATTACCTCTGGAGTTCGAAGAACGACAACCAAATGAAACATGATGTGCATTAAAATCACCTAAAACCATGATCGGCTTAGGCAAGTTATTAATTATCTGTTTTAATTTTATGCATTTAAAGATTCGTGTACCTCGATTTGGTGGTGCATAAGCACACAATAACGTCAGATTACCAAAGTTAGTTTTTAATATAATTGCGACTGATTGTAGAAAATCGTAATAAGGCGTCTGAAAAAATGAATACTTAAAAGAATTTTTAATTAAGATGGCCACGCCTCCATGACCATCTGGACCGTTTTGAAGTATAACATTATAATTTGGAACACTGAAAGAACTTCTAGACTTTAACCAAGTTTCATTTAACAAACAGATATCAATATCTTTTTCATAAAGAAAATTAATCAGCAAAGGTTTTTTACTGGTAACACTCTGTACATTAAATTGGGCTAATGTTATGTGTGTTTTTCTATTTGATAAATTATTATAGGACCTATTATCCATAAAATTAATGTAAATTACTTAAAAATATGTCTTTTATTCTATTAGATGTCATGACTTCGGTAGATTTAGAGTTTGCTAGAGTAATTAGCGATTTAACAATAGCATTAAGAATTATTTCATTGTTAGCAATTTGTTCTACATCTAAGTTGGACTTTGTTTCGGTTTTTTTATTTTTAGTTTCTGATAATAAGCTGTTCGTGGCTATCGATTTTTCCTTCAAAGGAGGAAAGTTGTCTACATTATTGTTTACCACGGAGGCAAATGATCGGTTAGGGCTTATTATTTGTTTACGTTTTTCTTCCAGTTTTTTAATTTTAACTGGACAGTCTCGTGATATGGCTAGGTGACTTCCGCCGCAATTGATGCATTGTAGGGTTTCTGATGTACATTCTTTGAAAAGATGTGCCCCGGCACACGACGAGCACATTTGGGTGTTGCTTCGGCATACTTTGGCTGAATGGTTGAATTTGTAACATTTGAAACATTGTATCAGTGGTGGAACATAGGTATGAACTTGGTACCTAAATAAATTTAGGAACACGTACCGAGGTAAAGTTGTTGACGAAAAGGTAATGGCTACTGTTGTGAGTGGTACGAGTTTCTTATTTTCATCCTTTTTCATAAACCTCTTCACGCTGATGATGTCGGTATCACAATTTATGTTTTTAAATATTTCTTCATTGCTCATATCTACTGGAACATATTTTATGATCCCAATCTTTTCAACTAAGTGCGCTGGGATGAATGCGCGCAACTTATTTCGACTAAGAAAGCTGTCTTGTTTCAAAAAACTGTTAGCAGCTGCTGCTTTTTGAAATGTTACGCCTATTTTGAACGGATTTATTCTGTGTACGCCAGTGATTCCCTTTATATTGTCTACAAAGAGTTGAGTCAATTTAATAGGGTTTTTGTTGCCGATTTTTTCCTTTTCTTTTGACTCTACGTAAACTGTGTAATCCACAGCACTTTTCTCTAGAAATAACCGAGTGTAATTTGGTTTCAAATACATTTTGTACTTAGCTTCTGGTGATGGTAGAATGGCATCAAATTTTCTTTTTCTTTCAGAGGGCTGGAGGCCCTCATCGTCCTCCGTCCCCATCGCAGCGTGACGCCGGACACTTTTTCCGTTGAGATATTAATATTTACTCACGAGAAAACAGGAATAAAAGTAATTATTTCACGCAGAAAATAAATTTCCCGCCTTCAGTTTGACTTCCCGCCAAAAAGTCTTCCGACAGCTACTACAGCCAGTGCTGCCAATTGCGAGAAAATTCCCGACTTGCGAGGAATTGCGAGGCAGGAATTAAAATGTCTTTAAAATTGTTGTCTTTAAAATGATCAATGGTTTTTCTTAATAAAATAGTTAAAATACAAAAATATACTAAATGGCAACGCCTAAATTGTAGGCTGTAATTTTAGATAGCGTATTCTTACTCCATCAAAATCGATTTTGAAAGTATACGATATTATATTTTTGTTTTCAAACTCTTCTAGCGATATTGTACATAATTATTCTACAGCAAGGTAAACTTTTTTAGAACTTTTTAGTAAAATTAAATGTTATGCAATTCGTATACCTACGTATTCGAAAAAAAAATATCTTCGTATGTTTTGACGTAATTCTTCTTTAGGCGATCTTCCAGAATACGACAGTTTGGTTTAGGTATGCTAATATGCAGAATCTTTTTTTCGTTTTAAAATATTAATGTTAGAATACTGACGCTATTTGGCTCATCTAAACTTTTTTTAGGTAATATTTATTATTTCATTCTAAGTAAGATAATTATGCTAATTATCTTTCTGTTTGGGATTTAGCTTACTACGTGTTCTCATTTTTTTTGTAACTTTCTATCACTTTTCTCTTATTGATTTATGAATTTATTTCTTGGAATATTTTTTCAAGACCAGCAGTAATAATGTATGTAACTAAAAATATGATCTTACCATTTCTACTGCCGATTCTCTAATCCATATAAAATTACATCGATACGGTACGGTGCGAAGTGAGTAGACAGTGGTTTAAAAGCGTTCGGCTGTAAGGCATTTGCACACATCCCTGACACAAAAAGGACCAAATGGGATAAGAAGAGCGAAAGAAGCGAAGATTTCCTGTTTGTCGGTTATTGTACAGAGTCACAAAAGGGTATAGATTAATTAACCCTGCAAACGGAAAGCGCGAAATGAAGTGTTCTTTGAAAAGCAGATATGTATAATGTGAAAACTGAAGTTGTGATTAAAAATAAGACAATAACCGTCAATTTACAAAATGATTATGATAATACTCGTATGTTTCCCAAAATATACAACGCAAAAAAAATGCCAAGTAGTACAACTATTCAAGTCAGGAGGAGTCAGATCGGAATGAAGTATTGAGTGATAGAGATCATGATGAGAATACTGAAACAGTTGAAGACGAGAACGAGCACTATACATCTTTGAACAGGACGATAATCAAAAATCTACCAAAAATTTAATGGAAAGGAGGTATCCACTTAGAGAAAGGAAACCAACAAGTTTTCCTGATTGTATCACATACCAAACCCTGACTGAGGAAAGTGAACCAGTTACTGTGCAAGAAGCACACACAGAAATGATGCACATCATTGGAGAGCTGCCATTAAAGAGAAATTGGATGCACTCCATAAGAATGGTACGTGGATATTAGTGAAGCCTGAGCAAAAGGTGAATGTTGTTGATTCTAAATAGATTTTTAGAATCAAGAAGGAGGCGGGAAATAGATCACGTTATAAAGCTAGGTTAGTTGCCAAAGACGTAATGTGGACTACAACGAGACATTTGCACTGGTTGTACGGCACAGTTCTCTACGAGTGTTGATAGCGTTAGCCGCTAGAAATGGTCTTGCAATCGATGTATGTAAAAACTGCGTTTCTAAATGGAAAAATGTCGGAGACAGTTTATATGAGACAGCCAGAAGGTTTTCAGGAAAAGGAAAAAGAGGATCATCTGTGTTTGTTAAAGAAATCTCTTTATGGTCTTAAACAAGCCTCACTGTCTTGAAATTTGAGGATACATTCAGAGCTAGAGAGTCTGAATTTCAAGCGCTGCAAGAATGAACCTTGTGTTTATACTAAAACAAATGACAAGGATACGATCATCTTAGCAGTTTTATGTAGATGATATTCTTGTTTTTATAATAATCAACAAGATTAAGTGCAAAATTTCAAACATGAACTTATGATAAAGTTTGAGATGAAAGACTTGGGAAAAGCGGAGCTGTTTTTTGAGGATGAGACTCAAGCAAAAAAATCACTGTTTTACAATTGATCAGGAGGAGAGACACTTCTTCAAAGATTTACGTTTGGCTGCTTGCAAAGCAGTTGAAACTCCTGGAGTTTCTGGACAGCACTTCAGAAAGTCAGAGGATACAATATCTAGAGAAGAGAAGATACCACACAGAGAACTCATAGGTTCTCTTATATACCTTGCAGTCTGTTCAAGACCAGATATAGCACACTCAGTAAATTATATGAGTCAGTTCTGTGAAAATAATGAGGAACTTCACTGGACTTCTGAAAAAAGAATTCTGAGATACGAGGGCGACATTGAAAATTTTGGGAATCAAGGAAGC
Source organism: Ligdia adustata (assembly GCA_947049295.1). Taxonomy (NCBI): domain Eukaryota; kingdom Metazoa; phylum Arthropoda; class Insecta; order Lepidoptera; family Geometridae; genus Ligdia; species Ligdia adustata. Next base: position 3,165,644 of record OX346218.1, on the reverse strand, counting down.
GGCACAACATCCATTCCATTCGGAAGTTGAGGGTCTCCAAAATGGCCGTTTTGTAGGCGTCCACAGCTTCTTCAGGTGATGAAAATCTCTGACCAGGCAATTTATTCTTTATTTTAGGGAAAGTATAGAAATCATTAGGGCTTAGGTCGGGGCTGTACGGCGGATGGTCTTATAATTCTATGTTTCTTTGCTCTAAAAACTCTTTTGTTCTGTGCACGGTGTGAGAACTCGCATTGTCGTGATGGAGCATGATGCGGCGGTTGCAGTTCTCTTTACGGAGTTTAGAAACGATCTGTGGCAAACAAATGCTAGCATACCATTCTGCATTAACCGTTCTTTGTCCCTCAAGAGGAATAGTCGCAACATTGCCGGTTTTGGAGACAAACGTGGCCACCATTTTTTTGCAACACTCCGTGAGCGAACAATTTTTGTTGGCTATAATTCATTTTCGAACACCCAAACTCGTGACTGGTTTTTTGTTTCGGGTTCGTACGCGTATATCCAGGATTCGTCACCTGATACGATGCTTTTGAGGATCCCGCGTGGAGTCTTTCGAGAGTTCTGACACACCAAGTAACGCGAGCCGCTTTTTGCTCTTCACAGAACTTTTAAAGTTTTTCTTCTTCTAAAACCAAACGTTACTTAGTCTTTTGTAACAGATTGGGAATATTCACCAGACCTATCGACTGCTACAATTTCTAGGACCCAAAATATGCTTAACCATTTATTTAATCGCTTAGAAAGAATAACTTGTACTGGCGAGCATAAAAACAATATGATGATATCGTTAACGCATACAGAATGCTGGTTCAAAGGTGCTTGTCCCAAAGACCACCAACTACATCCTTATCTGTAGACAAATGCCAAAAAGCCCCGGATATACAAAACTTGATTTCTGTTTCGTGCGATCGTACTTCCGCTGAACTAGGTAAAATAAAATTTAATGGACAAAGTTGTGTCCGAGCTTTTATTCGGAAAGTAGAAGAATATATGGAGTCTAGGAACATATCTTCTTCTAAAATTATAAGGCATGCTACTGAAATATTCCAAGATGATGCTCTTCATTGGTATCGTGCTGTAGAAGACAAAGTTGATTCTTGGGATGATCTCTCAGCTTTACTTAAAGAGAATTTCAGTCAACCAGACTATGACTATAAACTTATCTCTGAGATCCGCTCACGAACTCAGGGACAACGAGAAAACATTACAATATACCTATCTATTATGAGTTATCTATTATTGCTCCTGAAATCGCATATGCAAAAGAGACTAATAAACCGGTATATAATACGAATACAAACCAAAATAAATATTTTCCTAAAAGAGGTCAAAATAATTCAAATCAAGATTATTATGAAAATACTAATTACAATACAAATAAATGTAACCAAAACACTAATACTGCTAGAAACTATAATGTACACTCAGTGCAAACAAATAGTAAGCAATCTTACTGTTCTAGGTGCCGAACTAACTCGCATAGCTTGCGAAATTGCCAAGCTCCCCGTGAAATTGTGTGTTTCAAATGTGGCGCACATGGCGTAAAAAGACCTGAATGCCCACATTGTGAAATGATGAAAGAAAATTTCAAGTTTTCCATTTTGTAAACTGCGTGACGCAAAGAAAAAACCAAACGAGGACAAAACAAATGAATTACGGTTTTCGAAATACAAATGTATGAATAAATAGCTGTATAAATTTGAAATTGGAGTCCCTAACCAAAGAAGAGATATTTGAGATCAAAGTATGCACTTAGATGATATAATAATAATTAGTTCGACATTCGATGAGCACGTCTCACGACTTCTGCGCGTTCTAGAAAAACTTAAAATGGCGAACCTCACTGTTAATTTCTCAAAATCACATTTATTTAGAGAGGAACTTAAATACCTTGGATATGTAGTCAACGAAAATGGTCTTCATGTCGACCCGAATAAGGTAGAAGCTATTTTCAACTTTCCTTCACCGACTAATAAGAAAGAAATTAAGCGTTTTCTAGGTACCGCTTCCTGGTATCGCAGGTTTGTGCCAAACTTTAGTACCACTGCAGGTCCCCTTAATGCACTTACCTCGACTAAGAACAAAAATACAACCCCCTTTGTTTGGTCGGAAGCAGCTGACGACGCATTCAACAAACTTAAAGCGTGTCTAGTGTCAGCACCCATTCTCGCATGTCCCAATTTCGATTTGCCCTTTGAAAAAATACCCCCTAATAATAAAAAACGTGACAATTCATACTGATAGTCAATCAGAAAGGCAATCGTAAAGAATCCTGTGCATCATCAACAAACCAAACATGTTGATGTGAGATATCATTTTATTCGAGAAACTTTTAAGGATGGAGTCATTACATTAAAATACTTAGAGACAAAGTAGGTGTATGGTCGCTGATGTATTGACTAAGGCAGTTCCAAAAGGGAAGCACGAGTCATGTCGAGAAAAGATGGGTGTATGTCATTGCATGTAAGTACGTAGTTGGGAGACTGCTAGAAAAGAATCATTGGATGGATGGATGTTTGAATTGAGAGTAAATGGTGTATTTTTGTCCTTAAGAGAAACTCCGAGCATACCTCTTTCCATAGCTCGCTGAGCGACTTTAAGCATGTGCACTAGCTTCACCGTGAGTGTCCACGTTTCGGCGCCGTAAGTAGGACGCACTGATTAAAGACTTTAGTCTTGAGGCACTGTGGTATAGATGATGATTCGCAATGAAGTGATCCGATGGAGAATCAAGGTAACCGACGTAGCTCAAAGAATTAGCAAACTGAAGTGGCAATGGGCTGGCCATTTATCCCGAAGAACCGGCAACCATTGGGGTAAACGAGTTTTGTAGTGGAAACCGCGTTTAGGCAAACGTAATGTAGGACGCCAGCCGGCCTGGTGGGAAAATGACTAACGGAAAGCGGTGGGCATGAACTAGATGGAACGAGCTGAAGCTTCTTAAAATGAAGTGATAAGGTGGCCAGAGAACCAAAGTTACTGATATAGGTCTACGTCTTAGTAAGCTAAAGTGGCAGTAACCGGTCATGTATGCCGTAGAACCGATAACCACGGGGGCAGACAAGTTTTCGAGTTCCCGACATTCTACACTACGTTTACCGCTGTTGCGATGACGGCTTCGAATTGGTGAAACCATAGGCGCGGCTGGTTCGTCCAAAAATCGGACAAGCGGGTCTGCAAGGTCTGGCACTGGCTGCCATTTCTGCTGTGGTGTGGCTGCTGCTAGGATGCTGTGAGGGCGTCGGTGGCGTATTGGAAATGTCTGCCGCGCCAGCTGCCGAACCCATGATGATTTTGTGTTGCTCCTCCATGTTGGTGATTGTGGGTGTGGTTGTAGCACTGATGATTGTCTTTTGTTTTTGTACTAAACTGATGTTTGAGTTTGTGTCCAATTAAACGCGAGTCACTGCTTTAAAATATCGCGCGTGATCACGTCGGGGTCACCACTATAGAATACGGTCACCACTATAGAATATTATTTGGGTGTGTGTTGGTTGATGAGTCTATGTGGTGTCGCTGGCTAATTGAGGTGAGTATTCTATATAGGGTCAATTAAATGCAGTTCAGGCTTCAAGACATGCGCTTTATTTCAGCGCCAGCGAGAGACTGGCGTGACGGTCCGTGAAACGTAATTTAAACTTAATATAAACATACTACGCCTACGTACATGTGTGATTTAGGCGTGTGCAGCCTGCCCTACACCGCGAACCGCTTAGAAAAATGTGTAGGGTGCCCTGATGCTAGGTGGAGCAAAGATATATAGGTGATACTAGGCTTGGAGTTGAGACGAGTAGACCAGGGTAGGCCCGAGCAGGGTAGGTGTGTCACAGGAGGGGCTTATTTCCAGCCGTGGACTAAAGTAAGCTGATGATGATGATAATAATTTTCTAAAATTGCAGTCGTAAACAGTAGTTTACGGCTGCATTTTTTTTTGATATGTGTGAACAGGTGAAATTTAAACGTAGATAATAATACGATAAAAAGTGTTTTAATTACATAAATATCGTTTTGGGTATTTCGTGGGGAATCTATCATAAAGGAGCGGGCATTTTCGGGTAACACAAACTTAACACCGAATCGTGTTTTTTTTTGCCAATACTGGCCACAGCTCTACAAACTGGCCACAGCTCTACAACAGCATCCAGTTGCCAATATTTAAATAATGGCTATACAGTTGCCTAGCAACAGAAAAGTGAAAAGAAAACATAAAAGTTACTAGGAGTTATAAACACTACTCTAAGAAATTTCTAGGATTATTCCATATTTACCTATTTAGATATGAATAAGAATGTAACTTAAGTAAATTGCAGACATTAAATTTCGCTTGAACATGACGACGCCTAAAGTGAGACGGTTTAGTATCTTCTGTTGTAATAAATTTGGTTTGTAACATTAATCTGACATTTTGTTTTAATTCTCAGCTTTTATACACTATAGAACAGCCCCATGGCTTAGGGGAGCTGTATTTTATATGGCAGAAGGGAGAGTCTCACTCGCTGCTGGCAACGACTGGGACAGATGCTACCGTGGCCATTCATGATAGAAGTGGACAGTTGGTTGAACGTATGAAATTACCAGGGTAAGTAATATACTTAGAACTTGAAGAAATCAATGTGAGATGCTGTATGTGTATGAAGTATTATTTATTTTTTTAATTTCAGACTATGTGCTGGCATGGAATGGGACCAGGATGGTGACTACTTAGCTATTATTACTCCTAACAGCAATACAGTTCTACTCTGGGAATGTCATGCTAATAAACGGATAAATGTTGAGACGGGGCTCCGAGAGCCTCCGTCGTGCCTTGCTTGGGCTTATGGAGAACCTCTGCTAGCTGTTGGTACACAGAAAGGGAACTTGGCTTTATACAATCATCACACTACTAAGTAAGTTATACTATGAGGATTCTAAGGATTCTTAGTAAATGAAGCAAATATATTGCTGTATTATTTAAGTTTATTCAGATTCTGTGAACTTTGCCACTACACACCACTACTTTTTACTAATGAACTTAATTTTAACATGTTATATATACTTATACATACATCTTAAATACGCTGTCTGTAATTTTTTTATGCCATACAGCTTAAGTTTTGACAGGTTTAGCTTAAGTTAGGAAATTTTTTTGCAACTTTAACTATTACCTAGACTGTTTTTTTATATACGGTAATCTTAACTAAGGAATTAATGATGTGTTCCGAATGCTCATGTGTATGTCTGTATCTAACAAATATTATTGGAATCGGCCAGTTAACAGCACCGCAGCAATACACAGTTGGAAGCTATGATGTGTCAATCAAAATTTTAGGAATTTGTGCAATGGAGACATATAATGAATTATATAAACCTTTGAATTTATATTTTATTGACAGAAGGATACCCATAATAGGTAAGCACACAAAAAAAATAACCTGTGCAGCATGGAACAAAGACAGCATCTTAGTGCTGGCGTCGGAAGATAAGACTCTATCCATCAACAACTCTGATGGTGACACATTAAGAGTTATCACATTGAGAGATGTTCCGAATGATCTACAGTTCTCTGAAATGAAGACTGATGAACGAGTGGCTGGGGAAAACACGGTAAGTATTTATACAACATTTTTTTGTTGCACATTTGTAACCAACTTCAAACTTCTTTTGTAAAAAACTACTTTCTGGACCTCAATTCGGCGAGACAATTTTTTCAGTTATTTCGATTAAAAACCTACTACTAATACTAAGTTAATACTTAATTATATGGGACCGCTTTGTAGTTATATCCTTACAAACAAAAACTATTTTTTATTGGCTTAGCCATATCTTAGAAATCCTAGTAATCAGGTAACAAACACTCAAAAAAATACAGTTGAATTGAGTACCTCATTGCTTTTAGATTACGTAAAAAGGAGAAAGTTTATGGGGTATTTTCGTTTTTTGTACGGATATAAACTACATTAAAGTTAAAAGTGGTTTGCTTTACAATTCAAAATAAAATTTAAAAAATCTGCAATTAAAGTTAAATTTTGGGAGTTAGTGGAGCTTCGGACGTAGGCTCGGGAAATAAACTCCGAATCGTCCTTGAAATCGAATCGTTGCGCGCACGCACACGTTTGTGTAGAGCAAAACAAAAAGTAGAAACAGAATTATTAATGTATTTGTCAAGTGCATTAGAGGGGAATAGACCGTTTGTATACACGTGCAGGTATGTCACTAGTTTGCTGTATGGGCAGCTGCTCCTACTTTCTGCCCCCTGGCAACAAACAGTCTTGGTAGGTAGACCATGTGGAGAGTACCTACTACTTTTATGAGCCACGAGCGGTCCTTGCGTTTAAGTTAAGTAAATTATAAAATCTCGTATGATGCATCGTTGTTAATGAAGCGAAGTTAATTTGTTAACTGCACACTGTCTTTCGAATTATACGATAGTAATTTTTGCATCTATTGTTTGGCCATTGAATCACTGCGGCAAAGGTTTTATTATCCCCCTAGTGGACTGCTAGAAAGTTACGTTATCTTAAAAAATCTGATACTTTATTTACAGATAAGCCTAGTAGTCGGCAAACGTACTCTCTACTTATACAACCTCTTAAACCCAGAGAATCCAATCGAACTTGCATTCCAACAACGATACGGTTCCATCATCTCATACAAATGGTATGGTGATGGCTACATACTCATAGGATTCGGCGCTGGCTTTATTATAGCTATATCGACTCATATAAAAGAGGTTGGGGAGGAATTGTTTCAAGTGAAGAATCATAAGGACAATCTGACCGATGTGGCTGTTTCTAATGGACAGGCGGCGTCTTGCGGTGATGGACAGTAAGTGTCACGGAATTTAAATCCCCAATCACTGTTCCAAAATATGATCATCCGTGTCACCGATGCCACCGGATGCGTGTCACCGGTACGTGGTTGAGGTTCCATGGAATGATACGGACGTCTGATTTCATTTTACGGACTGTCAGATCAGGTACCCTAAAGGTATTTTGGGATATGATGCTCATATCATTATCATTTTTAACTCTGATACTGGTTTATTAATTACTTCAATTCCTTCATTCCATTCTATTCGCCTATCCATCTTCCTATGAAACATATTATAAATATATACTTTTCAAATTTCCAGATTAAAACTAATTTCAATATGGAACAACGGCGAGGTATCAGGCTCTGTAATGCCGACGGGCGGAGCCGAGCGGTGCGCTTGGAGTTCAGACGGGCGTCTCCTAGCCACCGCCGGGCGCGCCTACCTCAGCGTATATGTGACCACTCTGCCACCGCTATACGCCGCTTATGGCACCAGAGTGATCACGCTGACCAGTCTAACTGAAGCCACGGTGTATCAGTGTATTGGAGTCGGGGATGAGCCTGACCCTGTTAATAAAGGTGAGACCATTCTATAGTGATTAAAGAAAGAAAGAAAGAATTCATTCATTATGTACACAAGACACTACTACTATAACTGATTACTTAAAAGTAGACATACATTTAGAAATAGTAAAATAGGTCGTGTTGCATTGTCCCGTGCGTCAAAAAAGGTCATCGGTCAGTATGATGCTCCTAGGCGCTAATTTTCAGTGTGACCTTTTAGAGACGCGCTTAGTCACAAAAAAATAGTATTTGACTGTTTATTCTCATTTTACAATGTTTAACAACTTTTTTTTGATCCCTCAGTAAACAAAAGCCCCATTATTATTCGTTTTCTTTTATTCTTTTTTATTTATCAGGCGAGCCATCTGCCCTAGCCGCCTATACTTTCCCGACGGAGCCAACTCTGATCGCGTTGGGTGGGTGTCATATAGCATGTGTCCATGGTCCGCAAGTGTGGTTCTTCCCATTCTCTGGCGGCGCGGCAGTTCGTAGAGTGTACCCGGCTCCGGTGGATGCTCTCAGACTGGGAAACGATCTGGCTGCAGCCATGTTTCAAGGACGCGCCATGTTGCATACGGTAAGATAGGCGTAGTTTAGTTCATATAAAATAATACAAAAAATCGGGTTTATCGCTTCTGACTTTTGTTGCCCTGGTACAACTATTTACGCGCAGTGTAAATCACAGTTTTAAGAGAGTAAAATACCAGGAGATTATAAACACATACCATGTGTTCATAATCTCCTGACGTAACGGCGGACAGAATGTAGTACCTAGCACTAGAGCAAATGACGTTATCATCTGATGAGCTTCTCTGTTTAATTTAAGCGATTTGAATGTAGGTTGTGTTTGCCTCTGAGTCAATGTAAAAATAGCAAATCCTTTGGGGTAGACATGCTTTGGTTATCTACATGATTTTAATCTCGATTTTTTTATCTGTACCTAATTGCATAGGTAGTCAATACTACTTGCAGTTTTGTTATTTTAAACCAGTTCAAATTTTAGATTATGAAAACAATGTACCCAAGCTACGTAAATACCAACCCTATTTGTGTAATCACACTAATATTATAAATTGCGGAAGTTTCTATGTGTGTGTGTATGTTTGTTCCTTCTTTCACACTCAAACGGATTTTGATGAAACTTAGTACCAGGATAGCTTGGACTCTGGATTAACACATAGGCTACTTTTTATGCCGGACAATTTAAGGGTTCTCAAGGGGTGATCAAATATCTACGGCGGATAAAACTTCGAGGCGCAGTTAGTTCTACATAATAAGGCTGCAAAACGTTCTAGTTCATTAATCTGACTGTACCATGACGCTGAAAATTCTTGGAAAGTCCTTTTTTTGCAATAAGCTATTGATATCTTATTTATTTTATATTATCAATAATGTCTTTACTGGACAAAATGATGGTAAACAGATCGAGCCGCCCGACCCGTCGCAGCCGGAACGTGAAGCGATGTTGTTCCCCGAGCCTCACATGCAAAGTGCCAAGATTGTGGACATTCAGCTCACTAGTGACTTCTTCATCTACATCACCGATGTGAGTTACTTGCATTTAATATCTAACCTCATTGAAAAAAAAAAATGTTTGCCTTTTAAATGCCATGCGGTATTGTGTCTGGGTGTTTATTACATGTTCATGCACATAAATGTTTAACTTGTCCGGGGATCGAACTCGGTACCAGCGGCGCAGAAGGCAGGGTTGCTACCAACTGTACTGCGCCAGCCGGCCGGTCAAGTGTTATTCAATCTTTCAGTCAATTAATGTTTTACTTATCAAAATCAAAATAATTTACTATCGAGCAACCAAGACTCATCATTTTAACACATACATTATGTCAATGGCACAAAAACAAAAATTATTAAAAATGTCAAAAATATACAAAGAATTTAATATACATATATCATGATTCGGAAAAAAAACCTGAGAAAAAAAAATACACGCATACACAAATCTATATTAATACAATTTATCTACATTTTCCTACTCGGCATTGGGACTGTGACATGCCTATTACAGCTATGCCTTACATGTATTATTATACAATCAAGAAAAAATTAGCAAAGGGATTATTCATCACCACTAAAAATATATAAATTATGCTAAATGCTTCAAGTCGCTCCGTGCGTTGATTCCAGCAAGGGCATATAGAATACTTCGGCGTGGAGGAGTGGCACGCGGCGCCGCGCTACAAGCACACGAGCGGGCTGCGCGCGCTGTACTGCGACATCAGCGGCGCGCGCGCGTGCGTCACGGACGTGCGGGCGCGCGCGCACGTGTACGCACCCGCGCACGCTAACACCGCGCCCTTGGACCAACACCAGCACGACATCAAGTTAGTACACACACTAAGAGTACTTGGGTAAAACTGACTGTATTTTGTTGCCATGTTGTTATTTTAGGAGACATGTTATACAAAATAGTTACTTTACATTGCCAGAAATAAAAGAATTTACTACATGGCTAGTTAAAACTCGTTAGAATTGAATATAGTAAGACTTTTTGGGACTGAATGCGTCTTCCTGTCTGACCTCCCTTGGGTAGACACTAGAGGTAGGTTTCCAAATAAAACAACCATATCTCGAGTTATAGACTAAATTTTTTAAAAGACTTATCGAGGTGGGCACGATCATAGTATGTGCATTTTAAGAGGTAACAACGCCATCTACATATAGCGAACCGAACCATACTCCTGAAAAGCACAGCTTGCTTATATATGGGACTTTATTGAAAAATGAGTTTGACGTGTCTGTACAGGTGTGGCTGCCGAACGAATGAACCGATTTTGATTTTGTTTTTTTTTTTACTTAACTACGTTTGATGTATATCGGTACAAAATGGTGAACACATATTTTTTTCTCAACTCCTTCAATATGGGTATCAATTCATGATTAAAATCATATCTAATATGGGCGCCAACACAAAAAGGCGTATTGCATTTTTTTGTGTTAGGAGTTTTTATTAATTTTTATGTTACTTGTGTATTGTTACAGAGGTGTCGTGTGGGACATTTGCTTGTCGGAGCGCAATGTGTTTATCGTATACAGCGGAGATGCCGTATATACGTACTACTACGTCGGCGCCTCGGTCTCAGGTTAGTGACAACATACATACGAGTACATGCTTCAAAAGTATTTATTACATTTTAAATTACTGCATTAATACAGCTATTGACCACTATTCGACCAGTCACACTGACAAACTTAAAAGTTCCTAAAATTATATCCATCCTTTTTTCACTTGTGTAAACCGAAAGAGAGGAGACAATTTTAGAACTGTCAAATTAGGTTAGTTTAGTGAGTTTGGCCTGAACGAATCGGGAGCATTGCCATCTAACTAAACTAACAAGTAATACTTTACTAAAAGAGAAAAACGTTCTACAATACGACGGAAAAAAATCACGTTACAAAAATATCACGTACTAAGATGATTTTGATTTTGAATTTTGCCCGTCGAATATATCATCTAAGTGATATTTTTGTAACGTGAATTTTGCGCGTCGAATATATAATGATAATTTATGTGATATTGTTGTAGCAGCCGTTGTTGTTATAAATGATGATGATGTGGTACAGGAGCGCACGTGGTGGCAGCGGGTCGCACGTCTCTTCTCTCGGCTCAAGTTCCTCTCATACTGTTCTGTGGAGATGCGTACTGCACTACTACCGGAGGAGGGTACGTACCATCCTCCCTCGCTGCACTACCCGCCGCACTACTCCGTTGCCGGTTGTGCACCACATAAAAATATGTGGCCGTCCATTAATCACGTAATGGCTTTTTTACCATTTTCTAACTAACCTTATTACTTACTATAATCACTATTATGTAAGGGCACACAGGCAGGCTGCTTCCTTAGCGCCCGGAGCTTCGCTAGGCTCCGACCACCAACAATGTATAATGTACACGGGAGACACACTACGAGCTTGGAGCCTAGCCACCACATTTCCTAGGAATGCAAGCCACTAGGCTCTAGACGCTTACCATGCCACCTACTAGTGCGTAGCTTTGCTATATTGCACATAATATATTCACGAAATTGCATTATTTGAATGTAGTGAAAATAAGATGAGCCTTTTGGTTGTGTGTTATTTAAGCTTGTGTGTGTGTGTGTATGTTTGTTACTCCTTCACGCTCAAGCGGCTGAACGGATTTCGAAGAAGTTTAGCATCAGGATAGTTTATGTCCTGGATTGACACATAGGCTCTTTCTTATATGCAGTGTTTCCGTGAGAAAATCCTGTCTCTGCCGTAACTCCGCGGATGCAACTAGTGTCAATTGTGTGTCGTGTCCATATGAGTCGGCAGATTGTTTAGGCTGTAATTTAACCATTACAGCGTTATAAAAGTGGCGCTAGAGTCCCACAACACTCAAGGCTTGGCTGACGCGGACACTGAGAAACGTGTCGCAAACCAGAAGCGGCACGTAGAGAAGCTAATCACCCTGCGGAGATATAGCGAGGCGTGGCTGTTCTGCGACGCTGTGGGAGACGCAGCTCTGTGGAGACAGCTGGGGGAAGCTGCGATCGCTGATCTTAATATTGAGACCGGTAAGAATACGCAGTTTGGAAGAGGTAACCTAGATAACTATAATCTGGGATGACTCGGGTGTGTTCAAGGTAAATTAGTTTTTATTAGATAAACCTGCTACATCTTGGACCGGTTATTTACCATCAAACGGGATTGTTGTTTACATTGCCTGGTTTATTATAAAAAAGACAAGTGCAGTTTCAGGCTGCATGTGTTTCTTCTAGACAAGCGGCAATGGCTAGGCTCCATCGTCGGCTTTCATCAGGCGAGTTACAGTCAAACGCAAACCCATCCTACTACACTAAACGCGAAATTATGAATGCATGTTTGTTACTCATTCGCGCTCAATCGACTGAACGGATTTGCATGATTTTTTTTATTTCGGAAAAAGCAGTGTTCCCGTGTGATAAACAAATTTCCTTGAGTAACACTGCGTAGCTAATTTTCTATTTTGTCATGTATTGTGTGTATATAAACCACACCCTCACACTCTTACAAATGCGAATACACAAGCGTTACGTAGACAAATTTAAACTCTTGCGATAGATGAAATTGGTGACAATACATAGTTCAAAACTCAAGCTTATTTTAATTTCGCGAGATTTCTATGCGAGATGTTGTAGACTTGCATTCTAGTTTTATTCTTCGCATTCTAGTTAATATGTTCTCCAATATAAATATGTGACATATACTAATCTTCAACCTCACTCAGAGTTTTGGTCACAGACTTACTGTCCGTTTAACTATAGTGGAAAGCAGATATAAATTCACAAAGAGTATTGCAGTTTTGCTGTTTTCCCAAAGTCCTGACTTCTATAGATTCGTTGAATCCAAGTGCGATAGTTTCTGTGCCATAAAGAGGATCATCGACCCTACACTGTTTTCGTGTTTCTGATAAAATTTTCGTTCCAGGGCGTACCTCTTTTCACCCCCGATATTGTAGCGTAATTATTTGTTATTGGTGTTAATCGCTTCACTATGATGTATTTTAGGCCTACACGTTTTATTATCTTGAAAAAGATAATTGAATTCTGCATAATAACGATTTAAATAGGCAACATATCAGCGCAAAAATACGACTTAGGAAGCTTGTAACTTTATAGTGATATAAAAGACTGAAAAAAAGAAACGATAAAGCCTAGTCAATAATGTGTTAGCTATGTGAAAAAATAACACTGAAATCGGACTACATTAAGAAGTGGTAAAGAGCTATATTTTATTGTATGGACAAGATGGCAGTCTATAGCTGTCTAAATTGCGGCAAGTCAATGAATGCAGGGGTGCGTTCCGTGCCTACACTCTAGGTGCAACTATTTGCTCTTCTCGCGTCCGCCTCAGTGTAAATAACAACTGACATACAACTGACGCGTTCGGAGCGTCCGTTAGGTGCAATTATTTAATTATCAAAATCGCTCGGTAAAAAAACACTGACATCTATCTGACAGTTGACAATACATGGGCATAGCAATAAAGGCTGTTTTCCCGTGATGTGAGGTTGAGTTGCTGTCAATGTAAATTCTACTTACGCGCTCCGTACCTACGGGCAGGATAAAAAACTGCAACACAACTACACCGTGACGCATGGAACACGACCTAGTTTAAGCGTGGCGTGGAAAATTGAATATTTCGTGCAAGTAGTAACTTAAGGGCTTTCATAAATTAAGGTCTTTTATAAGCTTCGAGATGTATTTGGTTTCAGCGATACGCGTATACACCAAACTGAGTGACGTCGCCATGGTATGGGCTCTTGAAGATGCTTCACACTTGGAAGACCTCAGCATACTTTGGTAAACACTGATTAATCTGTCTTACTTTGAATATATTTTCTACATTAGCAGGCCTACTATTATCTATACAATATCAGTTCAAGTTTCTATTTGTTGTCGTTATTGAAATCGGCAAAAAAAAAATGTCTGGGAGCCAACCCCTTCCTTAAAAAATATTTTATTCTGATTTTATCATTTTTGCTGTTATAACGGCAACAGAAATACATCATCTGTGGAAATTTTAACTGTCTAGCTGTCACGGTTCATGAGACATACAAACTGCCGACTGCTGATAGACATGTAGACAGACGGACAGCGAGTCTTAGTAATTGGGTCCCATTTATACTCTTTAGGTACGAAAACCTAAATAACATTAACATTTGCTGCCTTATTAATAAACGCGTCCTAACTAAGAGCATCTATTGTCTAGTTCTATTCAAATGAGATTATCGAGCGCCAAAACCAGACAAATGACTATTAAAGTAAAGTTTTTAATAAGCGGTCTTATTAATAAACGCGTCTTAACTTTTAACGTCTTTTGCCTTGTTTTATCCGATGGAGAACGTCACGCGTCAAAACAAGACAAAAGACGTTTTAAATTAAAACGCGTTTGTAAATAAGACCGAAGGCTATTAATGTATATTAACAAATGTGTAGCAAGCAGCGGTGTGTTTTTGTGTATTGAGTTAGTTAAGTATATTCTTTATTGTATACCCGGTCCGATTCGTTTAATTTTTTCACAATTGTCTCTACCCTAAGGTTGCCTGGAAGAGATCGCTTTTAGCGATAAGGCGGCCACTTGTAGCATTATATTTTATAAGAATTTTGATCTTGTATTTAATTTTCTTTTTGATATATCTATCTAGTTTCTTAACATTGTGTGTATATTCGACAGCGGCATGCTTTGCGCGTGTCTGGGCAAGGCGGAGGCGGCGACACGCTGGCTAGAGAGCTCACCGCGAGGCACTCTGCACGCGTTAGAGCTGCACGCGGCGAGAGGAGACTGGCTCAGAGCGGCCGACATCGCCGAGAAAACCTGCCCACAACGATTGAACGACATATCGCTACACCAAGCGCAGCATCTTGAGCTCACGTGAGTCTTATTGAATAGAATAGATTTTATTTGTAACAGGAAAAAACAATGTTACGCACAACTTAAGACCGCCAACTTGTCCATACAATAAGATATATAGCTCTTTTCTACCTTTTAATGTTGTCCGATTCCAGTGGTTTATTTTTCACATAGCTAACACATTATTTACTAGGCTTTACCGTTTTATTTTTTTCTGTCTTTTATGTCACTATAATGTGACAAGCTTCCTAAGCAGTTATATTTTTGCGCTGATACGATGCCTATTAAAAGTGTTTATTATGCTGAATTCTATAACTTTTTTCGAAATAATAAAACGTGTAGGCTTAAAATACATCATAGTGAAGCTATTGACACCAATAACAAAAAAAAAAACTTGAGTGGTGATCCGGGTGGATATTTGAAATACACAAACTTCACATTTCTGATTAAGTGTGATGTAATAAAAATAAGTTTTTTGTGACCTAGTCGTTAGACCCTTTGCCTCGCAAGAGATAAGGTGTGGGTTTAGTCCCAGGTTCAGGCATGCACCTCTGAGTTTTTCACTCATGTACATATGATAATTAATCATCACAAGATTAAACGGTAAAGGAAAACATCATGTGGAAACATGCTAGACGTTCCTACTCAATATTAAAGATTAACGTTCCCACCAGTGCTGACTACCACGAAGCATTAGCCAACTACGAGCGTAGCATCATTCCGTCCCCCGCGTCACCGCGCAGTGTTGCTCACAACGCGTTGTGCGAGGCGGGCATAGCCCGCGTGGCCGGCCGCTGCGGGGACCCCGTGCGGGCTACCACTACTGCTATGAAGTATGCACACGATACTATGCTGCTGAAAGGTAAGTCTCGCGAAGCTTTAGGCATCTAGCACGAAGCTCGAGTCAATTTGTACGATGCTCTAACTAGCACAAAGCTTTTCTTAATACGCAGCCCGTATATATACCCAATATGATAATAATGATATTATTATTATTACTAGTAGATAATATTCTGCCAAAATCGAATTATGTCAGAATATTATCTATTAGTTATCTATTTGATTTGAATTTTATTGCGATGTAAATTCGTAGAAGTGGCCCAGTTGTTAGAGGAAGAAAAACAGTACAGCCACGCTGCGGCTCTGTACGACCACGCAGGGAATGCTGAGAAAGCAGCCTCTCTGTACATCAAACTCAAGTCTTGGCTTAAGGTACTTATTATGTATAGTTTGATTAAACAATAAAAGTTATGTGCAGGTAGACAAGTCACGTACTAAATTTAAAACTGAAAAACGTTAGCTCCGTTATTCCCGATTTAATAAAACATACTCTTTGTTTTCTATGCCAACTGGCGGCTAAATTTAGTATAGGTACTGATTACTTTTTGATAATGATTATTATTCGGCTCCTCACAGGTAGAAGCACTTCTTCCCAAAATAAACTCTCCCAGCGTTCACATACAATACGCCAAGGCGAAAGAGGCCGAGGGTCGGTACTCAGATGCCCTCAAGTCCTATTTAAAAGCCCAGGATTACGAAGCGGCCATCAGATTGAACTTGGACAAGCTAGAAGATATCGATGAAGCTGTCAACTTAGTCCAAGAGACGAAATCCGTTCTGGGTGCTAAAATGGTGGCCAATTATTTTCAAAACAGCGACGATCCCACTTCTGCTATCAAGTTTTTGGTAAGTTTGGTTTGGTTTTTATGGATTTAATTTTTTTGTCTTTGTTTTTTTATTCAAGGCAGTTAGGCATCTGACCACCCGCTACTGTCAGCCTTGATGTCATACCACTTTATAGTCTTTACCTATCAAATAAAACTCCAGTAACACGTTCCACAGGTAATGTCACTCTGTTACGACGAAGCGTTCCAACTGGCCAGAAAGAACGGCAAGCTCCATTTGTACGGAGAAATCCTCATCCAAACATCGCAAGCCAGACCTGAAGATTTCAAAAGTCTAGCTTTACATTTCGAAGGCGAAAAGAACCATTTGCTGGCGGGAAAGTTTTACTTTCACGCGGGTGAATATAGTAAAGCGATGGGACATTTGATGAAGGCTGGCGGTACTGAAGAGGAGGAGAATGAAGCTATTAGTATAGCTATAGATGCAGCTGCGGCGAGCGATGACGAGCGACTCACTCGAAGGTGAGCTTTGCTCTTTTATAATAATAAGGACTATTTAGTGGCCTATAAATAGCGTTCGTTACACGCTATATTTTAATTATTAATTACATAAATAAATTAAACTTAAAAAACTTATTTGAATTATTTCATAATTCTCATATTAGATATATATTATATTATATATTTACATTGTGATTCATTGATTTAGTTATTAGTAATATTTAGTAATGGTTGATCGTTATTCATATTATAACATATTTCTTAGTCCTTTTTTACTTACGTTTCAACCCATACCGTCCTACTGCTGGGCTCGGGTATCCCCTATGAAGGGGGTATAGGTTACACTCCACCACAATAATCCAATCGCTGGTTGGGGACTTCGCTTATCTTCGAAAGCTATTAATCTTCTCCGATAAGCAGGTTTCCTCACCATGTTTTCCTTTACCGGTTAAGCGTGTAGTAAATAATTATAAATGCACATGATGAGTGTAATCTCGGTTTTTAGTAACGTTGCTTTTATAAGAAGAACCGCGGTCAAACGCAAGTATATTATGTAACAAGAGTTTAGAAGGGACTTCAAAAAAACACGACTGCAACAAGTGGTTAGAAGTGAGTTCGAAAAAATCTGACTACTAAATCTATAACCTGTGTATCATTTTTTTTATAAATACAAGGCTTGCGTATGACCGCAACTCGCCTGATGTAAAACGACGATGCGGTCTAGGATGTGGCACGCTTGCCTAGAAGAAACCGATTTACTCGCAATTTGAAAAGTTCGAGATTATAGTTTTCGGGAAATAGAGAAGTCGGCAGGGAATTGCACAACCTAGCTGTTCGCACAATAAAAGCATGTACCGGTGGCGTCTTGCCGTGTCCGGGAATCTAATTATGTAATTCCAAGGCACACTCTCCGAAATGGATCCGATAAAATAGATAAGTTAGCCACTTTTCGACGATGCTCGAGGCTTTGAAGGTCAGCTTTGGCTAGAGCATCGTTGCCTATAAGTCTCTTAGCTTTCCTCTCGATAGACTCCAACGCTTCAAGCTGATATTTAGCTGATCCTAGCTATCATCCTTAATTTAACTATAAAAACTTCTGACGACTGTATCTTAACAAGTGAAACCGCAGAATACAAGTAGTATAAATGGACTTCATCTGCAGATGGTTATAGACCTATAAACATCTGCAGATGAAGTCCATTGACACCTCTCACATAAAAATCTGTCTACCAGTTTAGGCTATAGAACGTCACAAAGAGTTGTGCTTACACATGTTTTTATTTCTTTTGATATATGGCACCATACGATTTGTATATTGGCCAGCGTCAAGTTTATTCAGGATACCAGTATTAATCAATCAAGTTAAGTCAAATATCAAGTATTGAGTCATCGTGGTCAAGTTAAAGTCAGATCATGTAAGTCGTACATACATACATACTTACATGTATACATACACTCAAAAAACTATCCTCCTTGTTGCAGTCGGGTGAAAAAGAGTGGTTTCTAGTAAATGTTTGTATAATTTGTTTGTCAGACTGATAGAGTTCTTGCTCGGCGAGACGGACGGCAACCCTCGCGAGCCGCGACATCTGTTCCGACTGTACATGGCGAAACGACAGTTCTCAGAGGCGGCTAAAACTGCGGTAAGTTTAACTAAGCCTTTATTTCTCTACTTTAATTTAAAATCATACAAAATTAAACTGTAATATGAGTTGGTATATATGTATTCAGGTGATAATCTGCATGAGTGAGTGCGGTGCGGGTCGTTACCGCGAGGCGCGTGACGTGGCGCGACACATGTGCGGCGCGCTGCGTGCTCGCAGCCTGCCCGTGCCGCGCGACATGCGCGACGCACTAGCCACGTTGCACTCTTACATACTGGTGCGTATACATGCTACTTATTATAATAATCTGTTTAATAGTGGACTGTCTATCATTATATTCATAAGAAATACAAAGTTAAATTAAATTATAATTTATTTTGTATTATTTATTAATCTGGTATCAGTTTAAGTAACTAAATAGTCGTTTGTCTGTCTTCTTTCAAAAGAAATATAATAGTTAGTAATTAAATTACATATAACGCTTTTAATGTTATACTCGTATTTACTAAATAAAATAAAATCATAAATTAATGCTCGTCAGCAAGCAAATAGCCCGCCTTTGATGGCATAATGTTATACATAAAAGAAAATCGTGTTAGTTACACTATTTATAACTCAAGAACGGCTGAACCGATTTGGCTGAAAATTGGTGGGGAGGTAGCTTAGAACACCAGGAGAAGGACATGGAATTATTAACCGACTTCAAACAAAGTAGTTCGAAGTTTGTTTTAGTTTTAGTAGAACTACGCGGGTGAAACCGCGGGGCACAACTAGTTGGTAATAAAATTAAAAATAATATTGAAGTTCAAAATTGGCACGTGTAAATTAAATACAGAAAAGCTGTGAAGCTTAATCTGTATTTCATAATTATTTGATTGTAATAATCTGTATGGTATAATGTATAGCTTATCCGTACCAGATTATTGTGCTATATTAGATAGTGGTACTATGTAATTATGATATCTTGTATTGTTACCAATAGACAAGTTGGTCTTGCTAATGACCTTGGCTGCATATTGACGATTATTAGATCTCGTTGGTACGGGTGCAGAGATTTCGACTGGTAAATCGCCATCAGCAGCGACGTTAAAATTCCTTCACTAGGTTGATTTTAGTTGAAGAAGTTTGCCGGACAATGTAGTTGTTGTTACAGAACCATGCTATAGGGGTGTAGTGGGGATCAGTACGTAATGTTCATGGTTCAACATGGTCGACTGCCTGTAAAATTTAGATAGTATGTGTTTGTTTTAAGTTTACGTTTCTGACTTCTCGCAATCTCCTCGCTAGTGGTTCAGAACCACTGCCCGGGAAACCACATCGATCTGTGGGCTAAACCAAGCAAGGGAGGGGGGGGGACGACGACTATGAGAAATCGTAGTTTTTTTGGGCGATCCCTCCATTAGTACATACTATTGCACAATAGGCGAGCACGGTCGATAGGCACTCGATTTCGGCTGTTGTGGCGATGCAGCAAGGCCAATGCCAAACCGCAAGCGCTTAGACGCCTTTTTGGACGCGGTCGGCACAAAGAGCATTTAAAACCAAGTTTGGGCTAGCGAGCCACATAAGGGCTCATGCTAGAAGATAATAGATTAAAGTCGCCGTCATCGAAAACGATAAGGAGGAATATATTAGAAAAAATTGTTGTTAATTAGATATGTATTCGCTAGGTGCGCACCCACGTGCGTCGGTCGCGGCACGAGCTGGCGGCGCGGTTGCTCAACAGAACGGCGCAGGAGGTCACATTCTTCCCGACACTACAACGTAAATATACACCTACAAATTTTTTACCAGCCAATTTTTTATGTTTGTTACCTAATATCTCGCAGACGGCTGGATAGATTTCACAAATTCTCTTTCGTATTCGAAAAGTCTGAAGTGGTCGCTATTTAAATTTACTCAAAATCGATCCAGGGGTTTGATATTAAGATCGAAATAAATGAAAAATCTGTATCGGCACCTGCCGAGATGAAGCCGGTAATAATTTCTTTTAAGTATTTTTCTTTACAAATCCGAGAGAATTAAATTTCCAGTTCTATCCATCCATCTTTAAACGACTTCAAGGTAGAAGAAGATTCTCAGTTTGACTACATTTTCTCCGAGCTAACAGCAGTGCTAGTGCGGTTCTATGTAGTATTTAAGTTAGTGCTAAGGTAGCAATTTATAAGGTAGCAGTTTTAGGTTTTAACGTAGCCTTTAGCAAACATACACGTTTACTTTATTTAATCAATTATTATATATAGCAACGCCACATGGATCCTGGCAGGGTCGCCATGTGGCGTTATTATATATAGCAACGCCACATGGATCCTGGCAGGGTCGCCATGTGGCGTTATTATATATAGCAACGCCACATGGATCCTGGCAGGGTCGCCATGTGGCGTTGCTATATATCGGTAATTGATACACATCTATGTCATACATCTATGTCGATAATTATAACGGTTGGACTAAAATATTATCCTATAACGGTTTTAGCAAGTACGTATCCTGGTATCGATAAACTGATTGCCGTCAATTATCGATATAATCAGATACACGCCCATTTGAAATCAAACTTAAACATAACGATTTTTAAGTCTGCGTAATTTATATCGAGTGTATCGAACCTCGATAATGATCGCCATATTCGATACAAATCAGTATGAGCGTTTATACCGGCTAGAGTTATCACCAATCGACATAGTCTTACGGTGTTGAACCAAATTGAAAAAAAAAGGTTTGAGTTTGTACCTTCTTACATGATCCCATATCAAAATTGCTAAATGAGTTTTGTTTTTAAATCAAACTATAATTTTCTATACGCGCCTTCCGAATTCAAGTCCGCTTGTCCCTTTTTTCGTTGTTGTTTTTTTATTGACGTGCAATTTTTCGGCGGCTTTAGGAGAAGTCTAGGAACTATAGATTACGATAATAAAAGTTATTCCTTGTATAAGGGCTGTACTAGGAAACTGTAACTTCCAGATCAAGTGTCTATCCTGACGTCAGCGGTGATAGAGTGCGGTCGGGCCGGACTCAAGCACCAGGCCTACCACTGGGCCAAGGTGCTCATGCAGCCAGAGTACAGGGCACAGGTATATACAAAACTATACAGAGCCCTTATTCAAATTATATATATTCCATATGTCAATCTACTGTAGTCAGGTCACTGTAACTACAATTTTCCATTTAAAAAAAACATGATTATCCTAATAAATTATTTGCTATTCAAGTGTTTCAGTACCTGTTGATTAGTTTTTGAATGATTGAAATTGGATATGAATTCAACAGAATATTACGAAATTAAAAATTAAGTATACACGCCGACGCTCGGTGTGGCTCCACCCTCTGCAACTGGATAAGAGAGAGCACCGAAGTGCGGGAGAGGACCATCCAAATGTTAAAAAAAAATGTCCACCCGTGCAAAGTCAGGATAGACTGTTAGTTAATGAATAAAAGAAGTTCAATGTATTAAAATAAGTGTGGTAACGAGTGGACGAGTTTTTCAACATTTCTAGTCTTTCTTATTTAAAATTAAAATACAAAATAGTTTTTTAACCATGTCTTCTTCTCGTCTCCAGCGCGTAATCACGCGCTTACCGTCAACGTAGCTGTGTGCGCGTTCTGAGACATGCATCATAGCTACGTCGACCGACGGTCAGCACTGTTTCTAGCCTAAATTATGTTCAATTTCCAGATAGACCCAAAATACGCGAAGAAAATCGAGTCAGTGGTCCGTCACGCCCCCCGGACCGCAGCGCCCCCGACACCGACCGCCCCCTGCCCGGTGTGCGGGGGAGGTATGCCTGTGGCTGACTTGCGCTGCACACGGTGCGAGGCAGACGTGCCCTTCTGTCTAGCCACGGTATGTATGATTGAACCCCCCACTACTGCCTCCTGGCTTTCTACTCCGTGTGTGTGTAGTGGCAGCAAATTTGGTTACGGATTGAAATTAAAAAAATTGTAAAAATAACATAATAGCCACCTTCTCCTCTTGGTTTTACAAGTCCCCTCATTGGGGCAGAGGGCAAATTTATTAGTCGTCAATTCTGTTCTGTCTTGGGCTTTCCGCTTCACCTCAGCTCGCGTCAATCCAGTGCTTGTCTTTTGCCATTATGAAGCGCCAGGTCTGTTTTGGGCGGCTTGGCTTGCGTCGGCCCTGTGGATAGTACTACAACGTCGTATCTGCATACCAACAGAATCGATAAGACAATCTGCAGAGATCTATGTTGGCAATAACGTCAGGCTAGAAGATCTTCAGAGTTTGCCTCAGCCCACTTGAGTAAACTGTAATAATGATGCGGTCAGTAGTGAGGGACATTGATGAGAATTTTTTTTTATCCGTCATAGCTAGGCATTTGACCACACCCGCGCACGACCACGGAAGTCAGCGATACTGTAGCCCTAGTTTCAAGAGATATTTAGTAGTTTAAGAAGACGGTTTTACGGAAGGAATCTATAATTGGATTTTTCCAATAATCTGGTTCTTTAACAAAATTAATGAAACACGCGTTAGTTTTATAAATAAAATTTCGTGACATAATTAAACTAAGGTTTTTCTTTGTTTCATTTAATAATAATCATTTTACTTTGTTGTGTATTGATGTAATATTTCTTGACTTAAGTGCTTTTCTAGAGAGTTATTCTGTAGTTTTATGGACGTTTCTTTTTGTTAACGACAGTTTTACATAATTAGATCCCTTTGTATGTATTTTCAGGGTCTGCACATAGTAAAAGACGATTTGACCGCGTGTCCCGAATGCGACTTTCCGGCGATACTTTCGGAGTTTACTGAGTAAGACTTTTTTATTACTTGGAGTTTTTGCAATAGTTGACGCCCGCCGTAGTCTTAATACCTTTGCCCAATTGCCCAAAAGGAGGGTTATGTTAATCGAGTATATACAGATATATCACAATATATCTATAATCTTAACTATAACCTATTATATCTGTAATGTTGGTTAGTATATATAGTTAGCTATAATCTTGTCTCTTCAAGTCGCGAGTGAATCGGTTTATTTTAGGCAAGCGCGCTACATCCCAGGCCGCATCGTCAGTTTACATCAGGTGAGTTGCGGTCAAGCGTAAGCTTATTGAAGTCATTAGTTCAGTATATCTGCTTAAACAACAATTTTATACTTATACATAATTAATTTATAATAAATTAGTGTTAGAACGACTTTCATTGGGTTTGTTTCGTACATTAACTCCCCAGTCCTTCGCACTCATCATATATTGTAGTCACCATACAGGGTATATGTTTGTATATTTGTATATAAGTATGTATGTATAAATCTTTGTGATCCTCTATATACTTAACTGGTTAACCGATTTGCAACGTGTCATTGGATTCGTCTTTATCTGCAGTGCTGATGGTTGTAGGCTGTAAATGGCTTCATCAAACGTTTGCAGTCCTTAAATATGTTGGTATAACGTTTTAGCAGTTTGAGGTGTTTCCGTAATTAATGTTTTCCTTTTTTTTTAATATAAAATCGGTTTTTACTTATTCAATGAATGTTAAAAAAAAGGAATTTTATTATGATGAAGTTTACTACTCCTAACCGATAACTTTGTAACGGGTCTTTTTTTTCGGGTATAAAACTTTTAAGTTGGCAAAACTTTTTAAACTGGCGGCCATTTTGACAGCTGTCAAATGATTTACGTTTAGTTTGGTTTGGCATTTAAACATGAATAGACTGACGCTTGAACAACGCTTTCAGATTGTGCAAATTTATTTTGAAAATGATGGTTTTGTTCGATGAACGTATCGCGCATTAAAGCCACACGATCACCAAGCAAGGCGTAAATTCGGTGGAGGGGCCCAAAACATCAGCTGTTGATCCAGATTTTCATAAGCGAATTTTGTTTAGCGACGAATCTCACTTTTGGTTAAATGGATACGTCAATAAACAAAGTTGCCATATTGCGAGTGACGATAATCCTCAAGCGTATGTTGAGACACATTAACATCCAGATAAACTGACTATTCGGTGGGCATTATATGCTGGTGGAATAATTGGTCCGTACTTCTTTAAAAACGACGCTGGCGAGAACGTTACAGTCAATGGTGACCGCTATAGAGACATGATAACTAACTTTTTTGTTCATCAATTGAACAACCATGATGCGCAGGAGCTGTGGTTTCAACAAGACGGCGCAACATGTCACACAGCTCGTGCCACAATTGATTTACTGAAGGTAACGTTTGATAACCGCATAGTTTCACGTTTCGGACCCGTGAACTTGACTATTTTATGTGGGGATATGTGAAGTCGCTAGTCTACGTCGATAAACTCAAAACGATTGATCATTTAGAGGACAACATTCGCCGTGTTATTGCCGCTATACGGCCACAAATGTTGGAAAAAGTCATCCAAAATTAGACCTCCAGATTAGACTACGTCCGGGCCAGCCGTGGCGGTCATATGCCAGAAGTCATATTCAAATTATAATGTCAGAAAATTATCTTTTGAATTAAGTAAATTTCATATCAACTTTAAAAAATCTTCTTTGTTTTATTCCATTTCAAAGTTCTATACGAGTACCTCTAAAAACACCCTTCATAACGTGTTTTCCTTCAAAGTGTCGTATACATGAAGACATGTGTATTGTTTCAGGATACTCCAGGAAGAAGGTAAATGTCCCATGTGCGGTGAAAACGTAGACCACAGACGATTTGTGAAGATAGACGACGTCGCGTCCTATATGGATCTCAATACTAATGAGTAAACTTTTTTTTTTATTCTGGCACAGCTAGGCTTTTGAGCACAAGTTCGCACGACCACGGAAGTCGGCGATACTGTAGCCCTAGATGGAGCATGCCTAGTCTGGAATACACTGGCTCTCAAGAAAGGCTGCCGGAACACATCGTTAGGCGCTTGGCTACGATTTTACAAGTTGACGGTGGTAGCTAAGCCAGGCGAGCGATAGTCCTATCACCATGCTATGGTTTCCTCACGATGTTTTCCTTCACCGGTCACTAGAACATCGATAACTGTACAGGACTATCGAAAAGCTTCATAGGCATCTGCATCTCTTACCCTGAGAATATAGGTTCGAATCCTGCCAGTCGTAATGTTTTCATTTGCTTATCTGTCTCATATACAGGTATCGGTTAAGATTGAACAGAGCCGAATGAGAGTCACTATACTCAGCTTAAGGAATAACTTTCACTATGGGACCAACACTGAATTCGAGAAAAAAAACTATTTTATAGAATTTGCCGACGACGGGTCAACTTTTTGTATGCAACAGCTGATTTTTGTTGGTTCCATAGTGAAAGTTGTTCCTTAGGATTAGTATAGTGACTCTCATTCGGCTCTGTTCAATCTTAACCGATAACCTTGTTGATAAAAGACAGTGATCGAGAAGGATAATCAAATAAAAATGTACCGACTGGCAGGATTCGAACATGTATTCTCTCCGCTGACAGGCTTATATGCCTACCAACTCGGCCACCGTCCATATACTGTGAGCCATGAGTGTGAGTGATGACAGTTCGGAGATGGTGTCGCATCACGATGAAAGAAGTGAAACAAGTGTAAGCTATTTTTGGATTTATTTTGGCAGGTGATGAACTGTCAAAACGAAAATATTGTAATAACGATAACACCACTGGTATGATTAGAGCATTCTTAATACATTCGTTCCATTTCTTTTAAAGTAATATTGACGTTTAAATAACGTTCGTTTACAGGCAAGTATTATTACATGAAAGTTAATAATTACTTTAAAAAATTACCTTATAAATATCATTTATATTATACGATTAGTTAATATTAGTTCTTAGTTTAATAGTTCTCATGACATATATTTTTAACTTGCTATAAAAGAATGGTGTGTCTAAGTTGTGGTTTTTTAGTACTGTCACTCAGTAAAATATTTGAAGTCTGGCCAAGTGCAGGTTTAAAAAAAAATTGGCAAAGTGAAGATGTAAAAAAAAATTTGTCTGCGATGTTGAAACTATTTTGTCGCTTTTTTAAGGCTTACAAATAGCTGTTTATTCGAAATGTTGATGTTTATTTAATACTCTTTAATTATCCACCGATTGTGATTATAATCCGTCCGCTTAGTTATAATGTATTTGTAATAATCATACAGGGTGACTGTTTTAACACTCGCACTCATACGATAATTCATGGTCACACGAACTTACACAAAATATAATAAACTATCTGACCCGGCGAACTTCGTTCCGCCTAACGGTCGATTCTTTAAGAGTAATGTTACCATCGTATAAATATTGACATTAGTATTTATACGATAAGAATAAGAAATATTTATTAACCTTTAATTAACATTCGTTACAGGCAAGTCTTGTTACATTTTAATTATTAAGAAAAGAACTTAAAAAACGAATATTTAAATACTTTTATAGTTCTAAGAATAAATCATTATTATATTATATATACAGGGGTAGGCACTCGAAGTGTTACCAACTTTAAGTTGCTATAGCAACCAAACTGTTTACAATATGGCGCCCATTTTTTCACAGTCGTAAGTCTATTGTATTGTTCCTAAACATACAGAAGCTCATTGTTTTTCGTCGCTGCTAAAAAAAGTTATCCAGATGGAATTCAAACGCCACAGTGTCATTACTTTGTATTTGGCTGGAAAATCGCAACCAGCCATTGTTAATGCGCTACGACATTTACATCTGAATAAAATGTTTGTGTATCGGACCATCACGCGTTACAATGATACGGGTAGCATCAAGAAACGCCATGGAGGTGGACATCCAACAACAGCAACATCATCAGAAATGGTTCGAAAGGTAAAGGCTAGAATAGAACGAAATCTACGACAAAGCGCAGTTAAATTGGCGAAAAGTCTTAATGTATCTGCCCGGAGCATAGGACGCATATTAAAAAATAAACTACAACTGAAGCCTTACAAAATACAAAAAGTGCAAGACTTGACACTTGC
The DNA here is from genome assembly GCA_947049295.1 of Ligdia adustata. NCBI lineage: Eukaryota > Metazoa > Arthropoda > Insecta > Lepidoptera > Geometridae > Ligdia > Ligdia adustata. Next base: position 3,138,283 of record OX346218.1, on the reverse strand, counting down.
ACAAAAGGCAGTTCGCCTAGAAAGAGCTAAGGAGTTAAAGCAAGTTGATAGCAAGCTTGAAAATTTGGTATTTTATGATGAAAAAAATTTTACGGTTCAGCAATACGTGAACAAACAAAATGATCGCGTATGGTTAAAGTCTAAATCAGTGATGGTTTGGGCCGCGGTAACTGCTACGGGACGTTCACCTCTCGTTTTCATTGAGCAGGGTGCAAAGATAAACCAGCAAATCTACCGTGAAAAGATTTTAAACGATGCTTTGTTATCTTGGGCACGTAAGAAATTCGGTAGAAACCATTGGACGTTTCAGCAAGACTCGGCACCATCCCACAAAGCCCGTGATACCCAAATTTTTTTGCAAGAAAAAGTTCCGAGTTTCATTCTTCGCAACAATGGCCACCATATTCGCCGGACTTAAACCCAATGGATTTTTCCATATGGTCAATTCTAGAGGCCAAAGCGTCAGCAAAAAAATCGACGCCTTAAAGATTGCTCTTCGCCGAGAATGAAACAAAATATCAGCAGACCAAATTCGTGCAGCGTGTGAAGCCTTCTCGGACAGACTCGATGCTGTTATCCGCGCTAAAGGTGGCCACATCGAACAATAATTTGTTCTTTTTAATTTTAAATGTTTCTTTTCTATACATTGAAGTTTATAAATAAAAAGAAACAAAATTGTCAAAATTACAGCATTTTGAATTGGTAACACTTCGAGTGCCGATCCCTGTATACATTGTGATTTATCTATTTACTTATTAGTAACATTTTGTAATGGTTGTTCATCACACAAGAACGATAATTCCACAAGATGCATTGACATATATTCACTGAGTTTATAAAGAGGATTTCTTTCAAAAAAATATTTTAATTTTACTTACGTCACTAAATTGTTTTGCCTTCCCGGAACCTCTCTACTAACATTTAAATTTTATAGTATGGTATGAAAGTTCAAATTGGCTTTTAAGTATTATGACGAATCGATACTCTCATAGAGTATAGAAAAGTTTTGTTTTTAGACCTTTTCAGGAATTTTTTAAATTTTTCTCTCTTTAAATTCCATCCTCGTACTTCAAGGAATATTCTAAAAAAAGAATTAACAAAATCGGTTCAGCTGCTCTCGAGATTTGCGCTTAGCACCACATTCAGCGATTCATTTTTATATTATAGAAGATAACTAAAATAACTGTTTTAAATCTGTTAGTGTGAGGAAAGGGCAAGCGTGACATTCTATCGCAAAGAGCTTGATACTGAGGTGTAACAGACTTTCAAAAAAGAGGGGGTACTAGGTTTAATTCATTAAACGGAATGTCTTTTTTTAAGTTGCCTGATTTCTGGGACATGACTGGACCGGTTTGGAAAAAAATACTCGTTCAATCTAGTTTTTTAAATCGTAATTGGTTCACCTATTTCGTACATACTTTGAAAGATAATTATAATAATTGCGAGTGTTCTAATAATCACCTTGTATACTTAAGATAAGCTATTATTTATTGTCCTTGATGATGTTATCTTCATGGTCGAAGTTAATCAAAATAAAGCTAGCAATCGTTCAATGTTAGTTCTGATGCAACAAACATTGTCATCGACAACCTCGCCAGTAATTACTATTGCAAATGAATTTATTTTATATTTGGTCAACAAAATTATGTTCAATTTGTACAACGAATTTGTATTTCACATAGTTTATTATTTAGATATTAAACCTTTAGACAAAAGATTATGATACGTGAAGGTCAGTAGCTTTTATTTCTTCAATTTTGATAATTTCACCAATCTACGAAGTTATAAACTATACCTGTATTCTAAGTCTGCCTTCTCCAGATCTTTGTTTTGTTAATAAGAATAAATGGGTGAACTCTGGTAGAGCCATGTTTCTTTTACACCTTACCGAAAAAATCCCCGTATTTCTAATCTAATTCGGCACTTGAATGAAGTGGTAAAGTGCAAGCGAAGAATCAAATCATTAATTTCAATGATAATTATTTTAAGCGTAACCTTTACGGAATATTATAATAAAAGATCCAGTTAAGTGATGAAACATTTAATTTTTCATTTGAAAGTATACCAAGGTTGTAGTTACACGTCCGATGCTGAGATTCAAATGAAACCCAAACGATGGTATTATACAAAACGGCTTTATGCATGCTACTCCAACATTCACTCACTCACTGTTCACAAGTGAGTGAGTGAACATTCACGGTCATTCATTCACTCATTTCTATAGACTATGAATAAATAGTTCGTTGTAAGTTATAGATTAAATATAAGAGAAACGAAGAGAAAACAAAAAATAAATGTTTTTAATTTAAGTTTATATGGATAAGTTTACAAAATAATTCGGCAATCATTCAGATTTAAATTCACTTAAGTGAGTGAAAGTTTCGAAATAATCACTCACTAAAATGATGATTAAGTTATGAGAGTGAAAGAATGCTTCCGATAGTGATTGAAAATAAATAATCGTACATTCAATCATACTAGTATAAAAAAATGAGCGAATGAATAATAACATGAATATTTCACATTCTCTCAATGTCTTGTTATTCTAAGTATTGCCCTAATATAATTAACCGCTACCTAGCTATGCCTTAAGTAGACAAATACATTTATACAACTTAAAATAATGACAAGACGATTAACAAAACATACATTATATACGCAATAATAATGGAAATGGTTCATTGTGCTAAATTTAGTACGCGCAAATCTTTTTAATGTCTCAGAAGTTAGCGTGAGTGGTTGCGCAATACGCATTTTTAGGTGTCGAAAAGAAACAGCTTGCACCGCACACCCGCGCGCCTGACAACACCGCATGTTACATTACCAGAGCTGTCTGGAGCATTACGGAACTCAATCTTAAAATATTAAAACTAAAATTAAATTATTATTTTGAAAGAAATCCTTTTTATAAACTCGGTGAATATAGTCAATGCAGCTTGTGAAATCATCGTTCTTTTGTAACGAATAACCATTACAAAATGTTATTAATAAGCAATTAATAACAATTTAAATATATATTTTGTTCTTAGAACTATAAAAGAATTTAATTATTTGTATTAAATTAATAATTCAAGTGTAACAAGACTTGCATGTAACGAAAGTTATTTCAAGGCCAATAAATATTTCTTATTTTTATTCTGTTAGTGTGAGTGCAGCATTTGTACACTACGCATGCGCGTGTTTTGTGCGCGTGTGCATTTTCGTAACTCGCACCTAACTTCAGAGAATTTAAAAAGACTTGCGCGTACTTTTCGAGTAATACGTTCATAAAAACACTATAAACAGCTTGTTCCTTCCTATATTCCACTAGGATTCCAGCTAAGATTAACGTAGGTTTTAATACACTCGTAATCTGATGGTAAATACATATACCCTCCGTCTAGCCGTACAAATTTTAAACAGCTTTTAAATATTTAGTTTAACATAATAATAATAATATTGCCTTTGTAAATAATTCATTTGACATTTCAATGAAGTTTACACAACTTCGGTTAGGCACAGTTATATAAAAAGGGTTTAGTCTAGAATCTGATTTTGGGTGGCTTTTAAAGGATTTTCACAATTCATTTTATTTTGTTTCCGATTAATCATTCAATCATTAAATTAGACCAATATTAATTGTATGATTGGAGAACAGCATAACTGATTATATTTTTTTTATAAATCAGATACTATGCTATTATTAATGTGAGAATTAAAAATCTTACAAAACCACAATGTTGTATCTTTAAGTTCTATATAGGATATAAAATTGATAATCAAATATAAAAACATTGGTGTTACAAATACATGTTTGTCTTGCGATACACTCTAGTGTACGTAGTAGGTACTAGCTAAACGATGCACGGATAATTTCGATAAGTATAAAAATGTATTCTTACAATGGATCGGATGATGCTAATGATTGCAATAATAAGCAATATTATACTAGTATTTTTTATTCTTGTACGCGAAGTTTCAGAACGTGCGTGTGCTATAAATATATCTATCTGTCACGCTTGCACGAGGTCAGTCGGAACAAACTACGACTGCGAGTGAGTACGATAGCTTTTTCGGCTTCTGTATCATTCCCACACTTTGCTAAGTGTGATAGAGAACGATATATATCTATTACTTCACTCTCACGTTTGAAGACATCGCATGCATGGATATAAAAATACCATAATAGTCTTGTAAAGATAACACTTTAAGTTAAAATAGGCTTTATTGCCGCTAAAATAATATTTGAATGTATCGTCAAAAGGGAGGACCATCGCGATCGCATCATTGGACGAATAATAAATTAAAATACTTCGTTTTCTTTGAACGCAACACAGACAGTAAATAATATATTTCAATAAATATTTGCTGTGTTTATTCGATAAATATTTTTTTGTTTATTCATACAATAAATATCATATATTTGGCCGGATTATTATTTTATCGCGTACGCTTCTCGTCCTCTCTTTTAACACATTACAAAATAGCTCTCGTGATTATATTTACAGATAGATATTAATACAAAAATAGATTAAAACAGACACAATGGCACTTGGTTGCGTTGCTATATGGAAATAAAATAAAATATGTCAGTTGTAATTCGAATACAATAAAAACTAAAATGTTATTTTGACACAATGGAGACAAATGTACAATTAAATGATAAGAAATTAAAACCGATATTTATATGTGTAAGGGAAAAATATAAAATATTAAACGCTATTCATTATGGGAATGTATAAAAATTATATTCAACTATATCAAAAATGTTAATTCCTCAACAATAAATACTATAAATCTTTGGTTTCATTTAGTCGTTTGATTACAAAAGATTATTAGTTTTTTCCTTAGTATTTATAATATTAGTATCGCAAATGAACGCGTTTCGTTACAAGTGAATGGTACAAGCCTACGACGAGGTTTCCAAAGAGTGTAGAGTTTGTTACATTAGAATTAAACTAAGGCTCATAAGAACTACACCTCGACCCACAAACGCAGCTCACAATATTTTCATACATACTTACTCTATGACCGAATCTCAGTAACTGGTCTATTCATATATTCAATTTAGAATGGCTCGCATGTGACGCTTTCTGGAGTCACCGTTTCCAAAAACTATCTCTTAATGATCGCGATCTTATGATTTAAATTAAATAAAGACAAGGATGTTTCTGTATTCGGCCCTAAGTGCAATATATTACAGTAGGAAAAATTGTGAAAAAGACATGACATAATACAATATTTTGTACAGAATGATGTGAGAAAGTTCCTATTTGGCATATTGGAGTCTGTGCTAATGGTAGGGAGACAAGTTTACAAATAATTTGGTGTAAGTAAAGTAGAAACAGATTGTTCGTATCACAAAATCTATACGAAACTCTAGAATCAAAATTGATTAATTTTTTAAAATGCACGATTCGTGCGATGCTATGAAAAATATAGTAAATACGGGTTCTCGTAACTTGAGCCCAGCTATTAACACAGACTCGACTCAATGTGAGCTCTATTCGAAGGTACTAAAGATCTAAATCGAGTTTGACACGCTACCTATCAGTTCTAAAGTCGCATATACCTGTACGCTCCAACTCGACCGTTTATACTTACCAAAGGTTAATATTTAACAAATATTTTATATTTATAATGCCGGTGAGATTTTGTCGTAGAAACTAATTTGGGGTGAACGCAGTATACGATAATCAGCTGCAGAGTTTTCAGTAAAGTTACTGATATGAAGTACCTACACTTGCGTGAAAAACAAACCAACTATCTATTTACTAATAGAACAAAAAAAGTCATATGTATCGCCATTTTCTATTTGTTTTCAAAGTGTTATACTACGTCCACCCGTGGTCATAAGATCTGTAATTACTGGAGATGTGCCAGTTGTTTGGGAAGGGCGGCGACTACCCTCACTCGGTCGCTGAACTGCGGCGGAGGCGCCAGGACGGGCGGGGGCGGGTCCGCCGAGCCCGCCGGCTCCTCGGGCGGAGGGGGTAGTTCGGCTAACAACACCGCCGCTCGCGCTCGCCTCCCCGGAGCCTTGTCTATGTCTACCCCTAGTCTTTCCGCCGCTGATTTCCCCCTAGCAGCTCCTATCGTTCCACGCAATAAAGCCGCTGTAGCGCGTTTTCTCGTCAGCGAATTGTGTCGCTGCATCGGCGGGGGAGGCGCCGCGAGACTCTCCGATGAACTGTGTACGGGCTCGGTGCTGATGACGTCATTAGAAGATTTCACTTGTACAGAGCTGCAGAAGGAAACCTTGTCGCGTCGCGGTGGAGGCTTGGCCTGCGCCTCTTGGTCCGAGGACACTCCCGAAGAAGAGTTGTCGCCGTCGTCCCGTTCGGCGACACCTAACTCATCGCCGCAGGATTTGGATGACTTGAGTCGAGTGCGGATTTTTTGTATCTCGTCTACTGAGAAGGAATGCTGCATTGAACTTGAACCGGAGCTGCTGCCGCTGAAATTAGATGATGGCGGTGAGCATTGGATAAACTCAAAGTATCTATTATGGTTGTTGAATAGTGATCGGTGTACCAATACCGGTCGAGGGCTGTATTTTACTCGACAGATATGTGCAAGTGAAGCATGATACTACTCAGTTTACTAGTTTGACGGCTGATAAATACAATGTCATCCCAGGCTTTGATTATTTATATGCTAACATATAAATTATCAAGGTCCGAGGTAAATAAATTAGAATATTCTGATCGAACGCCTTGACTTTAATGTTGAAGGATTTATTTTGGATCCATTTTTATGGGGATTTTTATGAAAACTGGACTACGTTAATCCGAACAATATGTTAGAGGAATTGGTATGAAGCAAAAGTTAATTACTAAATGTTTCCCTTGATGATGAACAAAACAAGTACCACTATTGTAACATAAACAGTTTGGACATAGATGTATGTACCTAATGACAAAACGTATGGACATTAACAATGTTACGATGTGTATTCCTTTTGGAACAAAAACAACACAAGAGCAACAAGTTAGACAAACCACATTTTCCCATAATTTTATGTTTCCAGCCAACTGTACCTTTTAACTCTGTTTTGGGTTTGAACGATTTTATTCCCCTTCTATTTCATAGATTGTAGCGTATATGGGAATATTGCTGTTCCTGTAAACGTCAAATTTTTCAGAATTTTGGTAAATGGTATATGCCAATTAGCACCCCAGAAGAAAAAATCTTATCGAACTGCAATCTTAGCGGTTTGCGAATTGAAATCTTGGAATTGGACAGTTTGGTGTTAAAGCGCCAAAAATAGTGTAAAATATTGTGTTATCTCGGAATTTAACAGCTAATATCTGAGGACAGCAAACACGGTGTAGTGGTTAGTGTAAAAGCGTTAAGCCTTAAATCAGGCTAACGAGTAACGATAATTCTTATAGCTATTATGAATCTAAAACTCTTTCATTACCTTCTCTTTATCTATGCCCTGTTACTTGTATTTTATCAGGAGTTACGATTTGCACCTTCAGCTACAAGATACGAATCGTATATAACAGCTAAAAGTTAAAATTAGAATTTAAAAATGCTACCACCTCTGATACTAGAGCAATGAGCTAATATTTCATTTTGATCGTTGTTTTGATTCTGCTGGTTACATCGTTTGGGGCAGCCTTGGTCGTGCTTGTGCGTAGTATAGTTTTAAATGAGTACTAACCTAGCATTACTGTTGGCGCTGGTTTCCGCTGGCGGTGGCGCTTCGCCCTTAGGCTTAGCGTCTCCATCCTCGTCAGATTCTGACATGCTGTAGTCTGGCTCCGGGATCGGTGGCGCTGGGGTTGAGTTCTGGAAACCAATGTGGATGGGCTTAGAAATCGACAAATATTGGAGATCTGTTCCTATGCATCGTTTTGCTTAAGAAGTTAAGACTTTAGCGGCGATGTTATGAAATCATCACACTAATATTATAAATTGCGAAAGTTTGTATGTGTGTGTGTATGTTTGTTCCTCCTTGACGCTTAAGCGGCCGAACGGATCTAGTGAAACTTGATAACAGGATAGCTTAGACCCTGGACATATAGGCTGATTTTAATCCCGTAACGTTTAATGGTTCCTATCGGTGATTAAATATCACCGCGGGTAAAGCCGCTAGTAAATCATAAAAATGTGATGGAACTTGTTACAGTGATTGGTTGGAGCTGTTGATGACTGTACTTATAGCTTAAGAGGTCTATCAGTATTGTAGCATGTGTTAAGGTTCTTATTACATACGCATAAAGATGTTAGTAGATTAAATAGTGCTATTACCTGTCTGACGAAGCCCTTGTTATTGAATGGTTGAGCGTACTGGTTGGCGGGCTCGTCGGCGGAGGCTGTTCGTGCGCCCAGTGACCACGAGCGCAGCGCAGTGCCGCGACTGCTCGCCTGCATCACACATATTAAGCATATAAAACATATTACGTAAACCACGCGATACTGAAAGGGGTTTAATTCTTTAATTATTCATTGTCATTTTACGCCAAACAACTAAACCGACCAAATGATCCTAGAATGCAGTTCCATGCTAGGATCAGTTGGTCGGTTTAGTTGTTTGGTTTTGGTTTAGGTAAGAAACCCTATCATAGAGTTCTATGATAGGTTTCTTCCAATCTTACTAACTAGCTGATCATCAGACTTTACGAGTAAGAATAGTGAATAACGGGGCCGCGTTACGTATTGAAAATATTCTTAGTAAATAATCACAAGATCCTGATCATAAGATGTCGCAGGTATATCCTATAATACATCGTTTTACAAACGAGCGCGCCAGATTAATAGCTGTTACGTAATCTGCCGGGTTAACCTTCGTTTTTAGATATACTATATCATCGTGTAGACTAGGCACTGGTATAATCCTTTCACATCTTTAAACTTTGTTTGATCTTATATAATATATATATTTTGATCGTTGATATTATATTTTGATATTTGATACTGTTGGTTTGCTCATATACTCACAGTATGTGTATTCTCAGGTCTGTTAGGCCTATAGGCGACTGTTTCCAAGTCTTTAGGCGAGGCGTAGAGTTTGGCGGGGGCTGCGGGGCGGAACGTTGAGGCGGGGGGCGGCGGCGGGGGCGGCTGCGTTGGTGGCGGCACGCGCCCTGGACCTGAGGAGGATAATAATGTTAATTTAAAAAAAAACTTGTTACTTCTAATTATGATTCACATGGTAACCAATATTGTATAACTTATATTGTACCGTGTAAAAAAACATTGAAAAATATTTAAGCAGAATACAGTAATGGAAAAAAACGTATGTGGACAAGAGAATGCCCTGCGCAGCCAAGGTACGTGGTCCTAGTAATTTAATAAGCCACGACTCTCAGACATTTAATTTAAATATGTTCGCAAATACACTAAAACCAACCGTGCTCACGCTACGTGCATTCGATTCGCGCTCGTTTGTTTTCGCTGACTGTAAGTATGCCTTGGAATTACACAATTTGATTCTAACTGATTCCCCCATCCCCATTTCACCATCGTACAAGTAGAGATACGGCCAGACGCCACCGGTACATGGTAGAGATTCCCAAGGCTCGCACAAAACGCTTTGCGCCTACTTTTATTGTGCGAACTGCTAGATTGTGGAACTCGCTGCCGTCTTTAATATTTCCTGGTAACTATAATCTGCGTCGTTTCAAGTCGCGAGTGAATCGGTTTCTTCTAGGCAAGCGTGCCTCATCTGAGGCCGTATTATCATTTCACATCAGGGAGTTGCGGCCAAACGCAAACCTATATCCTATAAAATAAGAAACCCTGCCCACAGTCTACCCCGCGGTAAAGAGGGCTGACGATCATCACTGCGCAGGGAAAGCGTATGTGCATATGTATGTATGTATAGGTACCGTGCACGTCTTCGCTGGAGCGCGTCCTCGCTGGCTGCGCGGCGTGCTCCGTGAGGTCGGGGGTCGAGTGGAACTCGCGCCGCAGCGACCCTGACGACTTGCTCCACACCTGGACCAAACAAATACTTTTATTTCAAACACCCTGACATTCAGATATAATTAATATCGTTGAATATCATAATATTTACTACGAAACACAAAAGTGTGCGTCTTGTAATGTAATCTCAGTGTATTCCAGACTAGGCATGCTCCATTTAGGGCTATAGTATCGCTAACTTCCGTGGTCGTGCGAAATTATGGTCAAATGCCTAGCAGTGTAGGATAAAAAAAAAACAAATTTTTCATAACCCCCGACGAAAAAACTATGGGCTTTGGGATAAAAATAGAAAAATGACAATTCACACTAAAGACGGTTTATTCCTCACAACACTCAGAAACTGTCACACAAAAACACTACACAACACTTTCACTCACAATCACACTACACTGAGCACTTCGATTAGTACTTGGTTCGCACTAGAGCTGTTCGCAGTTATAGCTTCCGATAAACTGACTCCCCGGACCCACAGTCGGTCCCTTTATATACCTCATTTTCGTACTTCTGTAATTATCCAGAATATTCGTCTAATTGCTGGACACCGAGAACAATAGATCTTTACATACGAGGGCGGAGTGATAAGTCTGGTAAAAAATATTTTGGTATAAAGTTATCGCAAATTGCATAAAACCTCCATGTTAACCCTCATTTTAAGGACTAAATTAAATATTTCAACCAGTACCGCCGGTTTTTTTTTCACAGCTATTAAAGAAAAACAATTGAACGCATTTTCGCAAAAATGGAGAAAAGTGAATTTCGTGTGTTAATTAACATTACTTTTTGAGAAAAAAAAAAAAACTATTACGGAAACGAAACAAAAGCTTGATAAATATTACGGCGACTCCGCTCCGTCAATTAAAATTATTCATAAGTGGTTTACTGATTTTAAATGTGGTCGTACAAGCACAAGTGATGCCGAACGTCCAGGACGCCCGGTTGAGGTCACTACTCCAGAAACGATCGCTAAAATCCATGACATAGTGTTAAACGACCGAAGAGTAAAAGTGCGCGAGATAGTTGAGGTAGTAGGCATCTCAGACGAACGTGTGCGCAATATCTTACACCAACATTTAGATATGAGGAAGCTCTCCGCGAGATGGGTGCCGCGTTTACTGAATGTTGATCAAAAACGCGTGCGTATATGACCACTTCGGAAGCAGGTTTGTTGGCACGTTGTTTCGATGGAATAAGACGGAATTCTTGCAACGTTTTGTAACAGTAGACGAAACATGGATCCACCACCATACACCCGAAACCAAACAACAATCGAAACAGTGGATTGCAGCGGGTGAACCAGCTCCGAAGAAGGCCAAAGCAGTTTTATCGGCCAATAAAGTTATGGCTACAGTTTTCTGGGATGCCCGTGGAGTTATCCATATTGACTACTTAAAGAAGGGTGAAACGATTAATGGCGCTTATTATGCCAATTTATTAGAACAATTTCACAGAATTTTAGCTGAAAAACGACCGCATTTGGCAAAGAAGAAAATCCTCTTTCACCAAGATAACGCAAGAGTGCACACCTGCGCGATTGCCATGGCCAAATTTCATGAACGCTATGAGTTGCTTTCTCATCCACCATATTCGCCAGATTTAGCCCCTTGCGATTATTTTCTGTTTCCGAATTTAAAGAAATGGCTTGGTGGAAAAAGATTTAGCTCCAATGAAGCAATCATGCATGAAACCAACGCCTATTTCGAAGGGTTGCCCAAGTCTTATTATATGGAAGGGATCGAAAAGTTAGAGACACGCTGGATGAAGTGCATTGAGTTAGAAGGAAACTACGTTGATAAATAAATAATAATTTTAAATAGTTATCACTCCTTGTTTAATTTTTACCAGACATTTCATCCGCCCTCGTATAAGAACTAACTACTGCGTATTCTGTGAGACAGGGCACGACCGTAACAGTACGTTTGTCTGGATACTACCTAGTTCCTAATTGAGAGACACAGATAGTAGTTTCCGACCAATTCCGACAAACCATAATATACCTACTACGAATTCTTAAGAGATTTTCAGATACGCGCGGTACCTTATAAAAGTTACAGTATAAGATTATACACACATTATAAGAATATTTAATTAAATTGATTTTACTATTTCTTATTACCCTGGAAAGAACACTAATAATCCTAAAGCAATCTTTATTATTGTGCTATAGAGATTACGCTGCATTGGCTCCGCTAGGTTGGCATCGATTGCTTATCTAAGGTGGATAAGTTTCAATGTCGGCATACCTTCCCCCTTGACCGTTTCATCTCGGCGACAGAAGCGTACACCCGGGTGGGGATGCGCGCCGGGGAGTAGGGCGGAGAGTTGGAACCGCCCTGGAACGCGGACCGCATCATCGCACTACCGCCGCCTCTGTAATATTGCATATCCATATTTTTTTAACGTTACACATTTATATCTCCCTACTACGATCTACAGATATTTACAAAACACACCCATATCCAAAGTTATAAACCTTATTATTCTAAACCTGCCCCGGCCAGAGATCGAACCCGGATCCGCAGGCTTTCGAAGCGAGTATGCTGGCCACCAGACTAAGGTCTATGGCCATCTTTCAATCTAAGCCGTTGAAAAAGCTTGTTTGATTATGATACTAACAAATTCTATTTGATGACATTAATCTTTAGCCGTCGCTCTAAAATGTCACTTGTTCATGAGTACTTACATGGTGTCCGCATCAGCCTGTCTCTGGAACAGCTCCTCGAGCTCAGCGGCGGTGATGCGCGAAGAGGCGGGCCGCTGTCTGATGGATGCCGTGCGCGCCGCCACCGGCGTGCCTGAAGCCGGGGTACCGCCTGGAAATATTTACACCAAAGTATTAACTAATAGTTCACGGAACGGTCGATAATACAATAATTTTACAACTATGACAAAAGACAACCTCGACCTTTGATGACATAGGTCCGTATGTTTCGCCAAATCACACTTAAATTTATTTTGGGAAAGTTACAATGCAATACAATATTTCTTTATTGGACACCAAAAACAAAAAATATAAATAAAAATACAAACAAGAACAAAACATCGGTAGTACATCGGGCGGCCTTATCGCCTAAAGCAATTTCTTTTAGGCAAACTTGGAATGGATCGGACTATGTGAGAACAGTTACGTCGGTGGTGCATCGATAACAAAAATTGAAAAAAGGCATGGTACTAATACTGTCCCTCAAAAAAGAAAAAAGAAAAATATATTATAAAAATAAATAATTATTATACACATAATTAATACATACGTGTCATACTCGTAATAATCATACATAAATAAATGTTCCGATTACTTTACGGAGAGATAATTATTTGTCAACAAAGAAACTATCCCAATAAATAAAATCTTATAACTTGTTTATAAAATTTCGTCTATATTGGTTGGAAACAACGACCTTTATATGCAAATTTGAAATATCCAGACATTCTCACATACAATGACAGAAAAATAAAAAAGGCCATCGAGTAATGAATCCTTCTGCATCAAACGGAGACATACAAACAAGAATTTCGGAAAGAGTATTTTGACAAAAGGACTATGAAACATACCATTGCTGCCACCATGTAGCTGAACAGATTCCGCAGAAGAAGACTTCCCGGCGACACTGAGCGGTTCACATGACTCTTCTTTCTCCCCGCCATTTTCTGAAGCGTTGTTAATTTTTTATACCTAAGGTCAGGCGGGGCAAGGGCGCCATAGTTTTTGCATAGATGATTTCGATGCAATTTTTTTATTTTTATTGTTGAGTTATGAGTGAACATTTATTAAATTGTCAATATTTGAACTTTTGTAGCTGCAAAAAACGTGGATTCAATCAAATCTATCAATATTTTTACGATATATTCTATTAAATTGTAAAACATGGCTATAGGCGCACTTGCCCCTGGAAACGGGGCAAGTGCGCCTATATAAATAAAAACGCTAAAATCGTACGTTACCAGAAAAACAGATTATTTACATAATAGAACATTTACAAATAAATGCATTACTCTTGGTTTCTTTTTAATTTACTCGTCCTACAGGCTACTGCAGCTTCCATAACAAATTTGGGGCAAGCGCGCCATAGACTAGTCATCAGGGGCTCTAAACCTTTACTGGTGTTTTTTTTTTATAAAAAGTAAAACTGCTGTATTTAAATAAAAATATTTGCAGGTTTGGCTGGAATAATAGATATCTTTAAATCAAATTAGACTTTTATTTTATCCATTACTTACTTACGTCTATGTAATAAAAAAATACAAAAGTAGGTAACAAATTTTCCTTCGACGCGATAGGACGCAAACACATAATAATCTAGTGGATGGCACGCAAGAACTTACATGGTAAAGTAGAAAACATTTCAGTCTTTGTTAGGCTTAAGTATTTAAACAACATGACACGTTACAATCAAGCAAAAATAACAACAAATTATCTAATGTCAGTAATTTAGGTACTTAAATACTTAGTAAAATCGTGTAAATCTTTGTTCACTTTGGTCCTAATTATAATTAGGAGTATCATCTCAAAATCAAAATATTTTATTTCACATAGGCCTAGATGAGCACTTAAAACGTTGAAAAAGGTGCAAGGTTCGGGTTGGTCGTTTCCATGGAGAAGAACCGGCAAGAAATTCCATGATTACTCGGCCAGAGGCCGTCGGGTAAGAAAATATCTGAATCATAAAAGTTGACGACTTCTGGCTCGGGGAAAGTGCGCCATACTACTAAAAACTTAGGCGCACTTGCCTCACTTGACTATTTTGAGGTTAAGATTTTAAATTCTATAAAAAAATATATATTTCACTATCTAGGACTAAAATACAGACATAGATTTAAAGAAAAACCAACTAAATTCTGTACTCACCTCATTGATTTGCCGCAACACGTAAAATATTTTAAGATTTAAGGGGATTAGTAACATGTGCTCATCTCTAGTAACAGGTTTAAATGACACTAAAACTAAAATGGCGGATACATCAAGTTATGGTGAACAGAGACATCTGTGATTCTGAAATAGAACTGTGTTTTAGTTTGTTGCATGGATGTAAGATGTCATTAGTTGTATTATATCTGTAGTTTTCGATATTTTTATGGTAGGTGCGCTTACCCCGTCGGCGCACTTGCCCCGCCTGACCTTACTTATAGAAATAACTCACTAAAAAGTTACAAATTAAAGATTTACATATACACAGTTAAAGTACCTACCTACGTTTTAAAATAACAACACAAAACAATCTAAATGGGGATAAAACTTTAGGGACAGCTAAAACAAACATTCCCACCTGTCCTCGTGTCGGAATAACAGCTCGACAACAAATAATATGAAACACTAGCCTAGGATTTTAATAAGGATCATTCTCAGCTGAAAACTTGTTTATCTAAGTACGCAAATAAATCACTTTTGTGCTAGTCTGTGCCTACGGAGTTACGCATAAACGTAGTAGAAAAGAGAAAAGAATAGATTTCTAGTTACCTAATCCAGCGACCATAGATTTAGCTCTCGCCCTGCCGACGCTCAGAGTCGTGCGTGGGTCACGTCGAGGCGGCGCTGGCGCAGGACTCCGACCTAAAAATATAGTGGTATTGGTTATCAACTTATTTAAGTTATTAAAAGTTGCCCTCGCGGCATTGTCCACAGATTATATTTTATATATTTTCTAAGTTTCGTGTGTCTAGGTTCTAGGCTTTATGTATGACCTGCCAGTTGTAACACAACACGTCGTCAACAGTCGTTACAATTACTTTGGAGCTAAGGCTCGTACTGCGTATCTGTAGATAAAGAACAATTTAGGTCCCCGAATGAAACCCTGTACTAAGCCTCTCTAAAATATTGTTACAAAGTCTAACGATTTGAACGTATCACAAATGTACATGAAAAAGAAAGATAAAGGTTTATAGTAGTAACATGAATTACCTCCAGCGCCTTTCCTTGGTAAAGTGGCGGCGTACGGCCGGCCCGAGCTAGACAATTGGTTTTGAGACTTACTCGTCGGAACCATGCACTGGTTGTTCTCGATGTTACCTGAAATGAGCGGCATATTGATTTAGGCATATAGCTAATAAAGGTAGTATATGATATACATATATGTGCAATACAATGAAACTTTAAATGAGGTAAGGATGCAAAAGGTGACTAACATTTACTTTACGAATCCTGAGTTGAACGACAATGTTCAAGTCTACTATTCTTCAAGATGGCAATTAGTAATATATTGTTTTATTAATATGAAAAAAATTGTCGATGCCAAAGAAGAAAGGCCATCAGTTGCACTACCATTACAAATGTGAAACTATTTATATTATAGTATATATTATATTATAAGTTTTGTAAAAATATCATTATACCTAAGTATAATAAACCTATGGAAGACTCTGCCTTTTACAATACAGTTTCTAACTAAAGTAAAAGGAGCAGTTTCTTACTAAAGTAAAGAGCCCACAGGTATTTAGGTAACTAACCATTGTTGTTGTTCGAGACTACAGTCATGGAGACGAGAGCTCCCGAGTTGCGAATCAGCTCAACCACGTGCTCATGAGACGCTACTGTCACGTCTTCGCCGTTTATCTGAAATGTGTAGCGGTAAAAAATGCTATTGTGAGAAACTAAACAAGTACCAGCTAACTAATTCAAATTGGTATAAATGATACTTATTTGTTTTATTTTTTGTTTCAAAAGTCTCAGTAAAGTGAGAATAGACTCACCGCTATCAGGAAGTCTCCTTTCTTCAACCCTGCTCGGTCTGCCACTCCTCCTGCATCGACGTCGTCTAGATACTGCAGAGCCGGATACCGCTCCGAAGGTCTCAGCTCCATCAGAGGAGAGGAAGCCTTGGCACCTCTCAGGATGAAGCCGAAGCCGCGCCGCGCTCGGTGCAGCACGACAGTACGTGTTTCCATGTTGCCATATCTAGGTACAAGCGGTATTTCCTATTAAAATTTCAGTAACAAGGAAAGTGTCGAAAATAATGTTAAATATTTTTTTTTACATTAAATATTATTAATTTAGCCTGAACAAAAATTGTCACAGGTCTGACGCTCCTGCTGTGCCGTACATAAGACAGACTTGAAATACCTAACACTTATGTACGTAAGTAAGGCTGATGATAAGCATGATGATTTCGTATTTACCTTCGTAAAATCAATTTGTATTTCAAATAAGCACATATCGTATGACTTCTTGTAACACTTGCAAAATTAATATTTCCCGCCAATTCCGAGGTGTTGATCATTGGCCAAAGACTGAACATTGTAAAAAGCGAGCAAGTCAGTACTCAACTAATCTATTCAATACCATCTACATTGTCATCAGAAGTTGTTATCAAACAAACAAAATAATGAATCGTGTTTAGGCTATTGTACTTCCAAACAGCTATGAAAACATTGATTGGTGTAGCTGACCTTTATGTGGAAGGTTATAAACAGCTTGGTGGGTATAAAGATAGCATTTAGTAATATTATCTTGTGCTAGCAATGAAAGTAACTTACGTCTTTTTTATCCTAGGGGCAGTGGCGCTGTATGTTTTGCTAAGAGCCATTTCTCGTCTTCCTGTCACTCGGGAATGATGTATTGGTCCTGAGGCTAACACCTAAAAAAAAAATAGATTTATTAAGATTTGGTTAAGGTTTATGCAGTTACATTTGAGAATAAAAAAAGAAAAGATTTAAATCATATAAAACAACGTTACTATGTCATACTCTCTGTACCTGGTGCAAGGAAGTATTCTGCCGTAGCCTGACCTCCTGGACACATTGACTTGGGAACATGCCTGTTGCTCCTGACCCCCGCACGGTACCTTCCAGTAGACCATCGTCCGTCGCTCCCGTTACTGTGAATACATGAATTCAATTATGCTTGGCTTGTATTTTACTAGAGAAACTTTGTCTTTGATTTTAATGCAATTTTTAGAAAATGTTTAGTAACCGTATCACTATAACAAGCTTGGTCTTGTTAATAATGTGCTTCTTTTATGATATTTTAGTTACATATGATTTCAATAGTTAAATAAGTTTACCTTCTGATTACTTATGTCTAGTAATGCGTCTTGATGTTTATGGTGGTTAGTAAGTTAGCCAACGCTTCACGCTCGCACATAACGATAGCTGTAGGCAGTATCTTACTAATGAAACTGATAAAGATTTTATTGACATTCCTTAGCTATTCAAATAAATTACCAACCAATAGCTGTCACAGTTTTCAAACACATTATTTACATTACATTACTTACTCTTTTTCTTATTTAACATTACTTACTACACATTACTTCAAATTTCTATTAGGATTTTAAACCTGTTGTCCTATACATTTAACAATAAAATAATCTCGTTTTTAATTGATTATCTACAGTACCTTCAATAATATCTCCTTGGTTGAGCCTTAGATGACCTGGAGCAGCTGGTTCATAAGGTTGCAGACATACGACGGTAGCCCCTGCTGTCTGCAGGGAACACGTGGTTGTGTCCGAGTTGCTGGTCCCCACACCGCTCGAGTCCGAAATGATGTCACTAGTGTCGCCCGCGCTTTTATCTATAACGCCCCACTCGACTGTTTAGGGAATGTTTTTTGGGCATTTTTAAAGGTATTTTGTACAAATATTTATGAAGATTGATTTTAAATATTGCAGATACTGATAGTTTCGTAAGCTTGAATTCTGTGACGTTTGGTTTAAATATTTCGGGGCAGTTGTTTAGAGAAAGTAAAATTGAAGCGATTCAGAGGACTAAAAGAAGAGTCTTGTCATAAATTGGGTAAAATAATGATTGCACTAAAGTGTTGGGGCATAAAGAGTTTTTCACGTACCTACCCAGGTAGATTAGGGTTTATAACAGTATTATATTAAGAATCCGAAAGCAAGATAAAAACTTACACCTAAGCTAAATCTAAAAAGGACAAGGGGCACAAACGTCGGAAAGGAATGAAGCGGCAAGCGTACCGTAGAACTACGTATTTACAAAGGCACATAAACATGCAGTCGGATGACAGGTGATGACGGATTGTGCATGGTGATGGTTGTCTTTCACAAGTACTTGTGAAACTTTGTGTTGCGCTCATGTCGCATCGCTTAATATTAATGTGTCATCTATGTAAGTGTAACACTCGAAACGTAATGTCAATACACCTCCACTCTCTGAATCGTTTTAGCCTTTTTAAAAGCACTATATGTACTCGTTTTGATATCAAAGTATTTACTGGCACCCAGTATCTCATCTACGAACCCTAAACCTCATTTGATTCGTGTGTTGTTTTTACAATTTTACCTGTAAGAATACTTGCGTCGTCTTCATGGCTGGGATGGCTGGCGTCGCTGATGCTTGACGATGCTGAAGAGAAGGGTCGCTCCAGGCTGCAGGGTGAGGGGGCGAGGCGCGTGGGGTGGGGAGCCCGGCGTAGCATCGCATCCAGCTCGGCAGGGATGCGGGTGCTGGAGGCCAGGGAGGAACGGTCTCCCGCTGACCACCACCCGCCCCACGCCGCCGACCGCCGTCTAGGATTGTACCGGGGCGGTCCGCGGAACGGCACTGTAATACCACCCGTTACCCAAACACAACCAAATATAATCGTGCCAAAGGAAAATAATGGCGATAAAACAACAGTCCCGTAACAACGAAATCTTTAAGAAGATATTGAATTTAACAAGGATATAAAATTATAATAATATCTTTTTAACAATAAGAAAATCATCGGGGAATAAAACATTCGAGCTTAAAATCAATTTTTGACACAAACATTATATAAACATAATTAAACAGATAAAACTAACAACAGAAATAAATATATATTGCTTGATATATCATAGATATTCAGTATCAATAAAATACTATAGTAATACAACATTATACTTTTGTATACTGATAACTACTTGTATAGGCGGTTAGTAATATTAAACAGGTTTGTAATAATTATTTTAAAACAATATTTACTGCTCATTATATAAACAACCATCACCATTAATATGATTATAAGCAATGATATATAAATATTATAGTGGATGATCGCATGCATCGTAATTTTATATTAAGAAAACATAGTATTTATTGCTGTTATTCACATTTGCATATCCTTTCAAAAAAAAGAAAAATTGAATAAACAATATGTCTATATTAAGGCTGTGCTTAGTTCCGTAATAATTCACTAGTATATGAGGATTAAAATACTAATTAAATATTGTTATGACACTTTGAAGTCCTAAAATACTTTTGTTGTTCTTACTAAACTACTCCTAACGTGTGTAAAGACTAAACACCTATAAATAAATTTTGTTATAAAAGCGCCAATCAAAGCCATGCAATATTTAAATATTATATAATAGTTTTATATTTACGTTTAACCAGGATTTCACTCACCGACTTCCTCAGATTTATAGTTCTTTATAACTTCCGCCAGTTCCAAGTTTCCAGCTATTACCGCTACCTAATAGACCAAAATAAATGATTTAATTATTATTAATTAATCGAAATTAGAGCAGAAAAGACACTGTCTTGCTGGCTACAAAGCTAGTCATATTTTTAAGATAACAGATAAACGATTATGACGGTATTTGATTATCGGGGTAATTCATTATGTCAATAAATTAAAAAGACAAATCATGAAATAGAGTAGAAGCTTTGGCAGAATTTGAGAGTACTCAATTCAGACTAAGCATTAAGTTTTATGGTTGTGCAGTCACAGTCACATACCACGGGAAAGCCTATCATGGCAAACGTGTTTTATCGTCTACGCATATATCAGTTCAAGGATAAAATAGGAATATTATATTTCTTTACAAAACAAGTGTCAATTGATTCTCAACTGCGATAGAGTGAAAAAAAACACGCAGCAGGCATAAGCCGGTCATATATAAAAATAGGCCAGGTGCGAGTCGGACTCGCGCACGGAGGGAAACACAACAGAAATACATCATCGGTGTAAATTTTAACTGTCTAGCCTATCACGGTTTATTATACAGCCTGGTGACAGATAGACGGACGGACAGACAGCGAAGTCATAGTATAATTGGGTGCGGTTTTTACCCTTTGGATACGGAATCCTTAAAAACCATTCATTTAGGCTTTAAATTATTAAAATTTACATTTGTAGGTTAAAAGCAACACGAAAGAAAAAAAAAGGGTCCTTTTATCCTACACAGCTAGACATTTGACTACAAGTTACGGAAGTCAGCGATACTGTAGTTTTAGATGGAGCACGCCTGGTCTGGAATACACTGGCTCTCAAGGAAGGCTGCCGGAACACACCGTTACGTGCTTGGCGACAGATTTTACAACTTGCGGGTGATAGCTAGCGATAGGAAGCGGCCTACCACCATGCAAAATATAACAACATATTATAGTTATAGTAATAGGGGTATAGAAATAACAAAATCAAACCTGATAAGGAGTTTGGTTGGCGAAGTTTAAAGCCTCCTTATCGCAGCCTCTAAACAGCAGCTGACGAGCGCACGAGTCTTGTGCGTTGACAGCGCACACGTGCAGCGGCGTGTTGCCCGACGCGTTGCGACCATTCATATCCGCGCCGTAGAATAGCAGGTGATCCAGGTGCTGGACCAAGCCGTTGCGACACGCCTGGAATCGATAGAAGAGTGTATGGTGATATAGAATACCTACTTACACGAATTTAGCGTTACCTAGAACTAAATGTACAAACTCCGCCTTACACTACAGACTGCTTGAGTTGCGCTTGTTTAAAATACATATATTACAGAAAACGTGTTAGAATCAATTTATATATGGATTGTGCTATTTGTTTTATTTAATATTTTCCTTTCCTTTTTGCATCCTAGGTACAATAAACACTCAGTTTGATAGATAGTTAAATTTATGAATTTGAGATAACACCTTTCGCTAGGGGCTCTCTTTATTTCCATACTTATCAATTTATTAAATAATACATTTATCATATCACGAGGTTACCAATTTGCAGAACTATAATAGTCGTAGATAATTGTGCTAGATTATATAAGTTTATTAAAACACAAAAGCAAACGAAAAAAATATCACAGTTATAAAAATCTCTAGTAACTAATCTAATAATAAACCTCCAGTAAAAGGGAAATTTCCAAGAATGCTGACTCTGCATGGCCACGTTGAATGGCAATGCTAATATTTTGACCAAAATATGTGCCAGCATGTCGCTGATCACATGTCGCTTCCAATAGTTTTGCTAGATTTGGAAACTCACCTGATGAACCTCCAGCCATCCCTGCAGATCTGTTGCACCGATCGTTGCATGATCATGCAGCAGCGTCTCACACAGCAGGGGATCAGTTTTGTTCGTCACCGACAGATATAAAGGCGTCAGTCCTTTCCCATCTTTATAATTCGGCGAGGCACCAAGTTCAAGCAGAGTTTTCACAGCTTCTAAGGAGTTCTTTTCGACAGCTCTGTGCATGGCTGTGCTGCCATCTTTGGTGCGATAATCGAGTAATGCTCCGCCATTGACCAACGCAATGAGTACTTTTCCTGGACATTTTAGGCCAGCAGCTATTGTTAGTGGGGTATCTGAAATAATAAACGGTTTATATTGCAATATGAGAGTTCAGTAGTACCTAAATGTGGATAAATACAGGGCGACTGGTAATTAATGTGCATCATCTTAAGGGCGGCTTCTGGAGATCATAAGCAACAACATTTGTATGAAAAAACGCAAAAAAAAACATTAAAATTATCTTTTTGTATGAAAAAGCACCTTATAAGAGGTTGCATGTTGATTGCAAATCACCTTATATACGCACTTCCGTTACTTTGCTCTTTTGCTAAGGGTGCTGTACTTACTTAATTTTCTAGAGCGTTTATGAAAAAGGATACGATAGTAGGCGAAAATTCTCAATTATTGTAGGTACTACAATTATTGTACGTTTGTTGTAAGTACAGAAAAAGCTTACAGCAGAAGATTAATGTAGCTCATAGTAGGTAGGTACTTAAACAATATAGATTGAAGACGAATGTTATAACGGATACTAGTAGTAGGCGTAACCAAAAAAAACAACAATGTAAATATACATTCTATTTCAACGATGCTGATTTACTTCCATTCAAACAAGCAATGACATCATGAATGAAATATTAACCGTTCCACAGCAAATAGTCTCAAGGACCGTTCGACATTTATCGCAGATTATCCACGGCTCGCTTGATACGGTTCACACAACGCGCTATTTTACTTACACAAGAAACAATACTAGATAAGCATCTGTATGTAAATCGACATTGTTCAGCTACTGTTTCGTATTGGCAAATAGACCGTCTAGAAGAGAATGTAAGTGTTTCTATAAAATTCCGAAAAGTGATAAGTAACAGATCTATAGTATATAATAATATGGAACAAATGTTGATCCTCATTGTGATTTAGCGAAATAAAGTTAAAGCTATTTCCAACTAGCTGGTAGTAAACTTTTCTAAATCTGCGAAGTCTTCACTCCTATTATATTATCCTAACCACCTCACCAGCCACAAGTTTTAAGTCATAGCAAAGAGTCAAGATATTATAATAGAAAGGATCCAAATCGATTTTAAATATGAAGTAAAGAACGATTATCATATTTTATTAATCCTAGCTTACAAAGAATATGTAATGACAATCGAAATTGAATAAAATCATTTATTTAGTGAATCTTAAGTTTCACCAGGTTGTTGAGGCTGTACTATGTACTCTGTAGCTAAAGTTAAATAAAGTGGTTGTGTATTCATTCATCTGGTTGAATAGAAGCGAGTAAGTAGCGTGGTGGATGGCCTCTAGCGATAACTCTGCTTTGTTACGCGTGTGTGTTTAAATAGAGACGATTATGTCTGTCCATATCAATTCAGAACATCTTCAGCGATTTGATTTGGACTATTTATTGTTATTGGTTTTTGATTCTCTCGTTAGTAGATCAATGAACGCCTTGGCCAAATATTTTTCGTACAGTACTGGAAAATAGCGATTTCTAAGATTTATCTTATTTTTTTGGCAGTGGTACTACGTGTAGGTAGTTAAAATCTTAGTCCCTCCATTTACCTAATTTTTTGTTTTAATGTTTAGACAAAATCCCGACATATTCCTATTCTCCACTCTGGATTTATTGCCACTGGCTACAACAGAGAAGAAAGTAATATATTAAAACCACTAGTCACAAGCGGCTTTCTAGGACACAAGTTTTACTAATCGGTTAATTATTTTCAGAGTTTCATTTACTTTTGTGAAACTTTGCAATCGTACCAGAGGTACCTTTCGTACAAAGAAAATACTTTTGCATAACGCAAAGATATATAATATCGTTGCAAATTCATAGCGTCAGTATCAAAGATCAAGATAGGGATGTGTCTATCTTAATACAAATCTAGTGAAATGCCTAAGCTGCAACAAAAAAATTCGCAGCCGTTGTGAATGTAATAACTTTGATTTGAACTTTCCAACTTTAAGCTTCATGCGGAAACCCGTGTTATAAAACATAATAAATCAAATACAAATGGTGTTCTACTTGTATGAAATGATATAATTACCTCCGGTCTCCTGACAGTGGAAGTTAGGGTCGAGTCCCTTGGCGCACGCCTTGGTGATCTTGTCGACTTGCGCGTGCGCAACGTTTTCGAGGAAACGTCGCAGGTTGGCGCGCGAGTGCAGCGCCTTCAGCGTCTTCTCATCCAGCTTCAGCATCTTGTACACACGCCGTTTGTACTTCAACTGGAACGTTGAGGAGGGAAGTTTTTGACATTTGAATGGGAATTAGAGGCTACTAGAGGATATTGGATAATATACAGGGTTCGGCACTCGAAGTGTTACCAATTCAAAATGCTGTAATTTTGACAATTTTGTTTATTTAAAATTAAAAAGAAAAAAATATTGTTCGATGTGGCCACCTTTAGCGCGGATAACAGCATCGAGTCTGTCCGAGAAGGCTTCACACGCTGCATGAATGTGGTCTGCTGATATTTTATTCCATTCTCGGCGAAGAGCAATCTTTAAGGCGTCTTGCAAAAAGATTTGGGTTTCACGGGCTTTGTGGGATGGTGCCGAGTCTTGCTGAAACGTCCAATGGTTTCTATCGAATTTCTTACGTGCCCAAGGTAACAAAGCATCGTTTAAAATCTTTTCACGGTAGATTTGCTGGTTTATCTTTGCACCCTGCTCAATGAAAACGAGAGGTGAACGTCCCGTAGCAGTTACCGCGGCCCAAACCATCACTGATTTAGACTTTAACCATACGCGATCATTTTGTTTGTTCACATATTGCTGAACCGTAAAAAAATTTTCATCGGAAAATACCAAATTTTCAAGCTTGCTATCAACGTGCAACTGCTTTAACTCCTTAGCTCTTTCTAGGCGAACTGCCTTTTGTGCAAGTGTCAAGTCTTGCACTTTTTGTATTTTGTAAGGCTTCAGTTGTAGTTTATTTTATAATATGCGTCCTATGCTCCGGGCAGATACATTAAGACTTTTCGCCAATTTAACTGCGCTATGTCGTGGATTTCGTTCCATTCTAGCCTTTACCTTTCGAACCATTTCTGATGATGTTGCTGTTGTTGGATGTCCACCTCCATGGCGTTTCTCGATGCTACCCGTATCATTGTAACGCGTGACGGTCCGATACACAAACATTATATTCAGATGTTAATGTCGTAGCGCATTAACAATGGCTGGTTGCGATTTTCCAGCCAAATACAAAGTAATGACACTGTGGCGTTTGAATTCCATCTGGATAACTTTTTTTAGCAGCGACGAAAAACAATGTGCTTTTGTATGTTTAGGAACAATACAATAGACTTACGACTGTGAAAAAATGGGCGCCATATTGTAAACAGTTTGGTTGCTATAGTAACTTTAAGTTGGTAACACTTCGAGTGCCTACCCCTGTAGTAATATTTGAAAGGTAGTAATTATTAAATTAAGGTAGTATTTAAGTAACCAGCATTATGTTGAGTTGGGACTGGTTTGTGACAGAAAACAGTATTTTGTAACTTCAGTCTGACTATAAATTGTGTAATTAAGTTTGTTTCCTGTTTCAAATAAATATTCTTCTATTTTATTCTATCATATTATTGCTGGTCATTAGGTCGCTTGGGGGTAATGTATCGTATATAATATATTAAGTATGAAAAGTAACCTAAGAAAAAAATAGTATAAGCAAACAAAAAAAAACTAGCTAGGAAATTAGGTTATTATTGGTGAGGGGTGTACTAAGTCGAAAAAGGGGTTACTATGCTCATCCTATGTAACAGTTTTCACTATGCGACCATCTTATTATTATTTTGAGTGAGGGTTATATCTCCTGCACTGACGTCCAACTTGGGGTGTATTGTGCTATGGGATCAACTTTAAATTCAAGAAAAAGGCTGGTGTCGAAATACATTATGTCGTCGACCAATAAACTTTTTTGTTGGTCTGTTATGAAAGCTGTTCATATTTGTTAGTACCTATTGTAACCTTTTTTCGGCTTACACGCTCACACACCCCTAACAAAAAACACTGTATTGTTAAATAACACTAAAGTATTCAAAGTCAAGTTCTAAAATATTGGTATTCCTAAAATGTGGGAAAATATAAATTGCTAGGACAGAATTATTTATTTACCTCAAGATATCCAACAGGTCCATTGAAGGGATAATCCCCAAGTCGGCGTTCCTCGTCGAGAAACTTGCCGGCCTTCCCGTTGACCGGAGGGCAGAACAGACCATAGTTGAAGCTCTCTTTCAGCTCCTGAAATAAATAAAAACTACACGTTAATAATAATAATTATTAGTGATTTTCGGCGCGGCACACATCTTTCGGAGGAAATATAATCAAAGCTTGGAAATTCCTCCTCCCCTTGACACACCTACGTTTTGTATTTCCTTTGTGAAAAAACTGAAACTTAAGATAGGAATTAAATACTATATGTATCTTTTTTATTATACTTAATAAATACAGGCAATAAACACGAATCCTAAGGTCGATGTTTAAAATAAATAAGAAGATTCTTGTACTTAAGCCTTTAGAACCGTTCGTTAATAAGAAAAATGGCTGGACGTACTAATTCACCATTGTCAGAAGTTTAATTACACACGACATTAATGAGACTATTCCTTAGGTTATTTATGACGTCATAACTCAGTGGGACTAACCACTTACATTGCATTAAAAGAGAAAAACGAGTAAATAGCATTTATGGTCGACATTGTTTGTCCCTGTTGCAGCTGTAAGTACAAATCTAAAATTAAAACTAGCGAAAAAATTTGAATTGCATCAGTAATTTTTGCATAGGTTTATTATTCACATTTATTAAACATATAAGTAAGCAAACAAAAATAAACACTCCAAACAAATACGAACTAGACATTTGTTTACGTTTTTATATTTTATGACTGAGAAATCATTAAATTTACTAAGTAAACATCGCTACGGTAACTAGATAGAATGGTAAATGGTATCTAAAAGTTTAAATGAAAACTTATAATAATAATATTTTAAGAAATAAATAACAGACAAATGCAAGACTAAAAAACCAAACTCAATAAAATGCAACTTCGTAAAGCTTAAAGGTTTGTTAGACTAGATTTATTGGAAGAGACAAAGAGTAAAAGCAAGTCAGCAGGTGAGCCTGCTAACGAAGTAAGATAGATCCTAGCTGTCTCGGCGATTGATACTCTGCAACGGCTTGTCGCAGCAGATTGGTTCAACATCGCCAAAGGGTTGGATGCATTCCTTTGTAAATGACAACATAGCTATAATTTACAAACGGTCAAAGGAGGAGCGTTCGGATTCATTTCGATTTAAATACGAGCATCAATTCAGATATATGTAGGTTTCTTTCTTAAATTAATGTAATGTGCAAATTCAAATTATATAGGTTTATTTATTTAGAAAAAGATAAACCAAGTTCAAAACAACAATAATATCTATTATACACTTATAATAATTTATAATGTTACAGTTTCTTTCAAAATTCAGATTGAATTCTGCAGTCTTAGTAGATAAGACTGCAGAATTCAATCTTCGGGATATTTCCACGAGTCCAGCAGTTTACTGAAAGTAATATTAGCTTCGGCGGAAAATATTGGAAATATGGAAGCGAAATATATCGGGAATCCACCTTTTCGTAGTACAGATTACACGGAGCATCTCCGGGGAACTAATATCATAAGATTGGAAATGCCGTATCAGGGGTCTATGCAGTGGGTCTATGTTACATAAGGGAGTAAGGATGGTACGAGTATCAATTGGTTGACCTGTATCCTGTACAGCTTGTGTAACGTAGGTTTATCTATATTTTACTTTTGTGAATATAAATGTAATAAGTCATGCTTGAATACAGATGACACTGACACTGTCGAGTAATAACAAAGCTTAAGAAGCATACAGAGGAAAAGACCTATCTCTTCCTAATCGAAACGGACGTTTTACGTCCTAACGTAAAACGTCCGTTTCGTCAGGACCTTGAATGTGTTACTTCCTGAAAAGAGATAATCTCCATATTATCTTTGTTTACTTGTGGTTGGCGAGATAAGAAATTAAGCTCTATCTAATTCTAACTTACTCGTGGCCCGGATTACGTTAGTACTCGGTACATATTGCGCAGCTTGATGCTGATAAATGATAAGCAAAATATTAGATTTAATGATAGTCTCTATAAAAGGTTCATTCCTGTTGGAATAAAATAATGTCCCATAAGTATAAGCCAAAACTGGTCCGAACTTCGTAAGGTTACACTTACGTGCACATCAAAGGTTCTTAATCGTTGCTAAAGAGTGTAGCAACAAATTAGCATTAACAAATTATTAACATGAGTATAGTCGAGTAGGCAGCCTGTGAGAGAGTGGGCGTTCCTGTTTCTGTCACTCCGACACATGGCGGTAACAATTAGCTTCAAGTCTAACGTTTGCATACAATAGAGCGTCTACACAGTGTCAGTGGGTCGCGCGATTGATTGCTCGAGTCTTGTTCTCAGATCAGTATCTGGAACACGTATGGTAAGCGAAAGAGATGTTGAAAATATGCTGTTTCTTGACGGATACAATGATATTGCTTTACTGGAATAAAACAGACATTGATTTCCGATTACTGCAATGCTGGGTAAGATCAAGAAATCTGCGCGATCGTGTTACAACAATGTATTGTAGGGCAAAGTTGCAGTACCAGCATTCTGGTAGAATACGTAAAAAACGACTCACCTATTTTAACATACTTCCAAAGTACAAAATAATCTGTGCTTTTGTGATAGCTGGTAACTAAACACAAGAGTAACGAACATGAAAACAAACACGCAAGATCCATTTCGCAACAACACAAAAAGCTCCCTAATCAAATTAGGAACTGTTATGCTAGAAAGTGCACAACCATGTACAGTACGGGCGTACAGGCGAGTATAAAAGTTGCTAACAGTATCAGGGGCATTTGAAACTGAGGGAAGCAATCAATTTATAGCGGTCCGCAGCCGGTAATTGATGTGCGGCCGATGCGAGCCGAGTTCACCGCTCGTGCTGCGTTTGCACTGACCAATTGAATGGAGTGTTGCCTTAACTGAGAACTATCCAACGTGAAACAACAGCAGACAAACCTAAAGTGGATTAGTGCGCAATAGGATTTGACTGTGGGATCTTGTTCAAGATAGGAGAACTGAATACAGTGCCACCAATTCTGAAACACTAATTTAGTAGCTGTTCATGAATGCTGAATTGATGTGCGCACTATTGACTAATTTGTTGAAGATTGTTATTTAGTCAGGCCGTTCGTCGAATTTCAGATAGACAAAATTATACCCAAACGAAAGAGGAATAGAGCTGAAAATACTTCAGTAGTATAACTTGTGACAAGGCACATTAAGTTAAGCGATCTACTGGAAATGAGCTCACTAAGGTATAAAACTCAACCGATCCCAACACACCTTCGCTCCAGCATATAGACAAGTACGTAAGTGGATCAGCGGTGGGTTGACAGATGTGTTTTGTCACATCGTCGCCGGCCCTCGTTGCTCAAGCCACACCGTGGTTTATAGGTCAATTTGTTGCATACAAGTTGTGCAGGCCACTTGAAACTGTCTGGAAACTTCGACGATGAGGTCTCTCACGAAATTAACGAGATAGGGGAATTTTGGAGGAAAGTTTTATAAATAAAATAGATCATACACTAAGATTTTTATGAAAGTAATATGTAAAATCTTAATATAGATGCGGTTACTATTCGATATAGTAGACGGAAGAGGCGTCATAAAATATATTTATGTCATCTCAAACAACCAAACGATTGCAATGAATCATTGTTCTATGTCATCACAAGTGTTAAACATTTTTTACCGATCATTTCCTTCAGCGTCAAAGATTTATGATACACTTTCGTTGGTGGCTGAATAATCAAATAAGGAATGCAAAGATCCTCTTTGAAATAAGAAAAGACAACTCATTATTAAAAAAACAGTTTAACAATAAATAACTATAAGGAATATAAGCGTACAAATATATACTATGTATTTTAGAGGCGGCCTTATCGCTTAAAGCGATCTCCTCCAGGCAACCATGCACGTAAATGAATAATATAAAATTATATTTATATAGTATCAACCCACAGCGCTCCACTGTACACGTGACTTCCCTATGAAGAGACAGTCCACCATGCCGGCCAAATTGCGGGTTGGGGATTTCACTGTCTTCGAAAGCAGTTGACCTTCCTCGACAATCAGATTTCTTTGCTATGTTTTTCTTCAATTTTTACATTATTTGTTATATACCTATTTTAAAAACTAATATTATTGTCTAAATGGAAGATTTGATGTAAAAGACTATTGATATAATGATATAAAAATAGTTTTGTCGGCCACTTGCGCATTGAACCGCACACCATATTCTATTAATATGTAAGTAGGTTACGGT
Organism: Ligdia adustata; assembly: GCA_947049295.1. Taxonomy (NCBI): domain Eukaryota; kingdom Metazoa; phylum Arthropoda; class Insecta; order Lepidoptera; family Geometridae; genus Ligdia; species Ligdia adustata. The sequence goes on along the minus strand of OX346218.1, from coordinate 3,107,578 downwards.
AAAGTTTTTCATTTTCCTCAAAAGCTTATACTGTGATTTGGTAAGCTATGATTATGGTCAAGCGCTATTATTGAATGACTCATTCATAAATTCCATAACTGTGTGACTAGAGAAAGTTTACTAGCAGGCTTAGGCCGTGATGATGAATCAGCTATAAAGTAATGTAAACTTATCTACTTGTATAATTGTACGCATTTTCGTATTGCAATGATAGCATGATGGTTATAATGTATTAAATACTGGTAAAGCATTTGGTCTGGTCACTAGTCAGCCCATCATTGTGGTTATCCAACCTTTCAGGACTTTTCAGTTCTTGGTTAGGTGACTGCGAATGTGAATTATCTTAATGCTACCAAAGGTCGCATGACATATAGAAGCTTTACCTGTACATGATAACGTATGATGTTAATACACCTAATACAATTAGATATAAAATAGATGCAGAAATCCTACAAATTGTACTTATAATGTAATAACGTCCTATAACTTTCTAGTTCTAAATCTTTCTAGAACAAGCGTAGGCCATGTCAGAACCCAGAAAAACAGTCGCATTGCTAATAAGAAAATTAAGATAGAAATATTGTAACATTCTGTAGCGATCGTTACGGAAAATTAAACTTAGATAACTCCTACCAACTTCTCTCAAAAATGTAAAGTCGAATCTTCAATTTTGGCTTAAGGCCAAACGAATGGCGGAAAAGTCTGCTAAGTTTTCACGAATTCAGCCAAAATTGTCCGAGGCAGTAAACTTTCGGCCTGCGACGTCTGTAAACCCCTAGCTTGGACGTCTCTCGCTATTAATAAGTCCTAGGCTGGCTAGAAACAAGAATTGATCCAAATAAAACGAAATCGTAGCGAATATCCCTCGTTAGCACTCCGGAACTGTTAGAATGGGGTGGCGACTGTCTCCTCTAATTGACAACCAGTCGCACCTAGGCATTTGAATACAATGACATACCGGAAATTGAAAAGTAACGCATTGGCACCGTATAAATCCAGTATCATGATAAAGGCTGTATTATTTAATGGCTAAATTAGATTTAGTTGTCGCGGTGTTGTAGAGTGGTGATTGTCTTCGGGATATCTCGAGATCAGCACCAATTAGAGCACGAGGCAATGGCACGCCCGCGCTCACTTCTGTACCTAGTACAGAAATTCAGCTAGTTGTAATAAAATGGCTGTGGTGCAACCTTTTTTTAATTTATCAATTTGACAAATATAGTATGAAATTGTAAATTTGATTGATCCTTTGCAAATATGTACTTGATATTTGTAAGGTCAGTAAATCTCATGCTTGCTATGATTATTAATTAGTACGCCAAATTGGGCAAAATAACAAAAAAGAGTGCTTTCAAATCCCCGCGAGAGCAATTACTTATTTTGTGGTCAAAGGTACAACGGTAAAGGTACTCGTATAAATGACTTAGATTCTTGGCTTGTCAGTCTATATTATACCGGGTTATTAGTAACTAGCAAGCAAATACGGAAGACCTTAGATACAACAAGACCAAAATCACTAAATCCATGACTTTTGATTATTCTGTAAAAAAATACTGCTCTGCCATGTACATCATTACAGCCGCGCATCTGGTTATTTGTCGAATTTTCAAAATCGTAGAACAAAAATTGTTAGCTTGCACTTACCAACATCGTTAAGAGGTTGCTTAATAGTTACAAGTAACCATGTATACAAGCTCGTGGCCTGCTGCAGACTCCAAGCAAATAATAACAATAACGGTATTCTGCGGTCCGGGATCGCTCCAGTTTCTATATCTGAATATCGCGTTCGATTCTCAGAACTTCCAATTTGTGTAACGGAACCTACCAGTAGGCTCGAGAAATAATACAGTGGATTGCAGTCTTAATCAATTGAATCATATAAGCAATGCGAGTAAGTACTAGAATTGGTTACACTTGTAAGTAATAATAAAATTTGAACTTAAACTATGGCCTCTAAGAGTTACTCTACCACTCACAACAAAGAACGATATGCGTTACTAAAAAAGTGAAACATGTGACAGGGATCTTCGTTTCATTATGTTGACAGTTCGACCCTTCAACGCTGTGAAAACGAAACCAAAATGTTTTATCTCTTTCGCCGCTAACGTTTCGGGACACCACCACAGCTTATGACAATCTGCAAATAGAGGCCAATCCCGGGACACCTTGCACGTCAAAATCGCTACCGGTTTAGGTTACAGACAGATACATACATACATCGAAATACATACATTCCTACCCATGAGTAGCGTTAAAAAATATAAAATCTGTAAACAAATTTAAAATATTTATTAAAAGCATAGACTTAACTAAATAATTCTCGTTTAAATTAATAGCACATCCATTATTTTGCATTAAACTATAAATTAAGTCGCGCATGACAAAATAGGCTCCGGCAAATTATTCATACGAAATATCGTCCATGATGAATGTATCTCATCTTGCAATTTGATAGCTCTATACAGGGTTATTGGGTAGGGCATTTTTTTTCCAGAACTATCGTGGATTAATAAGCAGCGCGTTCTGTATGAGAGTTTGCTGTCTTGAGTTCGATACTAGGAAGGTCGTTTGTGACAGTTGGCCGAAAATTTAAATTCAAGAATGTGATCCTGACTCAAAGAAAATCTTGGTTATAATATTAAAATATAGGTTTTTAAAATCATTTTTTATCTTGGGATCCAAGCGATATAAACGTGATTTCAGGGTTGATCCATCAGATAACGATGTATAGATACAGAAATAATTAAGATTAGACTCTCATAAATTCGTTACCGAATTTTCCAAGAGCCAGAGATATTCTTACCAAATTAGAAAACAGAAATATATTCGATGGGCGTGCATTTGTATACTGGTAGATCCATATGTAATAAATTCACAGTTGTTCATATATATATATAGATAACCATGTATGTAGTCGTACTTTTATAAACAGATCGCATTTCACGATACTATCCATGTAATGTTGAGAAAGAATCGTAGGCCGCGGGGTGTCAAGTTGTGAAACTATCTCCCACTTGAGTAGCTTCGCCCAAATCCGGCTTGATTGCGATCATTTGTCTCTTTCCTTACAAGTGTCCACTGTGACATTCGATTAATAGAGCTCACTCAGGTTTACGTTTATGGCGTCTATTTTTACCCGACTAAGTTCTATAGTTAAGTCTACGTGCCTAGGCAAGCTTTTTACCCGACTGAGAAAGAAGGAGGGTTATATTTTTCGAGTGTATGTATGTATATTTCTTTGACACGCCCTACAGCCGATACGGTTTGTCGTATTTTATGTGAGTGGAATCTATAAATTTGTCTTAGTCGTGAGAGTGACACTGGCAACATCAAATTAAAAAAAAAATTAAGTATCATACACAGGTCTAACGATTTAGCGTTCGTTTTTTTTTTTTAACTTCAACCACATGTTAATCTTTAGAAAGTAGGTTGGTGGCAAGTATGCAGTGAAATGCCTTATGATATAAAATAGAAGCCAGAGTTGTCAGAATTATATGATGCATACCGTAATTACTAAAAGGTATGTGTATGAATATTAACACTATTATTATTCCAATCGTAACAAAAATAGAGCCTACCTTTTATTGCCGATTGCACAAAAGCATTCCATGAAAAAAAACCATCAAATTTAGCGTTAAAGTACTCGGTGCATAGGTACGTACTATCGACAATTTGTAGCGTGAACTAACAAAAAACTATGAAAAGGTGCGTGAGTGAAATCTAATCAAATAGGGCAGGCAACGGGACCTCATAAAAACGCTAAACCATCTAATAAATATTGTGCAATAACAAACTCGCAATAAAAACGAGGAAAAAGCGTACTAAATAGAAATAATAATTTAGGCCATGGTGTGGCAGGTATTTAAATTTGGCCTTTAAAGTGAAAAGTTTACATTTCGGCATAGAGCAAAAAGAGCTTAATCTAGGGTACGGTATGTTGCACACCCATAAGACAAATATTTACTTAACTTATTTTGAGAAGGTATTTATGTAAATAGTTTTATTCATGTTGATAGTATTATAGAAAGATTTAAGAACACTCAAAGTAGAGTTCAAAACTTTCTTAAATGCGTATGTACGGCTATTTAAATGAAAAGTCTGTAAAATCAAAGGAAAGTATTTCAGATTTGATTATCTATATACTGTACTAGCTATAACACCAAATTTCCTTGTAGGTACAAACTATTAACAAAGCATTTTACCTTTAAATATTGCTAGAAATTCGTAAATCTCTTTCTGCTGCGTGTCATACCAGCTCTTGTGACCATGTAAAAACATAATGCCTTTTTTAATGACGCCATTTACGTATTTACTGTCACTTTTCTAATGGCTAGGTCAGCTTTATGATCGCTCTAATGCTGGGAAAGATTATACAGGTAAGTAGGCAGGTAGTAGGTAAAAAGATGCTACTCTTATTAAATTTTTCGGTTCTTTAGATCTACTTAGGTAGCATCGGCGACCATTAATAATACCAGCAGAGTAGGTCAGGTTCTATTTGATTAGATAAAGTCATTAATACTTATTTTGCGTTGATATAGATAAAACAGGAAGTAAGTAAGTAAAGATAAAACAGGTTTAATTTTCTAGACTCTTTGATCTTCTTGGTTGTTGGCGCAGTGAAACTGGTATACCCAGCAATTTTCAGGTGGAATACGGGAAGAGAAATATTGCCTGGTACCTCCCGACGAACTAAGTTATATTGATTTATTGATACAGACCAAATAAGATCAAGTTTAAAATATGTTTAGAACGCTAAAGAGACGAGTAGGTATTGATATGCCAGACCTTATGATACCTTTTTCATGTGGCCTTAAATAAGTCTCCTCCATATTATACTATAGTGACTTGAAGAGGATCGCAAAAGAAAACCAAACCTTAAAAAAACATATTCCATGTCTCCTACAAGTATAACCACATAACATTACACTAAAGAAAAGCCAAAGGTGTTATTACGCTGAAAGCTGTAGAGTCCACACGAAATATCAATTACAGTGTCTTCCCTCCGACGGAAATTGCCATGAAAAAGAATAGCGCTTTCATACGGGCTAGCTTTGCCTATGTATATATTTTGTATCAGTAACTAAACTTTTCTAATCCTAGAGAATTACGAAAATTTTTTGTATAGTAATATTTTTTTGTGGTTTTGAAACGTACTTTTACATTATTTTTGTTGTGACCTTGTTATGTGTTACTGTTATAACCAAGCTTTGGTTGGATAAAAAAAGCCTTATCTATATCTAATTTTGCACTGAGTCCTGTAACAGTATCAATCTTCAGTAAAATGTCTCACGCAATAAATTACAATTTAATGAGTTACCACACATTAAATCAGCTTGTTAGAAAAGTTTAGAACCTTTCGAAAATAAGAAGTCTTCAATTGGTGTCGTTACTGCAGGTGGCATGCGTGCATGTAAGCCTATCCATCTATACTCAAACCTACAATACAAATCTATGCACTTTGTAATAAAAAAGTATTATGTTAAAATAGATTCCGTTTGCATATCAAAGAAATGATCAAATCTTATTCGCTGCAAGCAAGCTGCAGTTGCCAGTCCGGGCGGTAATGGCTTGATGCATGGTAATAAGCGGTAATCAGGCCCGGGGGTCCGAGGTTCGATTCCCGGGCAAAGTGCCGTCTCGGAGCGACGCGTTACAAAACGGAACTAATGACGTGGACGTGTGCTAGGGGAAAGTGTTGCTATTACTCATGTGGATACATTATTTTACTTGTTTTAGCGGCCAAGGGTGAAATTGTAGGGATTGTTGGTTTATATTTATTTACAAATCAATCATTAACAGCATATGTTCAACAATTTAAAATTAAACAACGTATGAAAAACTTGTAAAAGTTTTTTTTAAACGCAGATAGGTAAGTATAAATACGACTTTTTTTTCTTTCCTAGTCCCATTATTTGGGGTTGAGTCTCCTCATTTTCCTGCGCTTGTAACTTCGGTTATCTTTAAGGTCTGTATTTTTATTTGGCCACCAGGTCAGTGGCGGGCGTCCTCTTCCTCTTTTTGCTCCGGTGTACTTAGAGAAATATTGAGTACGTGCTCATCATCTCGTCTTTTTACCTGGCTATACCAATGGAGGCGGTTTTCGGTTATTTTCTCAGTGATAGATGTAACTTTAAAGTTCTCTCGCATATAGGTATTCATTACGGATTCTGTCACGTCGGGTTTCACCTCCCGCCTATCTACGTACGTATAAATACGACTATGGATAGATCAAATATAATTTGCTAATGGCGGTCTCTCCCTACTTAAGCTTGAGGAAAACATTAAGGGTCTTTTTATAAAAATAGACATTGATATTTTCCTCTTATTCCGCTCAAATACCTGTCACTACCTACTCGTACACTACCAAGAATTCACCAAGAGCACCTCAATTAAGTATTTTACTTCCGCCGTTTCTTTCCGCCCACACAGACTCTCAGAGCTTAAAAAGGCAATGAGATATGCTTTATATGTTTAAGCGACAAGTAGGTACCGAATTAGATCACGATAACCACTTCGGGGATCTCGCCGTATATAGTATTAAACGATCCCTTTTACGCACAGCAGAAAACATCGCACGACCTAGCATCTTATTGGAGCGGGATACGGTTAATGTTCGCGAATCGTTTAACACCGTGCGCGACAGGAACGCTTAATGTCGGTTACAGTATGGCCCCTGGACAGTTATTTATGTCTAAAACCGCGTGTCACACTGTCACGCAAGCGCAATATATACAGGCTTATATAATACTTGCCCTGTATATCAATAGTTTATTTTTTATCCAATTAAGGGCTACGGACGTTTGGCCACTTTATCATAATTAGTACGTAGTAAAGTTGAAATGGCCGTAGATTATGCATCCATTTTAAGGTACTGATCTCGAGTTTGTGTATAACAGTAAGATTTAATGAAAATTCTGCAATAGATTATACAAAAAATATATATTTGACATTTATAGGTTACGGCACAGAAACTTGTAGTATGAAGGTTTATGTGCTAACAACAAGTTCAGTTTTAATAAGTTATTATGTATTATTCTTGCCAATAAAATCACTCTCCAGTAGTTACATCTACATAAACTAACATTTTATAGCTAATATCTCTGTATCCCCATTCAGCCTAGTATCTGTCAAATAGGCAGCTAATCTTCGTCTATAGATGGAGAGGCCTATCTGTGATCTTTGAGCTCGGGGCTTACAGCAAGATGGATTTATAGGAAGGAGAGCAAGTAGTAACGCAGAGCAATGTATTATCAGAACATTAAGGATTTGATGTTAAGTACATATATCACTAGCAGAATAATTTATATAGAAAAAAGTAAGTCCTGACTCAGTCAGTCAGTTACTATCAACGCAGATCCTATATGGACAGCTGAACCTAGAACATGAACTTTGGAGCAACGGCGGAACCCCCAAAGCTGGTTCCAGGACTTAGGTGGACCACTAATTGAACATTATGTATTTATTTATATATTTTGTCACCATACTGATTTTATGCAACTTACGTACATTCATTAAATACCTACTTTTTACTTGTATCTATTGTTATCAAAATTAAATTATAAGTTCTTGACTTGACCACGACTATGTGACTTCCTCCTGGCGCCAAAGCTGGATCCGCCATTGTTTTGGAGGGAGTATTCATTATATAGAAATAGAAATGTCATATGTCAACTGATCGCACTCTTAACATATCTCGCAGGATGAGTTTACCTGTTCATTTGTCAAGAAGATGTCGTTTATAGATTTGCTTTACATGTTTTATAAATATCGTTTTTTTATATTTCTCTACATATATTGCTCGTTGCTGTTTACAAGTTTCAATTTGCATAATGAAAATAAAGTACAAGTTAATGAAATGAAATGTGCGCAATTTATTTGTAAAGTAATGCAAAACGAATTGCAATTGCCATGGGTGCAATGATTAAATGCGTGTGCGCATACCGAACATGGCACCGGACAAATGAGCTGTTCGCGGACTTTGAATGCGTATAACAAATAGATCGAGACAAATAACTAAGATGCACTGTAGAGTAATATAGGGTTATCGGTTAGGTGTGTACTGTACCGAAAGGGGGTTCTTCCGAACAACTTTAAATAAGGTACCAACCCTGAATTTTAGAAAAAAGCAGCTGTTTCTCGGTAAAAGCTTTTAGCTCTACGATGAGATGCACATAACAGATGATATTTTAGAATTTAGTGTTGGTTCCGTAGTGAGTCATTCATTATGAAGAGTATAGTGACCCCCTTTTGGCTTAGTTTAAAATGAAGCTTTTTTTTCTCTTCTATAGTTATTCGTTAGTCGAGCTTCAGTCTGCTACGTAAGTACTGAGTATGTAAGACTCAAAGTTGGGTAAATATTCCGATATTTTTCCTAATGTTCTTAATGTTTATTCGATATAGTGATTTATCGATGTACAAACATCCATATATTTGGTTTTTAAAGTAACTCAGTTCACAATTTACGCAGATATCGCGTGACACAAGGAAACAATTATAAAAAATATACCTGTGTTGATAACATTCTCCTTTCCTATAATCAGTAAAATAACAACGAAACCTGCACTCTTAACCTTGTACTGTTACATGCTGAAGGTATTAATTAGTACCTATTTCACGGAATAATTTACATAACACACTCGGAGCAACTAGTGTCATATAAAAAGAATTTTACTTAAATTGAGTATAGTGGTGCATGCTTCACAGAGTCATTTAAGGGCAGTATTATTACAACAATTACTTTATACAATTTTATGGTCATTGGATAGTAAAGTAGGCCCTTAAATCTCTACCAGCAATAATATTAAACATTTTACAGGCCCTAATGGACGTAAGATGCTATATGAATACCGCAGAAAGCTATTTATTCTTACATCACTGTTATTAATTAACTGAATAAACTATGCATGATGCCATCTTGAATTATGCAAGTCTTACAAATGCCTGTTGTGGTTTCCATTGGAAATGACTTCGGAAATTTGTAGATAGCGTTCAGTTTACAACTTGGTTACGATTATCAAAAGCAAACATTTCGGTAAGAAATCGCTATGTATCTAGCTGTTTAATGATATCTTTGTATATTTCTCTAGCAAACAGGATCTCATACTGTGAGTTAATCATTTATTAATTTACCAATAACTTTGGTGCGCCAATAGAAGTTTTCATCTCCTTGTATGGGTACTATTAACAAGAAATCACAATGGCAGATATATTTTCTCATAAATGAACTCCTAAGGCTAGACACACAAAACTAAATCACAAACATACGAAAAATATACAAATACAAATGGTGACCTTATCTTTAAGAGAAAACTCTTCCAAGTTACCAAAGACAGGAAAAAAAGTCCAGGTATTATCTGTAGTTTGATTTTGCCCTGTTAAAATAAATGGTTTATAGCTGTATAACAAAAACTGTTTACATTTGAAATTGAACTATTTTTAATTAATTAACAAAAATGTATGTTTGACGTACCCAAGAAAATTATTTCTGTTTTGTCTGCACTCACCAGGAATACCAAAGTAAATATAACAACAATGAGCTAGCTCTATTATCGATCAGAGGAAGGAGCGGGTCAGACAACAAATCCGCGCCAGGAAATACCACGATGACAGACGCAATTTAACTGGAAGCTGCGCACACGCAAATGGACAAACAAGACCAGAGCACCAACTCGCTCTAATGAACGATTTACATCACGTGGATTAAATATGGTAGATGGTTTAAACGGACAAAATATTTTTTTTTCTGTATAGACATTATCAGCCAACTTAAATTTTTAAGAAGTATAGCATACCATAAATATCATGTATAACATAGGCTCATGTAGAAGGAAACCAGCAGCGTAGGAACATAAATTGGCTGCCAGCTGAATGTTTGTAAGAAATATTAAGCTGAACTTTGGAAGTTCACTTTGACTTACAATTCAAAACCACATTATATTCAAATTTTATATACAGTACACAGCTATAAACTAGGTGATCAGTTAGCAAAACATTTATACTATTTGATAAAGCATATGACAGATGACTGTAGATTTTGTTGTGACACTAATGTGTGTAAAATACCTCAAACATGAATATAAACTAAACAATCCCATTTAAAGATTTGGCTTACTTAACATTCTCGTTGACATGAATACGATTTGTCTTCTAAAATAGGTTACGATTACGATATAAGCTCATAAAAGTAAATGATATCGCTGCATTACGTCTTTTTTTTACAAATGGGAGCAGTGCCTGCAGATTCTGCAATGTAAGCCACCCGTTGCGCCCTCGCTGCGTGAGTCTCCTCACTACATCCTCTTTCTTTACACAAATGCCAACCTAGCAACTCACCCGATACATTTGAAACGTTACAAGCACCAAGTCTAAGATGGACAGTGATTTGTGAAGCGCCTAAAGGAGCTGGTATTCGAACAAGTAGCTACAGGACTTGAAGAACGCCCGCTGGTTGTTGGGCTAGGAATCCTAACCGCATTCTTTTTGCAATTATAAGTAGTTCTTTGCGGAGTTTGGTTTTGCATTCAACTCATTAATTTGATGATTACCTTTGTGTATTTTTTAGTTTCATTTCCATATTAGTTATAGTTCTGACTGGTTATAATTTTTAAGCCAATACTGTCGGCCTTTATTACGTAAGCCTTTATTACGAAAAAGGAAAAGACTAACTACAACAAAAAATTATAGCAAATAGATTATCTATAGACTATTTTAGATCTACACATCCAAATGCTCCGATCCACCACCAGAGAGCCTGCCCATCTAGCTTGCCGCATTATCACACTGAATAGCAATGCTTATAAGTTGGGCTAGGTAAAAACTGGTATTCTGGTCACGTGTCGAATCGATCAAACACTCCAATAAGTTTTGGAAAATAAGATGACCTCCCAGGTCGTCTTTGGCAAATGGCTCAAATATGTAACCTCTACCGAGGCTAGCATATTTTCGCGCTTTTTATAATTAAGTATATCAGTATAAGTAAATATTTTTCGTGGCATTTTAACCTTATTACAAAAGAAAACGTCTAATATTTAGTGACACTGTGGACCTGATCACACCTTTCAATCATAATATTCAGCCCCAAAGCGTGACTTGGCACAGAAAAAATAACAGAGAAACGCTTAAAATTATGATAAACTCTGCGTTAAAAATTATAACAAATTCAAAGCCTGTTATCTTGAAAAACTAAATTGCTAAGTGGCTGGCGTTACTGACGGAATGGCGTGTCACTTCCCACAATGGATCCCCTGACGCGGCGGTTCACTTGTCAATTACCAAGTCTGATCTCGCTCCAAGTTTTATCGGTTTAAAATTGTTTGTCCCTGTTTGCAGCGGGTTTCATAACGCCGGCCTGAATGTGGGGTGACAGCGGATACCATCAATTATTTCATTACTCTCTATTAGCCACAGTTAGACGAACGGAACAATTAGCTGAATGTCACTAATAACTTTCTCGATTGTTGTGTTTGGATGACCTGCTATTTTTACGTAGGAAATTGGTAATTTTGGGAAAGGCAACGTTTTAAGACTAATAGGTTTCCACTTAAAATAACAAGACAACCGGTTTTTCAGAAAATAATCGACCTACTAGATAAACTGAGATCAGGATATTTTATAAGAAGTCCATGTTGATGTCGGTTTAACGTTATACTTAGACGATTGATTATCAATAATTGGTAAGACGTTTAATGACGTATTTTCAGGAGTTCAGAACCAAAACATTCAATAAATATTATAATACCCAATGGGAGCGTTCAAATTCAATCATAAGCACTGACAATGTGATTCGTCTATAACATTCTTGACCACAATTGAGCTTTACAACGGAAAAACTTAACCATTTCTCTATAAATATTAAGTGGAAATAAAAGTTGCCAATTAAGATAAAAAAGGTTAGATATAAAAATAGGCTGCTCGGCACGTGACAGGTCCGCAGGAGGTTGAGGTGCGAGGAAAACCAATAACTCATCAACCAAACTTACTAACTTATCAGCCAAGTTGGCAGGCCGGCTGCGATCGGCTTTTGTTTCTATACCACTGACCTCTACACTTCTTCTATCTTCTAGATTGGGAATGCCATGCGAACAAATTGACTCTATTCGTCCGGAATATTAGAGATACGGAACCCTGAAAACGCATATAGATTTTATTTTTAATCTTTTGTTATGTTTTTTTCCGATAATATAAATGTTTTTTTTCTACGTATGATAGATAAAAATGTACACTAAATATGTTCAAACAATAAATACATTTTTTTTCTTGATCTTTTTGGACTTACGCCAAAATAGTTAAGACAATTGAAGCCAATAATAGTCTGTTTATTACGATGTCCTTCTAGCCAGTCTAGAATGCTTGCTTTAGGGATCAGTGATTCGTCTATTGTTTTTGAACGAATAAAGCATCTAGTCTCGTCCAACTTTTGTTTTACGTCAGGGGTTGTCATGGAATTATCGATTTTAAGTCAAAGGGCAAGGGGACGGCATTCGGTTGACACGCAAGCGTTTCAATGACTTGATTCTCGTCCTTTATTAGCATTTAGAACTTGGTACAGTAAATATTGCCTTCTAAAATGTACTTACGAAAAAAATACACATTAACATAAGTAGGTAATTAAATAATGTTGTAAGTTTTAATTATTACGTATTGCTTTTATACATATAGGTAGAGTATAACTTTTTATCATGTAAGTTTTAGTAAATTTTTAACATGTTTTAAGCACGTGGTTATATGCGAGTTCAAAAAAAGCCGACTGCTAAATCTTTAAACCTGTATGTCTTTAATTTTGTTTTTTTGTATCTAGTGTCACTCTCACGACTAAGATGAATCTATGGACACAACTCTCATAAAAATACAAGCCGCTATAGGGCAAGCAACATAAATTTACATACATACAAAATCTAAACACGTAACCCTCCTTCTTTCGTAGTCGGGTAATGAATAGTTATATCTCATCTATTCATAAAATAATATAAAATAAGAAATATATATTTTAGCGATTTTATAAACAGTCATATCATAACATCTCCCTAAGATTGGATCCAATAAGAAATATTTTATTGGTCAGATACTCGTAAGTCTGAGTTAAATAAGACTTGCCTACAAAGCATAAGCAAAACTTGAAGCTATATAACAAATAAACACAGTCTATTATGTCACATGCGTAGTGAACAATGTAAAAAACAGAGCTATTCAGGACATTATGGCAACGTTCCAAATAAATATGCTGAATAAAGCAGATATTGCACATCGATACTATTGGTATACGTTATAATAAATCACAAAACGTATATATTGATTTTGATTGATATGATATATTACATCTACATTAGCAAAACTTCAATTTAACTACCAAACTGTAATAATAACATATTTATTAAATTAAGGCGTTCAGTCATAACTAGTGGGGGTTTACAGATACATGGGGGCAAGAAATAAGTCGCGGGCGAATAAATTTAATAAGGTTTTAATTTCGTCTTAAGGGTGAACCTACGTCTCCTGCCTTGTTTGGAAAGTTATTAGAGGTCGCAAATCTTGTATTGACGCGCAAACGCAAAAAGAACCTATGATAATTATCTAGCTGTTATGTGACAGTAAAATAAATTACAAGCGTATAAGGCTTAACAAGTTTGTGACATGCCTGCCCGGACCGTGTCATTCATGCCTGTGGGTAATTTAACTAATGTTGCAAAGTTCCTCAGAAAAAAAGTTGTTTGCGTTCCATTCCCCGCTCGGCCCTACTCAGTGGACTTTTCATTTCGTAACGCTCGCAAATAACGCGTTGAAACTTCTGGATTAAAGCAACTAGATGTGAAATATTAAGCCTGTGGCCAGCGAGTGCTCGGTGCTCTATCACCTGACCCAGATGTGAATTTGTGAAAAGTTTTATTTTGTGGCAGCAACTGGCTAATTTGTTTTTGGCCACGTAGAACGGAACGCGAGATTGTAGCTGCGTTGCCGCTTTATTTGCTGAGTTGAAAATAGAGTTTTCTTTTGATTTCATTCCTCATTTTGTAGCTAAATCACTAGAAATAAGTTGGATGTGGATGATCTCAAGTTGTTAAGCGAGATTGTTAAAGTTTCACTTTTGATTCTATATGTGTTAGACACGAAATACGAGTTCTAATATCACAACTACAACCAGTTATTTTGTTTAAACAATGACGATTTGAAACATGAATGAATGAATGAATGAATAAACTCTTTATTGCAGACACACAAACATCAAATATACAGGAAAAAATCTTACATCTAGTGCCACAAGTGGCGGCATTATCGCTAAAAGCGATCTCTTCCAGGCAACCTTAGGATGGAGATAATTTGCAAAATAAATATAGTACAGGACGGGGTATACAATAAAGAATATAAAAATGTGTAAGACTAAAAATAAACGATTAACAGCAGAAGAGAGAGAAAAAACAAAAAATAAATAAATACAGACAGCAGAAAACAGACGATCTTTGCTCAGATAGTAGCTAAATAGAACTTCTCCACCTTATTTTAAAAAATAGCGAGTGATGATGCTTTTTTAATTTCTGTAGGTAAGGCGTTCCAGAGCATAACTGATTGAACAGCAAAAGAGTTTTTGAAAAAAGTTTTACAGCGAGTTTGGAATTTTGAGAGCAAGATTTTCCGATGACCGAAGAACAACCGAAGAACATTTCAATCTCTAAGGGCAAATTTCGTCCATTACACGCAAAATTAAATGTATGGCTGCTAACACCAAAATGTAGGTACTTGCTTAATACGAATATCTTCCCGAAACTGTAAAAGTCAACGTGCACCGTTTTAATAACACTTCCCAAATAAGTAGTGATAAACACACACAAACTATAAAATTCTATTCCATTCTCATCCCAGCTTCCATTCACACCGCACGCGTGTGATCCTGTCCCCCCGGAAGGTTCCAATGATGAATTCATTTGCTCCCCGGCTCCGAACGCCCGGGGACGCCTGCCGGTGTGAACTCCATCTGATAACCTAATTATAGCGGTAAATTCGACCGTAATCATTGACAAATAGAGCCAGTGAAATATTGGTGTTAGATAGGAGTATGAGTAGATGAATGATTTTTTTTTGGCGTTTGCGGATGTTTTAGAACAGCATGAGGCGTTGGCATCTGTCAATATCTATTCCTCCGTAAATAAAACGCGTGTTCAATAACTAGTAAAACTATTATTTACTTAACCAAAATTGGGAACACTTTATCTATATGTTTAATATTGTAAATTAGTCAAAATTGCGTAAACAAGTAAATGGGTACACCTAGATAGAAACATTTTGTAGCGATAAGAAAATGATACTCTTTACCCCGACCGACCTGTGACACTCTAAAACGGCTTACCTACTAAGATGATATAGAAATCCTAAGTGAATTGTTCAACTTCCGATACTGCATCTAAGTGCAACCCGCAGTAACTACTATTCAAACTGTGGCTCTACAAGTATCCTATGTTAGGAATAAAATATCGAATTCGATAGTAAAGATAAACTACACGAAAAATCGCTCCCGATAGTGAAATGTAGTCTTGCAGACTAAGGCGAGTACGGCGCCATTGGTAGTAATAGCAAGATATCCAACGCTAGTGTCTGGTCTGCTCTACACTGCAAATGGCTGAATACACTTGGGTTTGTGTAAATGCATAGATTTGAATCTAAACGAACGGCTTGGGAATTGTAGAGGTTATCTAGTAAACGCTGAATCTACTTTGAATTAGTGTTAATAATAATGTGTACCTACCATTAGAAAATTGTGTTACGGATTTTGTTGTAAGATTTTATTATGTAGTACGTGTATAATGATTTGTATATATACCTATTGATATAGTCAAAAACGACGGAACGAAAACGACTACCTAATGAAAGATTTTACAGAGTCCATATTATCCTAACATCACAATCCTTTTCCAAATAACACAGATTTATTGGTTTTCGAGATAATTAATTAAAAGAGTTGGTATATCACGAACGATTCGAATTGTTTTAATAAAAAGCAAACTAATAATTTTGAATATAAATCGTACCTATATCGGGACTATTATATTGATTGGTGGACGAGTAGGTAAGTGGCAATTTCGTAAAACGTCAATGTTGCACCAAGCTAAAATTGAAAATGTGAATCTATACGTACAGACCATTGGCGTTAAAATATGCGCAAATTAAACACAAAATATCGTGAGAATACAAAAAAAACATAATTAATTATCAGCGTCGATTCTTAGTAGTGCCTGAATGTTTTCTAACTGTAGATGTTCGAAGGTACAAATTAGATCTTGTTAAGATTGCATCTCGATTGTTTGAAACAAGTGGCCCCCTTGAACTTTTAATCGCAATTTTACAAATAAGTTAGCAGTTTTATTGTGTTCTGTCTATACATAGTATTATGAACTCTATTTCATGTAGTTTAAGTTTGTAATGCAATGCCACGATAGTTTTGCATATTTCTCAAGCATGGACTTAATTCACAATACATGTTTGAACAGCAGACCACCTCTCATTATTGGCCGTTGGCGGAACTCAAGTTGCGTAGTCGATAATCATATAATTTTAAGGCAAATGTTGGAACAAATATTTGATGGACAAATATATCACTAACATTATCGCTAACGTTTTTAGTCAAGATAAATAATTATAATCTTATAACTTCTTCTACATAAAGGTAGAGTTTCCCATCCTGATGTAAGTTTGTGAGTCGAAAACCACCAAATTTAACAAGAAATTTTGTAACTAGTATTATTTTATTATTATAAGTAAGTATTATATAATTAACTCTTACTATTATTTAATTTAATTACATTTTAACAAAAAAATCCCAAGAGTTTATATCAAATATCAAGATCATATCGAAGAAACTTAAAAAACTTGCCAAAGTTTACGATCAACATTGGCTCCAACTTCATATTATTCTTAAAGTCCATCTGTCCATTATCACAACCAATATACCAACACACAACCTCAGACAGGCCGGTGCAGTGCTTCATTGCATCACACAGTAATAAGTCCACACGATGCTCTTGGGCAATGCGTTTAATCATACGAGTAAGTACGTTAAGATTTGCTTCGCAAGCGTTGATTGCGCGGCTCGATACGGCGACAAGATCATTATGCGGCTTTGTCTGACAGCTGTCAGTTTCACACATGCCTCCGATTCAGTGAACACAGAAACACATGAATATGCAATGCTGTGTAGTGGTGATAAGGCAGTCACAACAGGATACATAGACTGATTTGAAATTCTTGACAAGTGGTATACCTAGTTACTGTTGTTTTGAAATAAGGTAGATTTAAACTTTGCTTTCTTGTATACAATTTTTAAATTATAACATAAGTATTTTCTAAATATCCCGTGCCACTATTGTATTAGTAAAGAATATGGTATTTATTCGAAATGTATATTATTTTCAGCAAAATGGGTTGTCGACATGACACAGGACCGAGGCAGATTGTATGAAAAGGTTAACCCAACAATGGGATCAACACTTATAAATAGATGTGCTATTTAATTTTATCAGTGTTAAATCTGGGCTATATTCTGTATTATGTAACGCATAAGTCTAGTCATGCTTTAGGGATAGGCTTATATCAGGATTATGAAACAATAGCGTAATGATAGAACCAATCGCTTTCGGAATTGAATCGCCTTCGGAGCTAGAGCCCTTAGAGGTAGAAGTTAGAGCAGCTAATGGTGCAGGTGGTCTTCATTAGCATTACAAATTCAATTAACCAAAACACCAGAAACACTTCCATTAGCCAGGCCAGACCCGCTGAACAACTCACTCGCCCATTAATTTGTTTCTTGATTTTGTTAGTTTTGCGCTACATTTCCCAGATTTATTTCCTTGTCTTTAACTCCAAGATTTTTGCGTTCTAATCTAAACTAATAGCCTTTGTCTTAACGTTTACTTTTGTTCTTGTTATTATGAATTTCGCAATTGCAAATATTGCGTTGAATAGGCGCCATTTTGTTTACGATTATTCAATGTATCATACTGTAGTTGGTAGCAAGGCGTTAATGATGCTAATTTATCAAATTTCGTATTGATAATATAATCATTAAATTGTTATGTGTTAATCGTATTTAGACAACAGTGCATGGACTGCAAGTATTTAATGCAAATGTTTTGCATATATTAAGTAATATCTAATTACTGATAACGTAAGTGAGGATTAGGATAGGCGCGTAGATATGATAGATTAAAGTAGCTTTCACTGTTAAGTATGCGTATATTTGAAGAATACACTATATTATGGTTGAAGATTTTATCTCAACAAATCATTTAAAACTTGTATCGACCTACTAGTTGGTCTTCTCTTCCCTGAGCCACCTCTTCATCTCAATTTGGCGCTTAAAATTAGAAGTGCTAACCTGTGAAACAAACAGTATTCATCCAAATAGAAGCCTCCATTGTATAGTATATTGATTAATTATAGTAGTGAAAATAGTTTCATAAAGTCAAAGCATTGTCGATGTTACCGTTGATCAGTTATTGCAGAGGGACAGCGTCATACCAGTACATTGATATGAAAGAAACGCAATTTACATAAGTATTTATTATTGATTATTATTCGTATGATACCATTACTCTTCACAGGTGGTTCTAATTTACATTATTTTTATGGCTTCAGCAGTTCTTTTTGCGTCTTGCGTCGAAGTAGTTAGCCTCGAACTAAATACTAATCCGTAACTTTGGTAATAGAAGATTGCTTAGAGACACTTCAGTATTTACCAATTAAACTTGTTAATTTAATGTTCTATGTGTTCTACTTAAAACTTGATTATGATGGAACAACTTATTATAAACTGTGCGTACAATTTGCCTTCTTTGAGCAGCATCAGCATGTTTTAAAATACTCGTTATTAATCACATCAAATTTAATGCACATCGTTTAATACTTTAATTTCAATCTACAGTAATTTGATTAAGTTTTGATAAGGCGTATGCCATAAACATGCCTACTTGTACTAAATATTTAACATAAAGAAGATCTTCCTCTTAGTTTTCCGTGTTCGAAAAATGTAGCACGTTGACACAGATTCTTTGATGGAAATCGATTTGAACTTGTTTATAGGATAATTTGAAAAGAAACCATGAAGTATGGTGTAACCACAGCAAATGTGGCTTCAGGATACCCTGACAAAATTATGACTCTAGCAGTTTGAAAAAAGTATGATTCTATTTTTGAATATAATACGTTCCAAAATTACTACCAAGTAGAAGCATAAGACTAAAGTTTAGCAATTCGTTTCTAGAGATTAAATAAAAAAATGCTAAATATTCCCTGTTTTTGTGATTTAAAGAAATCACTAAGTTATCGTTATATCTCGTTGCGCAAGATAATTAGTATCCGGTAAGTTTAGAGTGTACTCGTACAGATCGATAAATTGTATGGTAATGCAATATGGCTTCTACCATTGTTTACACGTAGTGAAAGTAGGTGAAAGGGAAAGGGTTACTATCGTACAACGTATCGTTTTAATATATGTACCTACCTTATTTCTTTCGACAACTTTACAAGAATTTGCATGTCCGATTCAACTCGACTCTATATTTTTTCTCGCGCGTTGTTTGTATTCAATACTATTCGCATACAGATCGTAGTTTTAAAATTATCCGGACGAAATTAGGTATACCGTCTAATTTTTTTATACGTCTGGAATTTCTGGATTTAGGTATATATCAACTCTGTCATAGTCAACAGTCTACTTCTTTACGTCTCGCACAGCGTCCAGTCACATAATATCAGCCAAAAGCCTAGTTTCCTAAAATTAATTACCTCTTAAGTCTAATAAGCTCTAGGACGATACTCATCTATTCTACAAAACCGTCATAGTGTTCAAAGGCAGAGTAAATGTTACGGTAGCTTTACGTTTGTTTTTCAAAGGTAGTGCATCGGTATCGCCAATATTGAATTAAAAAGAACATATAGGTAAACAAAAATAAATATACGTCTATTTCAGAAGACTATATTTTCGTACTGCTTGGCGTAGAAACTTTTGGTACATGGGGTCCTAGCACCAAGAGTTTCTTAAAATGCACTAAACTCATCGATGCCACTGGTGACAAGAGAGCTGGCTCATTCCTTGCTCAAATAATTTCTGTGGCAATTCAACGCGGCAATGCAGCCAGCGTTCTTGGGACTTTGCCACAGGGACATTATTTATTTACAGACTTTTAATCTTTTTTTTTACAGTTATGTTCTTTTTAGGTTACTTTGTATATAGTTTAGTAAGAGTGTTTTAGATTAGTGTTAGTGATTCCTGTTTTATTTTAATTATATTATTGAAAAATCTTTTAAAATTAATATACTTACGTATAAACAAAAAATGTTTATAAAGAATAAGAAGAAGATTTTTGGAATAGATCTTTATAAATAAATATGGACAACATAATATCCTACGTAAATAGATTGACATACCTAACTGCGGCCCCTCACTGAGCTCAAAGCCCTTGTTGAAAGTATAAGCCAAGACATACGAATTTTCTTTAGTATTCCCATAAAGTGTAAAATTACCTAAATGTAATGTCAGGTTTAACGCCCCATTCTCTCAACTAAGCCTACACTGACTACTGCCAACAAAAACAGTTAGCATAACTAAGTATTTTGCAGTAATAACCTTATTATCTAGCAATAATTTAGTCTGTGCCATAACTTGAAGTTGTTAAACAATAGATTAGCAGTTCCACTACCTTATACCAACTTTAGACCAGTTTTAGAACCTATTTCTGCTATCTGGGGACAAATTGTCGAGATATTTTACAATAGTCATACAGGGATATACGTTAAAGTGTGTAAAGTAGAATGGAGTAGCAATTTAAGAGGGGCACCATTTACCGGCCGTTCAATAATATTTGGAAAGTTGTTAGGGAAAAGCTGGCTACAACCGTAAATAAGACAAAATAAAAAAAAGTTGAAAAACTACTACGGTTGGCAGCAGTTAGCAGAACTACTTAGGTCTAATTACATAAAATTCAACAGTATATAAGAGGTGTTAGGCAAGACAACGTCTTTTCAAATTATGAGACTCTTATGCAATAGCCCTGTAGAAGTGAAATATTTGGCCAAGAATAATGGGTGCTTTGAATAATTTGATCACTCAATAATTGGCGCGATTATTACTCATTAAATAATAGTCATAATTCAAGAGACAATGTAAGCGAGTGGCAGACAGAATAGTAAATTACAGGCTTTCTGGGATTGCGCCAATGCGGTGGGCGCAGAATTGAATTAGAAGTGGTTAGTTCAAAAATACCCGACAGCAAATAATTTTGACTACTATACTTCAACAAGCGAAACTTCAGGATGCTACTAGTTATTACCAGTATAGCCTATGACTATCTGTACATAAATATGAATCCAATGAACCCTCGCACATCGCATTCGGTCTACTGGTTTAGGTATGCTACGGATGGTTTGTATACATAAATACAAATTTACAATGATACAAATACACAAACATATACTAGAAAAATATTACTCTCCTTTCGGACATTCGGATAAAAATTAAGTTAACTATGTAGTTTGATATCTTAGAAATGGTTTTGGCAAAGTACGGTGTAATTACATTTGTAGTATAGCATATAGTAGTAAGTACTACGGGGTAAGAGATTGAGTATTCAGTTTTTCGGCACTTTTGACACACAAAATGCTGATCGACAGCCGCTACCCAGATCACAACGGCAATGATCAGCTACTTACCACTGACGAGATGACAACTCAAGAGTACAAATAATGATTGTCGTTTTACAATTTTTAATAGAGCCAATATTAAAGTTTCCATACATTTACGATTAAATATCACGCTTTAAATTTTTTTATATTGCTTCTAAATGCTGTAAAATATCGGAAACTTTAAATTTAACTTTATGAAGTTATAAGTAATTACTTATAACTTCATTAGTTTGCACCGACCATATGCTCGCGATTTTTCAACAATCCCTTAGTTAATTAAACTCAATAAAACTTAAAATTATATTGGCTCAAACTTCTTTCCTATAAAATTTAGAAACAGAGTAGGTAGTGTTTCATCCGACGATACAAAATTTATAAAAATCGCAGATTGCGCTCAGTCTGATACCATTACATCGCTCTGTATAAAAGTATTCATTTGAAAGATTTACCTAATATTATCAAAAACGTTACCGTATCTACATTATATGAGAACAAGTCAAGACAAGGGCCGCGTAACAAAAACCTACTTTCACGGGATGGTGAAAGTACGGCTTACGATACACCGATGATACAACTCCCGTAATAGGTCAGATTAAGACCTTACAGAATGCATGACTAGTAGTACTCAACCAGCTGTGCAACTCAAACGTAAAACATCAGAACCAGGTAGAGTCAGTAATCGCCGGACAACTGTTATAGGTAATAAATTTCAAAGTTTGTCATTTTTATGTGGGTATGCTAGACTAAAGTAGCATAAGTATGAAATACTAAATAACAAAGATTATATAGAAAAAAATTAAGGATTATTTTTATTTATATATATTTTGATAAAGACTATTATGTAATTATTAATTTCAATCTCTTGACCTTGACAGCTTATGACTGAAATAAATATAACCACATCCTAATATTATTTAATTAGATGATTGGACAAGATATTAAACTGCAAGAAGTTCATAAACTCATGAGTGTATCGGTAAAAATACCGTTCTTAAAAGTAATACGAATCTATTTAGCATAGGAAGTGATACTTTCATTATTTTTACTACTTTCCCACGCAAACCCAATACGTGAACTAGCGGAAAACATACATAAGTAAGTACTGGATCTGGTACAGATGCAAGCTTTTTATTTTATTTATATACCAGCTTTTTTTAGCTTTTTTATGGACGTTAGTTTGTCCGGGAAAAATCTATGGTACTCTCCGGAAGTCGAACAATTTCTATGTAAAAACAAAACGATAAACCAAACCAACAAACACTTTCAAGTTTATAATATGTGTGTGGGGTGTTTATCAAAAGAAATATTTCATTTTTCCTTACGAAACCTAACTAGTTTTTCACAAACTGGTCTCACCACACGAAGTCGAGTAGTAAGATCATAATGAAGATACAGAGTACTACATGCCTACATGAAAACACTAAACACAAATAAATCTGAACATTAATGACACAAACAAAACTGAAGTAGCCTCTCTTGTCCCAAACTTTAGTACTTGGGTAATAAAAAGTTTTAATTTACGCGGCACTCCTTTTACTTCCCCCAGGGAGAGAGAGGGGGGAGGGGTCATTACACAGGTGCAGAATGGAGCCAGCACTAGGCTTTCATTAGAGGGAAGTGCGGAGAGTGTATTATTCACCGTTTTATGGAGGTTTTGAAGAGCGAACTTTAATACAGTGTTGTCGAACTTGGTAGGGGAAAGGACAAAGTTGCTCATGGTATGGAAAGTAGAGGAGTATATCATAATTTAACCGGTGATGGTGTGTTGAGATTAAGAACATTATCATACCACCTAACACAGTTATGAAACTAGTGCCGGAGCAGGTGGCTTTGTTTACAAAAAAAAATTATACAATCTTTGTTTCGACGATTCATAGAACTAAAGGTCTAGAATGGGCGTAAGGCTCGTCTTGTCCTTGGAGTATGTAGAAATTTCGTCAAGCTCAAAGTATTTGACATCTCGAGGACAGTCTTTTAAACTGCCCATTTACAGCAAAAATATAACTACCTTGTAAGTTTTTGCGCAAATTTTCAATATTGCTAATATATGTATACCTAATTAATACCTACACTTGTATCGTAATTATCTTTTGTGTAACATGACTAGTCAAAAATAAACTTATTATTAGGATTTCGAAAACCACATCATAATAAAGAAGCTGTTAATAATTTATCTCATTTCTCAGCAGAATTACACGATATGTCGTTTAATTTGCTCATCAATTAAGAAAATACTCGTGTACGGTCGAGAATGGCAGCAGGGACAAAATACTCAAAAAAGATTTTATATTAAATAATAATTCTTACTCTAAAATACAGAACCCTAATAAACGTGCCTTGCCAAGCTTCTTATAGTCATGTTTTTACAACAATATCGTGACAAGACAAGAAATCTCATTCAAAGAGAATGACATCAATCACTATAACCACCATATAAGGTTCAACACACTGTTTAATACTGACAAAACCAAATCCAGTAAAAAAAGTTAATATCATCTGACATTTAATTGGCATGTGTCGCTTTTCAAGGTTACAGACCAAACGACGCTCATAGTTTCAAAATATATTTATGGCTAGTCGAAACCATTGATTAGATTTTTATATCGAATCGAATCGTTTACCACATGTGCGTAGAAGTAATTGAATTATTGCTGTGCACTTTTGCAATCAAAATAAGCATGAGTTCTTTGCTATAAATGAAACAGTGTGCAGTAAGTACTATTGCCTAGGTTAAACTAATGATAATGATGATGAAACTCTATTATTATATTAGCTAATAAAATATAGAGTAAAAAATAAGTAAATAAAACACTAAGTAAAATATAGAACAATAGAAAGAAAATCGAAAACAGTTCTTCGATATAAAAAGACAAACGAACGAATAATTACGTCAATTTCTTAACTAAGTGCTGGTTTAACGCGGACGGAAGTCGCGGGTAATACTTAGCTAATAGATTATAGAACTAAAAAGATGTTTACTCGTATATATAAAAAAAACACCTGAACCCAAAAGCAATCTAGGAATATCTGGAGACTGATTCTAGCAACATTAATGTAGATTCACGTCTTGATAATAGCCTCTGAACTCGCCAACCACTTGAGTGAATTCCGTGGGAGAATTACATCATTTGTTGTCGTTATGTCATTTCTGCGTGAATGGTGCAAATTATACACCAAAACTAGGCGTGTAATAACTTCCTGCTATGAACTGTTACAACAATACGCTGCTAAATTGTTCAAATATCAACATTGCAAAAGCAAGGTTATACTCATAATTTTAGCGAAAAAGTGATTAGCAGACGTTACCACATCCCTTAACATACGAGTAATTATAAATGCGAATGTGTTTGATGGTTTGTGAGATTGTTGTTTTGTTTATCCTTCTTCATCTCAGCAACTGAGTTACGGGTCCACCAAATTTTTTGCACAGATATCATTTGTGTTATGGAAAATGCGAGCGACGCTGCTGGCAAAAGCTAAAGTTGTTTATAACACGAAATATAAAAGCGATTAAGTGACTATCGATATATTAGTTTGTAAAAGCATCCTACGGCTATATTTAAATGTTACCATACCATGCTTTAAGTGGAGGTAGAGCGATTAAAAAAATGGTAGTAGAAATAAAAAAAACCGTCCAAAATCTGTACAATATTAATAAAAAGTGGCAACACAGGAAAAAATGATTTGTTGTATAAATAATATGTGTTGGAACCACCCTAAAATATTCATTTTTTTATTTTGATTAATTCTTTATTTGATTTGATATATATAATAACATACAACTAATTATTCTGTACATATTTCAAGCGTGTACCTGTTGTTCTTATTAATATTGAGCCAAAATGCTGCAAATAATCACGTACATCGTCTGTGAATATTTCAACTGCCTAGCTATCACGGGCTGTGGGATCTAATATTGTTATAACTAGCTTCCTCATATCCTAATCGAAGTGAACCTTGCGCCTGAAGTGGGAACTCGAATAACAACACAGGGATACGAATGATTTATTGATAAACTTAAACTAGACTAAACTAAGTACTTAATTCGTGTACCTATAACTAACTTAAGGATTACGCCTAATGTACCTGTCTATTGACCCAGAGGCGATTGAAGACATTCTACACATTTTAATTGAATGTCCTGTACACGAAAATCTTAGATACGATTTAGAGCACAGCACAGGCCTGCGGAAAACCTGAACGAGTTGTTAACATCTAAGGCCAAAACTTTTCTGAACTACTGTACTAAAATTTTTAATATTGTTAATACTAGGAATAAAAGTACATAAATAAATTTGTGCTAAATTGTATATTAAATTATATTAATATTAGTACTAAGTTTAAAAAACATAATAATGTAATTAGCGTAATAGTATATGCAGTTTAGTTTAGAAATTAAGGCATTAAATATAAATCTAGCATGTGGCAATATAAATAGGATAAAACATTGTGTAGTAGTGGGAAAAATAAGCTTACAAAATATTGATATTAGTAAATAAGGTAGAAATAGGTAAAGAAATGTAACCCACCTTGTCTTAATCCTGGAACAGTATCCGGGAACTAGCTCAAGGGATCGGCCTAACGCCGGGACAGTAAAAAAAAACTATCACGGTTTATGAGATAGCCCTGTGACCTTCTGGTAGGTCAGAACCTAAAAAACAAAACACTTTATGCCGCAACTTTTCTTTTAGAATTACTATACTATACGAGCTATATAAAGTGATTTCATTGCTTAATATTATACGTGTTTTCATCAGTCTACGCGAGTCGTAACATTTCTCCTGTTAAAGATTTGGAACACAATCCGAACATTTCGCCCTCTTAACCAGCGCTCGATAAGACAAAGTTTACAACTGATTTAAATGCTTGATTAGGGCTTTTAATTAAACACTAGAATTGGGTTACAATTAACAAGATTCCGTCCAACTAGTCCCCGGAACTTTATCAATGAGGCTGTTTTAAACAATTTAAACAACTCAACTATTAGATTTTACAGGGTTTTTGGTTAAGAGTTTACTAAGCAAAAAGGAGGTCACTGATAGCACACATCTTAGCGAATTACTTTTCGAAACGGGACCAGCCCGGTCCCGTTTCGAAGAGTGAAGTAATTCAAGAAAAATAATCAATTGTTGTATAGAAAAGCCTTAATTAGCTGCCGACATATAGTACGAAATGTTGATGTTTTTGCTATAAATAGGAGTTGGTCCCATTCTGAATGCCAATTGTCCTTATAAATGCAATGATCTCTTTTCCTGTATCCAATCTAGCTGCAGATTCAGAAACGAGAATATTTTTAACTATCTTATAAGTATCTAATAAAGGTTATTATTATACCATTACAATAGGCAAATAATAATTAATCTACCAACTTATGATTATTCACAAAAGAAAGTTGTCTAACACCCATAGCCTAACAGTAGTAATTTACCGGTGTGAAGTTGGCAGCCAAACTCAGCGGCCATATAATGCGACCAAATTAAGGAGGAAATTTTGTGAAGTTAGCGGCCAACAATATTCTAGTCTACTGGGATACTAAGCTTGTTCTTGTTATAGCTAATCAGGCTTAAACAAGTCTAATACTGCTCTACAAAACAAGGAGTAACGAAATACCGTGAAAATAAAAAAAAAAAATTTTTCAATCAATTTGAAAAAAAAAACAGTTGTACCTTGGACGGCTGTTTTGGACTAACTCCGTATGTCAAAAAAAAGCTTGTATTTCATGCTATATACTTGTGAAATTTCAACGCGGCAGTCGTACTGTAAGTAGTAGAAAAAAAATATTCTTATCTACCATTTTCAAATTTGAAAAAAATAACAAATGTACCTTGGACGGCTGTTTTGGAATAACGCGGTATGTCACAAGAAAGCTTGTATTTCATGCTATATACCTGTGGAATTTCAACACGGCAGTCGTACTGTAAGTAGTAGAAAAAAAAATTCTTTTCTACCATTTTCAAATTTGAAAAAAAAAAACAAATGTACCTTGGACGGCTGTTTTGGACTAACTCCGTATGTCAAAAAAAAGCTTGTATTTCATGCTATATACCTGTGAAATTTCAACGCGGCAGTCGTACTGTAAGTAGTAGAAAAAAAATATTCTTTTCTACCATTTTCAAATTAGAAAAAAAAAAAACAAATGTACCTTGGACGGCTGTTTTGGAATAACGCGGTATGTCAAAAGAAAGCTTGTATTTTATGCTATATACCTGTGAAATTTCAACGCGGCAGTCGTACTGTAAGTAGTAGAAAAAAATTATACTTTTCTACCATTTTCAAATTAGAAAAAAAAAGACAAATGTACCTTGGACGGCTGTTTTGGACTTACTTCGTATGTCAAAAGAAAGCTTGTATTTTATGCTATATACTTGTGAAATTTCAACGCGGCAGTCGTACTGTAAATAGTAAAAAAAAAATATTCTTTTCTACCATTTTCAAATTTGAAAAAAAAAACAAATGTACCTTGGACGGCTGTTTTGGACTTACTTCGTATCTCAAAAGAAAGCTTGTATTCCATGCTATATACTTGTGAAGTTTCAACGCGGCAGTCGTACTGTAAGCAGTAGAAAAAAAATATTCTTTTCTACCATTTTCAAATTTGAAAAAAAATAACAAATGTACTTTGGACATCTGTTTTGGACTAACGCGGTATGTCAAAAGAAAGCTTGTATTTCATGCTATATATTTGTGAAATTTCAACGCGGCAGTCGTACTGTAAGTAGTAGAAAACAAATATTCTTTTCTACCATTTTCTTCTTCGTATGTCAAAAGAAAGCTTGTATTCTATGCTATATACCTGTGAAATTTCAACGCGGCAGTCGTACTGTAAGTAGTAGAAAAAAAATATACTTTTCTACCATTTTCAAATTAGAACAAAATAAAACAAATGTACCTTGGACGGCTGTTTTGGAATAACAAGGTATGTCAAAAAAATAGCTTGTATTTCATTCTATATACCTGTGAAATTTCAACACGGCAGTCGTACTGTAAGTAGTAGAAAAAAAATATTCTTTTCTACCATTTTCAAATTTGAAAAAAAAAACAAATGTACCTTGGACGGCAGTTTTGGACTTACTTCGTATGTCAAAAGAAAGCTTGTATTTCATGCTATATACCTGTGAAATTTCAACGCGGCAGTCGTACTGTAAGTAGTAGAAAAAAAATATTCTTTTCTACCATTAACAAATTAGAACAAAAAAAAACAAATGTACCTTGGACGGCTGTTTTGGACTAACTCCGTATGTCAAAAGAAAGCTTGTATTTCGTGCTATATACCTGTGAAATTTCAACGCGGCAGTCGTACTGTAAGTAGTAGAAAAAAAATAATTCTTTTCTACCATTTTCAAATTTGAAAAAAAATTAACAAATGTACTTTGGACATCTGTTTTGGACTAACGCGGTATGTCAAAAGAAAGCTTGTATTTCATGCTATATATTTGTGAAATTTCAACGCGGCAGTCGTACTGTAAGTAGTAGAAAAAAAAATTCTTTTCTACCATTTTCAAATTTGAAAAAAAAATAACAAATATACCTTGGACGGCTGTTTTGGACTAACGCGGTATGTCAAAAGAAAGCTTGTATTTCATGCTATATACCTGTGAAATTTCAACGCGGCAGTCGTACTGTAAGTAGTAGAAAAAAAATAATTCTTTTCTACCATTTTCAAATTTGAAAAAAAAAAAAACAAATGTACTTTGGACATCTGTTTTGGACTAACGCGGTATGTCAAAAGAAAGCTTGTATTTCATGCTATATATTTGTGAAATTTCAACGCGGCAGTCGTACTGTAAGTAGTAGAAAAAAAATATTCTTTTCTACCATTTTCTTCTTCGTATGTCAAAAGAAAGCTTGTATTCCATGCTATATACCTGTGAAATTTCAACGCGGAGGTCGTACTGTAAGTAGTAGAAAAAAAATATACTTTTCTACCATTTTCAAATTAGAACAAAAAAAACAAATGTACCTTGGACGGCTGTTTTGGAATAACGCGGTATGTCAAAAAAAAAGCTTGTATTTCATTCTATATACCTGTGAAATTTCAACACGGCAGTCGTACTGTAAGTAGTAGAAAAAAAATATTTTTTTCTACCATTTTCAAATTTGAAAAAAAAAACAAATGTACCTTGGACGGCTGTTTTGGACTTACTTCGTATGTCAAAAGAAAGCTAGTATTCCATGCTATATACCTGTGAAATTTCAACGCGGCAGTCGTACTGTAAGTAGTAGAAAAAAAATATACTTTTCTACCATTTTCAAATTAGAACAAAAAAAACAAATGTACCTTGGACGGCTGTTTTGGAATAACGCGGTATGTCAAAAAAAAAGCTTGTATTTCATTCTATATACCTGTGAAATTTCAACACGGCAGACGTACTGTAAGTAGTAGAAAAAAAATATTCTTTTCTACCATTTTCAAATTTGAAAAAAAACGTACAAATGTACTTTGGATATCTGTTTTGGACTAAGGCGGTATGTCAAAAGAAAGCTTGTATTTCATGCTATACATTTGTGAAATTTACGACTATACAACTACGAAATAGTACGACTGCCGCGTTGAAATTTCACAGGTATATAGCATGATATACAAGCTTTCTTTTGACATACGAAGTAAGTCCAAAACAGCCGTCCAAGGTACATTTGTTTTTTTTTTCTAATTTGAAAATGGTAGAAAAGTATATTTTTTTTCTACTACTTACAGTACGACTGCCGCGTTGAAATTTCACAAATACATAGCATGAAATACAAGCTTCCTTGTGACATACCGCGTTATTCCAAAACAGCCGTCCAAGGTACATTTGTTATTTTTTTCAAATTTGAAAATGGTAGAAAAGAATATTTTTTTTCTACTACTTACAGTACGACTGCCGCGTTGAAATTTCACAGGTATATAGCATGGAATACAAGCTTTCTTTTGACATACGAAATAAGTCCAAAACAGCCGTCCAAAGTACATTTGTTTTTTTTTTCAAATTTGAAAATGGTAGTAAAGAATATTTTTTTTCTACTACTTACAGTACGACTGCCGTGTTGAAATTTTACAGGTATATAGAATGAAATACAAGCTTTTTTTTGACATACCGCGTTATTCCAAAACAGCCGTCCAAGGTACATTTGTTTTTTTTGTTCTAATTTGAAAATGGTAGAAAAGTATTTTTTTTTTCTACTTCTTACAGTACGACTGCCGCGTTGAAATTTCACAAATATATAGCATGAAATACAAGCTTTCTTTTGACATACCGCGTTAGTCCAAAACAGATGTCCAAAGTACATTTGTTATTTTTTTTTCAAATTTGAAAATGGTAGAAATGAATTATTTTTTTTCTACTACTTACAGTACGACTGCCGCGTTGAAATTTCACAGGTATATAGAATGAAATACAAGCTTTCTTGTGACATACCGCGTTATACAAAAACAGCCGTCCAAGGTACATTTGTTATTTTTTTCAAATTTGAAAATGGTAGATAAGAATATTTTTTTTCTACTACTTACAGTACGACTGCCGCGTTGAAATTTCACAAGTATATAGCATGGAATACAAGCTTTCTTTTGACATATCGCCTTAGTCCAAAACAGCCGTCCAAGGTACATTTGTTTTTTTTGTTCTAATTTGAAAATGGTAGAAAAGTATATTTTTTTTCTACTACTTACAGTACGACTGCCGCGTTGAAATTTCACAAGTGTATAGCATGAAATACAAGCTTTCTTTTGACATACCGCGTTATTCCAAAACAGCCGTCCAAGGTACATTTGTTTTTTTTGTTCTAATTTGAAAATGGTAGAAAAGTATATTTTTTTTCTACTACTTACAGTACGACTGCCGCGTTGAAATTTCACAGGTATATAGCATGAAATACAAGCTTTCTTTTGACATACCGCCTTAGTCCAAAACAGCCGTCCAAGGTACATTTGTTTTTTTTGTTCTAATTTGAAAATGGTAGAAAAGTATATTTTTTTTCTACTACTTACAGTACGACTGCCGCGTTGAAATTTCACAAATATATAGCATGAAATACAAGCTTAATTTTGACATACCGCGTTAGTCCAAAACAGATGTCCAAAGTACATTTGTAATTTTTTTTTCAAATTTGAAAATGGTAGAAAAGAATTTTTTTTTTCTACTTCTTACAGTACGACTGCCGCGTTGAAATTTCACAAATATATAGCATGAAATACAAGCTTTCTTTTGACATACCGCGTTAGTCCAAAAAAGATGTCCAAAGTACATTTGTTATTTTTTTTTCAAATTTGAAAATGGTAGAAAAGAATATTTTTTTTCTACTACTTACAGTACGACTGCCGCGTTGAAATTTCACAAATGTATAGCATGAAATACAAGCTTTCTTTTGACATACCGCGTTAGTCCAAAACAGATGTCCAAAGTACATTTGTAATTTTTTTTTCAAATTTGAAAATGGTAGAAAAGAATATTTTTTTTCTACTTCTTACAGTACGACTGCCGCGTTGAAATTTCACAGGTATATAGCATGGAATACAAGCTTTCTTTTGACATACGAAGTAAGTCCAAAACAGCCGTCCAAGGTACATTTGTTTTTTTTTTCTAATTTGAAAATGGTAGAAAAGTATATTTTTTTTCTACTACTTACAGTACGACTGCCGCGTTGAAATTTCACAAGTATATAGCATGAAATACAAGCTTATTTTTGACATACCGCCTTAGTCCAAAACAGCCGTCCAAGGTACATTTGTTTTTTTTTTTCAAATTTGAAAATGGTAGAAAAGAATTTTTTTTTTCTACTACTTACAGTACGACTGCCGCGTTGAAATTTCACAAATATATAGCATGAAATACAAGCTTTCTTTTGTCATACCGCCTTAGTCCAAAACAGATGTCCAAAGTACATTTGTAATTTTTTTTTCAAATTTGAAAATGGTAGAAAAGAATTTTTTTTTTCTACTTCTTACAGTACGACTGCCGCGTTGAAATTTCACAAATATATAGCATGAAATACAAGCTTTCTTTTGACATACCGCGTTAGTCCAAAAAAGATGTCCAAAGTACATTTGTAATTTTTTTTTCAAATTTGAAAATGGTAGAAAAGAATTTTTTTTTTCTACTATTTGCAGTACGACTGCCGCGTTGAAATTTCACAAATACATAGCATGAAATACAAGCTTTCTTGTGACATACCGCGTTATTCCAAAACAGCCGTCCAAGGTACATTTGTTATTTTTTTCAAATTTGAAAATGGTAGAAAAGAATATTTTTTTTCTACTACTTACAGTACGACTGCCGCGTTGAAATTTCACAGGTATATAGCATGGAATACAAGCTTTCTTTTGACTTACGAAGTAAGTCCAAAACAGCCGTCCAAGGTACAATTGTTTTTTTTTTCTAATTTGAAAATGGTAGAAAAGAATATTTTTTTTCTACTACTTACAGTACGACTGCCGTGTTGAAATTCCACAGGTATATAGCATGAAATACAAGCTTTCTTGTGACATACCGCGTTATTCCAAAACAGCCGTCCAAGGTACATTTGTTATTTTTTTCAAATTTGAAAATGGTAGATAAGAATATTTTTTTTCTACTACTTACAGTTCGACTGCCGCGTTGAAATTTCACAAGTATATAGCATGAAATACAAGCTTTTTTTTGACATACGGAGTTAGTCCAAAACAGCCGTCCAAGGTACAACTGTTTTTTTTTTCAAATTGATTGAAAAAAATTTTTTTTTTATTTTCACGGTATTTCGTTACTCCTTGTTTTGTAGAGCAGTATTAGACTTGTTTAAGCCTGATTAGCTATAACAAGAAGAAGCTTTGTATCCCAGTAGACTAGAATATTGTTGGCCGCTAACTTCACAAAATTTCCTCCTTAATTTGGTCGCATTATATGGCCGCTGAGTTTGGCTGCCAACTTCACACCGGTTAGTAATTTACCATTACTAGTTCTCCAATTTTCGGGTCGTTAGTCGTTATGTACAAAAGTGAAACTTTCAACTCATACTCGAGAAATAAAATCATCGCATTCCAAGCTCAAAGCGAAATCTCTTTTCTGCCAAACACTCACAATTGTCGTTTAATATTTTCATTACTGACTGATTACGTAGACGCAAACGCCGAAGCGAATCGAACTATAATAACCAAACTCATTATATTTTTAAAGCTCCGTAATTGCTCAATTACAATGTACTGAACAGCAATGAAATGATCATTGCGAACACATGTTGGTTAACAAAGTGTCTTAATCGAACAATCTGACTTACTTATATAACGCAATTGTAACGAATAACCAACATGAGCGATAGTAAATATTATTTGTTCTGTGGCGATGGTATGAAGACATATCGTGAGACCAACTACGGTGTGAATGGGTGACAGGTTCGAGTTAGTAATTGGAACAGGTGATCTTAGATTATTAGTAATTAGAACAAGTGATCTTAGATTATTAGTAATTAGAACAAGTGATCTTAGATTATTAGTAATTAGGACAAGTGATCTTAGAATTTTAGTACTCGTGATTAGAACAAGTGATCTAACATCTATGATCTGTATGTAATTGTTTTGTACAAAATTGTGTTAGCTTTGAAATTACCACTGAAGAATTTTTAGTAGGTATTCCCGTACCGGGCGCGGTTTTGTTACGTTCAAAAAAAGGAAAAGATTCTCTTATCTTCAATCCTTGATCATTATTAAATAAATTCAATTATTTTTAGTATTGTTACTTATTTTAAAGTAATCTAAGAATAGTATTAGTGGGTAATTTAAAATCCTTTCCAGTCTTTAAAACGGCAACTAATCTAGAAGCATGAATAGTTAAATAAACGAAAACTTCAAAAACTAAAAACCCACTGGCACTTTACCTGTAAGTGAGCCTTGAGTGTGCTTTAACAGTCTGAAATGTGTGTTACCGAAGACTCCACCGCAGACTCTTACGTAGAAATACGCCACAACCTCAACTATGTAGCCTATGTAACTAGGTAGGTTATATCACAGAATAAATAATAGTACTACAGTTATGGTGAAAAGAATCGATCAGAACTACTTTAATAACAGCATTTAGCTCATTTACTTGTCGGTTACAGTGCTCTGTAAACGTAATTATGGTTTTTGTGACGTTCATAGCTATAATTAGGCCGCCATCGGGCGTTCTCTTAATAGGCAAAAACCTGGCGCTTTTTATCCGCAAATAGAATCATGTTTCTTTGCCTTATTAGGACGGATTTATTATTTTCTCTACTTGGAGCCTTTGCATTTATTTTTAAAAGCATGTCTATTATGTATATAATATAATACTAATACTATAAAAAAAAACTTCTGCGCTAAATATATTTGGTAAGCCTTGCTTGCACCCAGTTTTTAACTTTACGTTCGCATGGATGGCAAAAGCAAAGGTAATTAAATTTATATTATCAGCTGAAACGTACAACATGTAACAAAATTATATATTTAATTTTGCTTACATATTTATCATATGTTTTATGCCTAATTTACATATTGTTTTCAATTCATTTAACTAATTTACATACATTTTTCAAGAATTTTGTGTGGACTCCCAAGAAGTAAATAATTTTCACGAGTGCAAATGTACATATCTTTATATTATTCTGTTGTTCAACTTTTTATTCCTTCGACACAGAGTCAGAGACATTGTTTGGCTGAACAAAGATTAAGCGATATATCTATTAACTGTAATTTAAAAATCGGCCGATATACAAATATTTTTACCAATACCTGCTCAAAAAATAAATAAATGTATATCTACTCGTATATGTGTATCTTTTCGTAATAAGAGTACCGTTGTGCTATAGTTAAGCATACTATAATTATGCCTTTTCCCGTTGCTCTAAGTCCATATCTCTCCTCTCTACGATTCTGACAAACCATTTCTTATATTTTTATGCTATTCGTATGCATTTGATTATACAATAATAACAAACTGCATTATGATGTTATACGCAAAAAAAAACAAAGCATAGAGGAAATCCTTCCTTAATGAAAGCTGAATGTGATTACTTAATTTTCTTACTCTTACTTCTTCTGATTTTATCGTTTTAAGCCCACACGATTCGTAACAAAACCAAAGCATTGTCAGTAAAATTCCAAAATACTTACAGCACTTCAAAGTCCCTTTCGAGTCAGTGGCTTAGAAGCATATTTCCCGAGTCTGCGGACTTGGTCGTATAACTTTTACGATGTTGTTACCATTTGTTTAACGTTTTTGTGTGTAAAGTCTAAATATATATCACTACGGTTTAGGACTTTGTCGCAATGGAATAAATTTGAATTGTGCTCGCGAATGGTAAAGTGCATCTAAAGCTAAAGCTTTTTTATAGCGACAAAGAGTTTTCGGTGGTTTTAATGTATGGTGTTGATTGTTGTCTTGCTGGTTTACTGCTTATGGCAAGTTAGCGAGGTTGTTATGGTAACGTTAACGTTCTAGAGTTTATACGTTATCGATACGTGAACGTAACTTAGAAATGATAAAACGTTAACTTCGATACGTAAATGACGATTTTACACGAAAAGCTGAGGTATAACTTACGACAGTTTCTGATTCTGTGGATTCTAAAAAAATCGGTAACATGACAAAATTGATTTATGCTCAACTCTTATTAAAAATATTTTCCATTCACACTTTATTATTATTTGTTGGTTTATTTGTCTGATTGAACATTTTGATGTTATAATATTTTCTATATAAAGACTTTTTAACAAATGGTACATACATTAATACATTAAAATTACAAATATTATGTACAAAAAATTACTTACCTACTTAATGTAATTATCTATTACTCTGTAATGTTTTTTTTTTTTGGTTTACCTATATTTCCTTAAAACAACTTTAAGCTTATTAAATTTGTTTGAAGGAAATATACAAAGAATTTAATGAGCCTGACCATTATGAACTAACTATCGGCCAAGTGCTTTTATTAACATAAACAAAATGACTATCTACAACAACAATAAAAATATAGCAGAAGGATTATCTATAGACCATTTAAAATCAATAGATAATCCAAATGCTCCAACCCACCACCAGAGGGCAGCGTGCCCATTGTAGTGACATTGAGAGATTTTACTGTTAACCTAACCTAAACATCTACTACATATACAGGAATACTCCTGTACTTAATATCCTAACCCATACGAGTTAGCGGTGTACTAAGCCAAAAGGAGCTCACTATACTTACTAATTATTACGAACAACTTTGATTGTGGGACCAAAAAAATTCAGCTGTTCCATAGTAAAAGTTGATCGATCGTCGACAAAACGTATGGAACTGATGATTTTTTTCTCAAATTCAGAGGTTGTCCCATAGTTAAAATTCTTCATGAGGACGAATATAGTGACTCCCTAACGGATAAGTAAAACTACAACACTATAATGATATAAGTAATATCAGTTATCTTGTCGGTAATAACCTTGGATATTAGGGCAAGATAGATAAATCAACGCTTTATTGTAGACATACAAAACATAATAACCCAAATATATAAAATTACATGAAGTGCCACAAGTGGCGGCCTTATCTCTAAAAGCGATCTCTCCCAGGCAACCTTAGGATGGAGACATTTGGACTGGCAAGTGCCTTTATTAACATAAACAAAATGACTAACTAAAACAACAAAAAAAATATAGCAGGAAGATTGACCTTGCACTCGTAAACGTGAACTCTAGAGCTGAATCACTAAATCACAGTCTCAAAGCGAAGCCACAAATGTAGGTAAAATTTCCCTACCTATCCTCGGCATCATTTCCCTGTTGTCGGGATCTCGAGGGCAAGGGGGTCAGTGTCGTGATGGGACGAGCTCGCCCCCACGTGTAATCAATCTGGAGTGAAGATCGTGGACCGACGATACTACAGGACCCATTGTTCACGACACTACTCTACTGGTAACACTGGCTCAGTTTTAGTGTTTGCGAATGCAAAATACTGTTTGGAGTGTTTCAGTTTGTAAGACTCCTGACTCCAATTTGAAAACACCGGCACATTTACTGGACCAAATTACTGGACCGATTTTGATAAAACTAAAATGGGACATGGGACCTTGTTCAAATCGGGACTGCTGTTGCTGAGGTATCGGGTAATAATCATAATATTTCAAAAAACCGTGGAAATGTTTACCTCCTCATTTTTAGGAAGTTGGTAAAGTGGCTATGCTACTTGGCTATTAATAATTTAGCTGAAAATCTCGTTTGCCGAAAAAGAGATCGAATGTCTCTAGACCAATGCAGTGTATGTACATGCATTGTACTCGTATGTATGTTTATTTGGATCTGTAAACTTTAGTATCATCATGCCTTAAGATTTTGTGCAAAAGTATATTGTGATTTTCAGGTCTATTAAATCGGCTAAGGCTTTAATGGCAAATCGCGCGATTTAGTTACTGGCTTAGTTAAGATAGAGCCCCTATCTTCTGGGTATGTAAAGCGTATGTATGACAGATATGTAAGAGTAAGTTTGATGCAAATCTCTAACCCGCATGATGTAACCCATTTCAACTTGCTGTGTTTAAAGCCGTTGTACGCATTTTTTATCACTGTTCCCGCATTTGGCCTACTACTGGACTAAGGTTGACCGTTACACCACCTTTATAAGAATATGAGAGGCCTCTACTATTTTTGTTGATTAGGGGGGAATCTTCTACAAGATATCACCGGTGAACTCTTCTTTTTATCCAAGACTGTTATATTACTGTAAGTACAACTAGGCATTTCAACCAGCTCGCACAACCACGGAAGTCAGCGACACTGTAGCCCTAGATAGAGCATGACTAGTCTGAAATACACGGGCTCTCAAGGAAGGCTGCCGGAACCCTCCGTTAGGTGCTTTTTGCTATTTGCTCTTTACAAAATGCTTCAGCACCTCCCTGGACAGCTAGCCGTCTCCGGGGTGATTTCTACTATCTAGCAGTGGAAAACGTCAGGGCATGTTCTCAAACCACGTGAATCATTTTCTTCAACTTTTTCTGACTTTCCCCCCCTGTTAACCATCCGTAGTATATGACATGAATTTTGTATGTTTTTCAACTCTCAACTTTGAACATTAGGTACATGTCACAAAAAGTTCTCGTCAAAATAATCATTAATTCATATCAATAGTGAATCATAAGCAAAACCGCTACCAATGTAAAGATTTTGCTTTTGCTAAATTGTATTTGATAAATTATACCTACTAAATAAATTTCAAATATCAGTAAAATGTCACTACAGAGTAAAAATAATCATCAAATTTTATTCATCATAAGTGACGTCGTTAATATATCTTTTACCAATCGCTTCAATTCGCTTTGCGAAGTTAATTATTATTATTTTATTTTAATTTTTTAACACATTCTCATATTCAAGAACTGGATTTAATCTGCGTCTGTTTACAAAGTACAATGAAACTGCTGAGAAAACACTTCTTTATTCTACAAAAGCGTAACAAATGCGTAACTAAACCTGTTAATTGCTATAATTGTTTGAAATGAGCACAACATCCATTTGTATTACACGATGCTGTGTTTCCGCTTTTACAATTAGACGCTTTGATGAAATAAAATAGACGAAGCCTTTCATTTCGCTTCTCTTTTTTAATTTAGACGTAAACTTAGCTTTCTCGCACATGACGAGTCTACTAAGGGAAAAACATTGTCTTCATTTGAGGATTAAACAGACCTATTTTTTATTCATCAACGAACTGGCCCTTATTCTCTAATGAACAACGAGATTCCTCGCTGAAAACGCGTATGATGTCGTACGTTATTCTGATGCAAAATAAGCTCGTTCTGTGTCACGGCATGCTATATAATTTGACATTGGCATTAGTGAATACTGTTCCATGTAAATTCTACTTAATTCATTTGTTCTGTAACAATGTAATTATATTTCCTTTTCAATAGGCATGGGAAATAAAATAATAGAATTTTAGATGACCTTTATTCTAATTGACTGAGCGAGTGAGGCGTTTCTGCTTCATGTTTGGAATTTTTGTTTGTCAGAGATTTTTGATTGGACAAGTATTTCTCCCAAAAAAGGGGGAAGTTTAAACATGAAAATGCAAATCTTTCAGATATTTACAACTGAAATTCCCCTTTTGTCAATTTTCCATTTAAATTAGACAAGGGAAAAGATTTATATTTTGTTTATTTAGGTACCCTTCGACACAATTTAACGACACACGGCAAAGTAGATAAGCGAGCGTCAACTAACTTCGCAACTTCCAAGCGAATTAAAAAGTAATCAAAGTTACATTACTGCTTTTTAATTAATGCATTATATTTCACTGATTGGTAAGCGGTAGATTATTAAGTTTTTAAGTTCTTAGCCATTCATCAATTTTGTACTTAGTGGCTGGTAATAATTATGAAACATTTTGTATTGACCCAAAAATGCTTTTTTTGTTTTAAGGTATTGTGTGGTAAAGTAAAACAGTATGACTGTTACTTACGTAAACATTTTAGCTATGGTTACGTTTTGTAACTTTATCTAAACATTACTTTACTTTAATTAGTACATATCCCAAACACAAAAAAGTGTAAAACTTTAACGAATATTCTACGATATGGAAAAAAAATCGAGAGATTACTAATATTACTTTAAAATAATTTTGGTACGTATTTATTTCGTATAGGTACATATGGTATACGAAAGAAATGTTCACCGAAATTTTGTTTATAAGATATTGACATGATCGTCCACAATGTTTCAATTAATGATTTGTCCTAAACACAAGTCATATTTAAAATAGTGGAAATCGACTTCAATTCGACAGGCAAATCTTGATAAAACGGAACTTCATCTATGTATAGTCTAAGAAAATCGGAATAAAAGAAACGACTGGACCGATTTCTATAAATTGTACATGAGACTATTTGGAAAATATGGTATAAGTAGATAAAAAGATCTTGCCAAATAGTTAGGTACTTAAATTCGAACAAAAATAGTTATTTGTGCAACAAGAGAAGAAAGTGGATTTTTGCTGCGAGTGCAGATTTTGAGTCTCGAAAGCGAAAGATTAAATTTTTGATTTGAATCTTGAGCGTTGAGAGACTCAAATAATGCACGAGATGCAAATATCTTTGCTCTCGTGTAGCACTTACAACTTTTCACCTCAGAAGTGAGAACATCACAAAGGATAAATAAATATTTTGTTTTTTTTTTTCAATGTATGTTGAATGTAAAGGAAACCACTTTTATTTATAATCGAACATTATATTATTACATATAATCAAAAATTAAAAGTTAAATGTACAGTTGTTACAGTTTTGTAAATTAAAAGTCACAGTTTTGTGCGGAGCCTTGACTGTTGTGACTTGAAAAAATATATAAAGAAAACATCTAATTTGACAATCGAAACCAGAAGGTTACGAATTATGAATGGAAACTAATTGCATGGCCTCCTTGATTTTTAATGATTTTAAAAATCAGGGAGGTCTTGCAATCTGCTGAAAAGGGAGTTCGAAATACTAATAGGAACTCTTTGCATTGTTACGCCACGGCGATTTGCGTATGGAGTTGTTTTTTTTAGTGGCCAAAACTGTGTATTGTGCCAGTACTGATATGAGTTTAAGTAATTTTGAATCTGTTTCTGTATGAAAATTAAAAAGTTACTTTGTCTCTCTAGAGAGCAAAATAGGGTTTTGCACACTGATTTCTCGCAGCAAAATGTACTTGTTCGAGCTGCTGAGGTGAAAATATTTTTTAAAGACATCACTGAGAAATCGGGGAATATACATACTTAAAAGATTCCGATTTTAAGACGAATTAAAGACTTTCTTTTAGAAGTCGGTTAAAAAGCAATGTCAGCTGTATCCATATGAGTACAGATCTTGTATGCAGAATATGCAAATGTCGCATTTAAGTAGAGATTTAGGTTCATAATAAAAGACAACCCTAGCTGTCACGTACGTCCCTGCACTCCTCATCAAATATTAACTTCCATTCCGTTTTAGAACAGGGAGTGTCGAGGGGAAGGAAGGGGAAGGGGGAACCCGCAGGAAAACGTGCGAAATTAAGCAGCAGATATAATTAGATTGGGGGAAGAGATTTGCTTTTGTACAAGTGAACAAGTTCATTAGAATTGTGATTGCGGCCTGGAGTGATTTTGTAATGTAGGCAGGTTTTGTAATGTGGATTGTAGAGCTATTGTTAAATTAGAACGAGTTTCTTTCACTGGTGCAAGTTAGTCTCAAACATTAGACTAAAAGAAGACATTGATTGGATTGTTCGAAGATTAAAAATAAATAGAACATACAGAATCACTTCCTACCTAAAAATAATCTTTTAAGGAGAAATTTCAGTCCTAGGCGTATAATGTGATGATGATGTTGTTGATGAAGGCTTTAATTCTTTTTGTAGAAAAGTTAGATTGGTGTAATTATAGTCATAGTTACGTACTGCCGGATTTTAGACCAAATGTTTCGAAAACATGAACAATTGCATGAAGTATTTTTCTTTTGTTGATTGTTATTAATTTGTATCCGTCCTAATATCAAAATGACAAAAATAGACAATCACTTTAATTTAGGAACAATAGACTACTGCGTTACTTGACTGCTATTTAAGTGTTTGCACACTCTTTAACACTAACCAGAACGCTTTTATAAAACCTTCCGTCCCAAATAACAAAAATCGAAGAAAAAGGTACAGGAAAAAGGGTAGGAATATCGCCGAATATTCTAGGTTATAGAATAAGAAAGAGAAAAACACATTTACTTTAAGGTTGTATGCATTGTATTATATACACCTCTTGCCATGTTCCTAGCAAATAAAAATAACTTGAACTTGAATAAAATCTCTAAAAACTTTAATACTAAATATTTTTTATCCTAGCGTAGATGGCAGAATCTCTTTAAGCTCAAGAAAAGCGGACAGTGGGTACCTTCTTACTAATAATATAGCACCAATACAATACATAAGAGGCGGAAGTTACACAAATAGACATTTTAAGTTGATAAACAGCCGTTGTTAGTGTTTAGCGTGAGTATGATAACGCGCGTGGGGTTCTCACTTGGAATATATGCATTCGTTACTTTCTGTTTCTTTTCTACATGTTATGAAATTATTACGAAAGCTTTTTGTTTCGTTAATTAATGATTCGACCAATAACGCCCTAATGTGGCATTAGGTCACCCTTATGGATTGGTAAGGCCATCAAAGAAGGCATTTGCTATAGCGACCAACTGGAAATACTGGAATGGATAAGTCTCTACGTTATGTAAGTCTGATTCTTTTAACAATTACCTACGCGTAAAACTCTTCTATTTGCCACGTTTTAAACTAAATCTGTATGATTTTTAATGGAGTTTATATTCACGCATTTTAGTGGTATAAAGGTGCGAGATAAAGTTAACAAAGAAAGAGGAAGCACCTCAGCTGAATGAAGAGAGGATATACTTAACCATCACGAGAAAAAAAATATGTGTGAACTAGATTTTATTTTTTTGTGACAATGTGTTGACAAATTTGCTTAATTTTGTTGATTGGAATTTATACTACCAATCTAAATAACTTTGATACAAAAAAAAAACACTTCTATGAGGAATTTCAAAACACTACAACTCTACACGCAATTCATAAATCAAAATAACTTTTCACTGAAGGACAAATAACTGTGACAAACAAAAATTCGTCCACCACATAACATTTCTACGACCTTCAAGTGTCCGACGTAGTAGTAGCAGCTATGTTCTAATCTGTG
This sequence comes from Ligdia adustata, assembly GCA_947049295.1. Classification (NCBI taxonomy): domain Eukaryota; kingdom Metazoa; phylum Arthropoda; class Insecta; order Lepidoptera; family Geometridae; genus Ligdia; species Ligdia adustata. The sequence continues at coordinate 3,064,264 of OX346218.1, read as the reverse complement.
GTCACGTAACTTACATCACAACACGCAGGTCCGTACTTGAGATATCTGATGTAGATTGTATCGGCTATGTCGATTTTTGTATTGCTTGCTTTCAAAATAATAAAGCTATAAAACATTATTCAATAAAATATGTTCTTACAGGATTTAGCTTCGGTAAATGGTAAGTTAGTGTTGTTTGAAAGATACCTCCACTTTGTATAGTTACCAGTTAGGGTAACTATATACTTATAAATACGAATAACTTTCATCATGGGACCAACCCACAAATCGAGAAAAAAAACAGTTTATCGGCGGTCTAACATGGCTCAAGATGCTGTCTTATCGCTAAAAATCGTGGACGGTGGTGTAAAACATCGGTTTTATATTTTATGTATATATATATTATCTAATAAATATATAAATAAAAATAATAGTGAACACATAGACATAAGATGTGTTAAACAAGAATACATATATTTATACACAGAATGACGAACGAACTACTCGTATTTATATAAATAACTAGCTGACCCGGAGAACTTCGTGCCGCCCAATAGTTATGTATGTTACTCACCGTTTCAAGTTATTGATTTTTATATATAAGAGAAGAGAAGATGTATCCACTCAGCTATTTAAACTAAAACTTGTTCAATTAGAGACAATAATAGATTTAACATTACTACAAGCTTTTAATGTAATTACGTGATTGCGGCTTTACTAACCTTCTTGAATAACCGTCTCTAGGTTATATTTGGCAAAGTCACCGGGGCTTTTGTAAGTCGCTTGCTAATCTCGAAAGCTTCAGACTTCGTGGTTATTAAGAAACAATGTCTTCATGTACTCTAATATAATTACATTTTCTAAGAAAAGCGACTCCATTATGTCTGTCACTTGAAACTATGTACATTTTTCATGAAAACTTTGAATGTTAATATAGCTAGCTTAGATGTTTTTGGTATCGATCACGCTATGTTCAGCTCGGTCAGCTCTTGGATGGGTGATTTGGAGATGTGGAGATTGTGGAGAGGCATTACCACTGAACAGCTACAGAAAATTTATTGACAGATTAATAGGCATTTAAGCTGTTTAAAATATCTGAAACTAGCGCGATCCAAACGGAGAAAAACATTGAAAGGTTCATTTTCCAGCAGCGTTCACTTTCTTCGAAAGAAACGTACCTAGTGATGTCAAGAATTATGTAAATTCATAATTCTTGACATCACTAGGTACGTTTCTTACACGTACACGTCAGTGGTTTGTAAAGACATGGTAAACTTATGATGAAATAAGGCGGCGTTGTATAGTTGTATAAATAAATAGTCTCTATTGGATAGATGCTATATAAAAAAAATAAGAATCATAGAAGAAACTTTAGTACAATTCAGTTCTTCTAGACGAAACAGTTACGAAAATACGAGTAGTTAAGCTATATTTATCTCTTTTAAGAAAAACTTGTTAAAACTCTTTTCTTCAATGCCTTGAACTTGATATCAAAAAAAAACCCTGCACATTTTTCTCTATTTGCAATTTCTCCGCAACTTTCTTTCCGTCTTCCTTTTCGTTTCAGTTCGCAAATTGAAAAGCCTTTTAACTAAAATATCACAACAAGTTAAAGCGCTTGAACTCCAAAGCGGATGGAAACCTCTTTGAATGAGTATCTACAAGTATTCACAAAGAGCAACAAGTAGATCAACTCTACAATAGGCTGCCGAATACTGAAAGTGTACATAGTACGTAAAGTGTACATATTGCATCAAAAGGATTTTTTTACAATGGATCCATAGTATTAGCAGAATTCGGGATTGCCGTCGCCTCTTTCATTCGGACTTTCGTCGGTATTGGCATTCCCTGCGTGCGATCTACGGATCGCAATGATGCGGAAATTAGGACTACCTTCAATCGACATTTTAGTTGACAATGTTCTTATTTTACTTTTTTCTCAGGATATGATAACGTATTTGATAAAACGATCCACTTTTACTACGAGTTTACATATATGTGAATAGTAGAAATATAGAATAGAAAAATTCACCTTCGATAAACTATGTGTATAAAAGAACTATGTTCATGAATCAGGTACGCGTGAAAGCCCATATTGTTAAACAAAATGAAGCAAAACGCTTTCGTTTTCTAAATAAAAAGAATAATATTTTTTGACTTGCTTACGATGATCTGGTATGCAACCAGGCCGATAAAAAACGACCACAGTTAAAAATAACATACCTTAAATGAATCCAAAACAATTATATCGAGACATGTATACGCATACGCGAGTATGTATGCCTAAGTTGAGGTAGGGTTACACACACTCTTTATCAAGATAATAGTTACAGCAAACCCGTAGTGTCGTGTGAAAGCAACAATTACTGTTAAACGGTAGATGAAATCTACCAGCCACAGCGCACCGTAAGCAATCGAACAATTAAAACTGTTCGACTGAGGATGATAACTCATGCAAGCGATTGGAATGCGAGCGAAGATATCTCCACTAATATTATACAGAGGAAATATTTGTGTGTTTGTAACGAATAAACATAAAACTATTAAAATAATTTAAAAAATAGGTCCAATTGAGAAATATTAAAAATAAAAATTATTACTAAGCTACATTATCATCAAAATTAAGAGATCCGCGGGTGACACCACGAAGCGCGTGTAAGTATAGGTTTATATTTATAAATTTTTACTTACACGCGCTCCGTTTATAAATATGTATAAGTTTATATTTTACTTCCACGTGCCATTTGGCACTGCCATGACTGTGGAATGTAACTATATAAATTAAAAAAAAACTGGGTGATGCATCATCTGTCTTACTTCACTTTATATAAAAATTCACACGTATTCGCCTTAAAACTTAGTAAATTCCTATACAACTTTGTGTGGTGTGTCGAGACGACTGTTTTGTTTTTTATTTTTCGATTTCCACTACGTTCTCTACTGCGATTTTTTCTGTATCAGAATTGCCATGCTATACAAACTTGTGAAGAGATAATGAAATTGTCAAAGCGAATGCGCTAAATGTAGTAGGCCATTGCAGTCGCATACTCGTATGTGAATTTTTTAAATACTACGCAGCTGAACAGCGTCAAAATGTGATCGAAAAAATCAATTGACTGTGCAAAGAGCGTGGGACTCCTTGTAAAAGAAATTTCCTTTTGCCTTAAGAAATAAGTTTATTATTCTGAGAATCGTAAATGTTATCAAGTTATTGATGACACCGTGGTATCTGGCAGCAATCCTCTTACGGCAAAGCTCGATATCGCTTGCGCCAAGCGCGTGCATGTGTGTAAAGTTTTTTTTTCCAGCTTTCGTATATCGCTGATTCAGGTAGACATTGCACTTTGTTTTCACACAGATCACCTTAAATAGTGTGTGGTAAATGACACCACGTTAGCATCGTATTTTGCTATGATAGTCATATTTGTGAAAATGATGTGAAGATAAAGTTAATAACAGCAATTTACTTCATTTATCAAGAGGTAAAATCAATGTGTTCTATTGCTTCAGCTAAGGCCTCTGGAAGTCTGGAGGTCTATCTTGCTAGATTGATGTGGAATTAGAATAAGTTTTTTCATTTTCAATCCCCGAGGCAAAAGCGACGGGGCTTTATAAGTTTGGCGTAAGTACGTTAAATGTGTCTTTTTTGTCATCGTAACTCCCGAACGGATGGATCGATTTGATTATGTTCGAAAGTGAATTAGTCGGGATTGTTTTTAGGTATTTTTGATGATAATCAGACCAAGATGGCTGACGCCACAATATGGCGAATTACATTTTTTTGACGGAGGTTTTAAATTTTCTAATTTAATATTGATGTCATAAGATGTGCGAATTTTCTTTCGAAAACATACTCGTAGTTAGTGCTAATTACATTCCCGTTTTATTCCTTCATACTAATTAACGCTTTAAAGTTGCAAACTTACAGTTAAAAGTTTAAAAAGACGTTTAAATTGCCACTAAAAATGGTAACTTACTCTTTAATACTCACCATTTGCTCCCGTACTTAAGTAAAGTTGCTAGTTTTAATACTAAATTAGCCTTTTCATTATCCCCGGGCTTAATCTGGACAAAGCTTTGAGGCTGCGGAGTAAAATCCGTAATTTGTGATGATTTAAAAAAATAGTCTTAGTTATTTTACTATTAAGTTTATTGCCCAAAGACATTGGACTCCGTATTTGTATTGCCTATTACACATTGAACCTCTGACAGTTCCAAAAGCATCCAACGCAAGAAGTCTGATGACTAAAAAACGTATAGACTAACAGATAAAAGAACAATTTGGCAGACTCATAAGACGCGGAACGCTTTTTTAAAATTAAAAAATGATACTTTTACTTAAAATAATATCTAATAACCAAATGAAATTTGAAGATACTCAAACCAGGATTTATCCCGCGTTCGTTGAAAAAATGGCATTTTCGTCCGTATATTTATTACAAAACTAGTGATTCTGCAAGTTTTAATGGGTAATATTGGTAAGTGTAGGCAAGCGATATAAAGACGGAATAACGTGATTTTCGTGTTCGCGGGAAATCTCCATAGAATCCCTGGTAAAATCTCCACCGCTGTGCAAGGGTACATGAAGAGATTTTTACTTGACCACGATGACTTATTTCTTGATATTTGACTTAATTTGATTGATTAAATACTTGGCAATTGATAAACTTGACGCTGGCAAATATACAAACCAATGTGCCAAATAAAAACAAAAACAATGTAGGAGTATGAAAATCCTACATTTAAAAAATAAACATGATTATAGAAATAAGATCTATATCTTATTTCTATAATCATCAAATCAAGAATAAAAAGTTACTTTTCACAAGTAGAAAAGGCGAAGTTAGTTAAACTTTATTCACCGATTGACTGATTTCTCGTTTGGTCAATAAAGTGATGGTAACACACGACACAAAGTTAAATAATGTTGCTAGTGTATGTACCTATTCTGCATAAATTGGCGAAATGAGATAAATAAAATGTCAATCATTATTAATTAAGAGATTATGTTATCTCTCTAAAAACATGATCATGTAATATAGGTAAGTTATACTCCAAAATTTTTTGGAATAAGAAATTTTTCTGCAATCTGTGTAAATCTTTACAGTAAAATATAAATAGTTACTATATAAGACCTCCCTACGGCTTGGCACATAGTTGTTAAAAAACCGGGTTGGTAGTTACCTACTTACCGGCCCCAGTGCTCCTGGCTCCAAATCTTCTGGGCATATAGCCAACTGGCAATAGCTTCGAAAACTTACAATCCACGTAGGTACCGTAACAAGCCTTTACAAAGATTTTCGTCAGTAAAATTTAGTATACGACGTACGCAATGAACCCGAGTTGAGGTAGGTAGAAGTTTATACGAATACAATGAAATACATTCTTATAGCGATAAGAATGTATTTGATTGTATTCGTACTAACTTCTACCTCTTTTTAAGTATGCCTTTAGACAATTATTATTTCATTTTGATCGCTTTTCGTGATAAAGCCGACCCATTGTTAAACTAATTGTGTTTAATTGTTCAGTATAAATAAATGCAATTCTTTTGTGACCGTTTGTTACAAAGATATCCGTATCAGGATTTGATGGTTGCTTAATTTATCAGACTATCTTAAAAATCAGGTTTCATAATAATTTCCAATGTATCTCTAAAATAAAATTTATGTAATCGAATGTTGGCAAATATAATAATTTCGAACGATACCGTATTAGTTTTGTAAAATTGTTAGCCTGAATTATCTGGTACTGTTTGTTTATTTCCTGGAGTCTACGACTACGGTTTTTGGCTAATGTTATCTGCTTATACGTATGCCAACCACTGCGCAACGCGCTTTGCTCACCCTAGTGTTTGAAACGTTATAAACAACTGAAGCCTTCAATTTTAAGCGTCATCCGATTCGCGATAGCGCTCAGCTGTAACGTCACTCTACGGTCAGATTCACTGTGCTACATGGGCTACCTAACAGTTAGTAGATTCAAAAAATCAAATATATAAATAAAGAAAGTTGCCACGATATCTGAAACAATAAAATTCGGTTTTAGGGATTCCCATAGAAACTTCAAGCTTGAAATAGCTACTGTAAGTACTTTTAGAGTTTCTTTCGTTATTTTTATATCAAGCATTTTAAGAAACAGAAAATAAAATGTACCAAGTAACGTCGTAATTCGCAGAATCGGATTCCTTTTACTTTCAATATTTAAATTAGTATACATTATAGATAGCACCTGGAAGTTAAAACTGCATTTTGTACAGACTTTAAAAAAAGAGGAAGTAATTCATTCATCTGCAAAGCGAACGTCCTACAGGTCAAGGAAAATATCGTTAGGAAACCATAGCAAAGTGGTAGGATGTTGTCTAACTCTCGCCTGGCTAGCTACTACTCTCAAGTTGATAAATGTGTCACATAACGGTGTGTTCCGTCAGCTTTCCTTGCAAGCTAGTTTAATCCAGTTGAAGCATTCTACGGATTCCTTCCATGGACATGCTCGCTGGTGGACAAATGCCTAGCTGTCTTGGATAAAAAAACATAATGATATGAATTGCTAAAATTAACAGTTAACCTATTGAAAGAAAGAAAGAAAGAAAAATATTTATTTGAAACAGAAAACAAACTCGATTACAGAATTTATAGTCAGACTGAAATTACAACTTAATGTTTTCTGTCACAAACCGGTCCCAACTCAACATAATGCTGGTTCAAACAACCAGCGCTGATCTTCCGTTGGAGCCGGGTGGTGACGTCACGCACGTCACATTCAGTAGGCACATTATTATGTAAATATATGTAGGTACACAATATTAAAAATAATAATCATATATAAAACTCACACAACATTTTAACAAGGATTAACAAAGAGTCGAATATAAACTTATGTAAAAATAAAGTATCATGAGACTATCTTTGATAAAATTTATTACAACAAATTTGACAAATATTTTATGACCAACAAACAGACGAGAACAATAAAATAGAGATAACGTTTAATACTTTTCGTATATATAAAATGAGTGATTTAAGTCAACACTTTGAAGGCAAATTTAAAATTTAGAAGATAAGTGTTACATTCCATTACACATAATTTTAAATTGCACTTGTGTCATTAACTAACAGTTCTTCATTTTTTTGGTGTAGGAATATAAATTTCTTAAGTTTATTTCTAAAGTTGTTCAGACATTGCAGGTTCCGTATCGGTGGTGGGATATTATTCCAGCATTTCGACGCAGCATAGCGGAAGCTACCCCTAAAAGCAGCAGTAGCGTGTCTCTCTGTGAGGAGCTGCAAAGTACATGCGCGGGACTCAAGAGAGTGGCGACTCGGTTTCCACTTAAATTTCTCATACAAATATGAAGGCTCTTTATGTTTTATTACCCCAAAAAGGAGGCAAGCCAGATGAAACTAGCGGCGATGCATCATTTTGAGAAGAGCGTACTTGTTGAGAAAAGGAGTGACGTGGGATCTCGGTGGGATCGAAAAACAAAAACGAGCACATGCGTTTTGAACCCTCTGCATAACTCTTTTGGTTTTTGCAAGCAACCGCGGGTGAATGACAGTGTCCATATAGTTAAGCTTGGATAAAACTAAAGACTCAGTAAGCTGTACCCGCAGAGCTGTCGACAGATAAGGTCTCATCCTATACAAAAATTTTAGCCTATAAAAGCAATTTCTCATGCAATCACCCACATGGTTTTCATAACGAAGTCCACTGTCCATAATTAGTCCTAGATTGCGAGCTTCATAGACACGTTCGACAGGCTTACCCATTAACATAACACATTTCGATGGATTCAATCTGGCTAGTTGATGCTTACTACCAAAGATAATATACTTGGATTTTAAAGGATTCAGTAACAGACAGTTGCTTCCAGACCACGCAGCAATATCAGCTAGATAACTATTTAACTTAATTATAGTCTCATCAATATCACTTGGTTTGCATGAAATATATATATTGATTAATGCGACTATTGTAAAATTCAGTGTTAAATTATAAATCTGGCAATTTCAGAGCAAATTTAGCGGCAGAATATAATAGCGAATTATATCTACCTTTTGAGTTTGAAATATTCACTTCACGTAACAATAAACTGTTTGTAACGTACGCAAGTTTGACCAAACTATTTAATTAGACACCTGAATCCGCTCGGTAGTTATGAAAGTACAACAGACTAAAAAGTTATACCTAGACGAGTAATATAGACAAAATGTACAAACAAAAGATTCATCTGCGATTAAATTTATTTTCAAAATAAGATGAGACAACTTTTTATTATAAAATCAGTTAAACAATCAATAAATTATAACAAATAAAGGCTAACAAATATTTACTAAGTTTTTAATTGCGGCCTTATCTTTTTTCCATTCAACCATCCATGTAAATGAATGACATAAAATATGAGAGGCCTCATAATATTACACTGATCAACGAATTTAATAAATGAACAAATAAAATACACTCAGATCTCGCGTAAATTATTTTCCCTTTCATTTTCATAATATTCTCCTTCTTTTTCAATGGGTTTCATACTACTATTATTATTTTTGGTTTCAAAATTATCGACCCTGGTGTAATATATAGATTAATCGATTATTACAACATTATGAAAACTCGTAGAATCTATATACCATATTTCGACAATATTAGCTGAAGAATAATCACATACACATTACTATTAATATCCTTATTAACATACTGACACATTTCGCAAAACTTTATGCCTATACACTTTTCCTGTCAGAAGTAAATGATAACAATTTTATATCTAGCCTAAGCGGTGTCTAATAACGATTTGGTCGTTGGCTCAGTGCAGTTTATGGTCCGCTTTGGGCGACCCCCAATAATTACGGGTTCCGTGGTTCTATCTGGTTATTCTACTGTACCTATTATGTATTACATATTTAGTTAACAGAAATCCACAAAGCGTGGAGCTAAAGATGGCAAACTAATCGTTGATTGGAATCTAAAAATAAATCTTAAATTAAAGACCAGCTAATTATTATGCTTAATTAATCTTCGTGCCAAAATATTACCTTCTTAATTCCATTATCATACTATTGATTTACCTCATGAATCAAAAGAAAACTCCGTAAAATGAATGAGAAAACCTGATAGGTGACGGTAATCACTTCTTTTAAAAATAATTACTAATGTATAACTAACTATAGGAGAGATATTTCGAGAGTACTTACGGTAAGGTAGACCCCAAATACTCCGATTTTCTTAAAGCAATTTATGTATATGCAAAGCGTAGCACTAATCCTGTCTCTAGTCTAGGTACTAAGCCGAGGGTAAAGTATGACGCAAGAGAAGCTAATAATGGTGATAAATTTTATTAGGCTCAGTCAGGGAGCAAACATTGGACCGGGCTGTTTGCTCGAGGCGTCACCTTCAGCCTATTACGTCACTCTGCCTTCTGTAAAAAGATTATTCCATTGCCTACATAACAAGATATATAAGTTAGAGTCCTTTTTTTGCTTGGTGTCACTTTTTCCACTTTTAGTTCTTTAGCTTCTGTTTATTACACAGTAGCATTTTAATGTTTCCCAAATGTTGTGAATTGTTTTTCATTGAAATTAAATACTTTTGCTAGTTTGGGAATACCTACCACAGGTGTATTCTTTACTTATTATATACGAACTAGCAGTTTTCCATAAAACATAATTGTGCTATTATTTTTTAATTAATTTGCAATAAATTTATGAAATAAATTACCCAACAAAATAAGCTTTAGAAGTCTTCACACTAATTTACAAATCAAAGCATGACCTTCAAAGAAGGACGCAAATCATGATTAAATTTCGTTTAGTTAAAGTTGTTTTGTTATAGCTTCAAAGCGTCTGAATCCTTTTAGATTGAAAATGATGCTTGCTTATTAATAATTCAACATGGAGTCTGCAACAAAGCCTCTTTGCGAAGGGCATAAATCATTAATTTGTCAGAATAGAAATGATTGATTGAGTCCGTTCGTTGAGCTTGGTTTAGCAACTACAGACCGGCAAGGCTTTATTAGTGTGTTGATGATATTGTCACCTCGCAAAAGACTAGTCACCATAATGTCTATAGTGTTTGATTTTACCTTATTATTCTGATTTCTTGAGCAAAGTTGCCTTGCGTTGCTGTAAATGCAAAACAATCTTTACACTGTTATGGTTTATCCAAAACCAAAGGTTTGAAAAATGTGCGCGTTCCATTCTGTATTCTTCGATGAGATTAATAAATACGAAGTCTGTTTGAATAACAGTTTAAAAATATAAGAATTCTATGTTATCAACAGTGTTTATTTACGATCGATAACCTAGTTGATGCTAAACCGGCTGGAATGTAGTGGAGTTGGGGCTGGGTTACAAAAAAGCACAACGCAAAACTCATTCTGTCAAAAAAGACCATCTCAAGATCAAGTTTGTTCCTTAATTTGTGATCCTTATAGTTATTGTTGTCACATTATTTTACCTTACCTACCATATTTTATTACCTTACCACACAGAATTTACAGAGAAATTTCTTCCATGCGCTTTGGAAAACTTATCCCTTGAGACCTAGTAAATCAACACAACCTATATAACATTCATATACCAAAATACAGCAAAATGGACATAAAACTGTAAAATTTCGCTACAAACGTGTAATTTTAATCAAATTAACATGAAAAAGCGGCACACAGTTTTACACAAATATTAGCACGAGTTAATCGAAGCAGGTAAGTAAATAAATGTCACGTGGATTAATCCTATTCGTGATGTAATTGCGTTCGTAGTTCGTATGGATAATTTAATTTGGCAGAAATTTGTAAGCCACTCAATTTTAATGAACGCGAGTTTAATATTACCAATTAAGTTTGCTTGTTAGTCTATAACCAACCAACTAAATATTTACTATGAATTAGATGTAGAAATATCACCACTACCTACTTTCATAGTAGTTCACTCCTAATACAGCTGTCATCATGTTATTCATAATCATCAAAGTCAAGAAAGGTTTCGATTGCTAGTATTTGGACCACCAACCACAGATACCCTAAAAACATTGCCTTCTTAGATCATTAGTGAAATTATTTGGGCAGCATAGACGTTAAACGCTGCTGTGCCTAATATTTTATTGATACTTAAAGCAGAGAACACTTCCTGCTTCAATGTAAATGTATGTATGTATCTCGAAAACTACGAACACAACTCTAAAAGACGAAGCAGTTTCCGCTATGTTTGCCCTAACGGCCCGCTATTGCTTATTCAAACAAGATGTCTCATCCACGAAAACGTTCCAAATTTTACCTAAACATTTATCACATAAAGTTTAAATTGAGATAGCAACTGATTAGCCATATCAGTAGTGTACGAAAGTTTCGTAACACTTGTCCCAAGCAAATATTGATAGTAGCGGGATATGTTACTCATCCCTTTATAATTGAAGGCTCTTAGCGATTCGCGAGAGAGTGTTGGAGAACTTTGTATACTGTATACTTATGGGAAAGCCTTAAGGAGAACATAAACTTCGTCTAATGTTCACAGTTCTCTATATTTTTGATACAATGTATGTATCGACCAAGTGCGAGTCGGACTCGCGGTTCCGAACAACATTAGTTCAAGTTTCTACATGTTGTCGTTATTAATTTTGAGCAAATTTCGAATAAAATCCTGATCGTTGTATGGACCGACGATATTTATTTCACTTTCATTTATTTTAACAGTAATTCAAAATTCAAAAATGGTAATTAATTACGTTTGTTGTATGGGAGGTTTTTAGTATTTGTTGTTAAAGCGGCAATAGAAATATCACGATTCATGAGATAGAGACTGCATGGTGACAGACAGACTGACGGACAGAGAAGTATTAGTAATAGGATCCTGGTATCTCCTGATCTGATCCTTTAGGTACGGAACCATAAAAAATATCCATATATTCGTATCTATAACTCGCATTTTTGTTTAGCATGGTCTAGACCAGCCCAGTGTCCCGCAGCGTGAAATATAAGGGTTGATTCACACAAGCAAAACATCCGTTTCAAAAAGATTTATCATGATTTGTCATTGAGATATACCTATCCAGCAATTTACTAGCACTTGTGTCGCCGCTGTCCTAAAACTAGGTGATAAATAATTATAATATATACCCGCGTCAGCAAGCAGATAATACAAGCGATTTATAGTGTTTGTAAAACGATTGTAAGGCTCAGTGCACACTGGACGCAAATTGAGATTTCGAACGCAAGTTCGGTACGACTCCTACGCATCTAATTTACATGAAGTATTCTTAGTACTAAACTTATACCTAATCCTAGAATACACGACTATTTAGTGTAGTTTGTGAGGAATTTTTTAATTATCTACTGTATCATTCAAACACAAATACCGTACCTTGGAAAAATTAAAGCAGATCTATCAACTTCATTCAATGCCTGCAGTAGGTGACAAAAATGTCTCTGATATCTCTGATCTCTATCTCAGTAATGATCATTTGTTAATTGACCGATTCTCTATATCTAAAAGAATACTTTACAAAGTTATCATTTCGAAATACCCGAAGTGGTACGTCAGTGTGGGACTTATCGCATTAACGTCGATTAATATTTCTCGTCAAATATTACAACAATACAGAATTATGTATGATCTCTAGTTTAGGTATGTATTAACTAAGTCTAAATTCGGAGTTCTGGTTGTCATCCGAATTCCAGGCAGGTTCTTACCATTAGAAGTCAGGATCCGTCAAGTCGGACAATGTTATAAGCGTTTCACTATGTACTGTTATTATTTATTCTGCGGTTAAACTAGTGCATAATGACAAGCTTCATATAACGTCTCGTGTTACCGCAGCTATTTCCGTATAACCCTGTATATTCAAGGACCGAGAGCATGATATTAATATGCGAGTGCTTTGAGACATATGCAAATGAGACGTCCTGTTTCGTAAACCCCCGAGGGTGGAAATACTTGCCTACACGTTACTGTAAAAGCTGGGAGTAAGTACTTCGGATCTAAAAATAAGTAACTGATAAGTCCTTAGATAAAGCACGCGATAATAGTAGTAAAACTGTATTGTTTTTAACAACAAAATACACTTTAATTCAACTAATGTGATGACTTGGATAAGACACATTTTATTTTGCAACTGAAAGTAGTATTAGCAAAGAAAAAAATTATAAACTGGTTAAAAAGATAAAACCTCTATTACAAAATAATATTTTTTCAATGTGCTACAAAACTAGACAAGGTTAGGTAAGTTGTAACTTGAGATATCGCCTTTTTATGCTTAATCTTAGATTATAGGTATAATTCGTAATTCACAATGAGAATCGACACTCAATTGACACTTGTGAAATTAGCAAGAAAGTGTGCATAAAATGTCAATCACATCACATCACAATTACACTAACATTGTAAAGGTGAAAGATTGTGTGTGTTTGTTTGTTACTCCATCACGCTCAAACGGCGGTACAAATTTGGATGAAATTTCGCACCAGAATAGCTTATGTCTTGGATTAACAGATAGGCTCTTTTTCATACCGAAAAACTGTATTTCCGTGGGATAATCACTTCCGCGGGTAACTCTGTAGGGCAGAGCAGCTATTTATATATAAGTAAGCGTGTTGCGTGGTGATGAAGAAATATTATAATTCAGCTTAAGGCTACTGTTATTTGCTTTGATAGGTCTTTCGAAGTTAATGTTTATAGCCCCACAGTAAAGTAGTTCAGCAATAATTTTCAATAGTTATTCTGAATACGAGATTTCATGTAATTTGAAATTTCTCGTAAGCTATAAAGTTTATTCGAGGCTGAGTTATTGCCAAAGATTCCAGGTCACGCTTTTGTATTGTTTTTAACTTGGCCTTATTTGTGGCCGTGTATTAATGTGTATGAATGTTTTTTTTTAAATTTAGTTACACGGTCTTTTGAGATAAAATAAACGGCATTTCCCAGTTTATGCAAGTCATGATTGCCTATCGAAAATGTATCTATATAATAGTTATATATTTCAATGCTTGATTCTTCTGCTGATATTTACTTAAGTCATCCTCGGAAGGATACCTGTACACATGGAGCAGGCCCAACATGAACATTTATATCCGGGATAGGGTAAGGCAGAAAAAAAGCTCGTAAGTAATAAATAATAATAATATGGGACAACATCCACACAAAGATCATCAGGTCCCAAACTAGGCAAAGCCTGTGCCATGGTAACCTGATGACTGATATACACCCCTTAAAATACATTCTTATATATATAATAAACACCCAGGCACAGGTCAAACAGACATGTTCATGCACACATATGTTTGATCTGTCCGGGGATCGAACCCGAATAATAACATATTTTTGAAAATATATGGATTTCTTTTTAAAGTTGATTTTTTAATGACTTACATTCATGACTTATTAAGTACCTACTAACTTATAATATGTATGAGGCTCTATCTCAAGAATATCCACACACTCATTTATACTTCTAATACAAAACGATCTCCAAAACTCAACAGCGTGCATAAATAAGCTAAGCTAAAGATCTTCGTTAAGTATTTTCTTAGCTAATCCTATTTAAGGGCTTACTTATGAAAATTCCATGACAACAAAAAAGTCAAAAAGAACTCTTTCGACAAGATTACAAATGTAAGTAGTATATGAAGTTGCTTGATATTTCCCAAGTTCCATCCTAAATTTAGAAACAAGAGCCTTAAGATTAAGATCACATGTATACAAGGATTTTAATCTCCAAATACGGAAGTAAAGACTCAGCATAAATTAAATCAATTTAATCTAAGCCGATAATCTGTAAAGTTATAAGAAATTCAAGATGTTTATTTTCTCGTGGGATTTAAAACCATGTGGCTAGACTAGTTAGTTCAGTTCTCTATCAAGCCTTCGTTTATAATTGAAATGTCGGGATGATTGCTACTGGATACATTAATTTAATTTGCTACCAGTTTAGCCCTGCAGTCATCGCAGAAATTATTTAACTTGTAATAAGGATGTAGCAGAAATTGTTTTTAATGCAGTAGTAATATTAATACATATATACGAAATTCACATTAAATGAAATTTAATATCGTACCTACATATATAATCTAAAAATGCAGCTGGAACACTTAAGAGGTTAGGAAGTATCCTAGGTGTGAGTGGATCATTAGAAAATTGATGATAAAGTTTAGAACCATAATGGAATAAATTAAAGTACTGGATAGGACACCAGGAGTTACTAAGGGATGATTGCAAGAATACGGCGAGCTTTGGAATTACAATTTATCTTACCCGCCTAAGACAACACAAAACACTCCGGTTAGACTCAGGAGACTCACCTGTAGTCGTTCTTCAGGAATATTTTTAGTTAGAACTTACCTTTGAAGCAGCTAAAAGACTTTTTAAACCTTTGGACCTTTCGTGGCAGATGTTTCGAAACTATTGAGTTATTCAAAAGCATGCATGTGCCTAAAACCGGAAGGTTCAAAAGTCGTTAAGTATTACGCGATATTTTGAATCGTATTTTACCGAGTCAAATACGATTCAATTTAGGTTCAAAACTGGAGCACATGCTGATTTAAATATCATAAATAAGATACCAATCAATCCTAAGTCACTCAAGTTATATGTTGATTTATCCAAATTCTTGACAACCAAATTCCAGCATCATTTGCTTAGATCCTGTTTAACATCGCGTGTAACCAGAAGCATAAACTTTTTGTTACGGCGACAATGCAACTTAACAAATGGTTCAAATTCCGCAACAACCATCCGGTTTTCGGAACGAGCGAATTTATTACAACAATAACTCACCATTTTGTAATGCTTAGGTATAAAATTACCCACTGTGTCGGATCACTCGGGAATTTAAGTCCCTTTTTGCGAGACAGTGCGGATTGGTGTGGTTTATGGGCTCCAATTTGACGCCTGGTTGAACTAATTCGATTAAAATCTAGACGAGGTACAAATTATATTATTACTACCTTTAATGCAAAGAGGCAGTATTATATTAAAGCGTTGTTTCTTAACTTTAACGAGCACACATTTTGTTGAAAAAAAATTAAGTTTTAAGTTTAAGCGCTACTGTTCTCTATTTTTTACCAACTAATTGGAATAACGAATACTATTATAAGCTAAGATATTAAACTTTTAACGAACACGAAATATATGAACGTGGGTGCTTTACTTGCCGTATCATCGCATAATTTATAAAAGCTGTTTATTTTGCCATAAAAGCGGGCAAACGAGGTAACAATGTTACGAAACATTTATTTTGCATTTTACAACGAGTTATAAAGATGAGTTAACGGTTAATGCTTTTTTCGATACAGATTAAGGGTTTATAAACAATATTTTATGGCTTGCTAATTGGAAGTTTAATTTATGTTTTGCTATAATTTATATTATAGTAATAAAACCTAATCTCGATATGTTTTTATAGGAGCCGCTGAACTCTGTGATGCTATATGGTAAAAAAAAAAAATTAATAAATAAACTTAACTAAAACTAATTCACAAAACGTTTAAAATTTTACAGATCGTAGCATCAAACTATGCAATCTTGCTCAAAGCATAAACTTAAGTTTAATAGGCATTTTAAACAAAACTCAGTGGAAAGCGGTGTTACCAGTACCCAGATATTAGCATTGATTAGACGGAATAAGTTGCTAACAGGCAACATTACCCGATACTTACATTATTAGGTGTTGCATTATAAACGAGAAATGGAACCCGTTTGTCGTGACTATTTTATCGTAGCAGTAGCTTAACTTCATATATTAACTGCTAATGGGTCGTATGGGAATAGCCAATATGTTTCACTAAAATATTCTAATATTTTAGAGACTACATAGTAAAGCATCTGTTGTGAGTTTTAGCATGATATTGAAGTACCGAAAACATGGATACTTAATTACAACGGTCATTATTATTCAGTATATTGGAACAGCCGACCGGCTTAAATTCTGACCTCTGATGTTTTTTTCGGTTGGTACCTAGATCTTTGAGTTTTGCGTCTAATAACTTTAGTGTCGTAATAGTCCAGTCAATGGGGGTTTTGACCCGGATTATATTTTCTCTGTTCCAGGACCTTTGCAGTCTAATAGACTTATGTTAATAGATCACAGTTGACGAAAAATTCAACTTTTTTTTGCATTGCCATGTTGCATGGCAATGCAGATCTTTAACCCGGAAAATATCTAGCAAACGCTTAGCCAAGTCCAAGTAGAGGTTGATAGCGACTGGCCCCCACGGACCCATGGTCAGATAAAATCTATGATTTGTAATTTTAGTGTGAATCATTGACAGAAAAATAAGAAAAGTCCAGTTTGCATACTCTGTCACCAAACAAGTCTAATACAGCTGTCCTAATTGCTAAAATATTATATATATAATTTTTATGTTATGAACTTGTGGTGTACAGCATGTATATAATTATATGTGTGTGTATATATTATCAGTCAGAAGCATTAGGTACTGCTGAAGGAGCTTCATTACTGTTAAGTACACTATGAGAAGGGATGAAAAAGTATTATGCGGCTTTTTATAGGGAAAGCCTAAGGAACAAGTGATGCCTTTATCGGAACCAGTTTCTATGACAACCCGATAAAGACATCAAAATAAGTACCTACATCTCTTGATTCGTAAGCACTTGTATCATGCTTACAATACTTTGACTCGGTTTAGTTCATTAACTGGTATCTACATTCGATTTCACAAATAGAGTATTTTATAAGATGTTATATAACGGTTGATAATGTCTTAAATCCACTTTAAATCCTTTGATTATTAAATATAATAAAACTATAAGCATTTTTTAACTGTTTATGGCCTCTACCCCTCTAGAGTAGAACCGTTCCTACCTCAGTATGGCGTAGGTACCTATATAGGCTAACAATAAAGTTAATAAATAATTACGTTCTTTTGATATATATTTTAATATTGAAAGTGCTATATCGCAAAGAAAAATATTAGACATAGAACGAAATCAATGATCCAGAAATAAGTCAAAACTAATAAAGGGTGACTTTAGGAGGAGCATTCACGGCCGCGCATTACGTTACGTAGCAGAGACTGACACAACTTCCTCGTGCATGCGTATGACGCGACGCTATTTGAGCAATGCAACGAGTATAGACTTTTGACTTGCTTAATATAATATAGATAACTTTTACTGTAACATTTTGGATACTAAAAAGATTAAAACATTCTTTACTGCAGCCAAAAATAAACAGTAATTACGTAAAGAAAGTTTGTACGTAGAGCATGGCTGTCACAAGTGGCGAGACTATGCCTGGAAATTTCGACTCAATTCGATGTCAATGTCAACGTTTTCTAATTTAAAAGAAATGAAATTAAATTTTATTTATCTGTGACACTAAGTAAAAATATAAGGTCTTAAATTATACAACGTGGTGTATTCTAGCTCTACCATCAAGGCGTACAGACTTAGTGTGAGATTATAACTATATTTAAAATGTTATTATATTCTGAGTTATATAAATGGAATGGTATAAAATATAAGTGGAAAGTGCAATAATTAAATTTTGAATTTTACAATTTTAGGTCACGAATAATTTATATTGTGTCATCTTTTAAGAATTCATCAACCGTAATAGACTTCTTTTATGAGGAAGTCATTGCGGGCATCTTTGAAAGTCTTTATGTCATTAGTGGATCTAATATCTGTAGGTAATTTGTTATAAATGGATGATGCCATACCGAACACACTACTAGAAAGCGAAGCAGTTCTGCGTTGCAGGACATGCATATTTCCTTATCGTCCACTACCTTTATCATACATTTTGAAGAGTCCAGATTTTCAATAATAACAATGCAGGGAAGAGTTAAAATTTTAAGGCGTTTATAGTACTTTTTGCATAAGCTTTTTTCCTTTTACCGCATATAGCTCTTACACAGCGCTTTTGTACCCGTAAAGCTTTCAGACTCAGTATCGCCGTACAAATAACCCCAGAATATTATATAATTTACGCATGTAACTCATATAAGTATATTAGCCATTGCAAATGACATGACGACGGTGCGATTTCATTGATATTAAATTTAACGATTGCTATAATATCACTCACTCCGCTTCACGCTATTCGTGTGCATGATTAAGCATCTGACTCAAATCCATATAAAACCTTACAATTACGTCACCCGCGACATTTCCATGTAAGTGCGGGGAGGTTAAGAACAACTGGCCGACACGAGCGTGACTAAATGGAAGTCGGCACGTGTATGTCACGCTTTATTTCCATTTTTTACTTGTCTTCAGAGTGGAATACCTTGATTGCTGGTAGACTGGCCATTTTTTATGGAAAGCTGTTGAGAAGGTTTTGTAAAAACAAGTTTTATTGAGCGCACCGAATTTCGTGGTGATATTGGAATAATTTACACTCGAAGGATTTACAAAGTTACGAAATATAATAGTCAAAATGTTCATGATGAAACTAGGAGCTGTTATAGACGACAAATAATTATTTTTTTATATTATAAATATTAGGCTCGCTTAACCGTAACTCGCCTTATGTAAAGCGACGAATATAAAAATGTTTCGAATTTTTAACCCCCATTTACCCTTTTTAGGGGTTGAATTTATAATAATCCTGCCTTAGTACACCCCTAACTATAACGAATACACTCTCCCAATTTCATGTCTGTAGGTTCAACAGTTTAGGCTCTACGTTGATTCCTAGCTAATATCAGTCATTTAGAACTTACTCTTTTAAATACATATATAGATAACTTTATATGAAAGTTTAAAAACAAACTTAGGTATCTACCTCATATAATTTTAATTATAAGAAAACGAGACATTGAATCACATGCATCTTAAATCTTTTGGCTAACCATGTCAAAACAGTTCTCATGGCACCCACGTATACTTATGAAATCGCATAAACATGACAAGTTACGGCATTTATGACCTCATAGTGCGTCATTGAAATCTGTCAGGTCAACTGACTCCACCGCAGTTTTCGTTCATACTTTAAAAAAAAAACGTTTGTAAAAAGTAAATTGTATTTAATTTGTGACAAATCACAAAATAAAATACGATTTCGATTTGTTTATGCATGCATGTGAACTTAAACATTTAGGTATTTTCAAGTTCAATAAGTAAGAACAGGTATTTTTATGATATTGATATGTAAATTTATCTTTCCAAGTCGAATAAAGAAACCCGGCTCATTATTTTTGTACGTAAACATGTTGCCATTTCTTTATAAATTATCATTTTGTAGACGGTAATTCAACTTTTTAAACAGTTTGTGGCGATATCGACACTGGTCGGCCTTGTGCGTTTCTGTATGTAGGCGATGACAATTTTGCATTACTATCATACTGGGTACTACTGGGTACTATACAAACATATCCGAAGTCCTTGCACTATTCTGTTATGACAAATTATTTACACGAATTATTTATGTACTTACTTAATTTTTTTAGGCTGTATTTCCTATGACAATTGTAGTGGCTGCTATACAGCTTCATTATATTTCATCAGTTATAATCGAGAGCAGTTTACACTGAAATCTCAGATTAGAAATCTCTATAACAATTTCCGCTCCTACAACTTACAACCAAACGTAAGGATTTTCTCTTTTCTGCTGAATCTAGATAGAAATATAGTTATGTATGTACAGAGCATGAATACAAATGTCCTTGAATAACGAGCCCCAGCGTACACCATACGACACGACGTCAGATCGGCTCCGAATCCGCATTATATTGTCCGTAAAAAGCCGGATAAATATGGTCATAATAGGCGAGAGCCCGCCGCTCGGCCCGCCCGAGATATTCCCTCCTCGAGTATGTAAATGAGTCTTTATTCTCTTACTTTGGCTCGTTGCAGGCCCTTTAATATTTTATTGCTTGTATTTTTGTCGATTACAGCAATTGCTGCTATTGAAAATGTACCATTTAAAGGGTAATGTACGCTTAGTCTCCGCCTTGTTTTTTACAAATAAATTGTGTCGTTAGCTGCGGATTCTCAGTTTTTCTGAACTGAACCTAATTTATATTTATTTGCTATTTTGTACATTTATAGAGATTGGTTCTACTTTTATTCAAGTAGTAGATAATTATATTGGAACGATTCACATTTATTAGACGAATATAAAGTCCATCTCGGATAAATTTACGACCTCTATCTAGCTGAGAATCCTCTCAAGAAACGAGACATAAATCTTCGTGTTATCCTCACAAATTATCCGAAGAGTGCGTGTGTAGATGTAGCACTATTTCTATTGTAACACATAGAACTTGTCCACTTCGCAACCCTTTCGTTCCAAAAATGGGTCGCTCACAATGCAACGAAAATGGGAAAAGTCGCAGAAAATAAGCAACAAAGGATAGTGTTGTGTTAGAGTAAAATGTCCAGCTCGAAATGAAGATGGGCGTCGTCTGTGATAAGTAGGCCGTGGATGTGGGCCGCTCGAGAGGGAGAAACTTGACGGAAAACAAACTTGCGTCATTCTACTTCGCTGAGTATAATGTCTGAGATGCACTCATGTAAAAGCGGCACGGTAATATCAAAAAGGTTGTTTTCTATATTGTAGTTGTTACCATTTCGTGAAGACCGACTGTGAAGTTTTTAACATATTTATATTATATGTCTGGCGATAGATACGATTATAATTATGTTCTACAATTAACAGTATTAGGATTAATTAGGCCACATTATTAACTTACCTGCGATACGTATGAAGACAATTTAAAAACTAGAATATTTTTACAATTTTGTCTATGTTATTTATTTACTGTTAAGCTGGTTTTATTTTATACAGCCTTCAAGAAAGAACCGCCCAATTATTTTCGTTCTTGTTAGCAGCATATTGTAGAATATATTTTCTTACGATACTTCAATAAAGTTTAATTTAATTGAAGATCCACAAGCTTCAAGTTCTCAAATTAACGTATTTGCCTAATTAATGTTTGTTGTTCATATGAAAAGTCGTACTTGCCAATCAATCTTAAAATATTATTAATAGTTAATTAGTGACGCGATTTTATAAGATATGTATTTAAATAGCACCTAACATCAGCAAAATAAACAAAAGAATTATGAATAAACATAAAAAAACGATGAGCTAAGTTGCTTTGCTCATTGATTAACACAGTCACCTGTTTACTAAACTTGCATATTTAGCACGTTTATACACAAATACATATAATACGATAACATGCAATGATTAATATTTCATGCGATAGATATATGCATCACGTACATTCGGCAAGTAGCGTATCCGCGTTGAATCTTAATTGATTCATGCAATTTGAACGGCTTTGCTAATTCTTACATCCTTTCGGAGTAAAACACTTGTTTTGGCATATTTTTGAGATCAGTAATTATAAGTTTTCTCATTTTATGTCCTTTGAACCTTACTACTCTTACTGTGTTCGACTGTGTGTATTGAGATTTGATAACACCGAATTATTGGAATCATTTGACTTTCTATGATCAAAATTATCATTTTTGGACAAATTAATTAAAATGGAAAAGGATAGCTGAGAAATATTCTAAATATTTAACACATTTAGTAAATAACCACTCTTGTTATTTTTAGGGTTAATATCACATATAAGGGAGAAATAATAACAAAGCTTAACAACATAAATACATCGTAAGACATATATTTACTACTGAAATAAAAAATATGCTAATAAACCGTGCTTGCTCCACGAACACGTCAATATTAAGGATTTATATGATATTATATTTTGTATATAATTTACATAATTTCGTATACGTTATATGTATAATTATATACAGGGATAGCACAGGCCATATACAAGGGGTTGCATGATATAACTTCACATACCCTGTACCAAGTGGCCACCTGTTCGACGCCGAAGTCACCACCGAAAACAATATACATACACAAATTAATAAAGTGCATATAAAATATAATAATAATTATTCTAAATATAATAATAATAATTCTAAATATAATAATAATTATTCTAAATATAATAATAATTATTCTTAATACAATAACAATAATCTGTTAATTCTACGTCAGATTAATAGAAACTATACATGAATTAACTGCTATAGATATTATACATACAATTATTTTACCAATGGGTGTTATGTTTACGTTATAAGGCTACGTTATATTACTTCTTATATTAAACAGCATAAATAAAATAATATAGCAAAATCTAGGTTCTATATTATATTATATTTTTGTAATAATTCTTCAAAATATACAAAAAGAAAATATATTATAATATATTATTGAAAGTGCTTTCAGGGCCACGTCGCCAAAATGTAGAAATAAAGGCATAATATTTATATAAGCATATGTGTACATAAGTGAGGTATATATAACAAAATTATAAGCAAATAATTATATTAATAATATCACTGCATATGCATAGACAAGTCTATTCAGCAATTCTAATTTTATAGTAAAAAGATGCCTATATTCGCATTTTGAAAGACACGCCCCTTCGTAAAATAATAACCCAAAAAAAAAAGACTAATACAACTTCAGTAATATGTTATTATGATACAAAATCATAAGAGCAAAAATAAAAAGCAACTTAAATCAACGAGGTTTTCCTCGTCAAGTACGTCAGTGAATGTGGTCCATTCCGAAGTGACCATGGTCGGAACGTCCCAAGAATTTGCTTCCATATAGCGGTAACCACAGACCGGTCTGTAATGTCACTTGGGAGTGTTGGGAATGATTCAGCGTTGATTTTTCTTTCTAGGTACGAACAAGAATAGAGAAGGTACGAGCCGCAACGCAGCATCGTATTCTTGTCCAATTATGGAAGAAAACTTAGTAGTATATTTTTTGTAATAAGGAGGCATGGGTAGAGTGCATTATAAGATTATATTCAATGAACAAAAGTTACAATGTAATATTTTAAAGCTATCTTCTGGGATATATAATAACTTAAACTTTTTGTAAATTCCCTTTTTTATTTTCATTATCAGTTTGTAGTAAGTTTGGTTCGCTATAATGGATCATTCTACGTACCTACTTACATACTTACTTATCTATATAGGTATGTATTGAAATAATATAATAATAAAATAG
Source organism: Ligdia adustata (assembly GCA_947049295.1). Classification (NCBI taxonomy): domain Eukaryota; kingdom Metazoa; phylum Arthropoda; class Insecta; order Lepidoptera; family Geometridae; genus Ligdia; species Ligdia adustata. The sequence continues at coordinate 3,040,279 of OX346218.1, read as the reverse complement.
TAATAAACGCAATTAGACTTCCGTGTTCAAAACCAGCTGCTATAAAATAGTAAGTTTTCGGCAGCTGGTAGCAATTGAGATAAGAACTAGTATTTACGACGATAATAAAAAAATACACACTTTATTACCTTCGATGCTGTCGCAGCACGAGATAAATAACTGATAAAAATTATAATAAAACATGAAATATGGCATTGAACAGGTAAGTACCTGAGATAATGAGGATTTATTACAAATTTATTAAGATTAATATAACGTTAGAAATACGCATTTAATTAAATTACCAAAGAACATTAAAAATAAACCAAGATTGCCGATTTTCACGCTGCTCGCGCTGTGGATCTTCAGGAGCAAATAGAAGATAAGTTAAACTAAACCTGTTGTACACAGCATTGTTAACGGGACAGAAGGGGACATATTTATCGCGTCCTGACGGACTGCGTGATGGTAATGCGTGCATTTGCCTCAGGTTTACGGCTGACGTAGGTGTGACGCCCACTGCTGCCTACTTGTTACTTGTCACGTGCTTGCGTTCGGTCTGGTCTAGTCGTAGGTTTAGTGCACAAATGCGTGCGAAATAAGGCTGTGGATATTGTGAGACCGGTATTCAGGCGGAGCCGGAAAATAAAGGTGTACTCGTATATCCTCGTGAAATGAAAAATATATTGATAAAAGAGATGGATTAAAAGACAATATATTTTTGCGATATATCTTACCTTTTTTTAGCTATTTTTGTATGTTTATTATTATTTATTAGGTACTAGTAGTAATTTATAATACAATATTTATAAGTTTAGACGTACGTTATTGCGGACAAAATCATTAATTTATATCGATGATTTTGTCCGCAATAACGTACGAAATAAATTCATCAAATACAAACAATTTAGATGACATACTACAAATACTATTATGCTCGCGCATTTTCATGTATACTGAATATAAATAATAATATTAATTCAATAGACTTAAATTAAATGAATTTCAAAAGAAAATAAAAATGTAACTAAGAAAGTGTTTAAAAGGCTTTCTCAGGTTTTAATTAAAATTTTACGGACGTTCCAATAGCTCTCCTACATTGGCAGACTGAACAAACATCCGAAGGCGCGATTCGACGCTGCCTCCGATTCTAGCTGAATATCCATCGAAGAGAACGAAAGTAAACTTGATTATGTATCGACTTTGCGACAGTACTAGAGTACTGCTGGAAATAGGAAGGACATAAATAAGATAATCAATCAGCCTAACCGATTTATTACTCAGGACTGCAATACGAGTTTCTAGAGTTTATAAAATAATCCAGCGACTTATATTTCACTAAAATACTATAAATAAATAGCCAAAGCAAATTCGGTACAAAATCATCAGTTTTAATACTCTTAACTTCCTAACCGTAACTAACTTCATAAGTATTTAAATTTAGTAGATATAGTGTGCCTGGGTCGACGGCACTTTAATCAAATTACTGGCATACATAAATGTACGATGAGCGTTGCCAGCATTTTAGGTAAATTATCTACATACACCTTTGCGGTTTCTTAGAATAGACTTAGTTTATTACACACGGTTATTAAAGATTAGCAAATGTTTATGTCTGTTATAAAACCATAAAGTAATGTTTTGTAATTGTACTCGTAAAATAATTTGATTTGTTAACAATACTAGTTTAAAGCGTTAATTCCCCATCACGCGCACAATCAAAAACAACACCACCTGCTTACGCCAAAGTAACATCACCATATAAATCAAAAGTTACCACGGCGCAGCGGCATTGAATAATCTGTTTACAAAACAACGATATATTTGAATAAGCGAAAGTTTTATGTCGTAAATAAATATTTTGTGAGTAGGTAACATAAGGCTAAACATGAAGGACTTATAATTTAGTGGTATATGTAAACGTAGTTTTAGTTGACATAATTTTTTAATGTACCCCAGATCAAGTACAATATTAATCCCGTAATCCTAGCTCATTGGTGATATAAGTCTTCCCTTATCCATACATTTGAATAGGCTTTTAATAATGTTCTTGATTATAATTTAAAATATTTCTATAATATTTAGAAAACGTTTTTTGTTTTTCAAAAAAAAATTTCAAAATTGTTGTATCGTGTAATCTCATTATGGCGAGGTTAACGTAACGTGACGTTATTTTATTGGAGCGTTAGAATAGATGTGAAATAATATTCGGCGTTGAGTTCCATCAGCATAAGTTGAAAAGGAAATTTTGAAATACTCGTAATGGTAAAGTATGTAAGGAAAAATATAGGTAATAAAAATTGCTACAGCTGCAGATATTGCAAATGTTGAACAACGAAGACATTATAGTCATCCGCAGTTTCTTTATCCCATGTCTGGATAGAAGCTTCTTGTATTTTGACCCGTATGCCTCGGTCCTGAGGCAACATCGTCCAAATTGGATGCGCGACTGATTTTATGTCGTTGGCGTATCATGCGGCTGGCTGTCTGACGCGGACGTTTTGCTTCGCTTCCTTACCCATGGCAACGAAGTATACCATTTTTTTCGGTCCAAAAGGGTAAAAATATCTAATCGATCAAAATCAACGACAGCACCAGCTCCATATTCCGCGTTGCCGAGTCCAAATTATCTAGCCTAACTATGGTTGGCGATGTCGTCTCAAGAAGAAAAACTATCAATATGTGTGTTCTTCATTATTATATAGAACTAAAAGAAGCTGTTACTGACCTTAGGCAGCGCTGCTAGACACTGCTGCTTGACGTCCCAGACGAGCTGGTCGCGCGGGAACTGCAGGCTCTTCTGCACGTTGAGCTCGGGCACGTGCACGCGCACCAGCAGCCAGCCCTCGCTCTCCCCGCACTCGCCCTCCATTCTCCTACGACATCTGAGGAATAAGGAGACGGAACTTTAATACATATTATACCCCGTAAAGAAACAAGGCTATCCCTTCCTAGTCAGTAAACCCCTTGTCTCACGTGCAATAGAACGGGGACTCATCCCATGTTTACCTTTGAGTTTTTTTAGTCTATTAGAATGAATTACAACTTGCTTAAACAGTGAAGGAAACCATCGTTAAAAAACAGCTCCTTTAAGATAAGTATACCCTCAAGTCGTAATTTGGCTAGCGTGGCAATGGCTTACACCAAAAAAAAAAGAAATAGGGGAGACCCGTCCCCCGCAAAGGAACGTTCTGGGTTGATATGTACTAAAACAGTTATAGTAAAATTTTGAATTTTTGGTAATAAAGATTAGGAAAGATATGTCATAAAAATCACAAATATTCAAATATGAATATTAAATCGTTTTAAATTTGAACTCCCATTTGAACCCCTTAGGGGTTGAAATTACAAAAATCCTTTCTTATTACTCCCCTATACCAAATTTCAGTCTTCTGGTTCAGCGGTTTAGGCTATACGTTGGTTCCTAGAAAATATCGGTATACTCGTATATAGGTAAAAGTTTCATACAAAGTTAGATACATAAATTAAGATTTAAATTAAACACAAGCAATTAAAATTTAAAATATGGTGTATTTTTATAATTGCTTATAAATAAAAATTATGATTTCCGTAACAAAAAGAAATTTAAGCATTTTTCCAATCGACACAATAGTGTCTAAGAAATCGGGAAACATTATATCAGAAAAGATTCCAACTCAACGAGAATCTGCAGGTCAGTTACAGAGAAAATCCTTATATGTAGGTAATCTTGAAATATTGCAACTATTGATAGATAATCTGAATATTATCAGTAGTCTCCAGGCCTCTGTGGCACATAGTAAATAAATATAATTGTTTATTTATCGACATAAACAATATTTTTCAACCACTTCATAGATTACCGAAGGAGAGACGTTATTTTTATCAAGAAAATAAACACCCTCTTACTGTAAGGAATCCCAGACAACCTTGAGTTTCGATAAAGTATTGAATAAACAGAACAGGGAGACATAAGATTGGTTTTCTAATATCACAACTCTATTGGAATACAAATACAAAATATATTATCGCATTAACTATAATACAAAAGTTTTTTCATGAGTATAATTTGTAAAAGTAAAAATCCATTTATTCATCTGCATGCATCAAACGTTAGTAATGATATTTACAATCATGTTTGGCATTGAATTATGTATATCAAACATTAAACTGATTTATATATCAAATTACTTAAATCTACATTATTCTAACTATTAATAATAATTATTAATTTAGTCAATTAGAAATTTTTGCATATCAAATTGTTTAGCTTGTGCCTATTGTTATGTATGCAGATGTCGCCTCGTTGGCGTAGGCCTCCCCAGGGATAATTTATACGTGTAAATAATTTAATATAAATATATGTTTGCAATGTTACTTTTGCATGAAACAATTATCATTATTCTATTATTTATCTTACCTTATCATATATACCAGTACTACAATAGCTGCGCCCTTTGATTCTTCCACTTTAGTTGTTGCGCCTCCCCAAATAAAAGGTATATTGTTATCCAGGCCATAATCTATGTCTGTTCCTACTGTTCCTATTTCATTGAACTCCGTAAAACCGTTTGAAGGCAACCATACGTACAAATATATTAGTTTTTATAACATAAGTGTGATTTATATTAGTAATACACAAGGCAATAAATGGCCTATCCGGTTGCCGTTCCATGAAGTTCGCATTTCAAATTCAGTAGCCGCTGGCGCCATAGATTATCGTATCTCTTCTAAGAAAATTGTCAAGGGTGTGATGTATAAAACAGTTTACCTAATAATAATAAAATATTTTTTGTTGAATGAGGTTTCTAAGAAGGAATTAATTCGCATTGGATTATTTGTAGGACTTGATTTACAAATACGCTGCTATCTATGGACAATGTTTGTAAATTTATTGACCGAGCAAGCAAAACGTCTTTGCTTAGAGTCTGGTAAAATGTTTTTAAGTTTGTCCATGAAAAAAATCTACTAGGTCATATACGGGTTCTACGAATTTTTAGTCTAGGATTTTCTGTTGAGGGTATTTCTCGTAAATTTTAATAATCGTAAAATAAGGTTTACTACTATGGCTATGACACGCATAGAAGAAATAAGTTTGCATGGTTACAAACTGTTATTTGATTTCCGTCAAAACAGCGGATGCCACTTTTGACATTTTTATAAGTCATTTGAAACAAATAGCGTTGGATCTTTGCTCAGGATCATTGTAAAATAAACTGCATGCCTGAGATTTGATATTTTGTAGCCGTACAATTATTGCGGTCGCGAGGTCATTAAATACTTACTTAATTATATTTTATTTATAATTTGCCTATGCTTAAGTAGCTTTAAATGGACGTTTTCAATTTATTAAATAAGCACCCATAGTAGTTACTAAGTTATATACCCAGTCTTATATCTAAGTAATGTATTCAGTACAGAAAAAATACACTGTTAGTGAACGATTACCGAAAAATGTCATCTCCCGAATGTATAATTATCTAATTGTTTCTAACTCATACGATAACGTATCTTAATGAACCATAATAACGATATTTAAACGTCACACAAAAACAGGTATTACGAGTAGATTTAGACAAAATAGAAGATGACTAAATGAATACAAAGCTAGATCTTTTCTTTGTTTCTCAACATTGTCACTTAAACTGACACTTATTTCAATATAATGTTTGCCACAAATGATAGTGATAAAATAAATAACAATATGACAACTTTGTGATAAGGCTGTAATATTGACAAATTAATTGATCGATGTATATTGATATCTAATAAGGTCACATATTATGATATAGCGCCTAACTATTACAAAGAGATAGTCTTATCTGCTAATGATTATGACCTCTTTTTAATAACTTTAGACTGGTTAAAGCTAGTTGGATGTAAAAAAAGTAGAACTTACAATCTAGTTTAAGATGATAAGAAGAAACTAACGAATAATTAAATTTATATCAATTAGCTACGCTATTATTAATGCTATTTTTATAAGTTGCCAATATTATAAACTGTATTTAGCAAGGCCCGGACGCTATCGTAAAAGACTTACCAGAGTTTATAGCAAAACATAAAGAGATACAACACATTCCAGAAATTCTTCCTTTAAACGAAGCACACAAACCACCAAGTGAGACAAGCTAATTGCCATGGTAAAGATAAACGTGTTAAAACTATTTATTCCACTGATGAAATGGCTCTTAGATAAATAAGCGTGATTTAAGTGTTATTTAAGCGATACACGGTAGCGTGTAGCGTAGATAAATTGGAGTGATGCAAGCGTAATTAGTGGTTCTATTTGCTACATTTACACTATTTACACTGCTTCACGGCAAAAGAGTTCGACTCGAATGAGTTTTCTAAGATCCTTGATAAATGGATCTTTTCTCAATTATTTATCTGATTTTCATTATGTTCAATGTTTTGATGAATCATTAACTAATTCCCAGAGTTGTCCTAATGAGAAACGAAATATGTCACCTTAAAGATGACTCAAAAGATATCAATGCAGTCAAGCAGAGTTGAGGAGATCCAATCAATATTCTTTTTTATGAATACGTAAAAAAATTGTAATGTTTCCACACTTTAGAATCAGAGTGAGAAATCGAAAAATATTTTTATGTTTAATATAGGCGTCTTCCTCCATCTTATTTTATATTCGCTGTCAGATTGACAACTATAGGAGATCAAATTGAAATGTTTATGACAACATTGTGGTTAATTCATCAATATGATCAACATCGTAACAACATCAGATTATGAATCATTATTTCCTCAAAAGATTAAATAATCTCGATAAGATCAACCAGAACCATGTTTACTCCACGAGTCATTGCTCCCAACGCAAATAGCTGTGTCACTTAGTCGTTTTGTGTTTTCTTTTGACGAGCGAGCGAAGTGATGCTTCCTCTATTCATACTAATATAACTTTAGCGAATGAGTCATAGGCTTCATTAGGAACTTTAGAAGTCTAGACTATGTCTTGGGTCAACGTTCAAAAGTTTGAAAGATTTTTACATCTCAGATTTTGTTTGTTGCTAATATAAGAACATTCCTTTATGTCTTGAATATCGGTTCTACATCGGTGATTATAAATAGTCGTTGACATTTATAAAATAAATTAGATACCAAGTGACCAAGGTGACCTGGTGTCAAAAATGGTAATACGTATCCACGTATCGACCCATGGCGTCCCACTGCTGGGCATGGGTCTCCCCTATGAAGGGGGTGTAGGCCATAGTCCTCCACGCTGGCCAAATTGCGGGTTGGGGACTTCTCTTATTTTTGAAAGTTATTAACATTCTCCGACAAGCAGGTTTCCTCAAAATGGTAATGTGGGGATTGAAATTGGGTTAAATAAAATGCAATTGTATTTTCGACAAGTATTGATGAAAGTTTTTTTTAATAGAATGATTGATTTGATTGATATTTAACATTAGAGGTTGAATACATGTTAATCTCAGCGTAAGGAACTAGGAAACAATTAGGACATTATAAGTAATGGTTTTGTGGGCTAGGATCGCCCTTTAAAACTTTATGCTAACACACTGTTTGGTTTTACATAAAACTTATAAAATCTTTTTTTTTATAGGCATATTGAACTCAATTAACACTACGTAAAGATATGTGCTTATTAGCGAAGAATTATGTTAAAGATATTACAAGAACACTAAGTGTGAATTGCACAAACCAAAATCATTAAAACAATAACCTTATCCTACATAATCCACGGATGGATCGGATACTGGTATTCTTTGCCTAAAGTTCTCGCCTCAAATTGCTTGCGAGTGTCAATTCGCCAATCTTCCAAAACTACTCAGTTTATCTAAGTCAAACTGCTAAATCCTTCTGAGAACCGCTAGACTGCTTAGGCACCGTAATCAAATAGTGATGTGTCAGCATTCCAGTCCACTCGTGCTAATTGTAGAGTTGCTAGTTACGCAACCCTCCGTAAACAGTTAACGGTGCTCGCTGGTTCATTGGTTAATGCAATGAGGTAAGTTGATACTGTACTGTCAGCAAAATCATTTAAGTAGGCAAATAATGTTCAGTCAGTAAGTCTTAAATTTTTACTTAAGAATTCTTTCTATTTAAAATGTATTCTACTTGATATCAATAGACATCTCACCACCAAAAGACGTACAGATTAAACAGAAGCAGCCTTCATTAACACGTCACTTTTTGGCCTTTTGAATGAACATCGTTTACGTTGGTTTAAATATTTGCCAGTAAGTTCAAATTCTTCCTAGATAATCACCGTGACAATACTTGTAACAGACTCACTCTAGAGCCGGTGGTCGCGAGATTGCTTTTCGGTCAGGACAGGAACGTTATTTTGAATATTATGTTAGCAGAACTAGTTGCATTGTGCTCGTGTTCAAGTTTGTTCTATTGCAACTCGATGCTGGAGAAAATGTTTTGAAATACTATGAGTATAAATACTTTTATCTCTAATTTTATTTTTCCTACCGTCACATTTCATATATGGATATTATTTCTGCTCTCTGTACCACTAGTGGTTCGTGTACAAGCGCCGTAGTGTAAACATTTGGCCCTGCATTGCTCGCCCATTGACCGTTCACAGTGTAGACAACTTATTAGCAGATTACCATTCCTTTGATTTCCACACTTTCTTTAATGGGTGTGATGCAAGCAGCTTTATTAGATCTAACTAAAGAAATCTCTGCGGCTCCGAGGTTTCAACACAAACATTCCATATAAAGATAGTGTTTTTGATTTCAATTAGGAATTAAAGTACGAAATTGCGTATATGAACTTACTCTTAGTTTAAACAGAGAAAAGACAAACAATACACCACCACAGAATATATAATAGTACTACAACACAACCCACATACAAATAATATGTTCTACATTACATATTGACCCCTAGTCCCTTCTCACTACCTCTAGTTGGCATTGGTGGCGAGCGTCCCATTTCTCTTTCTTATCACGTACCGTGTTTATCATAGTTTAAACACGCCTTGTCCCAGAGGTTAGAACGTTTTGCACCACATTTAGTTCGGAATTCTCCGATAAAATGTGGGTAATGTGTACTTTTCACCTCTAGGGACCAAATTGGGCTGTTTTAACAGCGTTCAACTTGTTCAGTGTATACTTATGCAGTGTGTTCAACGCATCGCTTGTGTTATTTGTAGAGTTGAAATGAAACGTTTTTAGTTCGTTAATTATTATTATTGTGTAATTGTTTGTCAACCTACTCTTTATCCACCAAATGGAGCGAATCTTTTTTTCTTTACGCATCTTCTTTACTATGTTTAATTATCTATGTTTATTTCAAAGATTTTATATTGTAGCTTAATATTTCTTCAATTCTAATTGGAGGTGGATTTGCTTAAAGCAAAGGATAATTAATTTGCAATTGGATTAATAAACTTATACCTATATTGTTTACATTCGGCGACCCCGCATTGTACGTTTTGTATAAAACTCATGTTATGTTTTTAACATGCATTGTTGTATATGCTGCTTAGCATGCCCGTTTATAAGAAATTCGGCAGTGGGAACTAAGAGATCGAAACGTTATTTATTTTATAAAAAACAATTATTCTAGAGTTAATCAACAAACTAATCAGAACTAGTAGTCGAATAATGTTTCCGATAATGGCCGGGACAATTTGTCAACGTCAAGTAACTTTTAGCGATCAGTTTACTTGTATAGGTATTAGCTGAGTAAATTGATTTAGTTAATCAACAAAACAATATCAGCATAGTTATAATTATGTGTCAGCAAGGTATTTCACATAATACCGCGGCTATGTGATACTCGTGAAGTATATTATCGTAACGTATCTATGAGAATTGCTGATTTTTAGTTATAAATATTAATTCTTATTTTTTTCTTATGTTTGTAGTGTTTAATTCTTTTTGGTATAAATGATTTTGACATGGACCACAAAATTATAAAGAAGCATTCATAAAATCTAACGCCAGCTGAATAATATTCTAGAACTTGGTATAATTACTATTAGTCTTTAGTATCTGTCGCATGTAATGTAATCCATAACATTGCACAAGGTTCGCGTCCCGAATAAACTATAATATACTTTAATTGAATAAGCTCACAGCCATTTTATGGCAACATTATATCAACAATTAGCAAGCTGCCGTTAACTTTTTTTGATTAGTTGAATTTACGTGGGTAGAATTTATATGGGCAGACGCTATGGTGTACGGAAATATTTTAGATTGACTGGTCTTTATGGTACGATACCGTAAAGAGTAGTCAATGTTTTGTTTGATGTTATCAAAACAACGTTTTGTTCCATTGAATAATGTTTTGAAAGGTTTTACTCATAATCTTTTCACGAGATAAAATTGAAATTGCGATAAAAGTTACCTCTTCTACGTAAAAACTTACTGGCCTTGAACAGAATGTACTAAGGAAGTAATTTATATATGAGCTTATATTGACATATACTTCTAGCTCTAGTGGGTTATTTACAGAGGCAGACCTCATTTTTACTCCAACACTACATGCAATATGGACAGTGCCAAAATTCTTATTCCACCCTACAAAATTGTAAGTTTTAAAGGGACTTTATCAATCTTATGGTATGATAGTAGCTCTTGAAGTAGAAAACATACATAATATTGTGTTATTTTCTCTTCAATAAATTATAGTAAAATTAATTACTACCACACTGCACTTGCATTGTTAGAAACAGAATCAAAACTAATATTTCCTTTCATAAAGCACCGGCCAGCAATTATTTCTATTCAGAACAGTGCCACAAGGTCAAAACTGATTAGCCTCACGTTTGCAAGACCGAACGCTATCCACGCAGTAACTAATACCTAATCTTTGACATCATTTCTTACTAACTGTCAGTTGAACTGTGGTTTAACGTCCTAGTAACTGTTATAGATTCTGCTGTGGTACACGTACTAACTGCTGATTATACTGCGTCGTTGCGGTCACCTGTAGTGGCCCAAACGTGGGAAAGTGCGGGGCCTCGCTCTCAACCAAATGGTATTTTATAACAACAATGCTGTATAAAAAAATAAGCTAGGTGTTAAAATATAATTGTATTAAAACCTGCTATTGTGCTAGATTTACTATGAGCAGCCATACTGATATCATATATTTCATATATGAGAGAGATGCGATGAGCCCTGAATTATACACCAATGGCAAAATGAAGAATGTATTTAAGCAGTATGTTGAAACAGGCAATTAATTAGAGTCCGACCGAAACTGTTTTTTCAGCCGAAACCGAAACCGAATGTTCAGCCGTGGCTTCAGTTTCGGCCGAAACCGAAACTCACGTGGTCAAGTATAAAATTTCTTAAAATTCAGCATTTTAAGAAATTTGGTCCATTTTATCCATTATTCTGCATTAATTGGGACATGAAATGAAAACACAGTATATTAAGTATGTTCAACAAACTTAAGCGATAACGCACTAAGTTTTGTTGCTACAGAACTATCCAAACGGCGGCCGACAACAACGAACAGAGCCGCCAGCGTCCGCCAAAGCGTTGAACAGAGAAACGAAGTTAGGCGAGCGTGTACGACAACTTCCGAAGTCGGTTTCGGTTTCGGTAAAAGTTTCGGCCAATTTTGGCCGAAACCGAATTTGCCGCCGAAATTTGATTTTTCGCCGAAACTCGGCCGAAACCGAAAACGAACTTTCGGTCAGACACTGCAATTAATACATGATTAAGTAGGTTCTTTGACAAACTAATTAACACAAATGGAAGTAAAATACTATCAACTGTATTCGACTTCGTCGCCTAAACAGTATTTGGAATATATTGCAATCGTTAGTATTTAGAAAATGAGTTGAACAACTTGGACCAACCTTGAACTTTCTTGCGGGGTAGAGTACGGGAAGGGAATTCGCTGAGTTGCGACCGGACCTACTACGTAGTTTTTGGTTCAAGAAGATTGCTGGGTACAACAGTAGATAATTAGTACCCTCCGTAATTTAGTTAATATTATTTTATATCTAACATAAAATTCACATCAATGGTTATTGTCACTATTATTTTTTTGACCTATCTCTATTTTTCTAGATATGGTGGAAAGTCTTTAAAAGAAATTAAAGGTTTAATACTTCAGTAAAATAATGTTTGTAATACTGAGAACTATGACCTTTTTATGCATGTCCGTCGTTCATTAGAAAATAACAACAAAAAAACCAAACGAAACAATATATTTGAAGCAACTTTAAGAAAAACCAACTGCAAAATCATTAGACCACTGTATCTTAACTAGAGAAAACGCGGGATGCAATTAATATGGCCAATAACTATCTAAAGATAAAAACGAATGGCATCTTGCACATAAAAATCTGTCTAGCGTTTTAGGCTGTGTAGGGTTACAGAGTTAGGACATGCATAATATACATAGAAACATACGTTTACCCAGATACACTTCGGATCAAACTTTTTATTCGTAAAATCATTATTTATCAGATTAAAGAGACGTCTGATCATTGATTGATGAAAAACATTACCATCATATTAGGCAGACCGATAAATAAATTCTAGAGCACTGACGTAATTGACGTTGTCCTCGATAAAATTTCGACTGCAAATAGTAAAAAAAGGACGACAAAAACCGTTCTTTGTGCGTACTTTAATATTAAGTTAGTGTCAGTTTTTTTTTTCAAGTTTCGTATTATCTCTCATCGTACACTGAAGTGGAAAATTCATTGAAGCACTTTAATTAGTAAACAATCAAGTCAAGTCAACATCTTAAGAGGGATCACCACGAGACAAGGTTTTATAAATTCGTTTTCAATGCAACTGTCAACCTCGCGATCACGATATTTTTTACAACGTTGTAAAGAAGGCAACCACTTGACCGTTTTATTTAATATTTAAGGATATTAATTACCTAATGCTGTCTTTCGCATGCTTGTGCCAAATATTATTGGCCAGTTATAAGAGAATTTCCCCCTTTTTTGGAAGAAATACCCCAACAATCAAAAACCAGCGACGAAAAACTTTGAAAAAACGAAATATTTTGAAAATTTTTAGATCCCATTACAATAAGTTTTCGTCAAGATTGGTTGGAAACTACGACTTGTACGCGAGTACGAAATTTCTTGCGGACAAATATCTATACTTCCAAACACACAAACCTACATCCTGACAGACTGAAAAATTTTTTGCCAGACTCGAAGCAGAGACGCTTCGCTCGCTCGGTCAATTATAATTAAATACAGAAGGAAATGGAAGCCTACGAATTAAAGACTGATTCGAGGAATACAATGATATAGGAAATATATCGTAGTATTCCTTCTTAATAATTAAACATGCAAGAAGCTAAGTTGCGTGTCCCGGAACACAGCACATTGCTAATTAGGTTAGAGCAATTTGTGCAATGATTTAACTTACTTGTTTTACAAACGAGTGGGTTATGAAAACACTAGTATTGCCTGTACTTAGTGAATGTAGATTCACGATTTTCTCACAGTAAATAAATTACTGTTTTGAAAACAAACTAAGATAAGATAACTCTTTTTTTTAAACCAGATAACCAAAAAATAATTGTAAAATATAAAAGCTTATAAATATATACTAGGTTTTTTAACGGGGATTTATTGTTTAAAGTGATCTCTTCTGGGCAACCATGCACGTTAATGAATAATATAATATTAGAGAGGCCTATGAACTATGTATCAACCTCTATCATGAATACGTCTAGTAAGAAGTCACTGAGTCTAGAAGTATCTAGACATCGTTTTCTCCTTAGAAGAGGTCAGTCCCAACAAGCGAGCACAAAGATCGGATGGAGAAATTTCACTTCTCCGACAAGCTGGTTTCCTCAATGTAGTCCACTGTATTCAGTTTTATTGCTAAAGCGAATAACAAAGAATTTAAATCTATGGACGAGGAAAACTAGTCAAAAGTTTAGATTTAATCAATATTTATAAAACTACGAGTCTCTTTTGGAACAACTTTCCCGTTTCACATTTTTACTTTACATTGAATTTGCAGAATTAATATTTGAAAAGTTAATCAAACGTGTTACACTCTTACAGACACAAATACCTCATTAAAAAGAAATTCTACTTGTAGAGAAAGCAAAACAAATCTTAGTGCCAAAATACCCGATGACTCTGATTTACCATGAAAATTGGCAATACCATGAAAGTCAATTTCTTAGAAACTAAGATTTGATAGTAGGTATATCACTCCGTCTGTCGATCTAGTGACAAAAAGCTTTCCTATAAACGTTATATCGAATCGTGACGAGTCTATCTAAGCAATCCGAAGCTAAGGTCAGTGCCCTAAGTAACTTAGTTATTAGCTTATATACATTTTTTGATTAGCTTCGGTGAAGTTATAGCCGCGATTTACTCGAGGTGGTCAGTAATTGGTTTAATTAATTGGAAACCGGAAATTTGACCTTCAACTAGGGTATCGTGCCCATCAATAGAGTAAAAAAGTATACTACTTAATGATACAGATTTTCAAGCTAATAGCTAGGATCTATAGTTCTGCAAACTGTTGAATAAAAGACAAACCCTAGACCGATATTTTTCAAACTAAGAACTAGTATTTAAGGTTGTGTTCCGCTTGTCAAATATTATTAGAATAGGCCGGTAAATGGCGTTACATCAAACATGCCTCATTTTTGGGAGAAATACTACCTTAATCACCAATATAGGCGATATATAATTCTAAAAGTTCGCAGGAACTGTATACCAAATTTTGTCACGTCTATTTGGAAACTACGACCTGTACGCGAGTACTAAGTTTCCAGATAAATATATAAACTAACAGACGAATGAAACATTTGCCATACTCGAAGCAGAGATGCTTTACTTGCTCGTCTCGCCAGATCATTAAATGTCGATGACATCCAAAGATATAGAAAGACTATATTGATTACGCTGACACGTTTCTGACAAAAATAAGCTAAGTGAAATCAGATAACCGCACTCTCAGTATCAATTTAAAGTTTGTCAAACGATCGTAAATAGTAAAAAAATCTTAGTAAAATTTGATATAAAATATCAAACAGTATTATTCTTACATTAAGAACACTCGGCGACGTATTGATTACTATTCAAACAAGTTTAAATCGTAAATTTGGAATTCAACTGGGCATCTTGGCTCATTTTCGTTCAATAAAAGAAGTGTTATTTAGAAGTATTTTATAGTATCTCCTTTGTATTCTTTTCCCACTTCGCCAGGTGTTAAAAGTTAGATACTTCAGCCTGTTTCTGATATTTCAATAGAAGTTTGGAAAGCTCGCCAGCTTTTCTCGATAAGTACTACTTGCTATCGAGCTAGTTTACACTTCATTTTTCTAAAAACATTATCATAAATTATAATATTTTGTCCAAATAGAACAAACAAATAAAAAATATATATAATTTACATTATTTCTATAAATGCAAGAAAAACCACTGACTTTACTATGACTACTTTGTAGTTATGGACTACTGTCTTAACTCTAGTCAAAAGATCACGTTTGTCGCTAAATTGATACGTTATACAAATCCCCTAAAAGCACTGTACAAAATTGAAATAAAATTTATACTGTCTCATAACAATACATTAGGCAGTGTGACATGTTATTAATACGACTAGTGTCCGATTAAGGAGTGGTAGGAAGCGCTAGGAAATCGCTCCAATTGATCATGACATAAATCTATGAATTCAAATTATCCAATTAAAACCACAAAGCCATTAATGTAATTGCTTTTGGATTGACTCCAAATTGAGTTTAGGCTGGATTTATTTGTACGGAAATAGGTATCTGTAGAAACTTTAGTTGAAGCTTTGTTTCGATTTGTATGAGCTTTATTAATTTTAAACTGATATTATAATTTACAAAGTGGTAGGTTATTATACGATAAGCTATTGCAAGTCATCATAAAAGATATCTTTAAAGCGATTTAGTTTATGGGAAATTTAAATCTTTAGCTCAAAAAACAGCTTTACCTCGCATCACAGTTTTTTAGGGACGACTTATTGGATTTTTTTTAATTTTGTTTATAGTCACGGTACAGAATCGCAAGTTTTTGCCAGATAATATTGAAACGGGCTAGTGTAAGTGGTGCAATAGTAAACTTTTCTTTTTTAGAGAGGAATACTGGACCCGTCGAAATCCACTGACGACCAAAATCGCGCTGACTGATCAATTATTTTTTTACAAATACGAGCATCTCTATGTGATGTCTGGCGTAGAAAGCGAGTCAGTTCAAAACGACCACATGGTTCATAATGTCTAATAATAAATTATTCTAGAACCTAAAAATACTCGTACATAGTATTTAACTCAGAAAATAGTTAATAATTTAGTCATCATTGCAGTTTGGAAGGTTTGCGCTTCGAAAAGTAAAATTGTTGCCAACGAACTAATCCTCAAATCAGTATAAACACGTCAACTAACCAAGAAATCCGATAAAAAAAAGATCAAGCAACGCCGTCATGGCTGTCTCACGGGCCGTAAAATAAATCGCTGGTCGCAGTTACTGTTAGTTCTTTGATTAAATCTCGACTGTTTCCTATTCGCAACACAGTACAGATACTATCTTCTAATTATTTTCACGTCACGCCGGACAAAGACCCAAGTATCGTAAGACTCAAAGTGCCCTTCGTATTTCGTCCAAAGATTAATTTCATACTCCAATACCGGTTCGTACAAGGCCCTCTTTGTCGGGGTTAGAAAAAACGGTCCGTAAAAAACCTTATTTGTAGTGGGTACGTCATCAGCAAACATTTCCATTTAGGCTTCGAGGAAGTCATAGCTAGTTTCTTCTAAGAAGCTTGAGGATTGTTTCCTTCGTTATTCTAATACCTTCTCACTAATAGGTTTCAGTTACAGGCTTACAGGTCTTGTTTTGTTTGCTGTTGTTTTTCTGTTTTGTTCGAGTCACGTTTGCAAAGTGCCTTTGCATGTTCGTCTGCAAACTGGTAAATACGTTCTCGTAAATCTTGGGTACCTACTTTACATTTATTGCTGTAATACCACGTGGATGGTAATTATTAAACCAGTTTTTTTAACTTAGTACTAATCGAGACGGATAGTTTTATAAGGCAGTGTGCATAATTTTGTGATTTTGTTAGTGATGATCCATTACGTTTTATGGTTTCCTTAATTGTTATACTAAGTAATAGTTTCTCTAAAAATGTAATAGCAAGTTTCTTAGTAGATTCAGATGAATATCACTCTTTATAGCGTCCGTGTTGTAGTTTAAATTATTTTGTAAAATAGTTTAGTATTTTGCATACGGCTAAATATATATAACGAATTAACTTTCTTACTTTAGACAAAATAGAGAGTTTTTGATTTTGGTACTTTACATATGCTTGGTCATAATGTTTTTATAGTACCTACGTAGTTTTTAAAAATTAGAAAGACTTTATTTTATGTCTAAATAAATGACACCAATGAATAATGCTGCTCTGTCAATCGATTCGTTGACAGTGCGCAGTTATACCTTTACTTATTCGCTTCAACACATTCTCCAATGTACGTATGTAGTAAGTATTTCTCATCAACCGTTGATCGAGTACATTTCACTTTACTTGCGATAACGTGAACTCATTTCTAGGCCACAATACTTTCTACTTATAAAGAGTTGAACTCAATATTTGATACTCAGTAACCAGATCCGATACTATCGATGTTTATTTGAGAGATTGACGAAAGGAATGCTCCTGGCGAATAAGTATTCTGATTTAATTAATAAAACTTGTGTTATGGGCAGTGCGGATAAAATTGATGTGTGAACAATTTCGTTTAATCGGGTTTGTGGAATTTTACAAACTGCGCATTTACTCGTACTTACATTGAGGCGACAAGAGTGAAACCAGAACATTATAATTGCGAATTGCGCCGTATATAACGTACTTCTGTTAATTTTAAATAATGCACATTTAAATAAACTTTTTTAATTTGAATCAATTATCAAACAATAACTCGAAGAAAACAATTACTTGTTCAGTAAATTAAATTTATAAGTTATCTTTCTAAATTATACTACTCAAGATGCAGTGTCTGTCTGGCATTTTAAATTCGTTTTTTTAGTTACTTTACTTCGTGAATATTCAATGATTCTTTATGAGTGTTCAAAGTGGTATTGAGTACCTACTCTCAATTTATATATAACTTAGTATATAGGTGCACTAGACATGCAAGACTGATGTATTATGTCTTTGTTTGTAAGACGTGAGGCCCGCAAAGCTCTCACACCACCCTACGAAGGCCCCTTTAAAGTTTTAAGCAAACATCAAAAACACTATACCATTCAAATGGGTTCTCGGGATGTCACAATCTCTCTCGATAGGCTTAAACCAGCTTACGTTAACAACAGCTTGGAATCTAACGGGTCACCCGACCTTACATCCGACATAGCGGCGAAACATCGACCAGCCGACGACAAGCTCATGGCTTCAGCCGCACCGCCGCTACCCAACACCGTAAACACCAGCAGAAACAAAGACAATAATAATTGTTCGCAGCCACTTATAACTCGGTCCGGTCGAACAATCAAGAGAACTGTTCGATTCAACATATGAGCCCAACAACACTTCATCCCGTCATCGACACTACGACTCAATACAATAATAAACTAATCATTGATTACGTCGCGACACTGTCCGCGCTACGAATACAATCATCAAAGTGAAGTGCAACAAGTTTCGAGTCATATAAACAATTTAGTTATACCATTTATTATTGTATACATTTTTAGCTTTACTAACTTTTATTTTATGTCTATAATAAAGTTAAAAATGTATTTTTATTCTTTTTTTTAAGGGGATGTAGATGTAGGGCAGGCTGCACACGCCTACATCACACATGTACTTAAGCGTAGTTTGTTTATATTAAGTTTGTATTATGTTTCACGGACCGTCAGGCCAGTCTATCGCTGGCGCTCCAATAAAGCGCATGTCTTAAACCCTAAACTGTATTTAATTGACTCTATATAGAATACTCACGTCAATTAGCCAACAAAATAAGACTCAACAACCAACACACACCAAATAGTATTCTATATCTTATTCGTACTACGAGTGAGTTATATTAATGTGTGACTAACATTATGTACGTAG
Source organism: Ligdia adustata (assembly GCA_947049295.1). Taxonomy (NCBI): domain Eukaryota; kingdom Metazoa; phylum Arthropoda; class Insecta; order Lepidoptera; family Geometridae; genus Ligdia; species Ligdia adustata. The sequence continues at coordinate 3,021,284 of OX346218.1, read as the reverse complement.
TGCATCTGATTACTTCATTAGTGCGTCGTCGTAAATTTTAATTAAATAAGAAAAAATAAACAATTTGCTTTTAGTAAGATAGACAATACTGTTACTGGAAAAGTTCAGATAAGTCAGTCTAAAGTTTATGAAAAAAAAGTCGTAGTTTATGAATATTATTTTTAATTTCAGAGGTTACATAGCAGCCCTGAGGAACATAGGTAGGCTTGCCAGTAATTATATACGTTTGAGCTAATATGATGTTAACGAACGGTGTGCGCTCCGGTTACAGCCCGGCCTGTCCGTCCGAGAGACGAGATACACTTGTTTGGAAAACCATTAGAAAACCTTACCAAGCAGCACTTAGAAAACAAACACCATAATAAAATAGTAATAAAAATTATTTTTTTTTTACCAAAGAGATAATTAATACACACGCTTAAAACTTCTACCACTACATAATGCACGCATAATTGATTTTCAAATATTTACATTCACAAATAAACTATATTTATGAATTAGTGTCGGAATAAATTATAAAAGGTATAAAAATAAATTGCCCAAGTAAATAGAGTTTTCGATTAGGGTGACGTTATAGTGATAGGGAAGATAAATGCTTATTTGTAAGATTTTAAAGCTCTAACATTTTAGTAGGATTCCTTTAGTTTGAGAAACTTAGATCTCTTCTGAGGCGCCAGGCTTGGAAAAGTATCTCGCTGTCGCGTACATTGTTTACTATAATGTATGTGTTGTTGTGGAGTTCATATTACGTACGTAAAGAGGACGGAATAATAATATGAATATGGAGTACGTGTAAATAATTAGTAAGTATATTATACAGATAAAATTATGTATCGGTAAATGTCACATAAGTATTTTTCTCTTGAATATTGCTTCGAACCGAACCCTCACTATCACAACATAGGTGCCACTAAATATTCAACTAAAAACAAATATTCCTGCGTAATTAGCGGGAGTGCCACCCGGACACCATGTTTGCAATTATTGTTTTTGGACTGAATTCTTTTAATATTGGTCAAAAGCCTCTTTCCGTGCCCTTTTCACACAAATTCAGTTACAAAACTATATACATTTTTAGTATGGATTTCTCAATTTTTAGTGACATTGAAAGGTTTATACATCCTTGTACATAAATATTTTATTTCTAAATATTTTATGTTGATTGCTGGAAATTGCTTGCAAAAATAATTGTATCGGCAGCCGAAATGAAGTCGGATTGAAGCACTTTTTTTTTAAAGCGGAATTGGAGTTAAAAGCAGTGAACTAAATCTAACTCGTCAGCACAACCTCAAAGACACAGGTTGCGAGTGCACTTTATCTATTGATTTAATAATGCAGCGGGGTCCGTGTAGGCAGAGGTTTATTACGATACCGGTTGCGAAACTGGACATTGGAAGAATATTGAGCAGTTGCTGCCAACGCATGCCCGATACCTCGATACTTGCCGCCGGGGTCGGAGATTTTGCGATTGCATCGGCGCCGACGCGACGTTGAGATGCATTCTGTCGAATTGTTTAGCGTGCATGTCTTTCAGCTGTTTGCGACTGGGTAGTAAAGATATCCTGTGATTTCTGCTGTCCTTTTTGCAGTGCTAGTGAGTTTAGAAAATAGAGATGTTAAATCAAGAACAGTAATAACCCGATAATAGAAGTAACAATAAGCAAAGTAGCCTATGCATATGCTATATAAAAAAACAGCATATTGATAACATATCATGAATATTAAGACAATTTGCACCAGACCTGCTTAATATTAGTTTTATATGTGACTATGATTGTCCCAATGTACTACGAACTTGACAATATTAGCTATTTCGACAAATCGTCGAACATCAAAAACTGCAAGAATTACTTTGATACTTAAGTTTGCTTTGATGTAAGTTCGTTTTTAAAGCATGTGTGAGGCCAAGAACATATAAATTATGTGTTTCAAAATAAATGACCGAGCGTTGCCTCGAGGGACGGCTATATATGAAGTTGTTACTTTGATTGGGTTGCCAATATAAAGCAGGTATAAATTGTAATAATTGTAATACAGTGTTATGTAGATTCAGGGAGTACTAAGGTGAAATAGTGTCACTGTGCTTATCATGAATAACAACAACTTTCACTATGGGATACATAACTATCCAATTTTCAAAATTTTAATGGTTTTAAAAAAAAAAACAGTTGTAACATATGGTCCTAGTAAAAGTTAGATATTTGTCATGATAAGTACAATGAACCTCTCCGCTTTAGTATACCCTTAACCGATAACACCTTTTAATAGCTCTACAAAGATAAGTCAAGCATTTTAGGACAGCACTGTGCAAATAACATATTGTGTAACTTACATGGGTGAGTTACTATGAAAGATAAAATAATTTTACATATTTCTCATGCTCGGGTCCGATTATTTTACGTATCATTACGACAATTTGCTAATCTTTCATATTTCTTTTAATTACGTTCGATTCAGACAGAAGCGATAGATACTATATTCATCGCTTCGATAAATCATATTCCTACGGGATGATTTATGTAAATCAGGTCACTGGAGGCACTTTGGAGCGAGCCCTTGTGAAGTCAACATCTCCGGATGCCTTGCTAAACATGTGTCGAGGAAATCGGATTCTAAGAAAAAGGTGAAGTGTGGAGGAATCATAGCATAAAGACAAAAATATTGTTCGTTCTCTCACGCTGACATCAAAACGAAGCGGGAAACAATCTTAAAATAAATGGATTTTTGCAAAGTGTCTCCTGACTCCATTGATTGATCACTAGAAGCTCATAATGTTTTCTTAATTATTTCTAGTAAGTATCTACTGTATACCGCAATACCTGTTAGTTTGATGGATCGCTATTAAACATGTAGCGTCTCAGTAGTTTAATGTTATGAAAGTTTAAATCGTGCAATAAATTTCACAAGATATCACTCACATCTCATTTCTATACTCACAATCAGACTTGACTTCAGTTGCAAAGGTGAGTCGTTACATAGTGAGGGTCAAGGGGCACATTTTATGCTCGCCAACTATTATTTATACTTTGACGACCGCTGTGACCACTGTCTAGAAGACATTAACGCCGACTAAATTTACAATCAGACAGTTTTATCGTTTAAGAAGTTTAACATCGGTCGGAAGAAAACATCAGTAAAAGCCGCATAGTCCAGTCGACGACGTGTCGATTTTTAAAATAACTTTATACGATAGGGCAGCCTTGTCGATTGTACGTTATGTAATCGAGATTATTTTCTCAAAGCGCGTTTTTGCTTGTTATTTGGCGTTAAATTCGTCAAACTCATATTACACTCTTCCTTAAGTTTACCGATGTCTAATTGCTTCTTTCCTCTCCTTGAAAATCTTTACAGCGAGATCAATAGCCACGGTTGTAATCATGAAAAAGCGTAGGTATACGTATTTGTGTAACTGATACAGCTGTTCTCAGTATAAATTATGCTGTACTAGTTAATAGTAAGATAAGCTGAGCTACTTAATGCAATATTAATCATAATAATTATCAGCTTTCGAAAGCCTGTACTTGAGTTTTGAAATAATGTTTGTTTGTAGCCAGGTGGTAAGCGAAACTAGATATCTACAAATGCTGAGTATTCATTGTAGATAAAGTTTCTTGAACAAGCAAGACAATCATAGAACAAAAAAGTCAACTACGTCTATCTCTCAATAAGTATTGCTTCATGCGGATTGCGCCAAAAACTAACATATTCTAAACATTAAACTAAGAAAGCTAATTTTAATTACATAAAATAAATCGTGTTTTGTACACAGCAATATTAAGCAGGCCTGGTGCCAATCAGAGAACTAAAAACAAGTATGAAAATCACCGTCACCTCTGTGACATAAGCTATACAAATCTAGCTTAGTATCTGATCTGCAACCCGCATTAGCGATTGCTTTGCAATATTGTAAAAAACAAGTTATTTGATAACGTCTAAGAAATTGTTCAGCGGTATGGAAAGGCGAGATAATTATCACTAAATAAACTTTATTTATATTTGTATAGCAATTCTATGAACTACGTCATCGAAGATGCCCAGCAAAATTTACACTAGATGGGTAAAATACAGTTGGAAAATTAGAATAGGTACGTACGTGTATAGCAAATTTTTCGTAATAATCTTGCGAATTTTTCGGCATTTCTCCCCTTACCTTCATTTAGCTTTCCATCATTATACTAACGTTTCCGAATACCAATTTTATAATATTTAGTTATGGTAGTGCGATTAATTCCAGTGTTCTTGTTCTGTAATGTCGTTAAAACTAATGACCATTGTAGAGTAGCCGGCAGCTGATTCTTGTCGTTTCATTACAATGACAACACTGGCTAGACAAGGCCTTAGTAAAATAATACTATGTTTAAACGCGTAATGCAGACCATGTAAGATTAACTATCCTGACGTAAATTTTCAACATTTTATTTAATAAAAAATGAGTCGTCAGGTTTTTCCCGCGAGTTAAAAGACTAGGAAATTCTGAAAGTTTTAATGTATAATATTGGTGGATTATAACCATTATGTATTGTTTATGTGCACAAGCGATATAAAGACGGAATAACGTGGATTTCGTGTTCGCGGGAAATCTCCATAGAAACCCTGGTAAAGTCCGTTGCACAAGGGTACATGATGCGACTTTACTTGACCACGATGCCTTATTACTTGATATTTGACTTGAAAATTGATAAACATACGGTTAGATTTAAAAAAGAATGCGTAGATCATGACTAAGAAATTCTGGGAGAAAATATTTAAAATATAGGCGTATTTCCGCCTTCTAGGTACATTTTCGTAGTCGTAATGACGTGGGCAAGGAGCCACGAACAACATTACAAGGATCTTTTATACTTGTTTACAAACTATATGTAGGTACGCAGTATACAATATTAGGAACCCGTTGATGTCTTTATTGTAGATATTCAGTCAGTTCAAATTTGCCATAGGCAAAAAGTAGGCTTAGAGTAAGCAAAAGCTAGAAGTCTATCTACATCTATCAGTCACTTGGGAATATCAAAGCCAAAATGTCACCCTTAGAACCGTAAGTCACTGTCGTGGTTAAGTCTCTCTCACATCTCTAACTTTAAACAACAAATGTAATGAATGCAACCAAAATGAAACATAAGTACCTATGTAGAAAAAAATACTGTCATCTAGGCCTAAATGTCAGATATTATATCAGGAAAAATCTTTTTATAATCTTCATTTTCTAGCTGTAAAATTAACAGTTGCATATCAGTTTCTATCTGACATTTCCTTGATGTTTTCAATTAGTGTTGCCAGTAACTGGCACGTTATCATTACAAGCAAGATCGTGTAACTACTAGGTAGGTAGTTAACTATCATTAAAGTTGCTTCTCTTCAATGTCATGTAAATTATATTGCCTTGATTTTCTATAAATGCTATGTCATACTTGCAGTAGAAAGAGTTTGTGTTGCCACTATTTTGTTAAAATTGTTTTTAAGCGATTCAAACATCAGAAAAATGTCGCCAAAGGTTCAGAATATACATAGAACTTACATAGTACATCGGTCCTAAAAAGGATTCAGAAACTGATATTAAAACACTTACTTATTTACTGCAATTATATAGTTTTTTGAACCATAATTGCATTTTTTTTTCATTCTGCACATGCACAATGCGGTTATAAATGTAAAATACCAAACGTTAGTCACAGTTTTGACCTTTCAGGAAATCCTTGAAGTTATTACAAGCCCAATTAAGTCATGTCTAGTTTTTATATTCTGACTAGCATTTAAGATTTACTTTCATTCATCAATTAATGTAATGTCAAATAGTGTTGTAGTGACTCAGCAAGTAGTTACTATTATGCTTCTGGATATTTTTGTCAATTTTAGGTATTACACAATACGGATGGTGATTTTATCCGTCCGTAGTTATCACCCATGTGATAATTTACTTCTACAAATAAAGTCTATTAACAATATGCTTTTTTTTCTTTCTTGATTGGCCACCACACTCTGTGTATTGTGCCAGTTCTCAAGTTCTTTAACAATATGTTATTATATAAACTTATATCTGAGTAGCTCGGCCAACCCTAAGCTTTATAAAATAAGAGAATAGGCAGTAATGACCAGATAAGCCTGTAAAGTCATCCTTAGAGGACAGTGCTTATTTGGAGTCCTTCGAATGGATCTCTAGGGAAGTGGGGACATTATGCCTCGAAAATTTACCTTTCAGGGTACAAGAGAGTTTCAAGATATAAAATAACTACATAAATTATATAAATAGAAATAGAAGCTATAGATGTGCAGATATATATATTTTAATGATCTAGGTAGTCTATAGGAAAGGGGTAATTGGTTAGAAGTGTAGATATTAAACTGTAAGGGATCGCTATAATGTCATTATAAACAACTTGTATAATGAGTCAAACACTGATATCAAAAAAGCCTTCCAACGTAAAGAAACCGTCTTTTAATAACTTTCACCACTCGATTTTTTTAAACAATGTTTTTGTCTATTGTTATACACAAAAAAATATCTAATTAATACTGACATATATATTGACTATTAAAATTCAAGCAAACTTGCAAATAAATGCTATTTAGAGTGAGAATATTTGTGATAAACCCTTCCATAATAGTCAGTTAAACAAGACTGCCAATCACTTTATATTGCCCCAGCCAGGTAAATAAAAGTTCTAGACACGGGAAGGTATGCTAGAACGCCGACGGTTGAATTTCTAAAAGTCTGAAGTCTCTCATGTCCCGAAAACTTTAATTAGTTCGCGACTTAAGAGCTCTCTAAGATCAGGCGAAGTTTAGAGAGGCGATCCTCTTATGTGAGCTTAAACGTAATATTATTCCTCAGATTAATACCCTGCAAATTGGAGCATGTTCTTGGAGACGGCGAATAATAATGACCTTGAGAATAAGGACTGATTATAAATAATATATCATTCGAAAATTACACACACAACTTTTATTACATGCTTGCTGAGTTGTAGATGTGTATCTTTCTAAATTGATTCTCATGACTTTTCGTTATTTAATTCTCTCTCTTTCTCTTAGATAAAGGGAAAACGACTTGCTCACAACTGATATACGAGTATTATCGACTTATAGGTACAACGCGTCTAAATAGAAAGGTGTGACAATACTTAAGGGTGTTATTCTACCAATCAAGGTAAACCCATAGTAAAAAAAAATTATGCAAAAATCTAAATATGTATGTAGGATGCAATAATTTTATCACGAATTTAGCAAAACTTTGTTGTAAATATTTTTTGTGTTTAACATTGATGATATAAAATATATATTTATCACTTCATAGAACGTTTTTCTTCTTTTATTTGAACTAAATTGAATAATAGACATTTTAATCATATCCTTGATGATACGACACGAAATTATTTACCAAATACTTTTTTACTTGTTTATAATAATAACTAATTTTATAGTGTATTAAGGTGCATCCGGATGACGCAGCTATATTCTGCATCTAATCAAGTATGCGCCACGCATTTGTCATGTTTCTTTCCACACTTTAAATCCTGCATTCCAATAGTTCACGCATGAAAGCAAGAGGTAATTTGAATACAATCGTAAAATGTTATCAGTAATGATAAAACCCAATAGTAGCGCGATAGTAGCAAAAGTTACACGTGGCATAAATAATTGAGTACCTATTAACTAAATAAAATTCAAGTAGGTAAAAAAAGTATTAGCGCCTATTAAGATTATTAATCCAATCCTAAGGTTTCGTGGAAATCTTATTAAAACTTCTTTGTCTATTTCTTAGAGAGTGCATACCCTTGGTTTATTATATTATAGGTACATTATCTATATTCTTACGCAAACGTGTAAACATCTTAGTACCTATATTAATCTAGAAATAGGATATACTGTAAAATCTTGCAGATGCCTTTATTTACATAAACAAAATGACTAACTACAACAACAAAAAATGTAGCAGAAAGATTACCTATAGATCATTTAAGATTCACAGATAATCCTAATGCTCCAACCCACCACCAGAGGGCAGCGTGCCCAGTGGCTAGCCGCATTACTACGCTGAATAGCAATGCTTTTACGTTGGGCTAGATAAAAACCGGCATTCTGTTCACGCGTCTAATCGATCAAACGCTTGCAAGTAACTTATGGCTTGATTAGTAAATTTGTGTAAAAATAGGTAAGTGTTTTTCTCTATCTAGGTAGGTATGTGTATTGTTTCGTAATCTTTCGATTAAAATTAGTATAGGTAGGATTTTTCTATTATGTTCTATGAGTACCGATATACATAAATGTAGGCGAAAAAATAAATAAAATAATAGTGGACAACTTCAGATAACGATGTTCGCAATATCTACAATGCTTCATTAAACCATAGACGCAAATTGCTGAAAAAACATTGCTATTACTTCGAAAAATAATTGGCTAGAAATGCCCAGCATGTCGAACTTGGATTACGTTTTTCCAACATATTGAGTGACAATTGAGGTCTCTGTCGATCATTTGGTTAACTTAAATCTAGTTTTTAGGTGTATGTTGTTTATGTATTTTGATTAACAAAAATCAATTCTTATCAAAACTAAACCAAATTTGAGTACCTTATCAGAAAAAAAACATTTACGTTTAAGGTACCTAATCATTCATTTCACTCTAAGAATCATACTGGTATGTTTAGTTTTTAAGAAACTCTTAACTACCCACTTGTGTTAGGATTGGGTAGAGTAGTCCACTTAAATATTAAGTAATTCATAGTAGGCCATTGATTTAAATTCATTTGTTTCCAACTAGACGTACCTACCTATGAATCAATAGTACCGCAGAGAAACAGGTTTCAACACCTATTTCCACATTATTATCTCCCACCTACCTGCATAATAATATAGGTATTTTTATACTGACTCAAGTAACCTTTGAATCGACTTACCATAAAAACAGCACCAAAGAAAATCCAAGTAGGTATAAGCACAGAAAAAAATAAAACTCGTTTTTCACACGACACACATTCAGCAAAATGAGTAAAAAAACGAATGCACAATAAATCCACTTCCAATATTCACTATAGCACAAATTCTATTCGGGTTTTTATTCGATATATTGTTTTTAATTCGTATTTGAATCGAGAACGCGGGAAAATAAATCGCGACACACGGCACAACCGTCAGCGAGCGGTTATCACCCACGACTAGTTGAGTGAGAGAACGAGTGAACGAAAAGACCGGAATGCCGATGCCGGCGATCGAACGATTCCATGCTTCCAAACTACTAGGGCACACGCAACCGGATAACTATACCAATGAAACTTAATGAGGGAAATGGAAAATTATGGCAACTAATATTACTATCACCAGTAGCATAGCGTGGCCCCTATACAGGGTGGTACTTGAAAGGAGTGGAAAATTTACCCACAGGCGGCCCAGTTTTACGCACGATTATGTCTTAGCTATAATATATTTAGAGGGTGTTAAGTTCTGTTTTGGGAGTTGAATCCGACCGACAGATTATATATACCTTTTCAAAAGGTTTGTCTTCCTCTACTCCCTGAGTCAAATTCTTTTAAGTTTTTTTGACGTTCATAAAAGACTTTTATGATATATCCTCAGTGACGACACAGGATTTGGCTTTTTAAAGTGGTGTGAACCAAACGTTGCTAAACACTTATTTAGTCATATGTAGTTTACCGTAATTCTGCTGTTATTACAAAAAATCTCAAGTGTAGTGCTAAATTTATTATGTGCTTAGACTACTGGAGTGTGAGCTTCTACAACTACCGGTTTAGTAAAAAAAATTTTACGTCAAATTGTTACCTTTCTTTCAAATCCTTGTCCTGACGCCCAATAACTAAGCTACGCCCCTGTCTATACTACGGAGCTACTCTGGGTAACATTGAAGCTTTTGTTTTAGTCGCCTACTTTCATTTCGTGTTCGATGAAACTATTGCCACTGGCATGTGAAAAGCAAACATTGGAACTACGAAACTAACTTTTGTATACTCGTGTAAAGCGTCAGGAAGCGGGGAAATAGCATACGCATACTGGGTTAGAACTCACACAAAAGAATAATGTGTACACATATAAAAGGAAAATTACCCACAAAATAACTTAACAATTTATGTACTTATCCAAATGTATATGAAGCTAGTTATCGCAAAACTAATTATAATACTCAAATATCTAATAGAAGTAAAGAAAACGTATTTACTTATTCAGTTTTTTTTATCATATATGTAAATACAACACAGTTGAAGTCAAAGTTTAACGTAAAAAAAAATTATCACCATTATTGAAAATATTGTAGTAGATAATACCTTATTTGGTTAAATGTGGTTAATTAACGTAGTTACAATTAGCCCTGTACATAATTATTGTAATTGCTTGCTTGCTAATTAATTTGTGCTGCAATCCGATATGTCCGCTTTGTTCGTACGTGTGTTTTCATGTCCGTTTATCTTGATCATTCATTTCCTTCATCCATTGACGCGTGCACTTTCTTATGATTTGCATTATTGTGACGAGGAAAAGTGTTCTATCATGCAATGTATGAGTCGCAAGTGAAGTGTATGTACTAAATCACACTATGATGATGTGAATCGTCAATATTACTATCATAGAAAGCTATGATTTAAGTGCGGTGAGAAAGTTAGGAGAAAAATCATGGCAGTCAACAGTCATAGAGACAATTGAGAATAAAATTAAATAATATACTTAAATATCGTAAATTGTTTTCCTATAATAAATACCCAGCGCTCAAGTAGTCGAGCATTTCAATAACCTAATCCTTATCTAAGAGTTCTTGATTTGATACATAAATATTTTTATTTCTTAGAAATCTTAGGAACATGAATTGCATAAACTAGTTTCTTGCATTCTAGATTGCGAGCGTGAGAATATAGCTTTATATTACTCAACCAATGATTTACAATTAGCATTATATTAAGATAATTAAGTGCTATGATTATTTAGTGAAAAATTTATTAGTATTGTAATGGACTTAATAATATTAAGTATTACGTCAATTTAATTTAGACGAATCAGTTAACGCTATCATTAGTAAAGAAACAGTAAACGTACCTATGTGACGTTTGTTTTTTACACGATCATTTCGCTATTCGTCCGTTCGCCTGCCACAAAGACTTTTATTTATATTGCGCACTTGTACTTATATCACCTACATTATGTATGTACATACTAACAATATAATTTTGTAATAAGATTATAATTTGAGGGAGCCATTTTACACATTTTAACTATTACTTTCTACCAACTTCCAAAAAGAGGAGGTACTCAATTCGACTGTTTTTTTTTATATTTGTTACCATAAAAAACAGTCGATGTACTTTATTTCTCTTATATGGGTGGACTAATTAGAAATAATGATTTTTTTAAAGGGTATACCTTCCAGGTTGTCCCTTTTGAATTTTATCAATATAGGTCCATTAGTTAGATTTTTAAATGAAATATCTTTAAAAAAAATGTTTCGGCGTCAGCTGTAATGAAAGTCAGTATATTAACTTTATTTGAAATAAAATTATTAGTTTCCGTGCTTCGGCAAGATACCAACATCATTAGTTCTAAATTTTACATTTTCCATTTCGGTATAGGTATGAGTAACTTAAGATAAAAAGAAAAAAAATAGCAGGCAATTACGCGGCCATTATACCATAACAAATGGTTTGCAAATGAATGAACAATTCGAACGGTTTGTTTATTTAGGATCTGCTTGTTCACCAACAAGGTATTTTGCGTCCGTGTGTAGCATACTTTATAACCGCGAACATGTCGAGACCTACTTTATGTACCTATGTAAAAACAGTATTTTACAGGCTGACAGTTTGAGGAGTCATGATAATTTCGACGCTTTAATACAGTAAGGCCTTAAACTGAACTAATGTGATATCTCGGCTCGGGTTTAGTAGATACAATCTTACATAACCCGGTCGTATCCTAATACACAAAGGTATATTGTGAAGATGCCCCCCTAGTAAACCTAGTAAACCAAAAAGGGTCATAATATGGTACTTATACTTAGTAAAAAATTAAATATAATTAAAAGAAGGACATTCGTCCAGAATTAAACCTTTGAATTAAGATTTCGCCGGCGGTTTGAATGTGCGTAATTATAGCAATTGAAAATAAAACTAATATATTTTTATGACACCTAGGTGTTTTGCATACTTGAATGGAATACATATTGCGAATATTCAATCAGTCACCCTGTACAGTGTTTACACTAGTCACATTATTTGGTACTTAGTATTAACAGGCGTACATAATACAACTCTTATGTTTTATACTTGTGGAATTAAGTAGTACACGTTATTCATTAGGCATCTAATGGACACTAATTTGAAGGCTTTGAATGTAGTACTAGAGCTAGATTCTCCTCTTTTAAAAATACACGGATACACTATACGCTCATTCTTTTGAATAGAGTCAAAACTTGCCGTCAAAGTAAAGTTTAGCTCATACAAGTATTAATTTATGCCGTTTAAGTACAGGGTGTGTATTCTGCAAACGTATCTCGATTGAGTGATCGCTGAATTTCCGATGAGTTCCATACTTCTCAGCGCGGATTCAAGTTCAGCTCACGCAAACGAGATACGGTTACAGCATCGCCCTGCTGAATAATTATGATTATGTGCTATAATTATGTGCTTACTTGAAATATTATGAATAGTGTAGTTATATGAAGTTAATTTAGAACAAAAGTCCATACGAGTACAGTGTTTCATTTAAAACACATGAAAATAAACACAATTTTTTGTTTATATTTGCAACAATAGTTATCTAAACTACTTAAGCAATGGTTTTGACCCAATGTCGTAGTATTATGATAACCGTTTTGAATTTTATTTACATTAATTAATACATCAGCTCCCAAACCAGCCTTTTTCTAAAAGGTAACCTACCGTAAAACTGGTAATACAAAACATAACATACTTATTTCTTTTGATCCAATTTCAAACACAGACACCAATAAAATACTCACGAAATACCTGTTATTACCTAGTACCGATAGCTATTACCAAGTACAGATACTTACTATTACCGTGTAAGTGGCGCGACCTTGCGGTGAGGCGCGATGATCTCCGGATACCGGCGCGGTTCCGATCCGATATAACGGGACGCTGGACATTAGAGACTAAACTTACAAATGCTCTACAGAAGCGTATCTGTTGACAAGGGACTAAAAAGTGCCTACCGGCAAAGAAATGCCTAGCATATATTAACAAACATTAGTCTTTCTACTAGTATGGGATGGACAAAATTATAAGAGTACTCTAACGTTTCAAATACTATTTATATTTTCCTACTTAATTGAATATATTTGATAAATATAATTCTTCTTGAAAAAAATTATCACTTACTTCCATTACGGCAGCCGGCCATAGAACTTTTTCAGTAATTTCGATATAAAAATCAAAATTCCGGAAAGATCAGTTTTGAAAAATAAATAATAGGGACTTGAGAAATATGCCTATGAGTAATTGTTCAAATTGATCCAGACGTATCCGAGAGAGCAGGAAACAAATATGAGAAAGCATACAGTCGAATAAACTCGTCCTATTTTTGGAAATGGGCAGAAAACCTTGTTCCAAACCAGAAACCAGAAATTCTAAATGATGCGATTTAACAGTTTTTCTCTTTATTAGTTGTAGAAGTTTCCAGAAGTTGATTCCGTATAAGCTTGTCATGTGTAGTTTAAAAAACAGTTAAGAAAATGTAATTAAGATGGGCAAATTAAAAGTTGTGAAAGTTATCGAAGTAAAAAATTTTTACTACTCCAAACATTCAAAAATTCCAATGTAAATTAATAAGTAGATACTTAGATTGTTCTCTAAGCACCTAATGCTCGTTACTCTATGGCAACAAACTCTGCGGATAGGTAACTGTACCAATGGTTGTGGCCAGTCATGATGTCGTGATAAACATCTAATGGCCCTCAGAGATTCAAACATCCAACGCTATCAAGGGTAAAACACAATCAATACAAATATTGATAGGTTTTACAGATATACATCTTAGTTTATGATATTTAGAGGACAATTTTAAAATGTTATAACGTATAAGAGAACGATCTTAAAATAATACGACGGTCAGAATTCAAACCTGCATTCTTCTGTGACTCTTAGATGACTTGACTATTCGGTTATCGTCGATACACCGCCAACCTTTGGAGATTTGTTAATTTTTCTTTGCATTCGCTTTTCTATTATGGCGCTATACATGCGGTGATGGCCAAAACCTTTAAAATTAATTTACTGCATAAATAAAATAATTTACAATGAATTATTTGTTGTTCATAGGCTTGTTTTAGTATTTGCCAAAGAAGTATTATAACTTGAGCTTATTAGAAAGGCCTTGATCAAAAGTTTACCTCGCGAAGTCCACTCAACACGAAGTCTCCTGGCTAAGTTATGTCAAGATTAACTGCTGTCTCGATAACAGAACTGCTTGTACAGTCCAGCTGTTACCTACCCCAGTTGCAGCTTGCAACAGCAGTCCATGCTTTATGTAGCTGTCCAACTTTCCCCGGGTTAACACCTATTCGTAATAGCGGTACTGGCTAAAGTACGTTAGATGGGAGCAAAGTTGAGATAGTGCGATGGCAGTAAGGTTTATTTAAGTGCGATTTAAGTCAGTATCGAAATATAGTACGCCTACAATAGGAATTGTGCTTTTGACCTAACAAATACATATAAGATACGGAGAACCCGTCATGCTATCACGTAAAGTTAGCGATCAAAGAAATCGAACAAGTGGAAGCAATCTTGGTTCAGTTTTGACAGAGTGGAAGCGATGAACTGTTAAAACAAAAACAATATTGCTTTCGCTTATTTCCTTTCTTTTATTTCTAACTCTATGAGATAGCACCACAGTCTGCTTAGTTTTACTTGTATGCGATTTTTTTCGTTGTAAGTTGTCCAGTTTAAAGAACTGAATATGTCCATCTAAGATTTTTGCTTATAATATTATCAACTAATACAAACTGCATAATTACTCATATTACGATTATAACTATCAATTTAAGCTCTAATATGACGTAATCAGAAACCTCTCCGTATTTATCGGTTGTAAATAAAATATTACCTCAACATAAAAACCAAACGTAAATTAATCCGTGCCACTTTCCTCAAATACATTTTCTACTTGGTAACGATATCGAAAGCGATTAAGCTGTCCCACAGTCCCTCTCCGGCTAGGTACTAATGCTTGTGAATATCTGAATCCTCGTTGAAAACGTCCTTCGGTATTTTAAAACATCTGAATGACCCTCTAGGCTGCTTATCAGGCGAAGACTTTGGATCCTTCAATTTACATTTTAGAGTGGCGACCGCTCCAAGTTGTAAGCATACTTGTGGTATCTGCGAGATCTGAGACCTCTCTCGGAGGTATTTCAAGAAAATTTTGAGAATTTACCTTACTTAAAATTGCCAAAGCTTTAGGTGAGCTAATGGTTCGAGTAGTTTTGATTACATTATAGACGATTGAGATATTTTTTAAGGACGCCAAGACGTTGTTGGGTAGAAAACGAAATCTTGAGCACCATAAAATGCTAGTTTTTCTTTTAAAGTCCATCCTGCATACACAGTCCTTAATGGAATCCATTCTCTTTAAATTCAGTGGAGTCACTGAATCAACATTTTTCTGTGAAATAGATTCCACTATCGAATAGAAACGAAAGTCTAATCGATTCGGCAAAGCAAACACGGGTGCGGATGCAATCAGCGCGCCGGAAACTGTGATTTAACGACAATTTCGCGTCCCCCTCCCCCGTTTGACGCCCCCGTTTGCCCCTGTTAAGCCCCCATTTGCACAGAGAGGAACTGCCTTTGTAGGCGCACTCGGCTAAAAATTAGGCCAGCGACACGTTTGTGCACTTTTAACACTTCATGTGTGCTGATGAGATAACTGCAGTTTTCCTTTGAGAAAAGGCAAACGGAGAAATTATGTATAATTTCAGTTTGTATATTTTACATTTAAAACTTGTAGGTCGTTGTTTTCATTTTCAAGTAATCGGACAGGTTTGCCCTGGTTTAAAGATTTAAAGTTTTAATATATCCTTTATTTATAATTGTAATAAACAAGAGACCTATCGAACCCACGGCAGTAGTGTACCTACCTAATCATCGTCAAATGTCACGCTGTGCTTATCCATCCTGTACCTAACTAACAGTTACCCTCGCTTCTCTCTTTCTCACTCCCTTGATAGCAGCAGATTGGCATTTCTGTAAAGAGTTTAATAATCAACTGGTGAATCATCTTCCAGCTTTCTTTAGTTCTCAAATGTTGCAATGTGGAAGCTCTAACATAACCAAACTAGTAAGTGAATAAATCATCTGCCCACAAGAGACCCTAACTATATAATACAGGTTTACACTTAGCATTTTAACGTTCACCTCAAGCGTCTTAAACTAATTTCTAAACCTACACCTTCATAAATCCCAAAATCCCCACACATATTATTAAAGCGAAAGTTTGTTTATTGGTTTGTCTTTCTTCTCTCATGTAAGAAGCAAGTCGTGAATGCCTGATCGACATGATTTTTTGAATCGAGAGAGCTTGCGCAGGTCCTGAGTGCGTCATAGGCTGTTTTTATCGGGAAAACAAACATAACGCAGGCAAAGCCGTGAGTAAAAGCTACATACAAATAACAAGCCATAAAACACCATGACACCTGGAAAACCAATGAAATAGGTACTACAGTAGCATAAATACAAAAGCGTTATTCATCCAAAATACATCAAAATATTTTATAGCCAAAAGAGTTACGAGCATAAACTTAAGAATTACTAGAACATAAGGCAGTCAAAATTTAATGTGCTACGGAATTTATCGACCTTCTCTAAAAACCTTTTATGAAAATGGAATTACGTTTTCGTTCTTATGTAATGAGGCACTATTTCAAGTACTTAGGTAGATTTATTCTAATCCATTGGAATTCTTGGCTTCAATAGGATTAAGAAGTTAAATGGTTGCGATAAAATCGAAAACATGTTTATCAGTAGTGACTTTTACAATAGGGAAGATAAGAGTAAATGTTTTATTTTTACATATTTTTATGTAATATGTTTGGAATGTAATATTACATTCAATGTTGTCAGCCATTCCTCGACCACCCATCCAACACCTGACCGGACTGACCAGTGCTACGTAATCAACAACTTCGTAAAAACTAAAATACGAGTACGCATTCCCTTGATATTATATCTTTCACTCTTAATACGAGGAACGAGTAAAGGTGAATAAACGACCAACGTTTTTCCACCATTCGAACACCCGAAATAAACGTACAAATTACATTAATAATCATGAAACTCCGTAGTTATTTTTCACTGCCGACCTAGATATCGGCTTAGTTATGAAAAAGACAATCCCGTAGCATTAGATAATAGATAATTTAGTTGCTATGTGGTCCGATCACGCCAAGTCGATCGTTAGGGCGGACCCAACACGCGATTCTCGTGAATTAATTTGTTTCTCCTATAGAAATTAGCTGAGGAACGTGGAAGATTATAGCAAACGTAATTGCTTAGAAAATACAGTAAACATAAACCTTCGTGTACAGATTACTTACAGTATAAGAATAAATACTAAGGATTCTCGTATCTGGGAATCCTTATTACTTATAGGAATAATGAAGATAAGATTCTACGCGACTAAGCAGTTTCGTACACCAATTTGGCTCGTGTGTTTTATGGATTGATATAACATAAGCCTAACGAAATCTGAATCTGAATCCGAATAACTATATAGGTCACTCAGTTAACCAGTTTTCGTGGAGTAGGTTATTTTGCAAATTATTATGACTAGAACTATAATTATTATATAGCCACATTCATTACGCGGAGTACGCATATGGTTACAATTTTTGCGGGAAAAAATAGTAGTCGTTTTTTAAACAAACCTAATTCCAATTTTGGTAATTAAGGTCGTGACTTCGTTCTAGAAATTAAATATTAAACAGCAGTAAAAAGAAAAAGAGTGCGAGACGTGATCTCGCAGAAGACCTCAGCACTTGTCCGGAAGATGGATTGCGATTGCACTAGAACTTCTGCTAGACGGAATCGATTTATGTCGCTGAAATTTTGCCAAAACGAAAAAAAAGTTAGGGTTCTGAATGTGTCTTTTAAGAGGTGGGCCGTGGGAAATTTTTTTTTCAGGAAAACCAGGTGGTATCAGTAGACAGTGGTCAATAATCGGAAACTAGCACATTAGATAATGACATAGGAAAAATGGTGTTTCAGGAATATTGCATTTAAGAGATACTTGTTTGCAAGTAGATATAATAATGTTTTATACAGTACCTATAACTTACTAAATTCTTCTTATACTAGATAACGTTAATTTTAGAGACTTTGTTTCCTGTTTGTATGAAAGCGGTGGATATATGTACCTACATGTGTTGTTACATGCTAATCTACGCGTAACCGAGGTCGCGCGCAATTAGTCCGTATTACTGACTAGGATGGAAAGGAATCATAAAGAGTTCTGATTGGAAATGGTAGTGGAAAATTGAATCAAATAGATCAGTGATGCACTAACTTGAGGTTCTGGTATCAACATCAATGTGTACAATAATTTATTTCTCGAGCTCTGGAATCCCAAACAGAAGAACAGACAAGCTGTGATGCGTCCAAGCGTCAACGCTTGTTACCTCTTACGTTACCAGTAGCAGTGTGTACTTTGACGCGAAAGTACGCTGATCGAATTCTTTTGTGTCCGCCAGAAAACGCTTATCGAGTCTTGTTTGCATCTTCATGATTACCCGGACTTGACGCGCGAACTTTATCTACTTAGACATCTGATGCAATTAACAAGTAATGCAAGTGGATACGAGTTGCAAAAGCAACGCGATGCAACGCTAGCGACAGAGCCGTTCTCAATTATTTCAAGCTGGTAAGCTGCTAAAACACGATCAAGATTTTAAATCTTGACTACGAAAGTTTTCAACTTTATCAGATCCGATGTAACAAAATGTTATGTACAGGTGTAGGTAGGTATGTGTCTTTCGTCGAAATCTTATTTTTAATGTATGTATATTCCCCAAATACTCGAAGACATTTGGCTGGGCTGATATTCAACGTGTAACAGAAAAGTGTGAAATAAGATTTCGACGAAAGACAACCTCATGACTATTGTTACTAAAAATTGTGCGTATTATAGGTATTTAAAACGACCATTAGACCGCACCGTAGCTAGCTTTTAATTTTTAAAAAAAACTTAATCTTCTTATTAAAAATGCAGCACGACACAAAATTCGTAAAACGTTAAGATTTATAGTAAACTAAGATTTCGCGTGTACCAGCATCCAGCCAAGCACACAAACTAACAGACGAATGAATAATTTTCAAGAGTTGTAGAGACGGCGCTCGGTCGTTTAATAATTTATAGTAGACCTAATACCTGACCTAGGTAGATAATTGTTATAATAAGAAAGCGTGCATGGAGGTCCTACCAAAGATATTGCGGATTGGCCACACATAGCAAATAAAGTTGCTAATTGCGATTTATTAGCGGTTAGGAGGTCCGTAATTGGTCGTAATAGCGTCCAGCAGGATATATGATAGCCGGAGAAAATTAACTTCTGAGGCCTGAAAGTAACTAAAGCACTTAAATACAGGTTTCTACTCATAAAAGTTAAAGAGTTCCCATTTTGTGCATATCGTGCATACCATTTCCTCAATAAAACAGAAAAAATTATATTAAATGAGTGATGGAAAAGTCTCGCAAGTTTTAGCGAAATCAACTTATTACAGAACTAAACCTATTCACTAACTTAACCAATTCTATAATAATTCACTTAATAAATTTTAGTTGAAACTCAATTCTAATTCTTGTTAAAATCAGGTTTAATATTCTACTAATTCTTAATTTTACAAGGTAAAATTTGTTGAAAGATCAATTATTATTTACGTTGACAACTATGTTACTACTGTCACAGACTTCGTTTTTTCTACCAGTAAGTTTTATTACGAAAAAAACCACACAAATAGACTTTAGCAGCACGTAACGAATAAGTTTAAAAAATATACTGAATTTGTTAGTATTTAGTATATTATTATTATTAGTAGTTTACACATGGACTAGATTTCAGTGTTAACAAGGGGTTGCATTGATTGAATTTTAATATTATAGGCATCGCATCGGTTGTCCTGATTCATTTAATGTATAAATATCGGTTTCCTACTAACCCCAATTGTAGTTTTAGAATGGCATTTAATAGTTTTTTATTCGATTCGATTAATTTAGATTCGTTATCATCGATCGAAGATTTTCACGTACAACAACGTGAGCTAACTAGCGTCGGACAATCCTTTAAATCACTTTTAATTACTAAGGGGTCTTTCTTCTTAGGGTTTCATTTTGACAGCATTGAAGTGGCGTACTGTCAAAACCGAAACCAAGTTTGCTTGGTCTTGTTTTCAGCCTATCATATTCATGCCTAACTCTAGCTGATTTCGACGCTAAGAAGGATTCGAATACCGCATCCACCAACATATACGCATCCTGCTTATTTACAATACAGGCATACCTTCCATAAAACCTCGCTCACGTCGGTATGACGCCTATCCCGGAAGCCGTTACCTGTAACAACAGACGCGGTTTAACCACAATATCCAGCAACAAACTAGTCATTACACCACGCCGAGCGCGAAACTACGAGTTCTCAAAGGAGGATATAAAGTTTGGCTTATTCTAGCAAGGTTTAACCAGGAATAAGATGAGGAACATATTTCTTGCAGACCGAGAAATTCTCCGTATCTATTCAGTATATATATGTTATTTTAAGCGTGGATAAATATATATAAAGTCACAAAAAATTTGGGCTTCTAGTTTCTCCCACAACGAAGGTACAGGGAGTCGAAAATGGATCGAACCGTTTCGAGAAAAGGATGGTAATGCCGTGCCTTTGTTTTGCTCGACTTGGCAACAGATATAAAAGTATACAAAATAAAAAATGCGTATATAAGTACATAAAACTACAAATAGCACTATCGACTGTCCAGTAGCTAAAAGCGATCTCTTCCAGGCATTCATAGCAAGATGTAATCTAAGTATATAATCTTTTATATACATAGATTTTTATACATACGAATTATTCCTGTCTGACTGGCCACAGCTGCTAAACTTGTTTGGAGGGTCTGTTAATTTGATAGTAAGACCTAGTACTATTTTATTTTACCTTCATTATATATCTTCATTAATCTGTATTTACATCTCTGCGAATATGATTACACTTGACATCATTGATTTAGTGCGCGTCCGCTCGCTTACACACGAGTTATGAATACGTTAGCAACCGTCTTACACGACTACCGGGGTTGGTCAGACATACCTCCTACATTTATAAGATGCCGGCTACAGTCTAAAGCTTGTTATTCCCTTGATTGCTCTGCGGCTAGCTTTACAATTATGATTGGCTTGCTCTGCTGTCAGCAGGCTTCTTTGTATACAAACTATGACATCATCTGCATCTTGAACAGCCTTCGACCAACTAACTATAGTATATTCTATATCGCTTGAAGGAAGTGACTATATTGTAATCTGTGACTTCGGTTTGCGTTCGTGGTTGTAGTAGCGTTATCAATTAATGGGAATGCTGTACGGCTAATTGAAAATGTGGAATATCTCGAGATCTGAAGAAGGTACGGTACTGGCCGGTTCTAGCGTGTGTGGTTTCTTAAAATGAATCAGCGTGGTCGGTCATGCTGGTTTGGTTAACAGCTAGTTGTTTGTAAAGCAACGGAACTAAGGAATTAATCCAATGTAGTGATTGATATGTATATGCGATGCTTAGTTTTGTTGCATTGTAGTATTTATTTAAGATAAGCCTTATGCAGGCGGTAATAAATGTAGGCGAACGGACAAAAATATATATGTCTCTACCTACCACATACGGACCTGTGTGTGTGCCTGTGTGTCAGTCTGTGGCATCGTAGCTCCTAAACGGATAGACCGATTTTGATTTACATTTGATTGTATGAAAGGTGTATTAGTCGGGAGCTTAAGATGGCCACCGCCACAAAATGGCGAAGTTCAATTTTTTTCACAACTCCTTCAATATGGGTATCAAATGAAAGGGCTTGGCCAGTATAATACTTAATATTATGATAATTTGAAATCCAAGATGGATGCTACAACAAATATCGGGGGGTTCGGGGGTCGATATTTTTAATTTTACTAGTTTGTATTTTTTTTATTCCCATCAATAAACAAAGTAAGTGCCTTTATTAGCAAAAACAAAATGAATTACTACAACAACAACAACAAATAAAAGCGGAAAGATAGTCTATAGACCATTTATTTAGCATTTTGTATTATATGGTACGTTCGGAACGCAGATACTTAACTATTGGTATGGTTGAATGACACCATGTTGAACAATAGATACATTTCCATTCTATCTATTTTACCCATCACCCGCATAAATCTGCCATATTTTTTTTTTGCCAGGCCCTCCCTTTCCACTAATCAGCAGGCGAGTTTTAATCAAATCTTTATTTGGTGTACCTACGGTACGTCGCGCTACTGGGTGTTATACTTAATCGTAAATACATTACTGTTACTTTTGTACGCCGATGATAGTAACATGTTTATGTAGAATCAATTTTCATTATGGTACCAACTCAGAAATCGTTAAAAACAAAAACAGCTATTCCATACAAAAAGTTGATCTGTCGTCGATAAAATGTATGAAACATAGTGAAAGTTGTTCCTTAGGATGAGTATAGTAACCCCCTTTGAAATAGTACACCCCTAGCCGATATCCCTGTATATGAGAAGATTTAATGCTTCTCGTTATCATAGGAGCGCGAGAGAACGTTAGGGTATATTTTATATTCTACTTTGCTCAGATGGGTGAAATCACGTCCGCCGAAAGAGTTTTTAATAGGTCAAGAACTCCAATGCCGGCAAGTCATGACTATTGTCATAAGATGACTAGCTTTTCGCTGAACTGTAGACAACCTGATAATCAAATGATCTCATGAAATTTCAAAAAATATATAGGCGCCTTCTTACTGGTTGTGAAAAGAGGCCGCCAGGTATTCGAGTCAAGTCAAAAATAGCTAGGCTTGACTTCTGTCGGTTTCTTTTATATTTTTGGGTATGACTACTGTACATAAAGATCTATCTAAATAACGAATATTCTTATTAAATCTACATCGTATAGGCAAGACCAAACTGGACCACAAAAATCAAATTATGCAAGCTTGAATAAATTAGTAGCTGATGTGACAGAACTAGAAAAAAATGTCATCACAGATCGACTGGTTTAGAATTATGCAAGAGACTTGTCGAGTTGTTTTCTATGCATTTATTCCATTGTTATACATGCTAATCTGTAATTACCGAGTTGCTTTGCATACGGATAGAGGTCACAAGCTTGACCCTGACCGTGCTGGATAAACAAACGACTAACGGGGACATAGGATTATAAATATTGAATAGCCTTTAGGTATACCAGATGTAGAACTAAAAGTGTCCATTAGAGTACGACAAGCGCATCTTGACAAGAAGTGACAGTCGGAATCCAAGACGTATGAAGTAATATTTTGTGACCGTGCGACATTTTGATTTAGGTCAAGTTTTATAAGTTTAAGGTATTTAGGTCTTATCATCGTCTGACAATGTTTCTTTGGATTTTGGTACTCGCGTACATTTCTTTGAAATCAGTTTTGATATTGATATTGTATTTATCAATCGCAAAAACGTATGTGTTGCCGAGATTAACTGTTTGCAGAATATTATTAGTACAAAGAAGATTGACTTTCACCTCGTGGCAGATGTTGATGGGGCCGAAGATGAAAATCTAATAACTCTCTCTTGTTAAATAAACGTCATAAAACCTTGCCATTTCGTTAATGAGTTACCGTAGGTAAGTAATAGCTCGAAGAAGGTAGAAAACCGTTGTCTTATCAAATTACTTCGATCAAAATTTATCCAAGAATAACCGCATTAGTCTTGACACTCCAATCACCTCCAACGAGTTTGCAGCCCACGATTTTATCTTTGATAAAACCCTTTGAAGATTAACGTTTTCTAAGTGTAGGTGCTAATTTTAATTTAATTTAGCATTTTCAGTAGGCGTCTTTACTATAATTATAACAAGATCATCAGATAATTGATCCAGAAACAATCGGTAGCAAATAGCAATAAAATCTAAAAATTTTAACGTTTCAAAAACCAATTGTTTACTCCTTATTAATAAACGCGTCTTAACTTAGAGCATCTTTTGTCTTGTTCTATCCAATGGAGATAGCCGCGCGCCAAAACAAGACAAATGACGTTTCAAGTTAAGACGCGTTTATTAATAAGGCTTTTAATGGTTAAGGTGATGTGTATTTTAGGATTCTTTTTCTTATTATGATTGTAGTCCCTAATTCAGCATTTTTTTGTCTTTTTAGACTTTAATCGTTGGTGACAACAACCGGTAAAGGAAGGAGTTTTCTCTTCCTCTAATGTCTTGATTAATTTGGGAAAAGATGTCATTATTTTTTAAAATAGTAAATTGTAAACAGGGTAAATAGTAAATTGCCAAATTCTGGGTCGGCTGCATAGTCTGGTTTGTCAGAACCAGATTATTGTAGACACCCATCGCATTCTTAAAAAATCAGAAGGTTCTAGCAACCTCCTTCCTCATTACGTCTCAGCCCACGTATCTTTTTATAACGTGTAATCCAAAGCACCTGTCTCTTGGTCTTTAGATACCATTTTATATCAGCTGTAATAGTGTTCCATAATATATGCCAATTGATAACATTAGCAACGTTAGAACTTCCTGTTATTAGACATCTGGCTTCGCATCGGCCGTCTGCGAAAAGTGGAACTAAGTAGACAGTTACGAACTAAGAATAGTTCGTCCTTGTACGATACCAGTTACGAGAACCAGGTATTTTTCTTTACAGGAAACTTGGCTAAATCTTTCAGTGTCGTGTAAAGTTTTGCTGCATACACTAAGTTGTGCTTACTCTTATTAGTTCTTAGACTTCCAAAAAAAGGAGATACTCAATTCGGCTGTTTTTTTTAATCTTAGTTTCCTGATTTCTAGGGGACGGGTGAACCGATTTGAAAGTTTTTATACATCTCATGTACCTAGTCCAATATCAATCTTATCAAAGTCGGTCATGACATGTGATTCATTCGAAATAACTAATTGAAAAATTTGTATCGGCGCCTACCGTAATGGAGGTCGTTAGTCACTTCCTTTTTAAAAAGAATTATAGTTTATTTATTCTCTAATTGTCGTCGGGATTTTTTATGTTATTTCCGCGAAAAGTTTTGTCAAGTCTCGCGTGAATCGGTTTGTTCAAGTCAAGCGTGCTTCATTCCAAGGCCACATCGTCGCTTTATATCAAGCGAGTTGCATTTAATCACAAGCTTAATAATATTCTTTACCTACCTGGATATGCTATTACGATTTGTCCGGTAAGTACGGTAATTAACAACCAATATAGATTTCATTTAGTTATCTAGACGTAAACATCATTCAAGCACAGCACTCGAGTACAGTCAGCCAGAAAGAACGCTATACTATACTCGTCTTTATACTTATCTTCTAGTCTAGAACGTTAAATAAAAACTAACAAACCGTAGCGTGGCCCCATTAGCCATAAACAGACGGCACAGTTTCGTTCTTATTAGATATCTCGACACAAGAATCCCGGTAATGTGTGCACGTCACACATAGTTACGAAGGTTTCATTCATTCAGTATCTGGTGAAGAAACGAGATTATGACAGTAGTGATCTGGTCAGATAAGCTGTATGATTGGTTGGTTAATAAAGTACCAAATCAATCCGTGTTATTGAAATCACAAAAAGAGGAGAGATTCAGAAAATCACTTTTCAAATTCTATTTGAAAGGGTCCAAAGAAAAATATTCCTGATCCCGAATTGGAGAATGCAAGAGTTACACAGTGAAACTTTCGAGATTATTGGATAGAACGTGATAGATTGGCATTATTTGATACCTACCGTCCTGTCCGCTGGTGCTTTCCTTCGCTTGCGCTGACTATTATTATTATATTTATGTGCACAAATACACAATTACAAATATAATATGCCTACGTTTGCCTACTGTCTGTCAATTGGCTGATTCAATTAGCAAATGTTGTAATAACTAAGAACCTTCAACAAAACATCTTCTGTACCATTTTTACCGCTACTCTCGTAACAGAAGAGTGACACCGAGGAATTTTAGTGGTTAAGAGTCCCACGAAACCACTCTTCCTCCCCGTCATTAGAACGCTACGCATTAAGCGTTTCTTTACATAAAGATACACCGGTTAAATCATTTCTAACCGCAATTTACCATAATACACTTAAAAAGTACTCAGAAAGCTGTCAGAAATCCTCTCACATATCGGCGCAAGGTACAATGACACATAATAACGTAAGTAATTCACGTAGGTAGGTACATTATCTTCAGATTCCGTTAATCAGTCACGACAGACCTATTGAAGTAGAAACTATTATACTGTACCGGGTTATTTAGAAAGCCGGAAGAATTTTGCCATATTCATAGATGTTATGTTAATAATCTAGTTGTGAATACATTATTATTGCAATGAGATACATTTCCAACCTTAATTATTTAATAATTATATAGTTAATTATATATACAATCTTCAAATATAATGATTTTAAATTTAACTTGATTTTTGAAGTATGATTTACACTTAACCCGTTAAACAATTAATGTTTAACGGGTTAAGAGCTTTGTAAAATTCAAGAACTTCGAATTTTGTTCGGAAACAATTCAAATGGTACTGCTTTAACTAAGCTTAAACCATAAGAAAAATAACCAGCAGCTAAATTTGACGGGATTGATTTGGTGGTTCTCGACATAAAATCAGTCGAAGGTCCAACCTGGGAAAGATTATTACAAGGTTGAGGCAGACAGTTTAAGGGAGTCCTACATCCAACAATGTGCCATCGAGCTACTAATGATGATTACGATTCTAATTCCAATCGTCAATTATATTACTTACGCCTTTTCTTGTTAGAAAGGCAGTGTATTTATAATCCCATATTTGTATAACCGTAGGTGTGTAAGCTTTATTTTAGCGCTTGATTGGCAGCTAACCAGACGGAATAAACAGTGGCGTGGAATGATTGATCAGCCGAGGCGAAAACATTATGTAAGTAAGTAAACACAGAAAATTTTAATCAAGCTTTTGGTTAGAAACTTAGGTTTCTGATAGTAATTACATATGGAAAATAAAGAAATAAATAGTGAGTGGAATGATGCCCGAGCTTATACAATATACACCATCATAGCCTGTATTCGTCTAATGCTGGACATAGGCTTATCCTAATGAAGGGAACCGAGCTCGGTCTCCAGCTCGTCCTATCCAGTTCATGTCCGCCGCTTTCAGCAAGTAATTTTCCCACCTGGCCTCCTGGCGTCATACATAAGAAGACTTGGATGAATTGTGTGAAAGAGTAGTGAATGAAGAGATGTTGGCTGATAGAGTAGAACGGAAAGTGTTTCTAGAAAGACAAATTAGAGCTTGAAAAAGTATTTCATTTACATTGAAAAGATATTAATATTATGAGACTTAATAGGATAAAGACAAGAAGATGATAATTATGATGTCCATATATATATGCGTGTACATTTAGAATGGTTTGTTTATATAGTACCCACGGAAGCAGGCCTGGTAAAATATGTCTAACAATAAGCCTCTATAACTATTCGGTCATAGCAGAAAGTATGCAATTTTTTTTTCGTATTAACATCTTATTTCATTAAATTTAAGATGCAATGTGTGGGTGTAACATCGTATATATGTATAAAAACGTTATCATTACATCAAATGATCATAAGATATATGACAAGTATTTATCTAATACGATATGATATGTCATAACCAATTCTGCAAAGATCCAGTTAGTCCAGCCGAGTTGTCAGAAGCTCGGAGTCTGGTTAGCATTCTGAAGCCAACTTGGCAAGTTATGGCTGTATCAATATCTAACAAACCAATTAAAATATATAAGTTATCCATATCTCTATCGCTAACGAATAAAAACGTTAAAGCATGCTGTAACAAGCTCATAACTTCATAAGCAATGTAGGGCGACCATATTTCTTGCAGGATATTGTAAAAATTCGCAGAAAAAAGTGTGTTTTACATCCTTGCTTTATAATTTGTTTTTAATGTTGGCAATCGATATTGAGACATAAAATGCTCTGATTTCAATAATGCGGTGATTGGTATACAAGGTTATTGTAATTTATATTGGTTTACATTTGGCGGTCTAGTTTACGTTGCAACATGCAGTGGAAGTTTTTATTTTGAAGTTAACGAGGTTGACGGCAATTAAATTAAACCAAAAGTAGATATTAAAAATTGCTAATTACAATAAAGTGGACAGGAAACTAACACTATTTTGTTTAAGAAGACGGGTATTCACGCGTACCTGATTGTTGGAAAGCTCCAACTATAGTTTCGTTCACATTAGGTGAACTTCATCAGGGATGAAATGAATCGTTCGTGTCTTCAACGACGTTTCGTGTCTTGTTTGTCTACTTAAACAAAATGTATCAAACACGCGTTAGTTTTCTAAATAAAAGTAAGAGATGATGTATTTTTTAACACTACTTTTCATATTAACTTTTATAGGTGACAGTTTTATAATTTTTTATAAAACATATATAGTGTATATATATATATATATATATATATATAGTAGGTGTGAGCACAGAAGAAAAATTATAAAACTGTCACCTATAAAAGTTAATATGAAAAGTAGTGTTAAAAATACATCATCTCTTACTTTTATTTTATATATATATAATAAACAAAATTATATATATGCAAAATTTTGTTTGCTTGTGCTTCTTTTCTTCAAACTGATTAAAGTATCTACTGGATTATTGTACAGACATAGTACCCGTTCCGGAGAGTGCTAAAAGCTAGTTTTCCTATACATTCTCTTATTAGATATATTTTGTCAGACTTTCGCTATATTATTGAAGCGCTCAGTAGCAGTGTGTCGATCAGATTGAAGTTAAGCAACGTCAGCAGACCCATCAAGAGTTACAGTGTCTTTCTTGATTTGAAGTTAAATTGTTACTCCCGGTTGCTGTTAACTATTGATTAAATTAAAGGCACTTGCGCCTTCAATCACAGAAGGAATATACTATACTACAGTTGTAAATCACTGCATATATATGCTATATGAATTAGATTGATTTAAATAACTAGCTGAAACTTCAGCCTAAGTCTGTCTTTTTACCAGAAGACCTTGACCTATCAGAAATTATTTAATTCAACTGAATCTAATGATTTCTCCAGAATACTTTATCCGTACTATGTCGTGCCATTAATACAATTCCGCATTGGATATACATAGTACATAGTTCGAAATACGTTGGCAACCGTCCATCTCATATCACAGCAATGGAGAAAAACAAGTTCGCTTTGGATAGCAGTTTCTTTTGAATGAGCATCATAAATCGAGTTGACACTAAATTCCTATCCAAACATTACGTGTGTTATGTCAGACTATTCATAATCGAAATTATTCATAATCTTATTGATTGAGCGAGCAAAGTTTTTATCTGGCAGTATGTATGTTTAGTAACAAAGCCTGAGAGACCATCGACAGGAAATCCGTTGATGAAGAGGCTATGATAGATTCGAAACACATCGAGAATTTATTTCGT
This sequence comes from Ligdia adustata, assembly GCA_947049295.1. Lineage (NCBI taxonomy): Eukaryota > Metazoa > Arthropoda > Insecta > Lepidoptera > Geometridae > Ligdia > Ligdia adustata. The sequence goes on along the minus strand of OX346218.1, from coordinate 2,991,645 downwards.
CGCGATATTTTATTGGAAGAACTCGTTATTTATATTTCCCTGGATATTAGTACTCGCGTTTCTATAGCACTTCGCAGAGATATACTTTATGGTACGCAACCTCAAACAAACATAGTAGAAAACATCAGAGAATAATTTTAGAATTAGTAATTGCATAATTTGCATTTTAATAGCAAATGACTAACCATTAATTTTAAAAATAATGATAGCAGGCAGACTTATCACCCTATGATTTAATCGAAACTTTACCAATTTGACTTAATTAAAGCGATATGCTAACTGTGTGGTCGAATTAACCACCTAACCACACTGCGAGCACTAATCAATGTAGCAAGTTATATAACCGAGTCACCGAGCTGGATGACCCGTAAAAACTTGAGCTGTAATTATTGCAAGCGCATAAAATAAGCTGCCAGCGATTCTATTTTAGGATGTAAAATTTGTTTAGGTTCAAATTTTAAGTTATAAACTCATCATTCTGATAAGCACATAGAATTGTTAACGATACCCTATTTGAGAATTTTCTAATAAATAACAATTAATCACAACAATTTTGTGATATATAAATTTAATTTAAGATTTACGTATATAGAATGTAACTTAAAATTTTCTCGAATAACGAGTGCTGGTTTTTCCACTCTTGAATTTGCAAGTATCTGTGGTATAAATGATACCATTTGAAATGCCTCTACCATGACACCATTTAGACAAGCATATTAATTTCACCAACACAATCGCTTGTCGTTTTAAACATAGAGCCAAAGTACCCTGTCACAAGAACCGCTCGACATAGGTACGCAGTATCGGTCAAGGGGGCAGGCGACAGTTACGTACCCGCTTTACGCCTAGCCATTAGGGTTGCCAGTGTGAGGAGAACTGCTCTTTGTGTCGCTGACCCTAATGGGACTCGTGAAGAGTTGCGACCTGTTGTGCTGCTACTGGGAAATGTAATCTGTCGGAGGTTGTGACAAAGTTTACTGTGGATTGTGTTTGAAATTTTATAATTGACGTTGAGGCCTGGTGACTCAAGAAATTTCTAGTACTTTTAGCCACCATATAAATAGAATAGGATATATGATATATTTTTGTATATGAATAAGTTAGTACTTAGATAGTAGGTGTCAGAAATAGGTAGGTAGATAGGACTTTGAGTAAACAAAGATATTACATGACTATACTTAATCGGGCGTTATATATATATATATATTTGCTTCGTAAAAACTCCACAACAAAATGTCTTATATCTAGCCTTAGATTCAATATTTTTTCGACTATTCTCAGAAGTGTCAAACAAAATCTTTTTCAACCACTTCATCATCATCATAGGCAGCTCATTCTACTCACTGCATAATATGCCTCTTTTTTCTTACGCCAATATACCCTGTCTTGAGCAAATCTTGTCTAAATGTTTCTGCAAAACCTAACTATGACCTAAATCCAGCGCTGTTGAACTTCACGGTTCAAATCAAAACCTAACTACCGGGTGGTAGTTATGAGAAGTTTTCGGGTGAAAATATGAGTATCCTACTAATAACAACTCATACATAGTAAATTCGCCTCACCATCTCACACGAACTCAAATAAAGATGCTTTCACATAACGAGACCGCAACAATGCGTACATGCAGTCATTCAGTAGTTATTCCGACACACGGCGCGACGGGTGCTCGCGGGTGGTTTAGCCTACAAGGACCTTTGACAAAGTAATGACGGCGCCCAGACAAAAGGACCCCTCACCCTCCTTACCACCACTGCGGAATAGGAAGAAACAGATGATAATTACTATGATTCTAGAGTTCCCAAATCAATGGTCAATTATACAGTTACCGTTACAGTTCTACAGAAGTAAACAGTCAAGTGAAGTCTCTTTTGGGCTGAAAAACTTGAGCTTCGTTTTTAAAACGTACTCTCTATTGTTTCAGAGCCATCCCAAATTGTGATATTTGGTACATTTTGATCGGATCGGCTCTAAATCACTTGTTTACCCTCAGTGAGACTATCGCATATCACGGTCATAACCAAAGAAGAGGATTGGACTCCTAGTAAAATAAACTTCTTTCTTTATTGTTGTGAGGCACAGCTAAGTGCTCCTAACCTTTTTTTTTTCTGTGATTGAAATCAAAGAAAGCATTTAAGCAAATCTTCTGTTTCTAAATATTTATGTTATCACCCTCTCGTACCCCCAAGGTACGCACAGAGTGACAGGCACCATATTATATACCTTAAGAGGATAAAGAGTGAAATAAAGCTCTCTGTGAAGTAAATATTTTTTGCCAACAAATATTCTGAAATATCTCAAAATAACCTAAAGACAGATTTATTGTTTGCATGATTCTTATATTGATATAGAGGAAAGCTATTGAAGGAGAAATTTTCCGCTCATTATTTTTAAGAGGCTACTTCAGACAAATTCGTTGAATTTCTTAAGTACAGCTAGCTATATTTAGATGAATTAGGAACAAGTACGTTAGGGACTTATAAATAAAATAAGTTTGATAAATTCAGGGTAAATGATGTTTAGTTTTGTTTTATGGTATCTCATTAGACAAACTATTGGACCGCACCGGTTTTTTTAGACGTTTTATTATTACATATTATCTACATTAGATTTAAAATATATTCAAATTACCTAGAGTTATAGAAGAAAAGTTAAAGGCAGTCTAAGACCTATATGTCATATCTACCTACCTACTACACATTTATTATAGTATTCCAGGTTGTGAAATTAATGCTGCAAAAAATAAAAAAAGTCTCACTTGATGTAACGGGCTCGGCTTAGAAAAAAAAACTTATTCACCAGCGATCTTAGTACTAACAAAATATATACAAGAAAGCTCCTACTTAACTATACCATTATGCAGTGCTGAGTACAAAGAATGAAAACCTTTGCGTACCCACTTCAGTTTCCACCTCCCCTCTCCCCGTGCAAGTGCCGCCCGCCATTTCAGATCGCACGTTTTGATTCTCGACTTTGAAGAGCGCTAAAGAGAGCATGCTGAAGGTTGGTAGGTACCAATATACACAGACATGCGATGTACACACATATGATGGACAGGGTTCAATTCCCGGTCGGGACAGGTGTTCGAATGAGTTTGAACATTTGTCTTCGAGTCTGGGTGTCTTTGTGTGTGTTTGTCAATGTAGCATGGCATCCCCGACACAGGAGAAATCCTAGCGGGGAGCTACGAGTATGAGTGAGCGTGAAACAGCTATGCCATATACATCAATACTAATATTATAATGAGAAAAGAATTGCATTTTTATATGTAATAAATAAATTCAAAAACTACAGGACCGATCTCAAAAATTCTTTCACCGTTTCGAAGATACATTGTCACTGTGTATTACTGGCTATAAATAATTAGGGATCCTCGGGTCACACCGTGGAGCCCAGCTAGTACGCAACAAATATTAGTAGGTACGTAACCGATAATAAAGAACAGCAAAAGCATGAGGATTAAATTAAACTTTATTATTTAGCCAATCGTATTCTTTGTATATAAATCCAAATAATTAAAAATTGTTATGCACATACTTGTAAATTAACTATGAATTACTAACGAAACCTAAAGGATTGCGATTGAAAATAAGATTGCGACCGTTTCAGAACCTCCTCTTTTTTCATAGGATAAAAAGATATCAAAACATGTGTAAAGCTCATAGAGAAAAATTCTTATTCAATTGTATCAAAGGCACTCTATACCCACACTCGACATTATAAAAATAGACACGTAGCTACCCCGTCAGCTGGCAAACAATACTAGCAAAGGTAACATACCACAATAACCTTAGAAACCTTTGAATAGAGAGGTATTGTTAGGGCGGGCGGGCGACGAGCGGCGCGCTACGCACCGGTAATGTATGGCAGATTGTTTATCACTGAATCATACATAAAAGGACAAATTTCAACACAATAATTTTTTCAATTTTATTTGAACATTTGTTATACCTGAAAACGTTAGGAAATTCCTAAATGTCATCCCCATTCTACAATCGGACTAGTAGAGATCCTGTAAGACACCACCAGTTCATGGTAAAGGTGCCATGGACGGGCACATAACGCTTTGCGTCTTTTTTTTGAGTTTTCCATTTAATAAAAGAGCTATGATTTCGGTCTTTTCAAATCGCGAGGGAATCGTTTTTTTCTAGGCAAGCGCGCTACGCGCGCTGTGATGCTTCGTCGCTTTATATCAGACAAGAGAAGACAACTCTTTATTAAAAACACTATTTAAAAACAAACAATATAAAAAAACATGCTGTATTTCAAATGGCGGCCTTATCGCTTAAAGCGATCTCTTCCGATAAGTTGCGATCAAGCCCAAACCCATAAAAATTATAACTGTACAATGGTATAATATACCTATATGCACTTTACTACATGCATTTTGGCCAGTGTAGTCGACTTGACCGTTGATCGTCGACTGCAGTCCTGCAAAGCAAAACCAAACCTAAAAAATAAGCAAAAAAAGATAATAGTAAATTGTTAAGATAATATAAGTCTATATCTATATATAAATTGCGTACATATAATAGTGAATAGAGATTTAATATTCTAACAAAATTCTATCATCACCATCTTCTTCGTATAATTGCATATATATTATTTAACTATATACGAAACTTGAGTGGCATAGTGACTCGACCTACAGTCAGGGTCTGTGTTCTAGGAAGCCAGAAGGCCTCTGACATGTCCTACGATTTATGTTGTATGTATGTAGACGTTTGTCTAAGAACCGAGATCTACAATTTAACGCCTGAGAGCAATCATCTTTATTTTTGTACTTCATAAAAGAAAACCATATTTCATATTTTCGTATGCTTCTCGATCACTTGACTTATCTGATAGGTAGAATATATATATATTCCTTTATCTATCTACGAGTATTGCTTAGCATTAGTGATCGAGCTTACCAAGGCTAAGCAGCGTTCAGACATATCAAGTTGTGGATGGGTGATTGAAGAGATTTACCTACAGACAGAAGAAATATGTTTTCTTTTATGGGAACACCTCCGCTGACATTGCTATTATGCTATTTTAAAATGGATGTTGTGACTGAATTGTTATCTAAACAGTATACTCACTCTAAATAGAGCATAATATGTAAACCCTAATACTAAGTGAGTATTTACTTTACACGGATAGCAAACTTGTAGGACGTGCTCTTTCTCAATGTGGCAGGATAATGCTAAGGGTTCTGCACATATTTATGGTTTTTGCTAAATCTCTTCGTAAGTACTCTAGGCAAACCTATGCAATGTATTTTTTGTGAGATATTTTTATTAATTATGAGGTTAGGGTTTAATTTTGCTTTTCTATTTAATCTTATATATATAAATCAATTGCTATTCGTTTGTCGCTAAAACGCGATAACAGCTGGGCCGATTTAGCTGATTTTGGTTTTGAAATGTTTATGAAAGTTCAGGGAAACATAAATAACTGTGAGACAGAGTCAGCTAGTATACTATACATATATTTTACTAGAAGCTGTCACGACGTTGCGGGCGAAATAAATGGAATAAAAAGAAGTTTTAAACTTTGAACCCCCAATTGGCTACTTTACGGGTTGAATTTCCAATAATCCATTATGGGTAAAGTAAAAAAAAAATTTGGTATTCGAAAAATCAGGTAACAAAAATGAAAAAAAATATTGTCGAATTGAGTACTTCCTCCTTTTGTGGGAAGACAGTAAAAATTAAATGACTAACAGCAGCAAAAAGAGAGCACTTGCATTTCCCATAGACAACTAAAAATCTACAGATTTTAAGTTAGTGACACTTTGCACTTTTTTGTTACTTAGTTTTTTAATCCTACCTACAACCTTAGGACAAGTAAAAGCTTGCAATCACTTCGAGCACTTAATCAAGACACTGACACTCAGACATGGCTACAAATTGCGTGACATCACCACTGAGAAGTCGCCGCGGGCTTCTTCCAAAGCAAACAAATGCCTTGACAGCTGTCAGAAGTGTCAAAAGTCACCTCCAGGGCAGCCGTTTCCTTGATATACGAGCTAGGTCTGGCAAGATACAGGAATGACTCGGAGATACACTAGATATCAGTGGTAGCTCGAAGCGTTAGACGTGATTGTAAAATACGGGATCCAATGATATAGTGCCTGTATCTTAATGCTCAACTGTAACTGTAACGCTTTTAGAAAATTGGTTTGTAGTTTTGCAGTAACCACTTCATTCTTCCTTGATGAAATAAGTTGTTAATCCAGGACATAAGCTATCTGAGTGCCAAATTTCATCCAAATCTGTTTATCAGTTTTTGCTTGAAAGAGGAACAAACATACATACAAACTTTCGCGTTTTTTAATATTAGTAGGATATACACTAGGAATCAACGTAGAACATTAACGGCTGAACCTAGAGACATTAAATTTGGATGGAGTATTCATTATAGAATGTACTCGTAGGTATGGTCGTCACCTCAAATGGCAGTTTAAAGTTATATCGTTTTCAATGCCGCGGGTCACAGCTACTAGTATCTATATATAAAAAGAGTAAGTCATACCTGAATGACTAATATTCGGTAAAAATCAACACAGATTCAGAACACAAACCGCTGAGGGTACACAGTTTGAAATTTCACTTTATTTTAATTTATGTCGCAATAAGTGAGAACTACTAGTTAATATAATTCCGACTCGCTAAATACAGAGTTCGGAGCGTAAAGCATATTTACCATTCATGGAAGTTATCGCTGAATTACTATATTGGCATTACTGAATGACTATACATAAATTATTATTATAATACGGGCATGTACAGCTGTGAAGTCAAATCTCTCTACACTTACTCTTAATGCGTGTCCCAATTCACACAAGCACCTACCTTTACCCATTGCTCCCAATTACACAACGAGTTAACCGTCGGTTAAATATAACGGGCCGGCGTGACGAAACCCGCGGTTAAATAACCTGATAACGTCTGCAACCGGTTATGCATCGGAACAATATTTCAACGAGATTGGGATGAAGTGGAACGGACGGTTTGCTACGTGTCTGTCGATTTGTTTTTGTTGGGCGATAACTGTTCCTATAGTTTACCTTTGAAGTTACACGGCTCAGGTAAGGTTAGCTAACTAACGTTACGTCATTTTATGGTCTTATTGCTGATCTGTCATTGTTTAGTTTTATTATTAAGAGCCATTAAGAAATTGATAAGAAATATTGGTAAAATATTTGGGGAGGAGGCATATTATTGAAGCTATCAAAATATAGTAATTATGACAAGTAATTTTATGAAAGCTAGAATAAATTACAATGATAATAATATAAGGATGTAAATATAAAGCTTGTATTTTAAATAGTTGGTAAAGTATGAGTAAAATGTACAAAGATATAACTAACGCATTTATATCTAATACTTGCACGAGTAATGAAATGAATGTTGAATCGAGAGCTGGACAAAACATCTACATTTGAATTATATCAGCAGACAATGGATGTCTGTGCCAACAAAGACCTTGGATTAAAACTCTTTTATGTAACTCATATTAATCAATGCTCTTTACAATAATGATAAACACATTATAACGCTGATGTAACCACATCCAAGTCTGCACTTATTAGCGTAACTACATCTGATCTCTTCATCCAACATACAGCGTTAGCGGTTAGTAGTGTACTAAACTGAATAAAGGTAACTGTACCTAGTCGTAACCATCATCATCACCAGCCAGAAGACGCCTACTGCTGAGCATAGACCTCCTCCTCCAAACGAGATGGTGCCAATTGCATGCAATGGTTACTCGTATTTGTGGCTTTTACTACGTCGTTGGTCCACCTTGTGTGGTAGGTTCTTCGAGCGATGTGACCAATCCATTGCCGCTTCAGCTTGCAAATCCTTAGAGCTATGTCGCTAACTCCGATTCTTCGGTGGCTATCCTCAATACTAGTCATAATAACGAACACGTTTTATGGCATGGCATGAACCACAATTGCAATGAACAACGAAATCGACTATTCCAAATAGTCGACGATTGTTATTGATATAAAAAAAATATTCGTCAAGATAAAAACAGCGACCTTCATTAGCTTTATCTAACCTATACGTAACACTGTGTACAGTGTTATAGGTTAGAGGGATAAAAAGCCTGTGTAGGCAGCACAATAAAAGTAACATCAAATAACACGGCGTTGCGTAGAGTAATTTATAACGATTGTTATGATTGATGTTTGTAAACGATCGGACGGACACACTACAATTTGTGTAGCGAGCGAATTATATATAGTTAGTGGCACTTCGTTGCGTAAAACTCGTTTCATTAACCCTTGCGCAGTATGGGATCATTGTTCAGAGGCAAATACAGGTTTTTTTTTTTAAATAAAATATAAATTTAAAATACTTCTACAATTTGAAATATAAGTATTAAATAAACCCGGTTAGGCGAGAAATAAAATAAGTCATGAATGATTTGACTTTTTAAAACATATCATTCACACAGTACATTTCCTTTTTTTTTACTTTTTGGCCATGTAAAATGGAAATGGGGAATGTTAAATATAAGTATAAATAAATCACCCGTTTTTGACTAGTACCAAGATACATAATGCCATCTATCTAATTACAATACGGCCTAGAATGTAGCGTGCTACCTCCTAGGCGGCATCGTCGCTTAAACGCGCGGATTTTACTTGCGAATTGTTAAAAGTCCTAGAACAAAAGTTATTGCTTGGGATCAGTCTAAGCCACTAAGAGGATGCTAATTGATTGTCAGTAACACTGTATAAGTGAACAAAAAACATCTTTTTACTACCATCCAACAAAACATAGCCACTTTTCTTCGCAAAGCACGCGGAAGCACACATTGTTGTATAAACTCATACATGCAGGTAGGTAGTTACTGCGTCTACCCGCAATCGCGCGTCAATTTCACGCCGTTCGCAGCGCCATTATCGCAATCTGCGCTCATTACTAGACTGCCGCTCGTACTGTGGCCACTACGTTGGTAGATTGAGTTTACATACAAACGTTTTTGCGATATGTTACACTTGTTAACCAACTTCGAATAAGGAGGAGGCGATCATCAAAATATTTGTTCAAATAAGCTTGGACTGTTTTGGACAATTTTCGTTTTGTTTTTTTTAATATCATCACTTTGCTATTAGACCAGCAGAGATTAGTTACTATGAACGGTTTTTCTAGGTCTAGGATTGTCGCTTAACCACAGGTGAGATACGGTTAAGCGCAATCCTATTTTCCATAAATAATAATTAGGTATTTAAACTTCAGTCAGTACTTGTGTTTGTACCTTTATCTTAGGCTCTACTCTTGTTTTACTCTTATATATAATCTTCCTAAAGCAAAACAATGTACAACATGAACATGGTTTTTTTTATATAGGCGTTAAATTCAGCACTTAAACCAATTTTTTATATGTTGAAAAAGTTTGAATTCCATATATTATAGTCTTAGTATTTTGGCAAATCTGTTTGTATAAATAATTCAAAAGTCTTAAACAGCGAGCATCAACAAGTTCTGCTTAATATCAACAAGGTTTAACTTGTATACGTTTACTTGCCTAAGATCAGGGCTCTTTTAGTATTCTACCAGAATTCACCAAAAAATTTCATGAAATTTGTCCTATGGATTAGAATATTTTTTTTTTGTAACAGAAAACAACAGTGTAACACACAACTTAACAAAATTATTTGAACATAAGTACTGCTTTCAATAATATTTTTTATTTTTAGTTTTCTTTTATGGCACAACTAACACTGCTATTGTCCCACATGTCCCATTGAGTCTAATGGATGTGTTCACACCGATATTTATTATGTAATGAGCAAGTGTTACATAAACGAATAAGCATCCAAGAAACAAGTGAGCATCGCATAATCATATGAGTATCGAAGAAACAATAGGTATCTTGTATATTTTGTATTGGCAAGTTAGCTAAAATGTAAAAAGTATTTTTATTGTTTCGTATGCAACGTCTTAGCAGGGCAAGGAATTGTCTACTCTCGCTTTTTGTGGAAGTCAAATATGAGATTTATTTTCATACCTTCCCTAGTAAGTTGGGTGTAGTATTATATGCCTCGCTGTTTCGTATAAATTTTTTTTGTAGAGTAATTAAACGCTATCATAAACGTGTATATGTGTTTTTTTTCTTCTCGTACCACAAATCGGCCATTATTGTCTTAAATCAAATACCAAAACACTAAAGACCTAATTTAAGTTCATACAGACGATTGTAGTAATATTTATTTAGGTACTATGTTTTTATAGTACCTATTACAGCAGTATCATGAAATAAAGAAAATTATGGTTGATATAATTCGTTCGTCACTCTTAATACTAATATTATAAACGCGAAACATTGAATGTGTCTTTGTTTGTGTCTTTCTCCTTCACGGTCTTACGCCTGAATGAATTTGGATGAAATTTAGCAACAGGATAGCTAACGTCCTGAAATAACACAAATGCTTTTTTACTTTTAATACTAGATAAATGCAGCGTTCCTGTGGGTTAACTAAATTTTGCGCGGATAGCACCGTAAGGCCAGCTAAAGTACTTTTTTTTTAAATTTATTTTTATGTATTGCAATCGAATACTCTGCTCCAACCTTCACTCCAAACTGCCATAAAACTGCGCACCCGCGCTATATTTCCAATCATATCTACTTATCTATCTTACAAAGGCAAAGTTAGATCAAGGTCTGGGTCTGTCGGACCGCCCGCGGCCGGCACCCGGCGCCCGCAGGGGTCCTAGAGACCCCACTTAGGGTTATCGCTCATACGCTCGCAGCGTACCAACAACGTGTGATTTCCTTAACAGTCGTCTATTAGACCGCTATTAGGAAGTGGAATGTTGTAGCGAGAACACGCAAGCAACCTAGCTTCTATCAATAAAATGAATTTCTAGTTAAATTCCACGATTTACGTCGATCTGATTTATTTTTCTGACAGGATTTATGTTAAGTATATAAAATGAATATTCTAGATATGTTTTTAGATAAATAGTAATCAGTATACTCGTACTGCAGGTTACGATTATATTTAATTATGAGATTATTTTTTTTATTTTATTCTATTCGAAAAATATGTTATTTTGTTATATTCCAGCAAACCTGGAACCTTCTTTGGGAAAATTATCCGATTAACGATTATTATTATTAGGGGATTTCATATATATATGGTAGCTGGTAGAATATCGAATGGTCAAGACATCTGGGCGTGTTAACCAAAAGGAATATATTAAAACAAATAATATTTAAATAAGATTTGTAAAATTCAATGATTCACATTGAGATTGCAACTGAGTGGAGATTCCGTAGTTTGGTATTACTTTATCCTTAGGCGAAACACCTTCCAGCTCTTTGCATTTACTCTGTATGATTAAATTTTCCAGTGAAACTTCTACAACACTATTGCATCTTCATTTTATATTTATAAATATAGTAGGCTTTTACGTTAAATAAAGCACAACTTACACAAATAACAAATACTCTGCAAGCTAGAATAAATCGTATTCCTGTTCTATCTGCATTAAACGAGTAACAAAATTTGCCTCGCGTGTATACAAAAGATATTAAAATTAGCCTCTACCGTCCTATCGAGGTACGTACGGTTCGGCAGAGCACCTCCAATATTCTCTTTGCATTACCATATTATTGGCTTTTCTAGCTTCTACTTTCAATAACATGATCTTATACATACGAGTACATACAAGACTAAGGGTAATCGACAAGGATCTTTTACGAGTACGATTCTAGTAATATCAAAACAAAAAATTAGTTGATGTACTTTCTACTTCAAAACTTTTTTTTCGTATGTTTTCTTATATATTTATATGACAAAAAAATTTTGCTTATGAGTCAGAAACCTTATCAAAAACCTTTCTTAAGAAGATGCTAGTTGATTTACCAGTGACCCTGTATAACATGTATTGTAAGAGTGAATGTAACATATATGTAAAGTTCCAAGCCCCTTTGTTGTTCGTATATGTTAATTTATTATGAATATGATTCGCTGTTGTATGCAGTTTGTAACGAAATTAGCTTTGTTCGAGCGTCTTTGTTGTAGTATATTTTGGTGTCTGGAGTAACAATATTAGCTCTAAAAACTTATAAAGTGTATCAGTTGGCTTCGTCGCAAAATGTGTACTTAAATCATTGTAAAAGTGTGTTGTATTCTGTTTTCATTCTAGTATAGTTGCAGTCACTTGCCAAAGTTCTTTTAAAAAAGTTATAACCGTCTTCATTCAATATCGTCTCTTCAGTTAATTTGATTTAAAAATCGATTCTCGAGATTGATTTTGCAATAATTTAAATAAGACCATTTCTGAGGTCAACAAAACAATAAAAAACGACCCTGTGCGAAGCAAACACGCTAGTCTCAGGATTTTATTTTTGAACTTTGCTACGCTAGCTCCTTCCTAGAATCCTTCGTTAGCTTGGGTTTCAATATAGGCACTAGCGCCAAAAAACATCATTACAGCTTAGCATAACAAATCACTATTATTTTTAACATTTTCCTTCGTTATTATGATTAGATAAAAATCAAGTAATTAAAATAATGCATAATGTATAATCAAGTTTTTACAAAAAAAATAGCGATGCATGTGATTATCAATATAATATAAAAGAGTGTGTCCTGACTGACTGACTGAAAGTATACTAGGAATCAACGCAGTACTTACACTACTGAACCTAAGGACAATATTTCAAGAATATATTTATTATAATATTGTATAGAGATGTACAAAGAAAGGGTCAAATAAGGGTTCAAAGTGTGAAACTTCCTTAAATTCTATTTTATGTCACGGGCAACACCGCGGGTGAAAACTACTAGTAAATATATACATATGTATGTACTAAATTTCAACGTAAATTAATAAACTTCTACAAAGAGCCGCATTATAATTGCCCATAGCTGTAATCCAAGCCGGTACCCGTCATTTGGTATTATAGTTATTCGCATTAAGAAAGACATACCGGACCTTGTAGGGGACCGCAAAGGGCCTCTGTCTCAGATAAAGATCCGCATAGCATTGCTCAACTTACACAAACTAAATAAAGGTATCCAGATAACAAGAGACAGGAATTTCGGATTGATTGTGAATGGACGGAAATATCACCTCAACATTCTTATTAAGGTTCTAAGGGTTTAGTGCTAGCTGTTGTGGCTTAAGCGAGCGAAGCGTTCTTGCTTAAAGGCAGCAAATTTACTAAAACTACTAGCGAACTCGTATATAGCTATAGGATAAAGGGACCAGTCTGTAGTAGGATAGCGGTAGGTACTCGTATAAAAACCAGCCCGAAAAAGCTACTTTTTAGGATTACACAGAAATTTAGCAAATTTTACACAAAATATATTTGTATCAGCAAGTTATAGTTTCTCTTTGGACTACGAAGTTACATATACATACATAAATTACCATATTTACTAAAAAAAAATAAGAGAAAAAAGAAAATAATTATTACGAATGCTTTCCTTATATTATTTTCCGGCAATGTCCATGAGAAGGATCTCGTGGACCTCTCGCACTTTACGTTTCATGCACAAAACAATGAAAACAAAACTGCGATAGCTTTTATGATAGACCTCAATGGGTCGGTTAAGGAACTAGTAAAAAATGAAATAGATAAACAGATAATTAAATTATTTTGCTTATTAAGGAGCACTTATACAGGATACCTTATTCAGTTTTTACGGTTTTTTAAATTAAATATAAAAGTAAAATTTAAGAAAAATAATATTATTGTTCTGTAGCCTGTAGCATAACTGGGAAATTTTCAGTGCGTAAGCAATTTTAAACTAGCAAATTTATTAAAAACAATCAGTACCAAACCTCGACTCCTTTCAGAATTCACAAAAGCTATACCGCATGAAAATAGTAGTATAAAACTGTGCTGTTTTCCACATTGACATGATCCATAAACTCGAAGCAGATCTATAGGCTGCTAGAAAATTCTGCAGAATAGCATTTCACAAAGACCATAACATTGGTCACCCAGCGCTTTGTCGAGTCGTGTGTACCTTTTCTGCAAAACCTCTCCTACGAGAATGTATTCCCAACATAACATCACGATTCGCACTTACAGAACCTAGCATAGTTAATGTTTTGTTAAAAATTTAACAACTTATTTAAGAAAATGTTCAAAAGCCTACTAATAGACTCTTTAAGCTATATGTAAAAGCTGTTTAAATAAGGCTTAATAAAGTTTAAAATTTTATAAATATCTTTTCGTTTCTTTCCTCAAGTTGTTAGAATTTACATGGAATTTACCTTTATTGTGGTGCTCCAGTCATCTCTTGTTATAGAAGTGGATGTCTGCAAAGATAAGAGATAAAAGTTAAATAACCAATAAGTACACGAGGTTGAATTACTTGATACATGAAATATAATTGCTTATTTCTTGTAATTAAATAAGTTGTAATGTATAAAGAGATGAAAAAGTAAAAAAAAATAGATATGTATTTATGTGTATTTTAATATTGAACATTCTACAGAGGCACACGATGATTGGATGGGTTTTCACGGTACCTGCCGTTACGAAAATTGCTCGTACGAGGATCGTAAAATATGTGTACCTACAGTTACTAACTCTCGAAGTTTTGATTAGCCTTCTCTGTAATTTGTATGTTCACATTCGTTTCGCCCACATTTCCGTTTTGCTCGCTTCGCAACCTTTAACCTTTCGCAGCTGTTACCGAAATAGAACGCAGAGTTGTTAATTATTTTCGCAGTCAGACAAACGCTGTCAATCCTTCATTTTGATGCGCAATAGTCAGTTTATAAGGGGTTGAGTAGTACGAGTGAGCTTGGACGATAATTGTATTCACCAGAAGACAGGAGAAGCTACAGTCGTATCTATTTTTTTGATATTAAGCTGTTTCAAAATAATGAAACAAGAGTATTGCTATATTTTTTAATGTACATCTCTGCCACGGCAATATTGAGCGTTTTCTTATGATTAGTACTCACTTAAACTTCCTGGTGTTACTGACGCATTTATTCGTGAACCCGCAGCAGCTTATTTTTCCAGACCTCTTTAAATGCACCAGACTAATAATGCTCCGCAACCATTTCGACATCTATACCACATTGAGGGATACGTACGATGGGATGCGATATAGCGAGATATTCTTCCATCAAAAATACCATAATACCACGGTTTAAGAAACTCTTTGAAAACTGTAGATTTTATGATCATTTATAGCTACGAGTGCATACATAAAAGCATAAAGAGATATTGTGTATTTACTGTGTAAAGTAGGATTTCCGTAGGATATCCAAACCTTCTTTGAACATAAGCTTACTTCTACGCTCCAAAATCGAGAAAGAAAGAAAAATAAACAACTCCCTTTTATCCCGTTTTTCAAATGTTTCACTAAAGTAAACTTGACACAAAAGCGGAATAATAACATGATATTTTGCACGGACTCCATCGGTGGTTCAATCAAGTGGAAGCGAGCAGGAAAGAATAATATTAATATTACTCGGGAAGCGTATTGCCAGTATATGTTTTTTCTTCGTATAAAGCCAGCACTGTGTTTCTGTCTGGTTTTAATGTCAGAGTGTCTAGTTCTTCCTATGTTAAAATTACGCCTTTGTTATCTGCTAACTTAAAGTTAATCAAGACTTTTTTGAGACCAAAGATTAATTTTTGTAGAGATAGGTTTATATCACCAAAATTATATAATCATTGAAAGCATCGCCATCATTTGCGGATGAGAACATTTAATTAATTGCTTGAGTCTATAAAGGGCGGTGATTAAAAAAACTTCGGAATCAATGTTGACGTTGGACTGTAGGCCCATGTTGTATCATCAGTTCTTGACGGAGGGCAAAGGCTTGGGGACTAATAGGAATTGACTAGGAAAACTTATATCCATTTTTCAAATTTGTGTTGCACCAGCCCGCTGATATAGAATGAAATCTAACTAAGGGATCTATGACTAAAAGTATTCGTTATGGTTGCTCGAGCAGTCCAAATCCTCCATAAAGCTGCCAAGGGGTTCATCTTGGAAAGACTGTAGCAAAGTAACCTTGTGCTGATAGCTCTGGAGTTTCTCTAACTACATTTCCCTCGAGTGTATTCGGTTTTACTCCGAGCTTATTGAATCCATCCGAGTTTCCTTAGCGATTGAATTCTATCCAGTGTTGTGCTGCAGGGATGCGCTTTGTATTTCAATAATAAACAAACTGATTTTTAATGAAATCGTATTTAGAAATTAATTCTCTCTATCTAATGTATTTATTGATTAATGATCACGTAATTAAAGCTGCGGCACATAGAACGGAATGAGCACTTATTTTGCAAATTAATCCCCACACAAGTTATTAATGTGAAGTGTGTGTGTGTTGGTTTGTTTGTCTTTCTTCTCTTTAACATATGTAGTATTATAAGTACATATGTATTGTTATAAGTAGGTATTATGTATGGACTTAATTTTTTTCACTGAAATAGTTTGGCATAGGCCACTATTTTCTTGGAAAACCAACATAAAGTTACTAAAACTGAAGGAAATACTAGTGTATTATTATGCTAGAGCGATAGTTTTTTTTTAACCTACACAGCTAGGCGTTTGACCACAAGTTTGAACAACCACGGAAGTCAGCGATACTATAGCCCACAATAATTAATAACTATAATAATTAATTAGAATGATAATTATGGAGCATCAAACCAGAAACAACTAAATGCATCGGTTGACTACCGCTTGTAATACTGCGAAGCGCTCCCTCATTTCAAATTTCTATTAACATCCTGTGAACTTACTGATGCACTTATTCTTGATCTATCGGTACAAAATAACAAACGTCTATAAATCTTCACTTGAAACTGTCGCCATTTCCCCTCCATCCCCACTTGTCCCGTGCCGTTGTCCTATACACAACCACTATCAGCGATTACTGTATTAAGGGACACGGAGACATGGAGCTCGCAACTAGCTTTATCACTCTTCTTAGAATGGCCTTCAATAGAAGATCTAAATAATTAGAATTGATCGTTAATAACGAATTAGAATTTTTGTATTCGTGTACTTCGTTTTGTCAGTTGATTTCCGCTTATTAGTATGATCCAAACATTAACGTTCGCAGCTTTGTACCCCTTGTCGTTATATTAATGGACTCTGAAAATTTACTTCTTTTATTTATGAATTTTATTGTATTATAATTCTGGGCACTATTTATTACAAAGTGTAAGAATGCGTTTTGTGTTATAAAAATGTTAAGATTATTTCGAAATAAAAACACTCCAAAATTGAACTATTGGAGCATCCATTGTTTACTCAAGATCAACATATAATAAAAAAACTCTCGAGCAAAGGGCAGCGTATCGAGCTTACTGGCGGTATCATTACGCTAAGTGGAAATATATATCAGTATTTTGGGTACATAAGCATAATTACGATCATTCTCTTTAGGCATAGCATCGTCCAAGCGCGAGTTAGAGAAAGGTAACTTATATGTAAACTTTCTCATATTAGGATTAATAAATCCATGGATGTAGCAGTTCGGTCGATTACTGTCGTCCTGCCAGTAGCTGGAGCCAGTAGCTGGCGCAAGTAGCTCCTGGTGTTTTATTGCATCCGCTCCGGGCTGGGATCATTACCGCTATTGCGTTTATTAAATCATAGCTTGGTGTCTGGACTTGCCTATTAATAGGTTACTAGAATTAAACCTGACTTTGAATACATTATCAAGTTGTCCTACATGCTACCTACACCTCATAAATGAACTGGGTAACTCATTTTTCACACACTAACATAAGTTCCGACTGACACCTAGGACGTAGGTGACACGTAGAACATAAACCGCTGAATCTAGAGACATTAAATTTAGAGGGTATTTATTCACTATAAAATGTAGGGTACTAAGATTTAGTTTCACACATTCCTATAATTAGAAGTCTAAGATACAATCCCTAGGCTGCAGTTAGTTGGATGGTACTTAAATGGCAGCGGGTAAAGTTACGTTCGGAAACCGTAGGGTTTCCATCACCTCGGCTTTACTTGTGAGGCTTCCTTGAGGCCACATTAGATCAAAAGCCAATAAGCCTGGTTACATGCAAAATCAACTGCATTTTGTATTCTACAATAATAATTTAAACTTTGTTGTTTTGAGTTTAAAGAATCACAAAATCTTGTCTATTTTGGGCGCCTATAATTTTAGTATTATTTTTTGTATTACAATATGTATATTTAGGTATTATACTAAATACGAAATAAGGAAATAAAATAAAATCGAATCTTTTTTTAGAGGCATTCGCTTGACCACTACTCGCCTGATGTAAAGCGACTATGTTATTACTAGGATATGGTACGCCTGCCTAGAAGAAACCGACTTACTCGCGACATGAAAGAATCGAGATTATAGCTTTAGCAAAATAGAGAACTCGGCACCAAAAAACCCTAAGTGGGCCGTTCACACAGTAAAAGTAGGCACAAAGCGTTTTGTGCGAGTCTGTGGAAATTCTACCGCTATAACAAGCAACGTTATGTATTGTCAATTCATAATTGGGTGAACGTGGAGTGGCATTAACAACTGAGGGCTACCGTGATTGAAACGTTAAGTTGTAGTTCCCGGTTGTTCGTTTTACGATAACAATCGTTCAACATGTCAAATGCTTTTAGAAGACGATAATGACGAACTTAAATTTTCTATATAATATTTGAAGATATAGTAGACATGTTAGGTACAGAATAATTTTAGAATAGAATATCCAGCTGACAACCAAGTAAAGTTTATAATTCAAGTTATCTACTTCATAAATGACGCCATTAGCTCATTGGTTGCACAATGACGTCAAGAATTTATTAATTTAAAAATAGCAGCCAGAGCAACTCATAAAAATTCATATTTTAGATCAAGGGCTTGAAGGTTCCTCTGAAACATAATAAGAAGCAATACTTCTTGTGCCCATTTATTCGCTCTTTGTTGCGGTCACCATCGCCTCAAAAATAGCTTTATCTTTATACTAAGTGAGCATAATAAAATTACTTCTATGCAATCATAAATCACTAAACATCAACCAAATTTAACCTCTAAAGTAACGTGCATAAAGGCTGATAATCGCGAGAATGTTTTAAGAAGGATGAATATGCGGCGACACGCAAGTTCTGTTGCGAAACGGACGCGGCGTGCTATTTTCTTTTTTTCCTTCAATGTCGTGTAATATCTTGGAACACGTCCCGTGCTCTATGCCACAATGCTATGCGAACAATGTGACACAGTCTCCAACTGTACACGCAAAAGAAGCCTTTGTTCACCAAGCATTAAGGACGATAACTGTGTAAGCTTGCTACAGGGGTCAATGAATCGTCCAGTCTAGTCTAGGACGTTTCACATAATTGCCTTTTTGCCACAGTTGACTGATCCGTTTAACATGATCGAAGGTTCAATAATGCAGGTATTCAATGCAAAATTGAATTGCAATTTTTTTGCTGGAGAAATCGCTTACGGCATTTAAAAAAAGCGGGTTTAATAGCTTGGTTGAAGAGCTTCTTAAATTGTTATTCGTAAGGTCGTTCAATTATTCCAAACCTGCCTGCAAAAATATTTGTATCTAAGGCGCATATTGAGCTTCGAGGTAATCATACCGTACTTGATACATGAAAAAAATAAGACTAAAACTACACTCTAATGTGTCGATTTAGATTATTGCATTGTCATTGATTGATTGATAAGTGTGCAAAGTTTCATATAAATCCAACGTTTAAAGAGAGTTAAAATCACGTTTACAAACTTCCGTTACATAGACACATACTGATATAATACAATATTAATGATAAGTAATGTGTTGGTTAAGTACTGACGAATTTTGACAGAATTCACTTATCAATATGTACATTCAGAACCTATCTTGTTATTTTCTTAGTAATCTTTGCAAATAGAACCCCAGCAGTATAAAGTTATTATTATTTATAAATTAATAATTTCAAAACTCCATGCGCAACCTGAGATAACCTGCTGAGTCTAACAGCCCAGACTGAAGAAGCGGTGTAACCATAATCATCATGGTAATAATATAACCATTATGGTGATAACGTAACCATTATGGTAATCGCAGGAAAGTTGCGTAGCGCGGCAAGGTGTTATAAAATTACATGGAATAAAGCCTAGGACTAACTTAATAAGAGCAGTTAAGTTATAAAGACGGATTTAAAACCCTACGATACTATGAATTAGTGAGAGCTTGCAATTTAATTTGTAATCCACTCCACAAAAGACATTTAAAGCTCATGTTCTGCAGTAAAAATAAATCTATAACAAATTAATATTGGAAAGTTGGTAAATAAAATTGCTCTGGGAAATAGGAAAAATTCAAGAAATTAGGCAATGCCAAATTAGGCTATTAATGTCACATACACAACAACATAGACTGGCACCTAAAAATTTCTTTAACCTAATTTTATTAACAATCATCAAATCAATTTTCTAGACCAATTTTGATGAAAATTTAATAACAAAAATATTTTTCTAATCTGCTCAGGCGTCTAAGACAAATCATAACAATTGGTTAGAAGCGACTGCAAAAACCCTGAATACAAAAAATTTAGACTGCTTTATTTTAACAATTGAAATAAACCCTATGACCATCTCATCTGCAAATAAAGATAAATCCAATGACATCTCATGCTTATCATGCTCATCAAAATCGCTATACCAGTTTATGCTATGGAAGGCACAAATAATTCACTCGAAAAACATTAAGTACCCTCCTTCTAGGCAGTCAGGTAAGAGTAACAATTCAGACGCATTAAAAATCTCTTTTTTGAAGTCGGTTTAAAATCTCACATTCATTACTACATTTCGCTTCAGTTTGTCGAGTGATTAACGATAGGGATAAACTTTGAGTGTTTATGTTTATCATTACTGATCATAATTGCGACGAAACGTTATTGTTAGTTATTATAAGATGATAGATCGCAGTAACATGATTAGATGATACTAGACAATATTTAATCGTTTTTGCGCTCTGACGCTAAAACGACCGTTCAAAAACGGGGTTATATTACACACTAATTTTTACTCTACTGCGAAAGAAGTAGGGTTATCTTTTTCGAGTATATGATATTTCTTTGGCACACCCTAGAGTCTACACGGTTTGTCGTATTGTTATGTTAATATTGTCAATAGATTCGTCTTAGTCGTGAGAGTGATACTAGGTACATCATAGTTAGAAAAAAAACATAAGTAAGGATGCTACCCAGGTTCAAAGATTTAGTTGCTTTTAACGAACTGTTCCCACTGTATTTATTGTTTATGTCAAAAATCAACCATATTCTATTCTATTGTAAACCATAAAACATTTGTTAGCATGGATATAAAAATTGACTTTGTCTTCTGTTAAACTTAATTACTGTATTCCAAAAGGTAGGTCTTACAGACAATTAATTTTCGCAACTGTAGAGAAAAGATATCCGATACTGTCTCCTTCGATGACGCTTATTTTATTGAGCGTTTTATTATGTTATCATATTTTATGATATTGACCGCAGTTTATAGCTTCTTCCCGACCTCGAGGAGTTCTAACCTCACGTCTTTATTTATACTGCCTCAGTTTATTAGTCCTTTGTAATTAAGTATAAGAGTACTATATAAGGAACCAGTTTATTTGATTCGAACACCTGATCATATCAGACGTTCGAATTAATATCGTTATATGAAAAGGTATCCAATAGTTCACGTCGATTAAAGCCATAACTTAGAAACTTTGGATTGTTTAAACCTACAACCCCTACAAGCACCTACATACACATGCTTTAAAAAAGTGAAAACGCAATATTTACGTTGCTGATGTCCTCTCAGAAAATTAAAAAGTATATTCAATATAACGAAATTTATAATTTCATAAAATGTATATGAGATCATCTCGAGAGTATGCCCTTTCGAACTAAAAAAGAATTTTATAATCGGTTCATAATTGACAAAAATATCGATGATGAACCCACACAAAAAAAAATACAGACGAAAATAATACCTCCTTCGTTTTGGAAGTCTGTAAAAAATGCCATGATCGAATTGTTATGTAATCAAATTAGCTAGTAGATATGCGAACTGTTGACCTCGCAATAGCAATAAATTTGAGGGCTCGAAAACTTTAACATAACAGACGCTTTGGTCCCACGGTCAACATCAGCGTCATTCATGACTAGATCTAAAATGAGCTGGTAATGGTCTTGGTATTTAAACTAGTCTTAAAAATGCTGCCCAGAGTAGCAAAAAAATTTAACTACCCTCTTTGACTACTTTTTTACACCCTTTCATCCTAAAACCATTTGAAGGAAGCCTATTTATATTCTTCACGTAAACGTTAAGACTATTGCTCATACAAAAGATATCTAGAAAAAGGAATTCAATTAGAATGGAAGACGGTAAAGCGCTGAGACGTGCCGCGGTGCACCGGATTTCTGCGGAAAACGACTCCGAGGCAATAAGTTCTATCGTAGTGTCACGCGCCACGTGAAATACTGAGGGTATTTCAGACCTTGTGTGTATGTTATCTTCTTTATTTTTATTTAAAAAGTTTCTAGTTTTGTAGCACAGTCAGTTTATAGTTTGGCAAAAATATTTTGCAACTGCTAAATTGCGGAGCTCTATGAATTTTTAGAATCTTTTAGTACTGAAGGCATTTGAGAATGAGAATTGCTTTAATTTAAAATAAGAAGAGAAGATTACTGGTCGTTTATTTTCATTTATTTATTTATTTTGTTAGCAAATAAATTCGATGATAACTTTAACTAACAATTTTACATAATAAACTAAATCAATGAACGGTCTTATTAATAAACGCGTCTTTACTTTAAACGTCTCTTTTCTTGTTTTATTCGATGGAGAAAGTCACGTATCAAATCAAGACAAAAGACGTTTAAAGTTAAGACGCGTTTATTATTAACACCGTTAGAGTAAGTAGTAAGTTGTAGTTAGTCATTTTGTTTTTGGTAATAAAGGCACTTGTCCATTTTATTAAGAGATATTTAAGAGAGATGGTAAAAGGTCGTTAAAATGTGCTCGTTAAATGTTCATAGCTAAAACAAGAAGTGACTAGTTAAAACTAGTACCAAGTGAAAAGTTTAAGCAGGGATGGGTAGAGCTGGCGAAATAGCTACAGTATTAGTACTAACAAGATGTCAGGCGCAGACAAAGCGGGTCAAAACAGCACGTGTGAGTGTGGGGTCCGACACCGCAACCACGCCGGATTTCCTCACGATACTCTACCGTTCAATTGTATGGTTGTTTGTACGTATTATTAGCCGTAAGAATCTCTGTTTGCTTTATTTATTTATTTATTTTTATTATATAGTTATATTATTCAACTAGCGGCGTGGCTTCGCACAGGTGGACATAGTTGCTAATAAATACGAGTATAGCATATGTTACTCAGTGATGTAGTAGCTTTCCAACGGAAAAGCATTTTTGAAATCGGTCCAGCAGTTTACCTCGTTACATACGAAAATCATAATAATTTATATTTATAATCGGTCTCGTAACGTCGGTTTCGGGGTTGATACTTGGCACGAGCTGGCAAAGGACAGAGAGTGGTGGCGGCTTTTAGTATCGCAGGCCAAGACACGGTTGGGTCGTTGCGCAGACTAAGCAGTAGTATATTTATAATATTAGTGTACATTCAATAGAATGAATACAGTTTATGAACGTAAAAAGTTAAGTACCTACAGGATAACAGAAAAAATTGGCATAAAAAATTTGTTTCAACGTCATCAAACGATTTAATTTTGTTTGAGCAATCTTTTAACACTGTGGCTTATGTTAAAAGTTCTTATATAAGAAAAAACTACTACTATGCTTAATACTATATTTCGTATTCTTCCCAAGTTCTGGAGTGCTACTACACCTGAACCGTATATCACGTAGAGAGTAATTCCAAATGCTCTAAAAACCCCCCGATTCTCTTTCGGTTCTGTTGGATGGATAACAGCCTATATTTGTTTAGAGCTTCTAGAATAAAGGAATTTAAAATGAGAAATTGAATAAACAACGTTCGTTCGATGTTGCGTCGAAGCTCGTAACGAATCTAGGCAATGCATAGTGCACATAGATAAACAAGACGATTATAGACTTTTAAGGTAATTTTTAGCGTTGTAACATTTTCCAACACTATTTTTAGTTTTATCCTAGTTATTTGCGATAAGTTTATACCCCACAAAAATAAACTAAGATTATTGTTAGTGACTTTGAATTTTTTTGTTCTTTGAATGTTTAGAATAATCATAAAAAGACGCAGGCACGTATAACTATAGAGGTTTAATATATTGTGTAAAGAACTATATCCAGTACAAACAGTATTTTCTTCCACCTCCAGGTGAACTGATATTGTTGGCAAACAGTGATTTAATGACAATAAACAGAAAACGGTATTATCTTGACCAAACACATATAAGGCGTTCTCTATTTTTTTACTGATTCTGACTGAGACTAAGTAAAGGCAGACCAGTTGAATTGGTTGCCGTTCCAATTATTTCAAGTAGGTAAATAATTTAATAGATACAATAATTACGCATTTGCTTTGTATACACTATTATGCAGAAAAATATGCTGTACCATATACAAGATTTGTTTCTGTATCTAAGATTTATTTGCCATAATATAAAGACAGACTTATCGGTAAGTACTTATCTTTGTATGTCCGTGGAAAACATCTACTTAATTAGCGCTAATGCCGCTATTTTTTTGCTACCCCTAAATGAATACTCCTGTCTGTCTACCTTTAAGGGGGACATACATTTTTTGTGTTGAGTTAACTAACAGTAATAAAAATAGTCTTGTTTAGTACAAGACTATAATTATACATGGAAAACTTCAAAGCTAAACATTTATTACTCTACTGATTAATATTTACCAAGAGTACCGAGGTAACAGAATACATATCAACATCATACACAATACATCCGCACATTTCTTTTTCAATGTAAAAACATTGTACAGCTTAGGACTTAGAACGTCACACACAAAAAGCTTGCCGTGTCCCGGCGGCGACCTTTCATTTCAATGTTGCTCTCCCAAAGAGGTGTGATATAAAAAGCGTTTCAATCCCATAAGATTACTGCCGAGCTGTGGCTCATAAGAATTCAATCGCCATTGTAACTGTGGGGGTTCTGCAAACACATACTTGGAATTAGGAAGCGTCCACTTAAAGGGAAAAAAACGGGGCAGGTGAAGGAAGGTGCGTAGAACTCTTCAAAGATCTGATTGAACAGACTAGTTTTTAAGAAATTTGATTAAAGGAGAAAGTTGTCAAATCGACTGTGTTGTTTTTTCTTGAGATTTTTTCTGATGTTAGGGTCAAATTGAGACAAGCACGGTACGAAAAGAATATTGAATAAGTACTTAGAGCTTTGTTTTCGTTGCAAATTCTTCAACGATTCCGCCAATATGACAATGTCATCTGCAAATGCCGGCTGCTGGTCGACCTAGCTGGTTCTTTTCAACCGATCGGCCTTCATATTAACTTGGATAAAACCAAGATGATGTTCAACGAGCACGTTGATCCAAGAACCATCGCGGTTCCGGGCTTTACTTTTGAAATTGTTTGAAAGTATGTATACCTAGGGCAGATGATCAAACTAGGAAGAAACAATTTTGAGATTGACCCAAACAGAGGAATACATTTGGGTTGGGCAGCATTCGTTGAACTTCGTCGGGTCTTCTCGTCATCCATACCGCAAGGCCTGACGACTAAAGACTTTAACCAGTGAATCCTACCTGTCATGACGTACAGAGCCGAAATGTAGACACTCACAGTTGGGCTGGACCAGAAATATAAATTTGCTCGGCGAGCTATGGAAAAGGCTATACTTGGTATGTCTCTACGCGATCGTACTAGAAACGAAACAATTCGCCAGAGTACTATAGAGTCACCGATATAGCTGTACATATGCTAAAGTGACAGTAGGCCGGTCATATATGCCGTAGAACCCTCAACCGATGTTGGTAGATTGACCTGCGACTAGGTGGAGCAAAAATATACAGAAGATAGCAGGCAGAGGGTGGCGACGAAAAGCCCAGGTTAGGGCCGAGTAACGTGCCATGGGAGAGGCTAATGTCCAGCAGTGGACGAGAGTAGGTTAATGATGATGAGCTCTCTTTATCATGAAATTTTAAATCTTTTTTCAATACAAATCAAGTTATGCAAATAAAATGTATTTTTTTTCTATACAGAACTAAAATACTTTGGAAAAGGTAGGTGCCTTTTCCAAAGTATTTAGCTAAACACACTTTTTGCAATAAAAAAGGCATTCCTGAATTCTTTCTCCATATTGTATTCCCGTGAGAGCCGGGACTTTGTGGGAACCCGACCGACAATGAGTCTGGCATTTACGAAGCAGATTCAAAATACGGCAGAATGGCCGCAAAAACTTTATTTACTAAGGTTCTCCAAAGTTCACCAGAATATGAGCAAGATACACTACTCGTCCTATAATTGCGTATCCAAAGTACAAGCAAAGAGCTGGGATGGTTAGAGTAGCCTAGCAGATACACAATAAGTCCACCCCTAGCAAGATGATCAGGTCAGTGTAAGACTCTTCGGCCGCACAAAGAAGAAAGAAAATAATTAGGAAAGCAAATTTACAGTTTTTCTGATAAACATTTGATTACGTAGGCTGTAAGGAAGAAAGAGAGAAATGGGTTTGCAGGCCGCGACGAATTTTAGGTCAATGCGTCATCCTAATTTTTGGAGGCTCACTTTGAATTTAATAAAACAACCTAGAACATGGGTAAACATTGCGAAGGCCTTTCTCTATCCACTATTACTCTATGGTTGGACCATTTCTCTAGCAAACGAATAGCACTTTGAATTTCAATAAACTGTGCGATCTGATTGTTACTGTTTTTGTTGTTTCACTACAAATAGCTTTTCTTTCGCATCGCGATGGCGTTATGGTCGAATAACATCTGCGTTTTATTTTTATATTGGTATTACTATCTCCCAGGTAAGTAATAAAATTTGATATGTTGTGGTAATGACCGCTATTTTTTATTAACGCTCAGGAAAAATACATTACAATAAACATGTCTTTAGGTAAATATTTGGTAGTACTATTATTATTCTTGTTAGTAATTTATTTTTCAGAGTAAAAAACATATGTAGGTTTAATTATATAAACTGAGCTAATTTTGATTTTAAAAAGCTCAAAAGCGAAACTCATGCTAAATTGTGGTCTTTGTGAAATCGTCGTAAAGAAAATGAGTTAATTACGAATTTCATCCTGCTGCGAGAAAAGAAATAAGTACTTATGTACATATATCAATTTCTTGATATACTTACGTATTTCATTTTCTTGCAGCTTAGGTTCAATAGGAATAAAAAAATGTATTTTTAGTAGTTCTGATTGTCAGGATGTTCAAATAATCTGGCTGATATCACCCAGGTGCAATTTCCACTTTCAAAAATAAACAAAGTGGAATAAACTTTCTCTTTTATAGGTCGCATTCCACAACTGATCCTCATGAAGTTATGGGAGCAAGGTTGATAAATATATGAATTTTATCCAGCTCAGTTTTTGCTTCAAGATAACTACGCTATAAGGAGTTGAATGCGTGTAAAAAAACATATTTCAGCAAAAGAAAGGTTAGAGCGAGGTCTCCATCAAAAATCGCCTTTTGATAGTCTCGCACCTCAAATATCGTTTAAATTTTAATTTCTTAAAAAATAAATACTATGCTTATGTGTGTTAGTGTTTGTACTATTATTTATTCTGTGTATTTGTCATGAAGTCCTCGTGTAGACCGCAAACTTACAGGTCTTCAGTGCGTGGGAACGTGGCCGTGCTCGGTTATTTTGTGGGATACCATTTAAACTCCTCTACACGAGTTTAGTCGGTATAGTATGCCCGTGGGATCTTAGTTCGACTGCAGTTATACCACAAATGGTCTGAACATTATGATAAATTGTTATTTAGCTCAAGTAAAAGTTCAAGTTAAGTATAGCAATTAGTAGTTGTGCGCATGTTCTAATTGCTAATATTTATTACAGACAATGTTGATTGACTCGTATTAGATTTAATTTATACCTAATATTATTTTTAAACTGACTTTCATAAGAAAGGAGGTTTGAATATCGTTTTTATTTATTATGTGTCTTTATTTTTCAATAAACGATTAGGATATTTTTTTTTTATTCGTGTGATCTTAAAGTGTCTCGTGTGATCTCATATAATTTTTATTAAAATCCGTTTGGTTTTTAAATCAAAGTAAATAAACAATTTGTATTGGCCTGCCGAAAAAATATACTTATTTGTCAATACTTAAAAAGTATTGACTAATCACTTGAATAAGCAGCCAAATGACGCCTAAGTTCATCAACCTCCCACTAAAACCTTATCT
The DNA here is from genome assembly GCA_947049295.1 of Ligdia adustata. Lineage (NCBI taxonomy): Eukaryota > Metazoa > Arthropoda > Insecta > Lepidoptera > Geometridae > Ligdia > Ligdia adustata. The sequence continues at coordinate 2,963,341 of OX346218.1, read as the reverse complement.
TTGCGCAACACGTTTAAAACATAGAACATTTGTACAAACAGCCACTTATGAATTTCACTCATACTTGTACTCATACCTATTTGTAGTTATTCAGCTGTTGAAGTGTTTGAGCTCCTAAAATATTCCAACTCACGTCTCGTACGTAAGGGAATTTCTAATGAAGGAGCGTTGCACCTAGGTATTAAGTATAAGGTAGTTATTTTATGTGCAGTGTGTGAAAACTGCAGACTTGGGAAGAGCATATGGCGAATATTTGTTTGAGTATTTATGCGATCGAGTAAACCTTCTCATTGGAACTGAGTACTTACCCCTTTCACCATTAGGCAGGTACTAGTGGTACAAAATAGTAAGTTCTATTATCTCAAGGTTACAAAATAAGGGTACTAGTGGGAACCCCTTGTAGGTTCCCACTAGTACCCTTTACCTAGTACCAGGAGATATTTACATCTAGTAAACTTAGACCTTAGTAGTAGGACATGTAATGGTAATGGATGATTGTGATGACCATGAGTCTGGTGGGGTAAAGTTAGTCTGCTCATGAGTAATAATTTGTAAAATTGTCGCTCAAAGTTGTTTACTTTAGATCCTCGATATTTAAATACTTGCTTGAGACATATTGTTGCAACCAAAGAAAATGAGCGAAATGAAAAGTATGTTCAAAGGTAAGTGAATTTAATTCTCAACACAAATTATAACAGAATATCTTTACATTATAATACAGAAATAATAGAAAAGATAAGACCGGTCAAGAGAGTTAAGACCCCAAAACAATAGGGTCACAATAGAGACCCCTTTACAGCTTACTATAGTATCAACGAAACTATTAGCATTTGCGAGTGCTATAAAGTCGTTTAACTGTACGTTTAGCAATAAAAATATCACAGGTGTCAAGTTGTTTATGACGCTATACGATGAGGGTAAGTGGCTCTGCTCTGGGCACTTTTATCACGGGACACAGACAAATCACAGTTGTAAACCTTTCGAAAAACGCTGAAGCTATATAATAGCATAATTTCTATCAGCGCCCAGTGGCGTGTACTCAAGGATAAAAAAGTCTATGTGCTGAATTTCAGCCAATACTATTGACCCTTTTTGACGTGAAGTAGTCAAAAACCTAAAAGGTCAAAGTCGCCCAAGCTGACGCATATAAGGATCTTTAATGTGATAGTGTGATTTTTATATAAGGTAACTAAATGATGTTTTCACAGAAACATAGCATTATATTAGTCCTAGATCCTTAACTAAGACGGGCTTATAGGCTTCGCCGAGTCTACGTATACAACCTGAACATTCTTATTCTGATCTGTAATGAGTAAAACTACTAAAACTTGAGCTACAGACGAGCTAAAAAAAATATTTTCATATTGTTATTTGGACGATTTATCAATGAGGAATATGACGATCAAGTGAAGCTACGGCCAAATAGAAGACGTAAACTGTAATGAATATAAATCACCTGTTTCCGGTATTTGAGTCTCTGTTATGATTTATATTTTGTACCTATATTGTTAACAGTTTTGCACTAGCACGGCTTGACATATGACCACAGAGCTGTATAATAAACCTGCCATGTATTCACAATGATACTAAATAGTAATTTGTATGCAAAACCTAATGTAATTTTGATAAGTGAAGGCATTTATTACTTAGGTAGGCACTTTATACTCTTGTATTAGCTGATATTGGAAAAAGTTTATCAGTTGTACGATAAAAGATTTCAATTTCAAAACCATACCGCTAAACCAAAATTTTAGGTTATTAATAAAGGTCATAAAATAAGCATCAAAATCAAATAATTATTTACGGAGCAGTAGAATAAGACAAATTTTGAAATCGGTTAAGAATGTAGTAGTTTATAAGCAGATTTGAGATTTAAATTTCCTTCTGAGACGTATAGACGGGGTGGCTTACTCTTGTGAAAAATATTATAAGCTTATGACTACTGCCTGATGCTGCCTAGATGTAAATACCACTAAAAACATGACCTGACTGAAACGATACAAATACTTTAGGTTAACTAGTCTTACTGTTTCACACCACAATATAATATAAAAAACCGTATTAATTTGTCCAAACCTCACGTTTTTTTAAACTGTCCTTCTAAAAATATGTTATGGATAAATAAAAAAATAAAATACGGAAACATATTTCCCCCGGCCATTTATCAGCGTTCGATCGAGTGCACAGAGCTTCAATAGCGCCGCGCGCCGGTCGCATTGTCACTATATCGAAGCTTTTTGTCACTATAGCCACGCGCTGCCACACTGCAGCTAATCGATTTGCTGCCTAAACATATTGTATCATTTCATATAATTGTTCCACTGCTGAGCAAGAGTCTCCCTGGTAAAGAAGGAAGGCGTTCACCACGCTGGCATCAATGAAAAAAAGTTATGTTCGCAAAAAAAGCTTTCCTTCTCCGACCATCTTCGACAAGCTGGTTCGCTTGCGATTCTTTACTCAGTAAGCCGTAATTAATTTTAATCTGCTCACGAGTGCAAAATTCATAAGGAGCATGCCTTAACCTGAGATCGAATACGGGCACTTTGTCATTGTATCGAATTTTTTTACCGCATTGGCCACGCGCTGCCGTGCGTTCCCTTCTGCGTAACTAATCGATTAACTATTGTGGATTATTTACGATATGCTTTACTGAAACAGATAAAAATGTTCAATCTTTTTTTTTGTTATTCTGCTAAACATTTTATGTTTTTACTGCATTCTTAGAACCTGACTGCGAAAGAAGGAGTGTTATGTTTTTCAAGTGTATGTATATATATATGTATATTTCTTTGGTACGCTCTAGAGCCTAAACGGCTTGTCGCATTTATATGTGAGTAGTGTCAATAGATTTGTCTTAGTCGTGAGAGTGACACTGAATACATCAAAATTAAAAAAAAAGCAATTAAGGATGATACACAGGTTTAAAGATTTAGCAGTCGGGTATTTTTGAACTGTCTTCTAACCACTTGTTTTATATTTTGTTTGTGAAGTAAACTATGTCTTGCTAATTTGAATGAGGGAACTGATACATTTTATCTATGTATTTTAAAGGGGTGGATAGCGTCTATTGTTTTTATAAACGTCTCAAATTAAGGCTAGACTACTCAATATTTTTTTTGTCGTTTGTTATCTGCTTTTTCAGAAACGGCTGATTCGATATGAAAAATCTTAATAAAGGAAGTATTTACCATTCTTATTCTGTGTGGGGAAGATATGTCACGCATTGACATCCTGCTTGGGGTGTATTGTGCAGCACCAGCCAAGTTCCTTGAAATAACGGATTTTTTTCCTGAATTCTAAGTTGTATTCTAAGTCTCATACTAAAAGTTGTTGTTTTGTTGCCCGATTTGGCTTATTATGCCTTTAGCCGATAGGTATACCTACTCTACCAGGTATCTAGCAAGTACATACTCATATTTCAACACATACTTTCCTGTACATAATATAAGATCGACGGACACCTCATGAATAAACAAACAGACAAGTTATAAGAAACGATCGTGTTTCCCCATTGTGTGCATCAGGGACAAAACATTGCTCATTGTGGCAATACTGCGGACCATTTGGACTCAAGTTGCGAGGAGAGCAGATTTTCTTACTATATATCCTATAGATACTGTGGCTTTTGGTCAGACATAAGATGTTCGTTGATTCCCATTGAAACTAACTGCTAACTAGCTGAGCTTTATGTTATGTATGATAACGAATCGGACGCAAAATGCAACGTCAAATGTAACGCTGGTAATATATGCCTTCTAATATATCTCTGAAACTAAAGAACGTAGAGCCTGCAGGCTTAGCGGTATTTTTCGGTTATCTCCGGTAAACGAAAAAGAATGGAATAAAGCTAAATTCAAATTAAAATACGACATTGGGTTTCAGGCGCATTGAATGAATGACGTTTCAATATAGAAGCCTTTATTCGAAGTATGTATTAGAATTTTATATTTTGTTCCTAGAACGTATTTAAACCATCTTTATCGACTAGCTAAATTTTGCAAGGCGAATGCAAAATCGTATCCTGACAACTAAACCTCTATGTCAAAGACCTTTGGATTCCGCAAACACTGATGTTATACAGTAAAACAGAAAAAGAGCTTATAAAACCTCATAATCTTTTTTTCTTCTATTCATATGTATATCGAATATTGAATTAATCTCAAATAATCTGTGACATAACCAATTGTTATTCTTTCGATAACATACATGTTAGCGTAAAAGTACTTTATTAAATCTGATTACTAATTACCGATACTTCAACCATCTTTGTAACTTTTTATGAATGGAATGCTCCAATCGTTTGAGAATTAAATTGTTAGGTACTCGCAAAGGCAATTGCTTTTACAAGCACTTTCGAGTACAACACTATTTTGTCGCTTTTTTTGGCTAAGAGTCTTGTGATGATCGCGTCAATCAATACCACCCTTAAGCTTATCTCTAGCTGCAACTCCGTTACTCCGACTACCGGCATGAAAGCCTTTCATTCTAATTCCATTATTTATGATACTCGTAAGTTTGATGAAGATATTCGTTAAAAACGTCAAAATAGCGCGATAATTTTCAAAGTTGCCCAAGTTATTGATTGATTTACGTATTATATACTTTGTAAAGTTCCGTGATGATTCTCGTTCCGCACCAATTATCATATGAACAAGTGGGTGGCAATAGAAATTCTTTTCTACACTTCATATCACGCGCGTCGATCCCGCGCCGCCGCCGCCGCCGGCCGTGGCTTATTAATTCAATTTTATAAGAAAGCATACATTTGTGATCACACTGTTGGCATTAACAAATAAAAGATGGTAAAGCTGATAATTATTGTGAAGACTTACTTAAAATATTTATTTATTTGGATAAACACAGTAATAACATCATAACAGTAAAACCAAGGCGATGCTACACTAAACTATTTTATGGAACATGAACTTTTAAGTACAAAATTTTCACAGAGTCTATTTGCAGCCTCTGTGAATTTTGCCTCGTTACAATTAAAAACAAAAAAAGGTTATAGAATGTCCACAACGCGATAGTGGAAGTTTTGAAATAAAATATGACCCATGAGATATTTGACGCATGAATCATATGCGTAGTACTTATAATTATATCTTCCTTGTCATAGGTAAGCCTAGAATTTTATCTGTGCAGTCACTTATTTATCTAGTTTTATATTTAATTATCAATTTGTGTCTTCGATCCTATATGATTGTATTCTTGACTAACTGCGCCTCGCGGTGTTACTCACTGGAAATATTATTATCACACTGCATTTTGCCGGAATAAAAAGTATGTATGCCTATGTGTTTATCCAGGACAAAAGCTATCGTGGTGCAAAATTTCATCCAAATCCGTTTAGCAGTTATTGCGTAGTATCGCATAATTTCGCTTATAATATTAGTGGGATCTTTTGTCTACGTTTCTTAGCCACCTGAAGAACTCTTAACATGACCAACTAACTGTCCACTGCAACCGAGATGTACAATTTGACATTAGTAAAAAATAATAATTTGTAGCAGACAAAACTTAGAGTTTAAATACTACTTAGTTCAGTGAAATTACACATTTGGGGACATAAAAGCAAATGTAAACAGTACATAACTTTTAACTATTCATAGTTACCACATTTACAATCTACTACAATCGACCATCATCCGTTCATCGCTTCTGCCGTCGACCCACCCTCTTTAGAGAAGGAATATCATACAAGACACAAACAATACTCGCATTAGATCCCACAGTGCATCAGTATGCACATTGCTCCTCCGGCTAATCAGGCATCCGCTGTTGCACTGCACTCTGTATTTACTACATTCACACTGACTATGAAGGTGACAGATTACTAACTCTGTAAAAAAATAAATAGATAAGAAACGCTTGTTATCTTCTAATTCACTTTCACTCTCATAATTTATTTTATTTATTAAGAATATTACAAACACCATATTCATAACTAACTTATAACTAAGTACATTATCTATTAATTTACACAACATGCGAAATTACCGTAATCCAAGAATGATCAGCGACCAGAAGACGGCCACTGCTGAACATGGGCGCATATTTGTTCAGACAAATTTAGAATTAAAATAAATTAAACTATTAATTATAAAGATAAATAAAAACAAGTGGTTAGAAATGACATAAAAACCCGACTGCTAAATCTTTAAACCTGTGTATAATTGTTATTTTTCTTTTTTAATTTTTTCATGTACCCAGTATCAATCTCACGACTAAGGTGAATCCATTGACACCACTCACATAAAAATACGACAAGCCGTTTAGGCTCTAGGGCGTGCCAAAGAAATATACATACATATATACATATACTTGAAAAACATAACCCTCCTTCTTTCGCAGTCGGGTAAAAGCTACAAATAATTCCAATTGTCCAAGAAAACAGGATTACATATGAAACAAATAGTCGATCTGAGATTTAAATCCTTTTTACCGCCGACTGGAGGGTTATGTTTTTCGAGTGTATGTATTATGTATGTATGTATATTTCTTTGGCACGCCCTAGAGTCTAAACGGCTTGTCATATTTTTATGTAAGTGGTGTCAATAGATTTGTCTTAGTCCTGAAAGTGACACTGGGTACATAAAAAAAAAGAAATGAAGTATGATACACTGCTTTAACGATTTAGCAGTCGGGTTTATTTGAACTCAGTTCCACTTGTTTAGTTATTTATACAGTCGGTTAAAAATGATGCATCTGAAATATCTTAATTTGCTTAGTTAAACATTAACATGGGTGGTGCAGCGTCAGTACCCGACGCGTTAGCATGCCCACCCGTGTCCCGCCCGCGCCGACCGTCCGTCGGAACACTCGGAACAACATGGGAAATTGAAAATAAGAAAACTATTATAGTAATTAAATAGCAACAGATCTCTTACATCCACATCTCACGGGTGGCTATTTAACTGAAAAATGAGGAGGCTTTTTCTCTTCAAAGAAAACTGTTTCGTTCTGTCACTTTTTAGAAAAGTGAAAGAACAAAAGTTGTTCTTTATTATAAGTACTTACAGATGTTTTCGGCTTAGTACACCCCTAGACGATAACCTTGTATTTTCGTTTAATCATTCAAACCGTATTTAAATAATGATTGAAAATATATTTTTTTATGTACCTTTCATCACTTGAATCAACAATTCTAATGAATCTGATTGATTCATCTAGCAAAATTAAACCTGTGCTTGATGCCTATTTTACAGAAAAGAATTGTTGACTTAGATTTGCTTTTTAACAATGTATATGATTTACATAGAACTATAATCGAAGTATACGCGTTCCATTTTATCTAGCTATTATAATTATTCATACAAATTGTGACTTTACTGCAATTGACCTTTTGTACGCCAACTTCATTCTTGACGAGCGCGAGCCCCGTACTCTAACGACGTCTATAGTTGACAAAAGATATTGCTCTCCCTTAGCGCACAGCACACGCTATGCAGTTTCGTTATGGTTTAAAAGGTCAAAATTGCCCGAAGCCCAAAAAAAGGTTCCAAGAGTGGGGCGACGTTGGGTCGTGTGTGATCCGCGATACACCCAGTGATTGATTGATTATGATTACCTACTCGTTTTTACACGCTGTTGTAAATCTCTTGTAATATGGGGCTTACAGACAGGCGGCAAAATGTGTTGGTTTTTATTATTAACCGATTTTGAAAACATAAGAGCTTTAAAATTTTGTCCATATTTTTTATTTTCTTAGAAATCTTATAAGATCCAACGTATAAGCATTGCCATTCAGCCTAGCAATGCCGCTAGCGTTCTTGTCACGCTACCCTCTGGTGTTGGGTAAGAGCATCTGAATTATATGGACATCTATAGTGGTCTGTAAGTAATTCATCTAATATATTGTTCATTGTTGTCAGTCTATTCATTTTTCATGATAAAGGCACTTGCCCGATTAATTAGTAAACAAAATAACTGAAAAATAATGCCAACTTCAACTCCCATCTGCATTATGGATATTTGTTGGATAAAAACGAGATTATAGACAACAGATACACATTTTAATTTTAACCTATTACTTTAGTCTATTAATTTTCTACAAAATAGAATTAAGTAAAAGAAGACACAGACCACAATCATAGGACAACTGATTAAAAAAAAATTTTTTTTACTTTTATTACAGCAAAAACATAGGTAGAGCATCTAGATACAAAATGGTGTTAACTGTACTTGCACACAAAGCCCTTTGCGTTTTTACAAAATTGGCTACGAAAATGTAAATGAAATTCGCTGCGTCAACAATTTAAGCTTCAACGCCGCCACAGGGGCGTATACCCATGTATTAATTTCTGATGCTCGTTACGGCTACAATGTTTTGCTATGGTCATGACCGGCGGGCATATCAAACGATATATTCTGCACATTGACAAGGTAACATCATTTGGTCATCATCAGTCTATTTTTGTACAAGGAATGAAAAAGGTTATATTAAAACTATAGCTAACAGTCGTGTGAATCCAATACACTGTAACTCGAGATACAGTATTTTGCCTTACCAACGCTCAAACGCTTTCATTTTACCTCCTCTATACACCTATAGTACTAACTTTTTTCTAGATTGAATACACGGCTAGTTATTGACTTACAAATAAGACGAATCTCAATAATTCTAAACTTTAAAATGACATATCACTGTAATTGAAGTTACAGTATTTTGGTTTAATAATAATCGCGTACGTTACATCTCGCCGAGATACAGTGTTTTACTAAGCCAAAATATTGGGCATCCGCTCTGTGTACTTGTATAGTGCGCGGAAAGCCCAACTAGCGTTGCACAGAATGATGCACTCAGCGTGAGGAGTGGGTGCGCGGGAGGCGGAATAATTTTGAAGTTTGAGTTTCTGAAATTTGGATTTGGTGACTACCTTTGTATATTTTCTTCGAAAATATTGCAGAGATCAGAAGTAAATTTACTTTGTACTCGACAATTGTTATGCACAAAACATGAATTTTAAAGAAATACAGTTCTTGAATAAAAATTAAAAACAAATATGAAAATATACATGAAAAATTAAAAACACGGCTTTTTGGACAAAATTCCCAAGAAAAAGGCTCTAACAGCATCCTCGAAAATTAAAATCAATACTTTGTACTTAAAGATAAAGTGTTTCGGCGTTACAAACGTCACAGTTCTTGATGAGATACGTTGTGATAATACAAGTTTTAGCGCTTATTGTCCTTAATTTATAATAAAGATGAACGTAATAAACATGGCTAGCCAGATATTAAAAAAACCTTTACACCGATACCAGACACATAATGTTTCTTAAAATAGTTTCATACAAAATCATACGAAATCCAAAAAAAAATTGAATGCTCGTTTTCTCAAAACAGCATTTCTTTAGATACAGTGTTTTGGCATTATACGGCAGTACGAGTATAGATAGATATCGACTTAATAACTAATGCTGGGGCTCAAAACGACCCAATATTTTTTACAAACAACTATTTTAGCATAAAATTCATGTTGACGATGAAGGACAAGCAGTAATATAACAATACCAAAAGTACGGTCAAGTTATATTTAGTTTTAGATTTGTATTTCTTATTCCACAAATCACCTTAGATTTTCCTCAGCGGAGGGGATTAATTTGCATTAGTCTAATACTTATTGACAAATAATACTCGTAAATCGTATATGTAACTATGAGAGGGTTTGAAGGTAGGTTTCAAGCTTTCAATACGACAGATACGAAGGCGTAAAGCTTCCAATACTGAAGCTTAGAAGATATTATGTAAAAAGCTTGGGAACTTACAAGTCCATTAGTTATCCTGAACAGTGGAATCCCGACCATCACTCAAGATTAGTAAGATATCGGATCCAGAAACAGCGGTTAGGTGTGAACCGTATTCATTGTCGATAAGATAAGGTTCATTTCTGGCTATTGATTGTGATTGTCTTGCATGAATTCAATGCTCTAGTGTAATTAGTTTGCAAATCTCGAAATATGAACTTGTGTCATTTAGAGTTTCAACATTTATCATTTCACTAACTCTAATAATGTGAAAACTTTGCTCCACCTAGAATAACTTTTTAGATTATTAAAATATTAGATTACTATTACGCTTTTTAGATGTTACGGTATTATTACACCTATGACAATGGGAAAAAATTCCATTTGTTTGCCGTGGTAACATTAGGTTGTACCATCAATGGTACCACGACAATTTTTTTTGCCGTGTTTCCATTGCATCGATTGTCACTATGGCATTTATAAAAGGAAAGAAACTCAATAGGAAAGAAATCCGTTGAATTCAGCCATAGTTAACTGGAGCACGATAAGATTTTTTACTACTCTCAACGGTTCCCAAACAGTGCCTTAGTATGCCCAAACATAATGAGTGTGAACATGGAACAGCCCAACAAAAACAAATCGACCTCAGATGATCACGTTTCCACCTCACAGTCGGCGCCTCAAAGCCTTCCTCTAATGGCTCTATAATGAGATACGCTCAACCTTTACCAAGGTTCAAAGAATACGGCCCCAAAAGCTAATACCCAAATCACAAAGGAGTCAATCTCTACCCCATTTTTACCTTTTAAACTCGTCATTATAGTAAAGGATCCGCTCGGATGTTGGGGAATTTCTGGGGCTAATTTTATAATTTGTATGTAGTTTGGAGAAAATGTGGTGATTATACGGTAGCTCTCGGAATTAATAGCGATGAGAACGTTTCATGTATACTGAATACGATAATTATGATTACAAAAGTTTATACCGTATGCTGCTCAGGCGCATGGTTGATTGCTTACGGCATGGCTGCTTTCGATCGCAGGATTCTGCCCACCCTGGTTGAAATAATAATTGATTTTAATCAATATTAGTGTTAGCTAGAGGGCTTCGCAGAATTTGGGTCGTGAAGTCGTTGAGATCCAAACGAATTGTGCAGAATCGCAGTAGAAGCCGAGTAAAGAACTCGATCGGGGTCATGGATTAGTTAATCAAACTAAGAAAGGCTAGTTTCATCGATTTAGCCCAGCCTAGTTGAAATAATAATTGATTTTAATCAATTTTAGGGTTACCTAGCGGACATTTGCGGAATTCGGGTCGTGAAGTCTTGAGAATTAATCGAATAGTGCAAAATCACAGAATAATCCGAGAAAAGAATTCGAATCGGGTCATTGATTAGTTAATTAAACTAAGAAAGGCTAGTTTCACCGAAGCCATAATTCAAGCGCAAGGTGAAGGGTTTGAACTAGTTAAAAGTACTGCCTTCAGTCTCATCTTCAGTGAAGAAGTGCGGCCGTGGTCAAACGTTGCCTAGTTTGTTATTAACATCACAATCAGTTAAATATACTTTTTCATCAGATCATCTGATCATTATCGAGTCTATAGTTTTCACTCTCTTTTATAAGGCATATATATAAGCATTTCTTATCCTACATTCTTCCATAGTACTAGTTATTCTGTGATTTTACCTATTATCGCTACGCCCAAGGCAAGCTAACTATATCTAGCTAGGAAGGTACCGTCATGACAACAAAATTGGGTTCTGAGCGAGGTCCAAAACATAGTGGTGCGCACGCGCGAAGCCTCCCCTCGACAGACTGTTCGTTAACCTCAGACGGGCAATATTCATTTTGGCAGTATGGAAACACTACAATTACCAGCATTTTTAATTATATTTTAGAAATGATGTTGATGATGACTATCTTTATTACACATCAAAGTAAATATACATTAAACCTACTAGGCTACTACTAACCTACTACTACTTATTATTTAAAGTGTCTTTTTTAAAAAAAGCTTTATACGTGACATTTGTTATGTATCTGTTGTGTAACGGTTTACGCGATAACCTCAAAATAGCATTAGTTTACGGGGTAGATAAATGTGTGAGTTACGCATAAAATTACCGCCACGTTACAGTGCAATCGCCACGGAGAAAGAAATGTTCACTTAGATAACACTCTTATGAGTGCACTTCGTTGCAAACTTGTAAAGTACTTGTCATAAATAATTTCTTAAAAAAATTGCTAGTTTTAGACAACTGCTAATTAACAAAAAACCTAAATCAAGTTATTTTGTACTAGGCAGATTCAGAATACTTCATTAGTGACAGTGGAATTAGATTATAAAAAGTAAATGTTTTTAAAATCAAGAGTTGCATTACTGTTCCCCATGCGTAGTGCGTCCAGGATCTGTGGGTAGGTATGGCGCGGAACACCATGAGAGCTGCGAATTTGTCTCGCGCCGCAAGGTCGGCGAGCTATAAATAGAGGGAGGTATGCTCTCTACATTAGAAGCCGATATAATGGCACCCCGGGAATACTAAGCTTTAACCGCTATAGCAAACTATTTCAAATCAATCATCGAAGCAAAATATGGATCCATGTTTTTGGATGGGTGACCAAGGAGAGACAAAAACTAAAACTTTGGTATGGGATGACACGATAAATTAGTCTCCCGTTGATTGTTAAAGGACAACCATTTTAGATGCGTCACGTCAGAGAAAATAACATAGTTTTACTTTTCCGTTAGTGCGCGGCATGAACGCAGCATAGGTATGATGACATTATTTAGAGCCGTCACGTAAAAGAAAAATTAAAATCTGTACGAAATCCAAATCAAATGGATTTTGTGACGTGCCTTCAAATAAGCCGAAAGTGTATCAGAAGTTGCGGACTGTAGGGGTACTGGGTGTGTTCAGGAAACGATCTACAAAACCTTTATGGACAATTTCACTAACTGTAGGAGCTTGTGAGGTTTACTAAACTAAATTTATAGTAGTAGTTATTGATAACAAATATATATATTACAGTTATATGTGAAATATGAAGTAAATTAAAGTTAACACAAACATTTTGTAATTATTATTATTGTAGCAATCGATTCAATAAATCGATTAGGCAATACAATTATTGTATTAACTAAACAACATTCTTATCCTTTATAAAGTCGACATATTTGTACAATGTCGGTACTACTACCCATTTTTTTATTTAAAATAATTATAGATAACTTAGGTCTGTGATCCCCAACAAAAGTAGGAATATTTTCGTATAGAGTTGTGTTTGGATTTATCAATATGACACTAAACAAACATTTTCGTTAAATTAATATATAGTTATTTTAAGTTATAAAGTCATTTATTTTCTCTTAGATAAGTTAAGTGAGTTAAGTGAATAGGGAATTCTAGAACTTATCTATCAGAAATATTATTCATGATACAGTCAATATTGGTATTCTAATTATTAATTATTCTAATTATTATTATTCAAAGCCCTAAGAAAGTGTCTAGTTGACGCTACTCGAGACCAAAATGCTGGTCTCTACCTGGGTCAGCGTATTGGTATTGCCATTCAACGAGGCAATGAGGCCAGCATTTTGGGTACTCTACCGACTGGCAGTGGTTTAGATTTAAGTTAGTTTTATTTTTGGGTATTGCTTTTGTACATATAGTTTATAACTTTGTATAGTTTTAGTTAAAATTTTGACAAAATTAATAAAAAAAATCTAATTATTTACATGAGTTGGTATCGCGTAACTTTAGCAGCGAAACTACTCGTAGTATAACTAGCGCCATCAACCTTAGTTTCGTTTCAATGGAGTTGTTGGGTTAAACTGTAATAATGAAAGCAAGATTTCTGTCATTTCTTTCATTTCATTCTCTCTAACGTTACGCGACACCACCACAGATCAGCGCCACTATTGTAAATAAGAAATATTCAAATTGAAAAATAAATAACTAAACGAGAGACCTATTTTTTTCGGCTTAGTTTAATGAAAACAAATTCCAGCAAACTTAGTTGAAGTATTGCTTCACCATAAGACCCGCACCGGAGGTCTTCAATCCCAAAAAGAAAAATAGAGCTAAAAAGCTACCTGTACAATAAAACTTGGATCAGGCAGACGCGGCAGGTAAGTGGGTAACGACAGGATTGCAGGCCATCCGTCTCTGTCGACACTGCCCGTCTCACGGACATCAATCCTCTTTTGGCAAGCTTGGAACATAGTAGTAGGTATTCTAGGATTTAGGGTGCAAGTTTTCAGGAGGTCATTGTACTTCAAGAGTCTTTATTGACAAATTGTATCGTACCTAAGATAAGATAAAAAAACTTTTTATTAACAACCTGCTTAATTCCATTTCATCAAGGTAAAAGTTCATCTAAATTTCTTATATGCGCATGGCTACATATAAGAAATTTAGATGAACTTTTACCTACTTATATGCTTACTTAACTTAGGCATAAAAGCGGAAATAAATCATCAACGTGTGATGTGTAGGTACGTCTCGGATATTAGTTTTTGATTGTTAGTTTTACATATGCGAAAGTTTGCATATTATTTTAACGGGACGTTTTTTTTTATAACTGACAACAATTATTTTTTACTTCTTCTGGATTAATGTAGGTAATATATTCATTTAATAATTGTTATCTCTTCTCGAGGCATAACCATAAATAAATCCATTCATAATACCTCAGACAATATCCTCGAGGATCAGAAGACTGCCAATTTAAATATTCAGATTCAACAATCGAAATTCATATTTTCAAGCCTCAAATTATTTTCATTAGATAGAAAAATGGTTTTCAGTTTGCTAAGGTTTGGAAAGTAGCCAAACTTTACCAATTTATTTCTGACAAGTACTAAACTAATATAGCATCACAAATCCAGAGCTTACCAAACAATGAATAAGGAAAATAATACGAGTATAAACAAGTTGTTAGAAACGTCTTCAAAAAACCCGACTGCAAAATCTTTAAATCTGTTAATAATATACTTTGCATTTCCTATTCCAAACTCTAATAAAACATATAACTTATATACACTGTTAAAAACTCTTTGTTTTGATACCACTCTCGTGGTAAGTATTTTGAAAACATTTGCTTTATAGTCATTAATTTTTAAATTTTAATGAACTCAGTGTCACTCTTACGGCTAAAATTTATCTTTTCACACCACTCACATAAAAATACGACAAGCCATTTAGGCTCTAGGGCAAGCCAAGAAATATACATACATACATGCATGCACTCATACACACACTCGTAAAACATAACCCTCCTTCTTTCGCAGTCGGCTAAAAAAACACAAACATAATTTCCTAAAATATTTTTTTAAAAAAAAACCTAAAGCAGGCACTCTCACTTCAACGTGTAATAAATGGCTATAACTATTCATAACACTGTTTGTCCTCATTATGGTATAACGAGCATTCTAAGCTGCGAATACTAAACCCATTAAAAACAAGCTAAACCTTTAATATTAATGATAACAGAAAACACACGCTCCCCAAAAGATGACGAAGTCCTTATTAATTTCTGGCTACTCAGTATTTATATACCGCGAGAGAACCCGACCACAGACAAAGATTAGAACCTCGACCTCATAAGAACGGATGCCTCATAATGTTGAAATAAAGATAATATGTAATATATATGTTGGTAAAGTATTATTTTAGAACTAATAGCTGTCACCCGCGGCTTTGCCCGTGATATAAGATAAAATATAAAGAAGTTTCAAACTTTGAACCCCCATTAATTGACCCCCTTTTTCGAAAATTGTTTTTAGTACACCCCTACAATACAAATAATCTTTCTAAATTTCATGTCTGTAGGTGTCTCTTAGCGGCTTAGGCTCTGTGTTTATTCCTAGGTAATATCAGTCAGTCAGGACTTTATCTTTTATCTAAATACATAAAAAGGTAGAATTAAAAAAATAAAAACCTGCTTATATGTAAAAGGCGTGTTGATCTTATATCGCTCTATGAAATGTGAATAAAATTTCACAAAGGACCTTCTCTAGAACTATAGAACTCTTAACTTCACAAAGCCAAAACGAAAAACTAGCCATCTTTCATATTAGGTTTTAATTATCTAACAGTTTCGGTATTTATTCAGTATGTGTCTGATTTCCGCCCTACCGTCTTTATAAATCTTTGAATATCCCAACCACGTTTTTGCAGAGCCAGGGATTGTCGTGAAAAGGCTTCGTTAGACAAAAAACAGAGGTTGAACCGTGGCGTGCGATTTTACAAGAGCCTTGTGGAACCACAACGCTTTTGTTTAAACAGCTTATTTAACCGAGGTGGTAAGTAGGGCATAGTTAGTATGAAAGGTTTCACAAATTGTATTCGAAGGAGCTGATTTTTCTTTAAAGTTTTATCTAATCTACGTTGTTTTTGAAAAAGCCTTTATGTTAACTGTAATAAATCTAATCTCATAAAAGTGGTTTTGTCTTTAGTTTTTGTGACTTATTGTAACTTCGACTTTATAAAAGCTCTTCTTCATTCACTAAGCCAATGTCAAATTTTAATCGCGCCGTGGCACGGAATGCGCTCGTTTTGCATCATCAGAATAACGTATGGCGTCAACATAACGTTAAACAATACCCCTCAAATGGGTGTATCTCGCCATACCATTCCATGAGAAATTATAAAATATGCAGGAACCAAATATAAAAATTGAAGTATTTAGGTACTAGACACTTTCGAGTCATAGAGCGCCGTTATTAAAATTTTATATAATTGATCAGACCCTATACGTGAATGTTACTAGATTTTATATAGAATATAAGTCATTTGGAATGCTTATCAATTTCAACACAATTAGGTCAGAATCGAGTCACCATCAATTAGGTTTTCCTAAAAATCCTTTTTTTTGCATTTAATCTTAATGTAAACCCAAAGAACGTTGATAGAACTTACGAGTAAGTAATCTTTCTGTATTAAACAACGAGGAACTAAAAAATTAATCGCATGGAAACATCTATAATAACTTAAGTAAGCCAATAAAAATATTAAGAGCTAGTACTCGTATTATCGTAGTAAAACTATGATTATAGCTTTTAATACTCACTAATGAAACCTTATCTTTCTTATTTTAATATGACTGGATGGAAGCGACAACGGTATTTGAATTCTTGGTAAACCAACCGTGTTATTGTAGAATTTGTTGTATTGATAGCTTGAACCATTGTTTCAGGTTAGGTTTATTAACTGACACATCTCGTACTTGTTGATGAGTAACTGTCTAGTGATGTTAAACACGCAATTATGTGCCCCATAGTATTTTTATCACTGAGACATGAGATTCATGGATCTCAGCGAAATCCTACCTTAATTTTAACTACAACTACTACGTCATTCAGCATTGTAATGCCACATAGGATGCTGAAGCAGAAAGCTTTAGAATTGTCTGTATATATCTTGAGTTGTCTAAAGGTAATCCGTCCGTTTTTTTCTGGTGGTTAGTACTTTCATTTTTCTTAACTAAAGTTCTACAACTAGTTTTGTACTTTTAAATACCTACTATACGCATATGCCTGATACGAAAGTCAATTTCATCAAGAGCTGAGCTGTAGTTACTTAGTAATTTTCCAGATCAATTATGTGGGAGGAAGTTTTCAAAACATGATATTCTAAAACGTTTACTGACGGATCTAAAAAGTTAATCTTAAAAGCTTAATTATCCAATAAACATCACCAAACAACATCAAACTCTTACCAAAGAGTCCCAAAATTAACTTCTGTAGCGGTCCGGTTGGGAATCTTTACCAATTTTCCACCAACCGCGGTGTTAAAAGTATTAAGGCGCCAGTATCAAACCGCAGTCCCCTAATTTTAACCAGAGCAATGATCCAGGCCTCAAGGGTGAGTAAATAAACCCCTTCAATCCCTTGGATCTTTGAGGGTACAGAGTCTAATCAGGAAGACGCCAAGCCTTTACTCGTAGGTTCATTACGATGATAAACTATTCGTTAACATTTTTTATTAGTTTTGATCACAAATTCTCGAAAAACTTACGCTTGATTTCCGAAAGCTTAAAATAAAATTGATTGTCGAATTTAGTCAGTTTGTCTGTCTATAACGTATTTGTAGCAAAGATTGCGGAATGTCTAAAAATGTCTTAATTTTTCGAAAATGCAACAATGCCAAATTCGAATATTTGGAAAACCGGGCCTAAAAGGATGTTTATTTTTATTAATTTTAAACATTTAATGACATTTTGTTACGTGTATCGAAACTACGTTGCCGTAATAAAAAAAAATTCAAGAGAAACATGATCGTATTATCATAACTATCTGATAAAATCTATATATCTATAAAAAATATATGGTAACATTTTCTAGAGTATATATAGAAAACGAAGTTATCCTCAAACTAGATTAGGTTCAAACTGTAGTAAAAAAATAATGTAAGCAAATTAAAGCCTAATGCATATATTTAAAAGACCTGACTGACTGATAATAGCTAGGTATCAACATAGAGCTTAAACCGCTGAATCAAGAGACATGAAATGTTTACAGTGTATTTATAGGGTGTAGAGGTGTACCAAGAATGTGAGATTTCTATTTTATGTCAGAGTGAGTTATCTACTAGTATGTCCAAGTTCAAGTTCAAGTTCATTTATTGGTAATTGTTACAAATTACATGTCGAATATAGAATACTACATATAACAAGTACGATATAAATAGTAAGAGTCCATATAAATAGTAAGATCGAAATCTACTGTCTACAGAATTACCAGTACCTATATACATATATACTGTTTATACAGCTAACTGATTAGTAAATATCATAGTTCTAAATACCCAGGACCGTACTGTAATAGAGGCTTACTTTAAAAGGTAAATGAAGGCTATGTTTACCTACAAAAGCGACATCTATGCACTGAAACAATCTACTAAGTACCAACAACAGTTTTCACGAATTACTCCGATAGCTTTTCGAATTAATTTCTACAGCCACACCAAAAGCACTCTTATCTACATTATAAAAGGATTAAGTTTTCTCTGATATGTAAATTGATTTTCCGCAAGTTTTCATTGACACTAAGCGCTCACCTTTTTCGGCGAAAATGCGGATGTCGTTATAACAAGCAAACAATCCATGCACGACTGTCAACAGAGCACTGAAATAACTAGATAAATATCCTCAGTAACACATTCACTAATCACTTCAAAACTGAGATTAAGAGAAGAAAATACACTGAGCAATGGTTTATTATGATGGAGGGAAAGTGGGCACGTCGACGCGGGCTTGCGAGCGGTTTCAAGCCGAGATCGCGACTGGCCCGTATCGAGCGGACGGCGTTTCCCCCGCGCTTCTCTAAACCAATTTATAATACATACAGCATCCCCCGATCCACCCCCGACCGACTGTCAACCTTATCTCGTCTACTTAAAGTTTACATTTCGATAAGAAACTTTTGCCGCAGGAGCAGAATCGTCGCCAGTTCTTGCAGAGGAGCTGAGGGTGAGAACTGTGTACGATTTCTTCATTATAATTGAAATCAGCAGTGAAGTTTGATCGCCGAGATTTAGCTTGAATATTTTATGGTGCCTGAGTTGTATTAACTGATTAATTAGCTGTTTGTGAATTTGGGACCTTGTAAGGGAACATACAACAAAGTTAACTATTATGTTTTTAATAAGAGTTGGTACTCATTAAAAACATAATTACAAGAGAAACTTGGCTTTAGATACAAGAAACTGAAACAAAATGCGTGACTCTACAAGTATTAACAGGAACAATAATATCTCTCCGAGAAGTCAGGTAACAAATATAAAAACGACACGGACGAATTGAGTACTACCTATTTTTAAGAGTTGGTAGGCATTAAAAATAGAGTTTAGGTGCCATAAGATAAAATGTTCCGAGGGTCATATACTACAATAATACATATATATTTTTCTTTGGCCGGCTACTTTACTTTTTGGTCCAAAAATGTATGAAGCGTGTCCGTTCTCCTTTCATATTAATAAAGGTATTTTTGTCTTAGTGTAATCTAATACATACATAAAACGTTAAAGTACAACTTTAATACCTATAAACTTTATCACCCTAGTTACCAATTCATTACATTACTGGTTGAAACGAGTGCTGAAAGCAATAAGTCAAGTACGATTGCTCGGCATACTTCGGCTCATCTGCATTTAAATGTTTTCTTGAAAAATATCCACCCTTATGGCTTTGGATATAAAGATCACTATAACAAAATCTTTTAAAAATATGTACGTCTTTTTTCCTAATTAAAAATACGGTTCGATTTATTTCAACTCAGATTTTATTGCAGCAAAACACATTCGTTTTTAATTACTTTTAATTTACAATTGCTAAGTAGAACAAAGCTTTTCTATGAATAGTGTTTTTATTACATTTTTGTCGCGTTTATTATATTTAATAATAGTTTTTATTTCAAAATCGCTCCGAAATGTACTTATATTTATTTATATTTTTTATTCTATACAGAAATTTCTTATGCATGTCGTTCGTAAGTGACGTCATTAGCGAGTGACTGATATTAGCTAAGAATCAACGCAAAACCTTAAACACTGAACTTAGAAACATGAAATTTGGAGGGCATTGTAGATATATAGATATATAGATGAACGCTTTATTGTAGACACACAAAATATAAAAACAAAAAAATATTTACATGCAGTGCCACAAGTGGCGGCATTATCGCTAAAAGCGATCTCTTTCGGGCAACCTTTGGATGGAGATTATTGACAAAAAATTCTGTATTGGACGGGGTGTACTTACAATAAAGAAATAAATCTACTCTTAATTACACATATACAATCATATACACATAAATTCTAACACCATACATAAAATAAATTAAAAATGTAAAACATATTTAAGAAATTATGACAATATTTTTGGAAATTTAACACGTAAAGGAGTCATATAGGGGTTTAGAGTTAGTTAAAGTTTAAATTTATATTGTTCTTTATATTGTTCAGCCGCGAGCATCGCCGCGGGCGACAGCTACAGCTATTTTTAAAATAATGAACACAAGTTAGCAACGAAGCGAAGTTGAATGAAAGTTATAAGGACGGTTCATAACCTCGCCTTACAAGTGTTCGGGACAAACTTTTCTCGTTAGTCAATAATTAAAATCTTGGAAATAGACAACTTGACCTTCAAAACTTTAACCCTTATTTTTGTACCGGGTTTTCAGGTGTTTAAAGCTTAAGAGGAGAGCATTGTACTCATCATAACGAATATTTATACTCTTGAATAAATTCGAGAGAAAAAAACAGCTGTTCCATACATTTTGGCGACTGCTGCTAAACTTTTTGCGTGAAAGGGCTTATAATTATGATTTATTCTAAACCTGGGTGGTCAATTGAGAAAACTTTGTTTGAACGTTTCACTTGCTGGCCATCTGGTGGTTAATAAGGAAAAACTGTAACTAATTTTAATAGACCACCGCTGTCCACCTGAATGATCAGTGAGGAAAACTTGATCTAAGAAGAGCGCGGTTTTTACCCACGTAATAAAAAAAGGAGGAAGTACTTAATTTATCTGTTTTTTAAAATTATTGATTGCTACAAAATACAATAAAATATAGCCCAATTATAACTACGACCGATAATTACACATTTTTACTCAAGAAAACACTATTGCAATAAATAATAATTAGACATGTCCTTTTTTGGATACAAGCGAAAAAAATAACGTAAATGCCAACAAATTATTTATCAACGAATAACTTATCCAATTAATTCATAAGTATCTACAGTAATACATTAAATCAACTGCACTTGGAATCTTCAACAAATCGAAGGGATTTTATAGTTTTTATTTATTTATCTGCTAGCAAATGTGGTTTCATTGTGCGCATATAAAACTGCGGTGTTGCGTGCGTCTGATCGTATACTAGATAGAGGGCCGCTGCCTGCACATATTCCGAGAATTCTACCATTCTCCTTATTATTCCCACTTTGTTACTTTTACTATTCAAATAAAGAACTGTCGGCTGTCGGCGAGGCTAAAGGGATCTTGGTATGTTGAATAAATAAGTAGTAGATATAGAATACCTAAGCAAAGCATATATATGTATACGGGGTTATCGGCTAGGGGTGTACTAAGCCGAAAGGGGGTCACTATAATCATCCTCAGAAACAACTTTCACAATGGGAGCAACTCTGAATTCGAGAAAAAAAATCAGCTGTTTCATACATTTTGTCGACGATCGATAAACTTTTTGTAAGGAACATCTGATTTCTCTTTCTCGAATTAAAAGTTGGTCCCATAGTGAAAGTTGTTCTTATGTAGCCTTCAGCAGATAATCCTGTATATGCTTTGCTTGCTAAACTCCCAAAAGAGGGGTCGCTATAAACAAATGTATTTTAATCCTCGTTTTATATATTAGTATATATTAGGTATATTAGTCTTTTAATACTCATTAAATGACCAATATACCTAATACCATAGGACCAAGCCAACTTCAGAAAACATTACCCGCGGAGTTACACGCGACATAAATGTTGAATATTAAGAATTTTTAAACTTTGAACTCCCATTTGAGTTGCCGAATATCAATGTTTAGTACACCCACACACTATAATGAAAACTCGTTCCAAATTTCGTATCACTAGGTTCGGAAGCGGTATAGGCTCTGCGTTGATTTATTCAACCAGGACTTACTCTTTTATATACCTATAGATTTGTAAGTGACAAGTAGTGATAACTGAGAAATATTTCAGTGGTTTTGGTTTGCAAACGGATTTATTTAAACATTTTTTGGTTATCACCGTGGGTATGTCACCAAAGATTCGAAAGGAAATCGTCTTGAATTACCGAAATGAGAAATCAAACAAAATAATCACAAAGAAACAATGGTCCTGAGAGCGGAGTCAACAGGCCCGGAGGTATTAATTATTTTTATTACGAAAGTAAGGAAAATCCATTATTTCCCGTTCCGGTTACCGACTCTAATTAGAAGTGTGATTGGGGCGTGGGGCGACGAAATATGATCTAACTAGCCTACCCCACGTGGATTTGTTTACCTTACCTATACAATAAAATTATATATCCTCGTAGAGAAGTAAATTAACAAGATTAGACGATCGACACTTCGATTCCTGGGGGTCAAATCCTGTTCGATATCTTTATTTTCATTCTCTTCCTTTTTAATCCAAATTCCAGAACAGGTTCTTTAGTTAGTTCCAAAGCTAGATAGATCACGAAGTATTCAATAATTGAAGTTTTTTTTAAATATTTTCTTATTATCCTAAAGGTTCTTTGCTGAAAATATTAAAAGAGTCAACATAAACGAACAGCGTTGTAAGCAACGGCAGGATCTTTAAAATAATAAAAGAGTCAACATAAACGAACAGCGTTGTAAGCAACTGCAGGATCTTTAAAATAATAAAAGAGTCAACATAAACGAACAGCGTTGTAAGCAACGGCAGGATCTTTAAAGCCTACACTTTTGACTATGACAGACTTTTTATTTCGATTATTACCTGTAGAGCACATCAGCGGCAATTATTTTCCGAGAACCATTATGTAAGGAATTGTTATCAACGTGTTATTAAAATCTATCACCTGCCCACGTGTCGGTTGGTGCGTATCTATCGATTGTCATAAACGTGATTATCGGGGTGTTTCCAGTCGGGCGAAGACCCTCGTCTCCTGTTACCATCCCCCATCCATCTCCCACCCCTACCACCTTCATCCTACGCGTGTTATCTAATGATGTTGCGTACGATAACTCCGGATTGATTCGGTAAACTAAGAGCAATGACAGCGGGGCTGGAAAGCCGCCCACGGAACCTTTTCTTCGAGCGATACCGGCAAAAATACAATACATGTTATTTTTAAAAATAACTTATTATACATATGATACAGGCATATAATTTTTTCAGTTATTTCGATTAAAAAATACATTTTCTGAGTTTGAGTTTGAAAGGTCAATCAAAAAGTTTTTTTTTTATATCCATTCAGTTGTCTCCAATGTCGGCCTTGAAAACAAATGAATTAAATATTTAGCTAAAAATTCCTAGAGAGGAATTTTACCAACGGTTACCAAAATATAATTAAGTTCCATGAAAGTTTTCACTTCTAAATTTAAAAATATATGTATTTATTTTATTAGTTAATATTTAGTCGTAACTGTTTTCTCATGTTTAGCGACTTCTTTAAATATATCTTATGTATCAAACACCATCACGCAATATGTAGGACACTATGACTGTGAAATAATATAAATTATAACTAAGTAAAAATAAAAAAATCAGCTGGTTAGTAAATAAAAAAATGTATGATGACCTCGTTATCGATACATGTTGGCAAAGGGGGATTCTTTGATCTAACAATAGCATTTGTAGGACAAATATTATTGCGAATAATTTTGATAGTTATCTTTAGATTTAGCAAAAAAGAAACAGTAATGCATATTTGACAATCATCAAATCGACATATTTCATGTGTACTGTCTCTGTTAGCTACGACAACCGATAGTTTTATATAGGACATATTTGGGCGTCTTATCCAAATCAAGCTACTCACGGAAAATTAACTTGATAGTAATCATGTGCCAAACATGTTCTATGGATCCTGGACAAGCAGCTTTGTGTGATTCAAATATTGATTATGGCAAAAAGGAGTTATTCATTATGAAGTACCTTGATCGTTATTATTACAACTTTTCTGGTGAAGATAAATTGAACGAAGACGCCGATAGATGAGTAATGACATTTCAGGTTCCTTTTAAAGACACCGGTAGAGGGCAACTTAAGGGCAAAAGGTCAAATGTCGGGACACACCATTACTCAACATACTGTGTTCGGAGGATTATAAATAGAAAACAAACATACTGCTCTGTTTTTGTGTAAAGGCAAATTTTACTGGTGCAAGTATGTGTTCAGAAATGATTCGATGATATTGTATAGATAAAAATTGATTTTATATTCCCGAACTAAGTATACCTACTAGAAAGTAGTAAAGCGTAGCGTTTCTCCTTTATGTCCTCAGAGTAATGAAAACTCCGTAAAAGAAGCGCCTTTATTTCGTCTAGGCGCTCTGTGACTTCTTAAATTTAAGTCGACTGTAATTTAAAAAAAAATATTTTCAACAACAAACTAATTACACAAACTCATTCATCATCCTTAAATTCCCAGTTTGTCCCTTATAAACATTATCAAAGTCGGTTTAGATCAAAACATTTTTTTTTTTCAAATATTTTCTGTCAGTTATAAACTGAGCATGTAAGCGAGTGAACCCGCGGGTCGGATCAGCTGCAAAAGGGTAATTCTCTCGCGGAAGTTGTAATTCACGTTTGGGAAATGCCGCCTCTGAAATGGCTGAATTCGAGAAACGCTCGGGACCAATTTAAAAACCGGAAATTGACCTATAAGCTACACGGCTGACATTAATTTGATCCGGTTGCAAATAACAACCTATTTGTGTGCCAGGTATAATTACTGACAGCTGCTCCTCAAATAAAATCTATTGTTTGTAATAGGATCATACTTTTGTACACCATATTAAGTCCAAAAAACTCACCACATTAAAGTTTAGTAAAGAAGATAAAGAAAAAAATTATTAACCTTTAAAAAAAGTTTGTGAGACATGTTACAATTGTTATATAAATTACTAAAAAAAATAAACAATTTTGTGTTTTTAATTTACATTATTTATTTAGTTTAATAGTTATTATGATAAATTTTAAATATTTTCATAATTATTGCTTTGTTTAGTTACTTGTATTACGTAGTAGTATTCTAATACAAGTGACTATATTTATAAAATAAATATATATTAATAATGTTTATATAATCGTAGTTACTTACAATTTTTGTTTGGTTACATGAAGGGTACTACGAGTAATTATGACAGAGTAGTTGGAAAGTTTTTCCCTCAGATAAACAGATACTGAAATTACCGACTTGGTTTGCATTTGATTTCACCACTTTTTGCGGCAGAATAGGTGCGCAGCGAGACTTGTGCGTTTTTGTACATGTTATGTTTTTAGCCATGTAATTGATCGCTTAGTTTAGATTTTAGGGTTTTTCAAGCCGCGAGTGAAACGGTTTCTCCTACATCGGCATTACATCCTAGATCGAATCGTCGATTTAAATAAGCGTATTGCGATCAAACGTAAGACTGTTTTATGTAAAAATATGTAATAAAAATTGTTTAGCATCTTACAATGAACAAAACGAGTCGAGTAGTTCGCACAGTTTACTCGTATATTTTATCGTCTTGCACATAACATTTTATGGACCCACATATTATGTGACATCCGGTCAGCTGTGTGCAGAAAACTTGTCAATTTATCATTCCATATCCGGCAAGGCGGAGCCTGCACTGGGCTACAATTTCCGCTGCTGAAAGATGCTACGTTAACACTACGTTGGTGCTACCTTGCAGCTACGTCAGACTAGGTTGCGCTACGATCAGGAAATAGTTCTCATTTCCTAGCTCTCATAGGTTTTCAAAAGATTGGGAAATGCGACGGAAAATTTAACACCCATATTTTAGACACCATGGAGGTTCGGAGCATTGCCGACCTAGGTGCTCCTGATAAATCTCTGAAGTTGAGCAATGAACGTAGAGTGACATTATGTTGCTATCAATGATCAATAGTAGCCTATGTGTTCAATTTCATCCAAAGTCTTTTGAGCCGATGAGCGTTAGATGTAACAAAGAAGTAACAAAACACACACACAAACCTTCGCTATTATATAATTAGTGTGATATTATGTGATAATAGGATTATGACAAACTACTACGAGTACAATAAAACCCGGAATGTTTGGAGTTCGTGTGATGTTATAATTTACTGAGATTTAGAAATATTAATTGTCTTGTGTAAATACGGGTTATATTTTACTTGTGACCAGTGATGGATTTTTCTTAAGGCCCAATTGGCACGGGCCTAGGGCGGCATGATATTAGGAGCAGCCTGCGGCTAATCGTCGCAAAATATACAATGTTATAATAATATAAAATACGGTCATTCTCGAGGAAGGCAAATCTCATTAGCCCAGTAATTACGCTAGCTACAGCACCCTTATTCGTAATAGATATACCTTGTAACCAAAATAATGAAAGCTGAGAAAAGAGCGGCTGGTAATACACGGCTTAAGGCAGCCAACACTGTCAATTCGCCACTGCCTATAACATCATCATCAGTCTATTTTGTATTAGTCCACTGGACGTATGCCTCTCCTAAGGAACGCTATTGGATGCGATCATGCGCTTTATGCACCAGCTCTTGTCAGCCGCCTTCCGCAAGTCACTGCTCCACCTGGCAGGTTTACCTCCTACGTTACGTGTACCGCTACGAGGTCTCCAGTCTAACAGCCACTTACTCCATCGGTAATCGGTTCTTCTACAGATGCTGTCTATGACGTCTCATTCTAAGTTCGTATTGTGTTTTTGGTCACAGTTAAAAGTCATCAGCGCAATGCGTGGACAAATTGTGGTTACTTTAGCTCACAATTATTATAATATAATAGTCGCATTGCCTAGACCATAACCATTTACTGGAAGCTTTTAATAGATTTCTTGTTTATCGACTACTAATGGAGTAGCGATTCTTTCATCAATATGTATGAGGCACCGCGCCGCCCGGTCGTGTCTTGTCGTAAATTGTAATCAAGCACGTATATATGCAGGTATGGCATGTTTATACATTTGAAATGACAACTTGTATGTACCCCTGTAAACATCTATGGAACTGAATTATTGTATAAAATCTTACTGATAATTTGTTATATGGATATCGTCTTCGCAGAAGCCTGTCTTTTAGTATTTGGAAATTCGGAAAAATACCGTCACTAGACAGAATGGCATTAATGTACCTAGTCAAAAAAAATAAACATGATTTGATTTCAAAACTCAATTTTTCAATATTTGATAAAATTGATATGGGACCTATATACCCTTTAAAAAAGTAATATTTCATATCGGTCCAGCTATCAATAAGTATACGGGGAATATACATTAGGAAGAAGGCTACGACGAATTGAGAACCAAGAACCTCCTTTTTGAAGACGGTTAAAAATATTTACAAGATATTTTTTCATTAGCGTTACACACGCGTAGAGTGTTTGTTATTGTAACAGAAACTATTACAATTTCGTATCCCAATATCAACTCTACCCCTGGGTGTGTTGACTCGCGGATCAAGAGCGAGTACGAGTAGCAACCCCCCTCGAGACAATGTCGCCAGTATTATTATATACGAAATATATATATTAAGAAATGACGTAGGTACACTACGAACTTTAGTGAGTTTGTATTGAACGTCGTTTCATAGTTTTTCTCAATGCACGTTTCACTATTTTTTCTATTTTGCATAATGCAGATCTATAATCAATGGAAAGCGGTTTCGGTCGGAATCGATTTAACGACTCAAGTTTTGCAAAGTCCTTAAAGTAATGAATTGGATGAATGAATGAACGTATAAATATAGCTTTATTGCACACCAAACAAAAATAAAATACACAATAAGACTAATTTATATAATGTTAGTACACTGGGCGGCCTTATCGTCTAAAGCAATTTCTTTCAGGCACTGCATAGACGAAACCTAGATATTTTAGTATTTGGAAAAAATTATAACTCAAAACTAGTAATGAGCATAAGTATTTTTGTTCTAAATTCTTACTTAAAAACTTTATAAATATCCCAAAAGATACTCGACGCCGCGAGCAGCAACGAGTGAATGTGAGTATGAATGACTGCTAAAGACGGTATCGATTGTGTGCAGTTGCCTAGCAACGGTATCGTGGCGTCTAGGCGTCGGCGGCATGCGTGCTCTTATGATTTATGGATTTGGGTCTTAAGAGAGACACATTAGTTGAACCACAGATTAAACAGAAGCAATTCTTCATTCTTCGAGTTGAACAGTATAAAAAATGTGTATGACTAATATTTGACTGAATCAAAAAACATCTTCTTTATGTAGGTGGAGTGTTATTTCCTATAGTAAGGATTCATAGGTCGCAATAAGGCCCAGGATAATTGTATTTCTTAAATTCTATTTTTTTTAAATTAATAATCGTATGGTGGGCTCCAACGTTGTTAGATAATAGCCGCTGATTTCCATGACTGAAGTGCAAGACACTAGTCTGATGGTGATAACCGCAGACTGTTTATTTTCTTTCAAGTTTCGAGCGAGCACTTCATATGTGTGAGTGATAAGGCACATACACGGGAAATGTTGACTAATTTTTCCCGTATATGTGCCTCATCACAAAGCACACAACGCTTTATCGTTTACCAAAAACAATTCTAAAATTGCGGGGATAACAATTCAAAATTCAGCATAATAATATACTTGATTAAGAATAGATTTCTGCAAAATATCGCCTTACTCCGTTGACTATCTCTGAACACACACACATCCCAAAACGTTCATCCAAATTCAATGTATAGACGCGAAATGAATACCATAACCTCAGCTACACGTATCAACTTTTACAAGAATGGCGTCGTATCATAACGGAATTTATATCAACCCGGGGCAATATTCAAATTTGATTTCTATCCCCCTAAGAATCTCCGCTGAACACGCACTCGTTACGACCTCTCTCGCGTCATATTGGACATTTTACCTTTATCAGTTAGTAAAATGTGTGGGGAGAAGATACCTAATCGTTAAATCCGACTGCGATTTAAGTATATGTTTTCGATTGTGTTTGTATTGGGAACTTTTCAGAGACAATAGAGTTGAACTTGCCCTCCCAAACTTGCCCGCATTGTTGAGGTGGCGGGCTCAGTAACCGTGGCTTTGCCACGCACGGGATGCAAAGATATACCCGGGATGGGCTGCTCCACTAGATTTTGACACATAACCGCTCTGTCTCCCGTGGTGCTTGCAGTATTTCTCCAAGTTAAAAAAATGGGTTGAGCTTGACCACAACACACTTGATGTGAAGCAATACAGCGGTCTAGGATGTAGCGCGCTTGCCTAGAAGAAACCGATTCACTCGTGACTAGAAGAGACCGAGATTATATCTATCGGAAAATAGATAATTCAGTAGCAAATTCCACAACCTGGCAGAACACAATAAAAGTAAATGCAAAGCGAAGGGTGTGTTCTGATGCAGGATAAATGATTAAGAACATGATTCCAAAAAACAACCTACAGCATTACAATCACCAGCTTGTCGTTCTTTTAAACTCCACCTTGAATGCGATAAGACACATTAAATTTTGACTGACAATTGAAGTACTTATTATTATTAATAATAATTCGTTGGAAAGATACTGATTTAATATGCGATTTAACAAGATATCTACACCAAAAAAACTTATCGTTGATGCGTCGTAGGATGCCTTCTTCTCCTTCTTATATCTCTAGAAGACTGACGCCACGAATCGCGAAAGGAGAAATAATCCCTATAGCGCCCGAATCTGCCGTAGCCAATCAATTAACCTAAAATCATACAGGCTATAATAAAATACAAAATAGTTTATAAGCGTGTTGTAGTACTGCCGATTTAGATATATAGACTAATATGTATGTCCATCTTATGGTATAAGCTTTTATCAAGTATACGTTCGAACATATAAAAGATTTTTTTTATAAACATGAATAATAAAAATGTACCAATGCTACTATCATACACACAATAAATTGATTTTCATTTAATCAGATAAAACGTATACGTGAAACAAAGTAACAAAGCTCGCTTGAGATATTGCAATACATTGCCATTACAAGCCGAATTAAATACGTACGCTTTGCTGTTTTCCCGATAATATGGTAAAAGGTACAAGAAAATAGCGATTTGCATATTTAACCGGACAATTAATAAAACGAGTGACGATTTTGAATGAAATGATTTTTTTTTCGTTTATCTTTCATGATTGACTTGTGAAGTTACGTGCGCTTTTCCACGCCATACGTACCCATTGTCGACTATTTTTTTTCTACAGCCTGCGCTTTTATAAACATAATTATTTGTTTTGAAAAGAAACTTACATGAAACTTGCTTTGGTAAAGGTGCGATTCTACCAAAATAGTGGGCACCACATTTGCTTGCAAACATTTTGTGCAAAACTCCAACAGTGATGGTACTAAGCTAATATCGCGTTTGGCTCCCGTCTCCACTGGTCAGGCTGTGCGTAACTTTAGTAAGCGCACAGTCCAGCACTCTTGTGCGTGAACATGTTCACTGAACAGAGTTTCTGCCGAAGACAGTTAAGTAGTTAATATAGACAGAAAAACTTAGTGCTTTGTGCTGCAGCATGTGTTACTATGTAGTCTGCTTATCACTGTGACTAGAATCCCATAGTACAGGTTGAGTATAAGTATAAGTTTCAATACCTTCAATAAATTTAATAATTTTATCATTGGCCCAATTCATATTAACCTTGGTTAATTAACAATGTACTCGCACAAGTAAATGTTTTCACTCTGGCAGCGGAAGCAAAACTGAGTTTGCGAACAACAGGATTATGCGCGTCGACGCGAGTCCACTGCCTGCATGTGCTCGTGCGAATTGTGCTAACATTCTGCGATGTTCACGCACAATGTGCATTGTAGTGCCGCACAGTTCAGCACACTGGTAGATGAATTAAATTGTTGTCACTTAGTCTTGACAAAACAATTACTGATGTCTGGAACATGTACAAAATAAATCTTAAAAAAAAAGTGACTACTGACCTCCATTACGGCGCCGATAGAACTTATTCGGTTGTTTTTTAATTTTTCACTTGTTTCTGCGATGCTCACTTGTTTCTGCAATGTTTACTTGTTTCTGTGATGCTCACTTATTTCTTAGATATTTATATGTTTCGTCGACTCTCAGTTTTTCTTTGACGACCGCCGTGATCTGGTGGCTAGCGTGATTGCTTCGAGATCCGACGATCCTGGGTTCAATTCCCGGTCGGAAAAAATATTCTAACGATGAGTTTGAACATCTGTTTTCGGTTCTGTGTGCCTTTCTTTGTGAATATTGCATGGCATCCCGGACACAGGAGAATTCTTAGTGGGGAGCAGTGAGTGTGAAACGGTATTTATTATTCGTCGACTTTCACTTCGATGTTCACTTGTTTCTTCGATGTTCACTTGTTTCTTCGATGTTCACTTGTTTCTGCGATGCTCATTTATTTCTTAGATGTTTATTTTTAGGTATATGAGACAATTGCTCATAAAAACCAAATATCGGTGTAAACACATCCATTTGACTCAATAGGACAAATCTCAATGGGCCAAGTGTGATAGAGCCGTTTTTAGAACTAATGGAAAAAAAAATGTCGAGTGTCATAGTCTTACAACAAACAGAACTAGTGGAAAAAAACCATTAGCACTGTCAATACAACTACTCCATAGAACAGGAATCCACGAGAATATCTTGTGATTTGCACCACGATGCAACTCAACGAAATAATATTTGTAACTGGTCCCGGGAGCCGCGGGCGTCACTCGCTAATAGATAGACCAATCAGCGGCCGATAACGGAAGTAATCATTACCACTTCAACCTTATTGTACTTACTGCCCAGCAAGACAAATGATTTTTTATAAAACTATGATAATAAAAAATCTTGCTTAGCGGTGTAATCTCCACAGACAACATTTGCTATTGAATCATTATTCGAAATAAGCAAATTATAAGAGTATGATAATAGCACTTATGTTTTGGACTTTTAAAAATTCTTATTATTAATAATATAATAAACAAATCTTAGAATTGTGCGTTAGTTCCGCAGTAAATCTGTGCACCCTACATTTTATATTATATTTATATTGAATATTATATGTATGTAGAATCTCAGAATTTATATTAGTATTGTAATTAGTTTTATTATTATAATTGTTTGTTGTATTACTTACTTATTGTACCTGCTCTATCTGTCGTGCGTGACGTCACCTGTCGGTCCCAACGGAGGACCAGCGCGGGTTGTTCACAACCGGCATCATGCTGAGTTGGGATCGGCTTGTGCAAAAAACATGCTTCCCTACTATTGTACGAGTATTTACTATTTTTATTTGAAAATTGTTTATTGTTTTTTGTCGAAAATAAACCATATTCATTTCTATTCTATTCTAATCTGTCGTGATGATTATTACATCCTCTTTCTTCCTAGTGCATCCCTAATGGAAAATGCATGTTTACTTGTCCTCTTTAAAAAAATAAGTATACCAAAGAGTTTATGAAGATCTCCCAGCCATAGTTAAAAGAGTACCAAACCGAGAGGGGGTCACTATAGTCATCTCAAGGAACTTCTCTGAAAAAGGGAAAAAAACCAGCAATTTCAAACATATTGTCGACGACCGATAAACTTTTTCTAAGGACGAGCTGATTCTTTTTCACGAATCCAGGTTTGGTTCCATTGATAAAATTTTATAGGAGGAGTACAGTAACCCCATTCAGCTTAGTACACCCCTAACAGATAGCCCTGCATAATAACTATAGAATTATAGGTATATGATCTCAGCTATTTTGCACCCTTTAGACTAACGGGCGTCCCCTTTTAACCACCTTAATAAAGATGAGGGGCCAAAACAAACCGTTAAATTAAAACTGCACTTAATATTTAAATATTTGCGCCAACCGTGGTTCATCGTGTGCGGCCTCAGGGAAATCATTAGAGCCCTTCAAAACGGCCAGTTTGCACTGAATGTTTAATAGAGGAAAACCTGTGAAGCCAGCCCTTTTACCTACATTCGTAGACGAAAATTCACTATTATTTTTATGCATGACGATGACGTAAGCTTCTAACTCCTAGCCAATATGAATAAAAAAAATTGCATTGGTTGTTATCTTTATAAAAAAAATAGGTGATTACTAAGTGGTAGCCTAGTCTGTGAATCCCTTGCCTTCCAAGAGGGCGCTTATTTTATCCTCCATCCATTTTATATCCATACATGCGAATTTATGTTTTTCACTCATGTAAATATTAAATTAATTGCACACCATTGATGCATTGCGTGAGGAAGCCTGCTTGTGAAGTCACCAGTTCACAATTTGGTCAGCGTGGTGGGCTACGACCCACAGCGGCCCTCGCCCTCTTAATGGGGAGACCCGTGGCCAATAGTGGTACACTATCGGTTGAAAAGATGACGATGTCATGTACTCGTGCAGTGCTATTGAATAGCTATACCAAAATAATACATTTTAATTTCTGTTGGCAGCCAGAAAGTTTTATCTACTACATCAAAGTACCTAACCTTTCACTATTGTAGAAATTCACCTATTGTCAACACTAACACAGTCTAAACGACTTCTCAGCTTGTATAGACCATTAACCACTAAAGGTGGAAAACTAAAAACATACAGTAGCGTCCACTCCCTGATAGTTCAGAGGTTGGACTGAGGCACCTTTACTAGGGGCACTTAAATTATTGTAAAATTATTGATCAAGCGAGCACGTGAAAATAACATTCATGTGTCGGTGGAAATGTGTTAATTTTTTTTTTAAAAAATCGGTGTCTTTGAATCTCAGTGTGTGTGAATAGCCAGACTGTATACATAACGACCGTATCAAGTGGGCTATTAGCGATAAGTATCTCTGGTTGCACTTAATAAGCCTTTTTTGTTTTCCAACCTTCCAAAATGTAATAAAACAAATTGTTCGATTGTGTTTATTATAATGAAATTAAAGGTTTCTTTTTCACCTTCAAAATACTCTTTTGTAGTTCCGAATATTTGATGTTTTTGTACCTAATGTAGAATTAAGAATCACATAAAGGTTGTTAACTTGTAAAGCTGTCGGTACGGTCAAAATACTAGTTATATAGTACGATATGAGTATGACCCTGAATGATTTGCAATAGCCCCTAAATTCAGAACCTTACTACGTCACTGGGTAAACTAAACGGGCCCGTACCATTACCGCTAGTAAATAATTCACTGCTTTCTACTCCTATTATATATCCTACCCCCTGACATAGATTGGTAATAGTCAGTACTGGCTGCTATTAAATAAATACTTGGAAGACCACGTAGAGTACTTGAAAAGTCTCACTTTCGTTTCCCGGCCGAGACAACTTGACTGTCTCGTGTATTAAAACTTATCTCCCTATTATCCTTGCATACGAGTAAACACTATTATATTTTTGGATATAAATTACAATGTTTGTCAATACAGGATTACTAGACCTACATAACTTAACCCGCTTAAATATCATTATACTAGCTTGTCTCCGCGGTTTCAACCGTTTAGTTCCCTATCGAGACAATCCAATGGGGAACTACTTTTTTAGGTCGATAAAAAGTATCCTATGTCCATTTTCGGGGTCCAATCTACCTGTGTGCCAAATTTTATCCAGATCGGATCAGTGGTTCTGGCGTGAAAGCGAGACAGACAGACAGAGTTACTTTCGCATTTATAATACTCGCATTAGTTAGGATAGTTAGGATAACATCTCTATTGTTTGTCATTCGTCTCTATACTGTGTTGTGTTTGAACTTGAACAGTTTTCGTATTTGTTGAGTGTCTTATCTTCTTGACATCAGGTGGTAGGAGAACAGAAACGCACAATCCAGCTGCGAAAAGAAAAATAAATATAAATTAAAAAATGGTAACTTATTTTATTTCGTCGAATGCAATTATTTTACACTGTGATTTTTAATGTGTGATTTTATAATACTCGTAGTTTAGTAGAGAAACAATTTTACTTAATATAAACAAGTTAACTCCTAATTTTGCTCTGTTTCTTGCGCAAAAATGATAACGCAGTATTTAATAAGATTCGTATCAACCACACTTACGCCTCCTAAAATTCTCATGTACCTAATTAATACATGCCCATTAAAACACAAGAAATAAAGCAGGACTAGATAAACAAAAGATCTGGATTAGTAAGAAAGAGCAGAATTCTTGCATAAACTTTCCGCAGGGTAATGACAATAGATGCATAATACCCTAGATTTCTTGGCGCTTGTGCATGGACTATAACCAAATCCTGCATCTGTTTCAAAAATATTTTGTTCTAACTCATTTGCTTTTACTTACATCCAACAAGCAGCAAGTAGCCAGCCAGCATGGTGGTGCAGTGGTCGGCTATCGTAACAGCAATCACCTGGACGCTTATGAAGCCGAACCCTCGAGCTACCACTACGGATAGGCACGACGCCATACCTCTGTAAGATTACAACAATATAATGAAACGAGCGAAGTATCTCTGCTTCGAATCTTACAAAAAATAATTTGTCTATCAATCTAACAATTAAATATTTCTTAGGAAATTTCGTACTGGCGTACAGGCCGTAGTTCCCAACCGATCTAGACGAAACTCGCTTTTCGTCAAAACACTTCGGTTCAACAATTATTTTCTCCAAATCTGTTTCAGGATTACCCTCTCTCTCAAATCTGTTTCAGGATTACAGCCAGCATAGTACAGTAATCAAGTATAGCGGTTAAATGTCAACTTTTGATTACACTACGAGTACTTAACCGCAGAAAGTTTAACTCATTAGGAATTCAAGAGATTATATAGGGCTTACTTAACTTTCACGTACCTCAAATACGTCGGGTTCAATTCCACCAGATAAGTATTAATGTTTCCAGCAATAAGAGCGGCGAACAAAAATAAAAAGAACAGTCCAATACTCAGGATTGGTGTCGTTACGAAGAACACAGCGATGCCAGAGAGGATCGATAATAAGAACACCAATTGGGTGCTCTTTTTCATGCCGAGAGGGCCGACGAGAAGTGAAAGGAGGGCGTTCTGGACGGCAGCTGACAATGAGTAGATCATTATGACGTATATCGCCTTGATATCCGTGGTATGGTCGCAGTCAGTGATGGTCTGTCAGGAAAAAAGAACGTTATTAATATCAAATAAGTTAATAGATCAGATGCCAGGCATAATTTGTCCTCCCCCTTATTGTGGTCTGGGTTAATTCGCGCTAAAAATAATAGCTAAGATGCCACTACAAGAAGTAGGTAGGAAGTCCCACTCCGGCCGATGGTTTAAGCCGAGGTCGGAGGTATATGAAGCGCCCTAGTGATTGTCGCTCCAAATCATCCGCTGAAGCTTTAGAGGCTGCGTTCGGTCAACAGATGCGTCTTTTCTAAAAAAAGATATGTAAATAATTTACCGAGTTCCTTGGTGTTCCGGAGTGACTGGCAACTTGACAAAATGTCTTCCCAGTAGCATCGTTACCATTGAAGTAAGCGTTGGTCAAAGTCAGGATCCACATTGAAAACCCCGTCGATCTGTAGGAGAAAAATATTTTACATACTTAAATGTTTTGATGCAAAATCGAAATGTAATATTTCATAAGCTTGTTAAGCTTCATGAAGCTGAATAGCTAATCTTGGTTTTTGTTGGTACTACTTGCATAGTCGTACATGTCGTAGATTTCTCTCGGTTCTATTAATATTTTGAATTATTTTTTTTGGGATGATAGGAGTAACAAGAAGTTAGCTGCGGTGCCATTCATCGACGGATTTTAATATGAGATATGGGTAGTTCTTCAGAGACAGAATTTCCGAAGTCGTTGGGTGTATTTCTGTAACTAACTAACAAAACAACACGTATTTTTTTGTGTACTGTTTATCTTTATCCCTAATATTCCACAAATGATGTTTTACAAATAGTTAAAGTACATGATAAAAACATTTGATGTTTGTTCTTCTGATTCATATAGCACGTCTGTTGAATCAGTCGAAAAATGAAATGTTTAATAAATAAATACCCATATGAGACCTCTCCTCAAGACTACAAGCTTGCCCGACTTGATTCAGGCCTTGCCAGTCACTGACCAGCAAAATCATTACACTAATCTAAGTTTACTTACCTACTGCTTGTGTCCGTCTTGTTAGATCCATTAGGGGATCTCTAAATCCAAACTATGGGATTGGATGCTGACTTCCAATTTCACAATATAATACAATATATGTTTATTGCACACCAAGAAAAATATATAAGTACATTGGGCGGCCTTATTTCTTAAATCGCTTTAGGTGATTTCTTTTATTTTTACATAACGGCCAGTTAGTTACGAGTAAGTATTTATCTGAAGAGTCAGCTGTGGAAAGTGTGAAATGGAAACCAAAGCCCTCATTAACTGACTTAAAAAAGGTTGTCGATTGGAAGAAATGTGTTATATGTGTGTTCTACGATTTTTCAGATACGACACCAGTTTGGAAAATTTAGTCTAAAGTAGTATAGTATATTATACACTATAGTATAGCGATGGCACCTGAAATACGCGGCAATGGAGCCGAATTATCTGTTTGTTTCCATTGCAGTGGAGACTATGGGCAGTTGGTGTAGTGAAGCAATAAAAATATTAGGGAGTTAGGACTTA
The DNA here is from genome assembly GCA_947049295.1 of Ligdia adustata. Classification (NCBI taxonomy): domain Eukaryota; kingdom Metazoa; phylum Arthropoda; class Insecta; order Lepidoptera; family Geometridae; genus Ligdia; species Ligdia adustata. Next base: position 2,925,359 of record OX346218.1, on the reverse strand, counting down.
AAATTAGTGAAAGGTGTGGTGACTCTGGCTCCGGCTCGTTTCTGGTGCAAAGGTTAGCCATCGCCATCCAGCGCGGTAACGCAGATAGCGTCATGGGCACCTTTGCGCCAGGTTCGTATCGGGGCGGTTGGTTTGACTAAATTTGTGTTCAAATGTACTGACTTTGTCAATAAATAACTTAGAATCTGAAAACTATAGTATAGTACTTAAGTGTTCTCATATATTTTTTTATCAAATATGGTCCACTAGTTTATACGAGTTAAATAATAAAATATGTTTATTGACAAAGTATGTAAATGATAAAAAGTATGAGTAGGTTACGTACAAAAGGAAGTGCTACATTATAATGAGCCTGGACTACCAAGCTAAGCTGATGCTTGTGTTATGGAAGTGCATACTCTCCTAGTTCACATGACATTTATTATGTTATTACAGTATTTTAATTTAAAAATAACTGGAAACATTTTGTTCCCTTTATTTCACTTAGGTATCGTTACTGTGAATTACTCGTAGAATACACTTAGGAATAAATGTCGAAGTAAGTGCATAGTCTATCTCAATTGAGATACTTACGTCATGCAAGCGCACAACAGCAGATAATACAGCACCAAAGAATTCTTGAGTAGTGGAGGCTGGAACAGAGGTACCGTTTGGTTCCACATCATACGGAGAAACGATATTTTACTCCTGGAATCAGTGACATTCTCTACGTGAATCTGGGTCACCTGAAACCAACAATGCAAATATTCTGCGACGATCAAAAAATTATTGACATGAATTGACGAAATTACTCCAAATGTATGTGTGTGTTTGTATAATAATGATTTTATCATCATCGTCAGCCTGTATTTAGTTCATTGCTGAACCTGGGCGTCAGCTGAATGCCACCGGACTCGGTTGTCAGCTCCATGCAGATTATGCGTAGCTTTCCACAAGCCACTTCACCCCACCTGGCTGGTTGGATTCCTAAATTCAGTTCTGGTTTTGTTGGCAATTTAATAATTTGTATATATACAAAATTATGTCTCGTTTCAGAATTAATCGATAAAATTGTCGAATGTTTTGTATGCATCTTAAAATAAAGTAACCAAAAAACTTACAGGAAAATATATCTTCATATTCCCCGTGTTCTTACTATACATAGTACCGAGCACTCGCATAGCTTCTTCAGTTCTGCCTTTACTCAACAGAAACTTGGGACTCTCCTTGACGTACAGCCAGCACAGTACGCAGCCTATGATGCCGGGAAGGGTGATGATTTGCATCAGCAGACGCCACGGTCGGTATTCGAGTCCCAGCCAGGGAATAACCACGCGGAAGCTCAGGTTGTTTACCAGGAGTAGAAAAGCTGTAAATAAAGTGATTTTTTCACTTGTTATTTTAATTTCCAATCTTTGATCATCTTAATCTTTGGTAAAGTATAAGTGTAGAGTACGTACCAACTCATAGCATCTCACTGCCGGGCACGGGTCTCCCCTATAAAGGGGGTGTACACCACATGACACCGTGCTGGCTAAATAGTGGTTGAAGAACGTCACTGATCTTTGAAAATTGAAAAGCCAAAGATTTATGCCTGAATCATGGAGAAGAAGGCACCAAAATATTGTAATGATTAAATACTGAGGAAACGACCATAAGGCTTATAGTATTAATCACAAATCAAGCTGCTGCTTGTGTGTAGGTATTATGCTGAGAAAGCACTCCAATTCAGTTCATCATCATCAAAAGCCTTAACTATTAAACGAACCTATAAACTCTTGAAATTAATATACCTACTAAGTCAGGAAGAAAACTTACAGCCTAGAATGAGTTGAGACATCATAATTACAGTAGTCATGACGAAGATGGAGCGGCTCCGGTAGCGCTGCGGAACACTCTCTCCAACCAACACGAATGTAGCTGCATTCGCTGATGATGTGCTGAGGAAGATAGATGGATAGATAGAAGCTTTGTTTATTTATATGTATAAATACTCAAAATTTCGAACACATCGAAAAATTAGAGGTGTATTGTTCAGCTGTAATGTCTTGTTTAGTGTCTATCGTCATTTCAACTAAAAAATAAGTAACTAAAAAAATGTTTCATTAGGATTTCTTCTGCGTCGGGGAAGCCATGCAACATTCACAAACACATGCACAGACTATACCCAGGCTCGAAAATAGATATTCAAACACATCGTCGTGCTTCAAACACTTGCTCCGTCCGAAAATCGAACCCGGGACTGGATTTCGAAGCAATGCTAGCCATCAGACCACGGTGGTCGTGAAACTGTACTGCCGCACGCAAATTACAACAAGCAGAGTGACACAGTGCAGCGTTTGCTAAGCTGGTAACGGACACTAGCTTACAACAACAGCAACACATACAACAAAGGTAACAAGACAGCTAGGCATTTGATCACCAACTCGCACGACCACGTAAATCAGCGACACTGTGGCTCCTAGATGGAGTATGCCTGGTCTGGAATACACCGGCTCTTAAGGAAAGCCGCCTTGGCAATAGATATATTAACTTGGTAGGGTGGTAGCTATCCAGGTGAGAGATAGAAAATGCCATATATTTTTCCTTCACCCGTAGCTCAGGCTCTTGTTTAGTATTTCGTGGGATAGAACCTCGTACCTCTCTCTCGGCAATTGATCCATTAACCACTCGGCCATCATCGCTACAGCAGCCATCATGGCTTCAGATGATGTAGCTTCATTAAAATCATCTGCTGCAGGAGCTGCTAGTTCGCGCTGATAGTGATTAAGATTGGGTTGAAAACGTTTGCTAAGCCCATAAACAACAAAAACTGTAGTGTTTTACAACCTGATAGATAGATGATGATAAGAAGACAACACGTGTATAACCTTGTCTCGTAGTTTTTCGTCGTGTATTTATTTTGTTACGAACAAACAATTTCGTTTTCTGTACTTTTCAAGAGTTACGACCTTTAAAGTGTAATAATAAAGCACTCAAATATACAATGATACTGTTATGAATAAGCATGTCAGTCGACGAGGGTCTTAAACCATGCTGTCACGGAAGGCTGATGACATTTTGATGTAGTCAATTATGCTAGACTTCTAGAGCTTAGAAGGCTTATGAGTCGAGTGTCAATGAATGGGCAACGTATCAAGACCATGGGCCCAACCGGCTTAAGGTAGGCATGAAAGAGGTGAAAACTAGAACAAGCAATGGCGTCGATATTAGGCAGAATTGACGTAGCGAACTATCTAATATCGACACATTGATAGCTTTTTTTTTCAAGTCTTTCATGCCTTTTTTTTGTTGACGAGGGGGAAATCTACAAGATACCCAACTACATTAGGGTGCAACCGGGTATATGTAGGATTGCACCTACTAAACTCCTCCGGTGGCCTGCCTCTGTGCTTGGAGGGCTCCGGGATCTCTAGACGAACTCACCGGAACTTTTTCGTGCTAAACTAACGTTAGCCGAAAAGAAAGCAGATCGAGACGTATTAAAAAGTTGGAAAAAGACCAAGTTGAAAACTATAATCGGCGAGTATGTTTAAAAGTGCTTATGAAAGTGCAAGACACAAAAGTATGTGTGTCTGGATCTTAGCATCAGGTAGAGACGAGATGTAATTTTTGACTACCCCAATAGAAATTAAATCAGCTAAGTATGAGTTCCCTGAGCCGATTTAATTTCTATTCTTATTAATCTCACTCACGTAAGGATTCCGTACGATTTATTATCTTTACATGGCACGTTTAAGTTTCTACAAGTACTTGTTGTTGCCCAATTAAGAAGCCTCTTAAATATTTTTTTTTTTATATTTATTCCTGTTTGTCACCTCAAACTGACCCCGCAAGGTGACAAACTGTAAAATAATTTCAATTGTCTAGTTATCATGGTTCATGAGGAAACAGCCTGGTGATGACGGACTACGAAGTCTTAGTAATAGGTGCCCGTTGTTACCCTTTGGGTACGTAATCCTAGAAAAGCGTGTCTTTCGTTTCATTAAGAATGTATGTAAATTACACTAACAATGCTCCCGACAGGAACTTGACGACTAACAGCGACCAATAGTTGGGCATGAGACTGGCAGCGAAGTTTAGTAGCATCCCTACTGGCATGGCAACCATCAGGGTTCTCCGCCGTCCCAGCGTGTCTGCACTAATGCCCCACCCGTACGAACATATCATCACACCTGGAAAAATAATCACAGATAACCTCATTCTACTAAAAGGAATTAGCAGATTTATGTTTGCTTTTAGAAAAAGCCAACATTTTTATTATATTGTATTTTGTTGTCCTTATTAAGAGAATAAATTTAAAACTATTCATAGAAGATTGCATGTGGTACCTGGCACGTTAGGTCTAAAACTCCACTTTGCAAAAATCTAGGATTATCCCTTACTACTATAAAGTGGACATAAAAGTGCAAATAGATCCATTAATGAATATGAGTGTATCCTGATCGCAATGTCTGCTAGGCCTAGACAAAGCTCAGTTTGCTAAGAACTGTTACTATGTTAAGTATACTGACCGATGAGAGGCATGGCTAGTAGCAGCCCCCGCTGCGGCGCGGTGAGGTCCAGGTCGCACGCCACCGGCGGCATCAGTATAGAGAAGCTAAACATGTCCATGTACATAGCAGAAATGAGAGCACAGCAGCTGATCAGCAACACTATGCTGTACTTGCCGAAACCTGACAAATAACAAATTTATGCTACATGTCAATTTACCTCATAGAAGTTCATAGTTGGACCGCTACATATCTTCTAATATATGAAAATCAATTGCTGTTCGTTTGTGTCGCTAAAACTCTAGAACGGCTGGGCCGATTTAGCTGATTTTGATTTTGAATTGTTTGGTACAGGTTTGGTTCAGGGAAGGTTCGAACATATATAATTGTTAGGCGGTACGAAGTGCGCTGGGTCAGCTAGTTTGTAATATAATTTAGTCGCTGGAATCTTATGTTAAAGTGTTGTTCCTGCTGAAAGGAGGAAAGTTATTTAAACTGTCAGATGTAACCGAGATTATAAAATATCACTAAAAAGTTGTAGCTGGGTAGATCCATAGTTTGCATAACACAGCGTGAGAAAAACAATGTACTCACCAGCAGCATCCAAAGCATCTTCCAAATTGCATTTCTTTTCTTCATCTACATCTGCCATTTTAATAGATTTACACAAGGATAATGGGGATGCAGAATTAAATATTTATGTCATGGATTTTCAAAAAAAGGCTGAGATATCAACTGTGTATAAGATCTAGCATATACCCGTTCATTTTGTTAGCAAGTCGTTAGATTTTAACGCACACTTCTTAGTATATTTTGTTCATATCAATTTCATTAGAAGAATGTATGTAAATTCAGTTTTAGAGTAAGTCTATTCAATTTTTGATTCCACAATCATAAACCACTTCCTTCGTCTGTAAATGCTCGCAAATGAGCGAATTATAAAAAGAAACTCTAATAAGATAAACCTTTCCTAATGATAAGATACGAGTGTTAACGTATGTCAATCTAATCGTACTAAATTATATTGTGTGAATGTTGGTTAGTACGTTAGATATAGGCTAAATCAAGCGTAAATTCAATCGAAATTTTCTAAATTATTTCATAGAAAAATAGTAGTGATGAATTAAAGTATCTAAGATAGAAAATACAGTATATTAATAATAACGATTACTTTTAGCGTAGTAAGGTCACCATTGTGGTAAATAAATATTAAATAAATATTTCTTGCTATTTCCTAGATGTTAATTATTTTTTTTGGGTTTCTCAATAAAGAGTACATCAATCAAATTTTTTTTATACTGCTGCAAATAGTACTAATATAAATTGTGCATTATCTGAGGCGATATTTACTAAATAAACATAATGATATTAAAGTAAAAGTGAAACGAACACACGAAGTCGAGGAGAATAACAAAAGCGGAAACGTTGAGTTAAAGATATACTCGTACGTTAAATCGCACTGATACTGACTAAGATTCAAAGATTAAAACACTGATAAGAATTCACACAAAAAATTTATTACAGTAAAAAGTAAATATAATTGACGTGACGTCTAGACAGACAAGTAAAACCAAGCAGCTATGATTGTTAGTAATCACGCAATGTAGAAATGAAAACCATTAATATAAATAACATTGTATTCTTGAAAAAAGATAATTTGATTGATTAGTTACTTTATTGTATTCATAACATTAAATGCAATGAAAACAATTCAACATCTGGTGCCACAAACGGCAGACTTGCCAACACCAATCTCTTTGTGTATGTGACTGGCAGCGATGATGATGACCGAGAGCGCTGCTGCTTAGCGCAGATTCAGCAGATCAGCATTGCAGGTCTTGATGGCCAACCTATAATAAGGAAGGTCTTATTTCTGGTCTGGTCTGGCCTGGTCACGCTATAACTTAAGAACGGCTTTATCAACTTAATTCATCTACTGTATAAGTGTGAAGGAGTAACAACAAGACACATTTAAGATATCTACTTAATATTAGTAATAATATAATTGCAAGAGTACAAAAATAAATAAAATAAATAAGTACGTCAAAAATGTATGTGTGTCATCGAAGGTGATATTTGTACAACCTTGGATAAAAGACTCTACAACTTTGATACGACAATTTGGATACCTAGCTTAAATGGCGAGTGGAGAGTAAGGTCCTATTATACGAGTATAAACTTGTAATTTTTGCTCGTGGCTTCGCCCGCGTTATGCTGTTAAAACTAAGGCTCTCTCTGGACCGTCACTCTATAAATAATTATATTAAAAAAACATTCCACGCCAGTAAAATATTATTTTAGGTTTTATTATATTTTATTATTGTATTAGAACTTCACTCAGTTGATACGCCGAAATGAATAGTAACTGAACTCATTATTGTCACCATAGAAATAATAAGATTTTTAAATAGGTAAAGTTATGAAAAAAGATTCCGACAGATTGACAACTTCCACCTTTTTGAAGTTGCTTAAAAATATGAATTTTGATGGACGTGTTAGAAGAATTTCAAATTTTTTATCAGTATTTTACTACGATAATATACAGATAAATGAAAAATATCGTACCACTACTTTTTTATTTTATTCAGAATGTAATAGTTATATTATAGAGATTTTTGAAAATGTAGAAAAAGTTTGGCGTAATGTTATTCTCGACAAACACTCGTAAAAAAAATTGAACTATAAATGTGAAATCATCCAGAAATCAAAATTTTCCATTCATAATATATACATAAGATAGACAATACAAATCTAACAGTCTTAAAGTATGCTTTCAACCTAGGAACTTTATACAGAGTTGTCGACTAGAAGGGTTCTGACTGATTGACTAACAGAACGTTACTATATATAGTTGTCATGACGAACAACTATCCCAACGGGACAGAACCAACGCGGAATTTAAGCAAAGATGTTATAACTAATTATTTATAAATAAAATTAATACTATTTCTCAATAAATTTACGAATTCTGATTATGGTCACATTGTGAAACTTGTACATTATGACGAGATTAATGACTCTTTTTCGAGTTCGCATTACAAGTTTATTGGCCCTAAAGGAAACAAACCAAAGTACTGAAGGGATATTTTATTACGACCAAAATCATATGAATTCACATGAAAAGTTTGAAACTTCACACTCACGAAGCAGCCTTGAATAAAATGGCTCTCTGATAAAATACGGAATTTCTTACAAACTTTGCGTGTAAATAAATGAATTGGATTTATCGAAGTTTTTCTTTTGACACTTTGATACGTAACGAGCAGATTTGTTTTCTTTGGAAAGTGAGTGTTTTAATATTTATGAAATAAGAAAATTAGCTTGTAAATTTCTAAAACTATTATAACTATTTGTTATTCCAAAACTATTTTTGATGTGCCACAGCTACTTGTAAACCTATCTATACAGAGCTCCTAACAGCTTTAAAAGGAAGATCATCATTAAGAGATGTCTCATTAGTTAGTGGTAACCCTGTGTATTACCCTCTACTCTGATGCTAATTAAATGATAAATGACAATTGTATTCAGAAAACTAACGCGTGTTTTATTCATATTGTTTAAGAAGACGCGAGACGTGTCATCGTTGAAGACGCGAACGACTCATTTCATCCCTGATGAAGTTCACCGAATTTGAACGAAACTATAATTGGACCTTTCCCACAATCAGGTACGCTTGAAAACCCGTCTTCTTAAACAATAAGATAAATCACTAATTAATTATTACTAATTATTTACTACCCTTAAGTAATATGTACTTACGAGTATGTGTACTATGTATTCCCTGCAAAACTTTGGAATTGCAATTTCCATTAACGTAATAAAATGTCAATGGACATTTCATAAATCCTTTCACATTTACTTTATGAATATGATGATGAAATAAAAAAGAAATATGATGTCCTATCATGATTTTAGTATGAAATTAGTTAGTTTTAGGCTCTGCTCTAATTTTACCTGTGTAGGTAAAAATTTAAACGGTTAAATACTAACGTGTGAGAAATAGAAAAATGCAAGCACTAAAATTCCAAAATGATTATAAGTCTAAGCAAGTGGTTAGAAGCGAGTGCGAGAAACCCCGACTGATAAATCGTTAAACCTGTGTATCATCCTTAATTTTTTTAATTTTGTTGTACTCAGTATCGATCTCACGACTGAGACGAATCTATTGATATCACTCACATAAAAATACAACAAGCCGTTTAGGCTCTAGATATACATACATACATACACTCGAAAAACATTACCGTTCTTCTTTTGCAGTCGGCTAAAAAATTCTTTATTTTTAAATAAAGCTTTTTTTGCTAAAAGATTGTAAGACCTAAGAAAATTAAATTAACCTCCTTTATTCAAAGTTTAAATACTCTACAGTATACTACAAACGAACTTCCATCTCAGTGGAGTCCATCGACCAATCAATCAAGGCCCTTTTCATAACTTCACCAGAGAGAGTCCCCATCAACGCGATATGGAACTTCTTAAGAGGGAACCCGGCACTTAGGTTCCATACAAACGTATTTCCAATACTTTGTTCTGGTTTTTGACACTGCAATAAATAATTTTGTTGCTCTAGCGAGGGAAGCTTTTGAAACGTATCTGCTTATAGTCTGAAATATCTGAAAATGTCAATCAAAAACTCATGCAAGCGCCCTTTGACAATTCAACCAAATTTGGTTCAATTGTCAAAGAGCGTTTGCATGTAAGCTGAGTACTACCGTTCTCGTAACTTCGCAAAGTTCGCAAGTTGACGCGAAGTTCGCGACTCGACGCAGAACTTGTTAACTTCGCCTGTGACTATGACGACGCCATGAATGAAACTCATCGAACGGATTTATTGAACCGAACTTTCTCTTTTGATAAGACATACTCTAATGAAGGAGATATACCTAGCTTTTTCTTGAGAGAATTTTAACGCAGAATCTATCGTCAATATTTTAATTGAATGCGAGTCATTAGCGAATTTTATGTTTACGCACACAGATCTGCACTATATACTTTTACACTAATATTTAAAAAAAAGTGTAATTTTGTATGTAACGATTTAACTTAAAAACTACTAAACCGATTCGAATAAAATATTACCATTACAAAGCTACTCGTACACTATAATTGAGTAACATAGGCAACCACATAAAATAGAAAAAAAAAGAGATCTAGTAATTCCTTCTAAAACTACTGCAACCACATAAAATAGAAAAAAAATAGACCATTATTAACGACAGTAAAGTAGCTAGTAATATTATAAAAGTTAAATGCATACACAGAATAAATAATAACATGAATACCTACACGCAATATAACGAACACATGTATATTGTATACTACATATAAGGCGCGATCATCAAACAAATGTTACATTGTACCTAACCTATAACCACCAGGAATGCTAGCGCGCAAAATTATTACTAAACACAAGTGTCGGGTGACGACTTCAGTGCAAGTTTTATACCTATCTACCTATCTTAGGAAGCTGTAGGTATGTACATATACACAGCATTACAGGTAACACTAAGTACGTATAAAATGATCAGGTACCGAACTAAAAACCGAATATACTCAACTGAAAAATCAAATTGATATAAGTTGAAAGAAACTTAGCTTTATTCGAACTGAATAAAAGCTATACAATATCTAAAGCTAAATCAATTATTAATAAACGATTGAAAAAAGAAAAATCTGCATTTTACCGACTTAAAAAAAATTTAACCGACTTATATATATATATGTAGTTGGAAATGCACAAAGAAAACAAAAAATATTTAGATTAAATAAAAAACTACGAAACTGATTTTAATAAAATTTTATATCCTTTCACACAAAAAACGAATTGTTCAAATTGGTCCAGCGATCTCTGAGAAATTGAGACAAAAAAAGATTCCATCGAATTAATAAACCCCAAATTTCTGAAATCGAATAGTAAGCAGTAGATACGTTTTGCCGACTGTTTATTAGTAATGGTTAAATTTCATTTCGCGAAATTCTTATTTGGAGCAATGCTCCAAATTATAAATATTTCGAAATCCTTTTTTACATAGCACAGTGTGAACAATTAACCCTCTATGCCTCTCGCACACAAGCGCAAATGGTCGTGTCAGCGAAATTCTAGCCAAGGCTTAAGTCACGTAGCGGTAATGTCGGGTAATGAGCAAAATAATTTAATAATGCAAGTATCTATGACCGTTGAATGAATGAATATAGCTTTATTGCACACCAAACAAAAATAATAGATATGACAAGACAAATCGATACAATGGTAGTACATTATATAGATAATAAACCGTTGTATATATATTAGCCGTATGCATTTATCCTGGTTTCACCTTGTCCGATAATTTATGATATTTCAGATAAAGTTGTTATAAAAATAAAAACTTTGTGGAGAAATAACGGGAATTAGATTCGGCAGACGTTTTACTTATTTTGATATAAAAACTTCTGCACCTATTTTGATTATATTTATTTTTTAGAATCACGTCGAACTATCAAACAAAAATCGAAATCGGATAAATACTGGCGGAGCAAATGCGTAACAATCATACAAAAACAAGCAATCATTCGATTGAGAATCTCTTCCTTTTTTTGAAACGGGTTAAATATGCACTAACGACCCATTTCATCCCTGATGCGAACGAAACTATAGTTGGACCTTTCCTACAATCAAGTACGCGTCCCCAACTCGTATTGTCCGCCAAAAAGAGTTAAATATAGATGAATTTTTAGAGTCATACTCAAATTAGCGTGTTATGTTTAAGTTAGTGAATTTTGCTCATAGCTTACGTGTTCACCGATCACCGATGCGCTAAATAATGATTAAACAAGTCTTGGCCGAGATGGGTAAACATAGAATGGCATTTGTAAAAGACCACTACATCGTGGGTCAACAAAGCAACACATGTTAAATAGAGTTGTCCCAGTCATTTGTCCTAGGCCAAAAATTGTAGGTTATGTCGCTTTTAAGACGAAAAAAAACATTAAAGAATAAAAGAGAAGTTAGACAAAGAGAAACTCCGTTTTACACTCAAAAAATATAACTTTAGTATGATGAATAAAAAAATCGTGTTTTCTAAAAAAAATTTGCATAAAAAATAGTTTTGGTAAAGGTTAAGTTTTAGGAAATTCATTCATTCTGTCCTACATAATGAGAAAAAAAAACATTTTAATTAATCGGTGAACGAAAATATTTATAATGTATAAGTAAAAGCAAGACTCAAGAGAGCTGGCTTCATGTTGATCGTATGATACCGTTGATACTTTCTATTACTTCTTCTTTTTCTTATTATAATTTTTCTGTAATAGGAAGAAGGTATACTGTAGAGGTCCAGGTCGAGACTTCCACTACGTCACATCACACGTTGTACCACCAAGACCACGTGACTGTGAGGTAATGGCCATTTCAACCCTGAACTTGCTTCTTTCTTCTATTATCTTCTTTCTCCTTGCTTCTGACTTCTTACATCTTCTTTTCCCATTTCTTTCTTGTTCTTTCGTCTTCTATTTGTATTTAGTTATTTTGCTTGTGATATTGTAATTGTGTTGTCATTTTGTAAAATATTGACCATCTCTAACACAAATTGTGAATATTCATTTTTTTAATAGTATCAAGTACAATTTCAGTTTATTTTTTTAGTTTCCTCACAGATACATGTGCTGCTTAAAATACAAAAACCCAAACACTGTAAAATCGTATATAAAAATTATAGCTATCTAAATATAGTAAATATAACACTTACCGAACACGAAGCCTTGGCTGGACATTATTTGAAGATTATGACCGATGCAATCGTATCTGAAAAATTTTCAAATAAAACATTTACATTTGCAACACTCAATACCTACTTCTAATAAATGACAACCGGCTACAATTCGACAGGAGACACTTATTTGTTTATCCTAACTAATATTATAAAAGCGAAAGTAACTCTGTCTGTCTGTCTGTTTCGCTTTCACGCCAAAACTACTAAACCGATCTGGATGAAATTTGGTGCACAGGTAGATTGGACCCCGTGAAAGGACATAGGCTACTTTTTAACCGACTTCAAAAAAGTAGTTCCCCATTATCTCGACAACCCAAAGGGGAACTACGCGGGTGAAACCGCGGGGCACAGCTTGTTTCATTTACAAACCAAATAACTGGACCATTTTGATTTTGAAAATGTGTACCATGTGGAATCACTTTGAAACTTTAATATAATTATCTACACAATTACATGAGAAATTAGAAAACATACATAAAAATAAGATTTCCACGAATTGACAACTTGATCCTTTTTAAAAATCCGGTAAAATTAAATAGTCCCTTAAAAAGAAATTCAGTGAAATTAAATTACTTATCTAGTAATCAATAGAGAAATGTTTCACTGACGACTCATAGATAAAATACGATACAAAATCCCCTGAACATATTTCTATGAAATTCTATGACTTTTATAAACTAGTAGTGAACGCGAACTGACCACCTCGCGACCACGATATTTCTTGAGACTTTGTAAAACAAACACTTCACCAATATGTTTTTTATTTTCAGGAATATTAATTTACGTTGTTTTGGTATATTATTATTATTTATTTTTAAATTGTATTCTTTCCCTTGCGGAGGGGAATAAATTGCACGGGCCGGGGCCAAGTGCTAAATTAATAATAAAATTTTCTAACAATTTATTAAACTGCAGAAGCAGCATTCTAAATACCTGGATTGCTGCTTTCCGAAGCAGTTTAAACGATGATGTTTCAATATTGAGGGTTTCTAAGTTAATTTGTAGAGTGGTTTTGGTATGACAACTGTAGTTATTATTCCGCTCGTACCAAATATTATTAAAGCGGCCATTAAATGGTTCAGTAGAAAATTCCCCTCATTTTGAAAAAAATCTCCTCCAGTCAAAAATTCTCGATAACTGAAAAATTCTAAAATTGGTATAATGTATACCAAGTTTAGTCAAGAAACGAAATTTCCACGATACATACAGACAGTAAATGTCAGATGAAAGAAAATTTGACAGACCTGAACTAAGACTCTTTCTCTGGATCGAGCCTAAAAAAACGAGTGTTATATACATAATCAGGGATGACGAGTATACAGCTGTAGAATAAGTAAAAGCATAATATAATCGAAAATTACTCAAACCTGACAACAAAATATAAGTTAAGTCATCGGTTCTTTTATAATTTCTTTTTTATTATAGCTTAGTTTATCCAAAACTCGGAATAATAAAAAAAGTGAAAATATACCGATTTAAAAAAAACACTTAAATCAAAGATCGTTATCTAGAAAATTAAACTGATAGTTATGAAACGGCTGAATCATATTTAACGTAACCTAACAGTCATTATGTACACACTTTTAACGTTTAACACTATTTTGTACAGGGTTTTAATAGGCGCATCTGTAATATGACATCATAGTAAAAAAAAACATTTTTTTTTTAATTTCAGGTCATTAAATAACTTTACAAGAAAACGAATTTAGGCAATAGATTTGTCTACAGATACGTGTATCTGATAATATGAGATAATTTCAAAATATCTCTTTTAAAGGAAAAAAAATGAAATTGCCCAATAACGTTGAAATCAGCATTTTCTCAAAGTTTAGTTTCGAAAATTTGTATTAAATAAACTAGCTGACCTGGCGAACTTCGTACCGCCTAACAGTTATTCATGTTTCTCAACTTTTAAACCTTCCCTGGAGTACGACAAACATTTCAAGACCAAAATCAGCCACGTCAGACCAGCCGTTTTCGAGTTTTTGCGAGACTAACGAACAGCAATTGATTTTTATATATAAGATTAATTTTCTCTCAAAAATTGATCTAATCAAAATAAACTATCTCGTTTCCGAAGACATATCTTTAGCAATTGTATATTTTTTGTCTATCACAAAATGTATTTAATCAATTCTATAAATTTTCAAAATTCCTAAATAAATGCTAATTGCGCTTTAATACAGACACGCCTCTTAATAAATAGTAATATCAAAATATCTACTTACATGTTGTTTATGATGAAGTGGACTTCGGATGAGCTCCATTAGGCATCCGCAAACATCTGAAATGAAATACTAAATTAAATTCTGTGCAGTGCGCAGTGGTGGGTATTGTGCTATTTTGTACAAAAGGTAAAAAAATAAACTACTCAACCAAGTTTGTTAAATTTTGGAATTAACATAGATATCGTTTTTGAAATAAAATAAAAATCAATTAATCCGGCCGTGTCTGACACAAAATCATAAACAATGATTTCGACGAAGAGAACAAAAAGCTGAAAAAATGAAGCTACTGAACTGATTTTGTTATATTTGGATACTAGATAGATTGGCCTTTTGAAACAAAAAAAAATCAAAATCAGTCCAGGTTATAACATAAAATACAATTATGACGAAACAAGAACCTTTACTTATTTATATAGAGAAATTTATTGACTAATCCAACCAAATATTATAAGATTTGTAGACAATCCATAAACTCGAAACTATAAGTCTATTAAAACCCAGCCATTTTCTTTTATTATTTAACCTTTTTATTCATTTATTTTTTTATTTAACTGTATGATTGTTCTTTGTCAGGATTTCATTGCCATCAGAACTCAGGAGTCCACAAATTAAAATAAATAATTAAATGAATATACAAATGTACTCACATGAGTGTTATCTTCGTAAAGCTGGTAAGGAATGAGGTGTGGTCGTGGTGTGTGGAGGCAGCGGGGAAATGCTGACCGTGCAGCTGCAAGCAGTCAGGGGTTGGCAACTGACGACTGCCGTGGCCTAGTAGTTAACTATCGCTACGAAAGCCAGCGGTCTGGAGTTCGATGATGAACCGGGACAGGTTCTCGAAATATGTGTTTTGAATGCTTTTTTTATAGACTTGTATACCGTGTGTGTGACCACATCGCGTTTGATGTAAAGCGGGCTAAGATGTAGCACGCTTGTCTAGGCAAGCGTCTAGAAACCGATTCAATAACGACTTTAAAAGACCTAGATTAGATAGATAGATAGATCAACGTTTTATTGTAGACAGACAAAACATAACAATAAAAAATATAAATTATTAGATTAGATTATAGTTAAGAGTGCCACAATAGAGCAGTTCGCACAATAAACATAGACGCAAAGCGTTTCGAACAGATCTCTGGAACCTCTACCATGAACCGGTGATCTGTTCACCATAGTATGTAGGTTTATGTAGCATATCCGAAAATTATTAGTGTTTTAGGGTCAAAAAAAAAACAATAAATACATATGTAAAATTTTATAACATAAAATTTAACATATGTATGTATTTTATATAACACACCCTATCCGATACTATTTTTACAGAATTTGCAAAAAAGTTGAAGGTACTCAATACGACTGCATTTTTTGAATGTTTGTTACGTGATTTCGTAAAGAATTGTGAAAAAATCTTTTTAATTGAAGTGATGAATGATCCAATTTAAATTTCTTCTAAATCGGTCCAGTATTTTGGTTTATCATTCGAAAAAACTGAAACCATTCTATCGGTACTTGTCGAATTGAATTACTTTTTTTAAATACGTAACTGGTTTTCTGACAATATTTTCCATCCAAAGCTTGTAGAAGAGATAGCTTTTAGCAATAAATTCGCCATTTAAAATCGAGTGTCAAACTTCAGTAAAATAAATTAGGGGGATATTGTTGACTTTACCTACGGGACCAAAGGATTTTATAGTCTATAAGTATTTTATGGATGTAGTGATGAACGTTCTGTAGCGTTTTTTTTTTATAAGCGTTTCTACTTCTAGACTGTTTATTGTTTCCCGAATCTGTCAGTATGTTTAGATGTTAGTATTCTGCTCACGGTCGTAGTTTCCAATCAATCTAGACGAAATTTGCTATACAGGTGCATCGGGAGTTGTCAATTGGCATTGTGAATTGTTTTTTTTTCCTCTAAAAAGAAGAATTTAGCCACGACGCCATCGACTCGCCAAACTAGGTAAGTACTAGCTGTAGAAAGTTCCAAGTTTAATTAACCTCAACGACATACAAACATACGTAATATACGCTTAGAAATGAAAAAAAAATCGGCAATTTTTAAACGCCGATATTTTGAGATTTTTCGGCCTAAAGTTGAGGGTGTCGGCAATGTCTTCTAATCCTGGATCTTAGGTACTAACAACAGGTACTTATACTTACCCGCATAGCCGCGGCATGTTCACAGTTGATGTTATTCCTGACGAACTCTGTGACCATTTTATTTACAAGCCATTTGAGGCCTTGCTTACCATCAGTTATAATGATAATGCTGTACGGAATTCGTTGTTTTGTCAGTACCTACTATTAAAATATTAAAATAGTAGATACCTCCACTAATATGTTTAAAGACAGCCTAGTACCCAACCACGAGATTATTAGTTTTAAAATTCAATGGCGAATTTTGAGAATTACAACCTTTAACATGATTCCAAAAATACGCCCGGAATCATATGGCTCCTCACGAAATATTAAATCAAAAGTAATTTGAAATTGTCAAAACTCATGGAACGAGTAAAATTAAATCAATAAAATTCAACACACAATTAATCGCTGTATTTTTATTTAGGAAATTGTTGATTTGCAGGAAAATAGAAACGGAAGATGGTTTTAACTGACTCAAATTAAAATTAAACAAGTTGAACTTAGTTTACGAATGTTAGTCGTATAAACTTGTTTAATTTTAATGTTTGAACTGTTTAACTCGTCAGGAATCATCGTATGGTAGAAGTAGAGAGCAATCATACCAAAAACCACCAGACCAGCGCTGGTTGTTAACAACCAACATTATGCTGAGTTGGAGCCGTCCTGTGCTAAGAGATTTAGATATTAATTATGATAAGTCTGTGGTAGTACAAGTAGTTTTTTGGTACAAATCAAATTATCTTCTTTCTTTCTTTCATAAAACAAGTAATCTACTACCTAGGTAGGTACCTACTTTAAATTAGGGGAAACCGACTTCAACTCGGCGCGCAACACTTACGTTACCGATAAAACCCTGTTAGAAAATTAAAATTTATACTAAATAAAACATAAATTACTGCACCGATTTTGAAAAAATATATATGACACCACCGCAGTACTATAACCTATTCGAACTAAAGAAGATTTTTTTTAATGGTTCACTTTAGACGAAAATATCGATGAACACACTAAAAAAATACATAGGGCAATCGAACATAATTATATGTCCTCTTTTTCTGAAATCGTTATAAACTGTCGGTACCAACCTTCCTATGACATCTTTATATGCTATAAGTCGTATAGGTACTTATAAAGAAATTTAAAAATAAACATATTATTTTTAATTAAAAAAAAAACTACTGGCCCGATTTTAATATAATTTTTATAAGACCATTTCAAAAAAATTTTTCGAACAAATAAAGAATTTTTCAAATCGATCCAGAAAACGGGAAAAAATAAAAAAACAGGCTGCGAAGAATAGAAAACCTCCTCCTATTTCAAGTTAATTAAAAATAAAAAATCTCGGTCATTTTCTTCTAGAGATATGCTTTCTATTAACATTATACAGCATCACTACCCTCCATTATGGATTTCCTTTGAAAATGAATATAAAATTAAATGTTCGGAACACCTGACGGTGTCAAATTCTCCTGAGAATCATTTATTGCCAACGTTCTCGATACCTACCGAAAATACCTATGTACCTGTACAGGGCTATAAGCGTATGCTGACTAAGGCTAAAGGAGGTCCTTGCAATGAGGCTGTAATAGAACAGTGTCAGTTTCAATACACTACGTGTACCTACTACCAATCTATTTTATATAAACCAGCTAAGTAATTAATGTATTTATTTATTAATTTATTACTAATAGGTATATAAATAGAAATAGGGAGCCAGTTAAAGGGCAACACATAATAGGGAAATATAAATAACTACAAACAATACAGACCACACAAAGAATCAAAAACACGTATGATCTCATAACATAATGAAAGAAATAAAAGTAATTAAGACATAATAAATAATGTAAACTCAAGTCAAAACAAAACATTCTGTGCTCAGCCGCCACTTCGCCGATGCAACACTTGTAGAAAAGAGATCCAACCCAAGTCTCTTGTCTGCTGCGTTATAACTCCTACTCGCTCTCACTAGATAGGTATTGCTCGTATAATTTGTGTGCCGTCCCCGGAAAGAGTTACAGTTCAACCTTAATCCTTCGCAATCAATTGAGTTATTACTTATTTTGAATAATAACAGTGTATCAGATATTTCTCTTCTTTTATCTGGAAATCTGCTTGTCGGAGAATAAGTGAAATCCGCACTTTGACCAGCTTGGTGGCTATATGGCCTACACTCCTTTCATATGGGAGACCTGAGATTATGAGTAGGTACCTAGGTAAGGTTTAGTTCCATATAATTTTTAAGTTTTAGTGTTAGAGATTGTCGAGACTTTCCTTCCTTGCTTAGCTTAATTGCCGAACTCAGGAGAAACCACGTTAATAATATATGTATTTACCCAGCCAGGTTTATCTTATAGTCATGTATGCATACAGTTAATTACTTAGTTGCCAAGGTATCGTAGGTTTTGCAATAACAAAGTCGTCGTGTTCAAAGAAATTTGAAACTTAACTCCATCGCTCTATTTACCTACCTACTTAACTGGCTACGCCGCGCGGTTTCCTTCTTGATAAGAGTAAAGTATCAGCCCTTATAAGTTCCTTAGCTGGGCACGGGTCTCACTGAAGAGGTGTAGGCCATTGTCGGCCACACTGATTTAATGTGGGTTGAAGATTTCATTTAACTTGGAAAAGCTCTTAACCTTTAACAGTTAAAGAATAATTTAGGAAAAAGTTGGCTGATATATCGTTTTTCAACCATAGGACCGCTGCTTGTAGCACTAGATTTAAGAATTTTCTTTATGTATTCTGTTTACGATTAACAGTTCAGCTTTTTCTTTAACCTTTCGGGATGTTTTACTAAATCTCCGCTCCGAGGACAATATTTTGTTAATTACGATTTTATAATTATTCATATAATATCTGATGTAGCTATACGGAGCTTCATTTTTTCACAGCTGTAGACTGTCTTACAACCTGACACACAAACTTTACCAACCATATTAATTATTAATGACAGCAAGTTTGCATTGACGTCAGCCAGGTTGCTGCATCGGCAAAACACGTGTAACTTTTCAAGGTTAAGCTTTACTTAATATTTTGTAAATAAAACATAATAAAATTATAACTACCTATATCTTCAAAAACCTTCCTGATTGAATAACCTAGCCTACATATCCTTAACTAGCCTGAAATTTTGAACAAGCAAGTGAGATACTACAGGCGATAAGGTTGCACTATATTCATTGAAACACAAAAGTATCAATCATACAATATGTTTTTAATCAATATAAGATACAGTAATTGTGACAGGTGGACAAACCATTCTAATTGGAAACTCTTAATAAACCACTAAAACTGAAACTCCGAGGGTCATAGACATTAAACTCATGCACTAGAACATTATGCCCGAACATGTGATAAATTAAATGAGGTAGATTCCCGTCGAGGGGTTCAAAATTATAATTATAAAAACCATTCGGAGCGACCGCGGGGTTCAAGCAAATAAGACAACGCATTAAACATTATACTATATAATTAAATATCTACAAATAGTATAGGAGCGGTGCTCGATATTCGGGGATACATGCTGGGGCACCGCTCTCCCGTCAAACATTTACAATAAAAGAGAACATTCATAATATAATAAACGCATAATATAGGAAACATGTTAATGACAACGCGCTACGCGTCCTCCCTCGCCTCGCGACACTACACGCCCCCTCCCCCTCACCCCGGCGCGAACCAGATTACAGATTATGCAGATTAATACTTAAATAATACATATCTACTTATTTACATTCCACGAGAGTACGTGACGAGGTGACGTCATCAACAGATGCTGCGCCGGAGACGACTCTGTACAACTTAAATCCTATCAGCGCACCTAGCATGGGGAGAAGTTAAAGGTTTTATCCACTGCCAAAGAAGTAAATAAGAATACGTCCAATTTAAAATGTTTTTAAACAAACTTGTATTCCATTTTATCATTCTTTTTTGCCCGGGGATAAACTCCCATGCTAAGCCTACTGGTGGCTATTCTCCGCCGCGCGCATACTGGGCGGCGCTGCATGCTGGCTGTAATATGTTTCACGCCTCACAATCTACAGTGGTTAGCCGTATCATAAGTAACTTAAATTTCGTATATAGATTTTTCACATTTTATAAACATAATCGAAAAAAGGTAGTTTTGTAGGAGACAAATTATAAAATAGAATAGCTGAGCAAATCTGTACAAAGAGTCAACATACAATATTTACGACTAACGTGGCAGTGACAAAAATATATCGTATATTATTGCGCTTACAAGTAAGTATTTTTTAAGATTAAGTGAAATATAATTTTTTTTCTCTGAACATATTTTGGTTGTTACAACTGAAAGTGTCAATTTTCTCCCAAAATATTTCTCTGACTACCTACGTCCTAACCCTTAGTCCGAATATTTTTGAATATTAGCCGAAAGTTTAATTTACCGAATCGAAAATACTAAATATTTTGTACTCGAGCTTTTTCATAGGCCAAAACTGATCATAATTAAACTCGAGCGAGGCACATACATACAAACATACATAGTACCCGCCACACTTACATCCATCTGATTCACCGTTCAAATACTTGAGATCAAACAATTCAAGTCCATAACGTTACGGATAGAACAAAAGAGAAAATCAATTTTGTCTTTCTGAATTTGGTGTCGAATTTCACTAACAAAAGAAATAATTAATTTAAAAACAAAATTACAAGCGAGCCAATTAAAATATGGCACTAGATCAGTGCTGGATACAATTAAACTAATTTCGAATTAATTAAAATAATAATCAGTACGTTGGATGAGCTCCGAGGGGAGTCGATACGAAGACTGCGCACCTACGCTTGCACATTGTACGAGTACGCTCCACGAGCCGACGTTCAGGCACCAACTTGACTAAAATACAAGATTATCGGCTTGAGGTGTGCCAAACCGAAACGAGCTCACCATAATATCCCTAAGAAACTACTTTCACTATGAGACCAATTAAAGAAAAAAAAACAACTATTTCACACATTTATTTATCAATGACCAATTGACTTTTATATAAAACAGCTTTCTCGAATTCAGAGTTGGTTCCATAATGAAACTTGTTCTGTAATGATGTACATAGTGACCTTCTTTTGGCTTAACACATCCTTAACCGATAACCCTGTAGAGTAATTTTCCTAACACTTCCATCTAGAGCGCGCCTAGCGTGAACCGAAACTCTCACACGGCGCGTTCCTTTCATTTGAACTAATTTCATTTACCTTCCGAGGTCACTTTACTTCACTTATTCCCAAGACGTGTCACCCAAAGTCTTGTATCGTGACTAGCGGCAATCGCTTTAATTACTCTTCCATTAGCCTCTTTAAAATGTCCTAATATTAATTAGGTATTATTGTTATTAACATTTCACAGTATTCGAAAACTTCGCAATTATCAATTAGATATGACACCACACTGTTACGAATTCTAAAGAGACTAGTGAATATAATACAAGCTTTTACTCCCGCTTGACAATCGAAACGTAATAAATGAGATTGAAATTCCCATTTACCATCACAAAACTGTGGATAACAAGTGGGGAATAACCCTTTCCATTGCCATCGTCCGTTCCTAACCCGACTAAACCTGACGAGTCAACACAATCGCGCCTAAGGCTCCCTCTACGTTGCAATACACACAATTAACATTACACTAGAAATCGTATCTTTACACTACAAAAATGAACCTAATCTCCGTTCCCATTACGTTTAAATTTACACGAGAAGCGTAAACGTTATAAATCACTTTACAATATTAAGTTGCCAACATTCGCCGCCGAATCGTTCCTACCTTAACACTATAGGCACTAACTAAAACAATACTAGCGAGATCTCATGAGCACAGAACACAATTATTAGTTCGTTACTACAATTCGTATATAAAAAACCCTTAAGGCTAAAAAGGCATTGGATTCAAGTGACAACTTCTGTATAGGGACATCCAAAAGGTATTAAAATACTAAACCCACAAAACAAACTATTGACATTACTGTATCAAAAGCATTGGCATTGTTGTATGAATGTAGACAATATTTTTGACAAACACGGTATCCTATTACAAATGACTTTAAAACATACCACTTTTTCATACAAAAATCGTTTGCTATTAACGTCAGTGTTCTTGTATAACTAATTATCAAACAGAAACTCTGAATCAGTTGCACATCGAATACTTACCCACTACAATCTTTATTGCCTCATCAATGGAGAAACTTATCAGAACTGCGTAGTTATTGTCTATGCAGTGAAATACATTAAACGTGATAAAAACCAACCAATACACCTAACACATAAATATGTTTGCATTCTAAAATCTATCATCGATGTTAACTATTGATTTTTGTATATGTATAAAATTATTGTATTACACTTCAATAACTGGCTACAACTTGTGCGTGGAAATGAACAGTTACAGTTTAATTTATTCTCTTATCACAAACGTTTTATTGCTAACATTACGTTGTCGAGGCGAACTTACACAGCCGGCGAAATAATAAATTGTATCACCACGAATATACTGCCAATTCTTGACTAACATGCTGTCAATTCTTAACTAACATGTCAATTCTTGACTAACATGCTGTCAATTATTGACTAACATATTACCAATTCTTGACTAACATACTGCCAATTCTCGACTAGTATTCATCTAATTCAGAATATCGCTTGATCATATACATATACAGTTTAATCTAACGCCGACTGTACTTAAATTTGTATAATAAAACACAACATCAATGGCAGTGACGTAGTATAAGTCCTGTCAACCCATCAGCCCAAGAAAAGAGACCTTTTATTAAGGAACTGGAAGAAATATCTAGAAGTGTGACTAATCCTGAGCTGATATGAAACAGAACTTTAAAGTTTTCACAAACGCAGCATACAATTCACATAGACAAATGTTGATTCTATTGTAGATTAAGAGTCGTCAACAATATGCAATATGCTGATGAAGACAGAAATTGTCGATTTTCGATAGATATTTCGAATAAAATTATACTAAATAATGTAAGTAATGTTAAAACTCACACGTAATACATCCTGCTAAGTATTTTCATTATTATAGTAGAGAAAAATCCTAAATGAGACAAAAACGATCCTATTAACATTATAGCTCAAACATAAGCACATTGCCTATCGCTCGTTGCCCAATCGGAACACAACAATTGGTTTTAAAAGGTCAAATATCAAAATTGTACCCTAACAGCTACGTTCTAAGGGCGAGTTTCGTTTGATATGAGTACTCGGGAATGGTTGATATCGAGTGAACACTATTGTCGGTGCTACTAGAGGCACTTGGTGAGTGACGTCATCTACCTATATTCTCTGTTATACACATTGACTGGTCACAGATCATTCAGAACTTATCCAACTCAGACGTGAAGTCAGCGCGATTTGCGAAAAAAGAAACGTAGCTTCCCCATTGGCTGTTTCGAAGACGATGTATATTACTGAATTTGGACATATGTTCCAAAACGTGAAGTTGTGCACGATTGCCGGAATACAAAACGTTGCTATTGGTCGTTTTAAAATCAAGCTGCGTTTTCATTGGTCAGTTTCAATTCACATAACCTCAACTATTGCGTGCTAATAATATCGGGTACCGTATCAACTGTAAAATTTAAAAAAAAACTTGTAGCTTAAACTACAATGCTATAATTTTTCAAATGGCGTAACCATCAATAAGTTAAATGCAAGGTATTTAAACACTGGTAGTAGTTCAATCATGCCTAGGCTACATCATTACTTTGTTGAAACTGTACGAATGCATTGTCTAATATTAATTCACTTTTAATAGCCTTGAAACAACCTGAAGTACTTATAATGCACAAAGGCCCCTAATCTTCAACGAACACTTTCAGGTAGACATACATTTGTGCATAATTCCCTAATGAAGTAGAAAGCGCCAGTGGTAAGCCGTATTAGAAAATTGCGTCTATTTCATCACAACACCTCGTATACAGGGTGACTAGTTGCACACTCGTAATATTTATTTAAAAATGTTGTTCAGTACTCCATTCTCATTTCAAAGAATTCATAGTACCAGCCGCTTAAATTTGGCCTTATTATGAAGAAAATTGCAATAAGTACGACCACGAGACCGCGCGCGTGAAAACTATTATTTACTCCAAAGGTCGTACATCAAAATTGTGTCTCGACGAGATCAACAACGGGTTTTGAAACAAAGAAAAAAATATTCGAACTAAAAAACTACTTATACTGACAGATACTTCGTAATTAATATCCAAGTTTCTTGTCATAAACCAGCTCTTACTCAGCACAATGCTGGTTGTAAACAACCAGCGCTGGTCTTCCATTGGGGCCGGCAGGTGACGTCACAAACAGGCAAGTTTTGCGTAAAGTCTAGTCGACGTGGCACAATTCACTCCTTCTCTGTGCAACCTTAAAATTTTCAACTGTTTGTATTTATAGCGGTTTTTTAAAATATTATGAATAGCAAATAATTTAACCAGTCACCCTGTACATACAGCGTCGCGACACACTTGCAAGCGACATGTGTCACACAACTAACACGTAACGCGACGTACGCAAACTATTTTCACTAACATACTAAACATCGGACTCTCTCCGTTCCGTTCACTAAACTAATATTTACATATTGGCAGTGGTGCATTACGCTGGTCGTAGACCTTAACAACTATAGACTTAAACATTACTCAGACTTCCGTCCGCAAACCCTAATTAAAAATTAAACTAACTCGTCTATTATACAATGAAAAAAAAACGTACTAAATCTTATACTATCTCGCTATTTACATGTATTATGTTGTTCGCTCCGCCAGAGCTCTAAAAGGCTCGCGTCGAAATATCATTATAAAAAAGGTTTATTTTTTATCATCAGTCTTGTGTAATAAATTTACGGCTGCTAAGAGTAATAGCAGTCTACGAAACCTTCGTCAACAATCTTTGGCGAGAATTCATCTAAACATGTGTGGGAGAATCAACATCTGTCATATCACCCGCGTTACATATCGCTTCGATCGACCAAAAACTTTTTAGACACTTTCGAATAAAACATAAAATTAAAACTATTCATCAAATGGAAACGTTGGGTTCGGACTTGCCAATGGCAATCGTCAATTAAATAAAAAAACATAAATCCATCACCTTTAGGAACCGAAATATATAAAATAAAATCATTGGCAAAAAATACACTTGTCCCAACGTATCCAAAAGTTTAGAAAAAAAGCTTGTAACACGGGTGTAAACTACAGTATCATTTACAGACACACAAATCATCATCTTCGCTACTCATATACATTCAATATTTTACACCCACGATAACATTTATATATCATGAGCGTAATTTAGTCAAAACTTCTGCACTCCCATCAAATATCCCGCCCGCTACTCGTCAATAGATACCAACCCACAGTTCTTACACTACGATGCCCAATTTAAAGTTACCCGGCCCGAATTAAAGCGAATCTCTTATCGTCCACAAGGCCAGAAAGAATTACCACCGTGCCGCCGTCCCATCTTCCGTTTCTTCGCTCCACTAACTTCTATTCTGTTTTCTTCCTCCTTTAAAATCATGGGCAGATTGTCAGCGTCGCAAACAGGTTTTTTATCAGGATTGATTTCGGGTTTTGTTTCGACGCTCTTGCGTTGTTTCGCGATCAGGTTGTTGAGGACACGCGACGAGTTGCAGTTGCGGGTGGGTAGCAGGCGCTGCGGGGGTGGAGAGGGGGGTCTCTTCTCGGGGGGCGGCGGTTGGACGATCTCTTGTCTGGAAGGAAGGAAGGAATTTTTTCATTTTGTATATCACCGTCGAGTAGACGATATGGTAGAGATGAAGCACGCAGTCCTAGAAGATACCTATTTACTCTGACCTTGAACATACCTAGACATATGTTACATAAGAAGAATTAAAGATCTGGTTTTAGCGGCATAGAATAAATCCTAAAGATGCCACGTGTCAGAGTTACCTACATTAATTATCAACTAAACCATTCAAATAATGTACAAACCGACTCGTTTCTGCAAACGCGTCCCTTATAACATAATTATCAAAATAAAGTGCTTTAAAATATAGTCACTTGATAGAGTAATACAAAAACAAGCACCTGTATGTCGAGCAGAACTGTTCGTAAAGCAAAACCTTCTTGTGAACCGGAAGTTGTGCGATCTCGACTAGCTTCACTCTGGTCACTTCCTTCTCCGGCAGCCATTCGTCTTCCAACCTGCAAGCAGAGAGCACGTTGTAGACGACGCTAGGCAGAGTGCCACACAGTGTCGGTAGCTGCAAACACGGTTGTAATGTGTGCAATAAGTTATGACAGTCGGGGTTATGAAATAGATAACTATGCGGCTTTGCTTGCAATCTTTACAGAGCAATGCGTTTTTATCATGAAAGTAAAATTAAATTGACATTTACATAGATTTTGCATAATTGGCAACATTTAAAATTTATTAACCCCCCATTTTTATTACCATAATGGAAAGATCAAGTAAAAATAACGTATCGTTTTTGTTTAATTTACTCAGAATTTAATAATTATGTTTTTAGAGATTTTTAAAAATCTAAGTAAGGTCTAGAAAATGTTTTTCTCGTACAAAGCTCGTAAAAAACAAGAACAAAAATACATAATATAATTGATGACATCATTACGAGCTTCGTACGAGAATAACATTATTCGGAACATTAGATAGATTTTCAAAAATCTCTAAAAATTTAATTATTAAATTCCGAGTAAAATAAAAAAATCAGGATACATTATTTTTCATTTACCTCTCCATTATCGTAGTGAAAATTGGTAGGCGTTTAAGACTGAAGTTAGCTCTCAATAATCAAAACGCTTATTACTTTTTGGTCACGAGCATAACGTCCAAGTCAGTGTAGAGACGTCAGTATAGCTACTTTTTTAAAATTTATAGTTATTTATTGCGATCACACATTAATACACAGATATTATTATCCGGGCCTGATGTGCGTACTAGCTCATTGCACCTCGTACGTTCAAAAATAAACAAACGTAGGCTTTGATATGTACAATAGCGACTGAGATTTCAGAACTTGGTTCTCAATTAATAAAATAACGATAAAAATGTCGCAATGTTACGAATTTTAAAACCCCAAAAGCCATAAATATTGACTGGCATTAGACAATAAATTGGTGTAAAGTTGAATCTGAAACAATGATTTAAACTTCCTATTTCCGAATATATAAATATTTCTCGAGTGTTTGCAGCTGCGTTGGGTTGCAATCCCAAAAATAAATATAAAAGCTAAATGAATACACCGACCATGCGCCTTGCTAAGGAAACTAATGATGGCTGCAGTATAGAAACTAAATGAATAAAGTCAGGTTATGTTTTAAGCGAATGTGCCCTCTAAGATATATTAGTTAAGTTATAATTGGACTGACAACCCAGGAAGTAACTAGCAATCTCGATAAATAATATTTCACATTTGTTAACATTATTTGTAAGAATAAAGAGGAAAAAATTATATAAGCTTTGCTAGCAACTTGAACGGCTACGTTGCTCCTGTGTGGCACTTTGTCATAGAAATATGAACAAAGCATGCCAAGCAAATGTTAATTAATTAAGGATCAAGTGCACAAGACTGTAAAAGTTATGCCAATCGGGAAGTTTTACTATTTGGTATCAATATTTGGTACAAAAATTTGGAATGGAATGCATATGACCCCCGTTTCGGCAAAAAATATGATAAGAATAAAATTCATGCTGAAATATCAACTACTTGTGTGGATTTGATTCATTAAACACATCTTTAAGCAAGGTTTACAATATATAACGAATGATAAAATAAATGAATATTAAAGTGAGGAGATTTTATTTTTCGGTTTAGGCAAATGAAGTAATGAACGATTAGACCACAAAGAAACTATGTATAAATGAATAGGTACAGATGTACGGATATGTCGCTATGATATGATATGATGTGTAATAAACCAAGAAGATTAACTTTCGTCGTCACATGTCCTTTAACATTGACCCACCTGGATGGTTACCTGACATATTTAATACACTCGCTAATCTGTAGAATCGCTGCTGAATTAAACCGCGAAATTGATCATTAATATGCTTATTTCCCATTTCTAATGTAAAAAACCATGTAATCAATTTAATTCGTCACTAATTCGTTTTAAGAATTTTAATGAATATCTAATCCGCTTAATTATTTAGTAGTATTCAAAAAGACTGTAAGCTTTAAAGAAATGAAGAGGTATCCCGATGCCAAGCAAGAAATACAAGTTCAACCCCTGGCCATCACAAAACAGTTAATTTTTATGATTTATGTGAAGTATTGTTTCTTAAACAGAAGCCGTGAATAGAACAGCTAGAAGAATTTAAATAACAACATGCTTTGCCGTCCGCACCGAGTGGGATAACATCAGCTAGACATGTGTGTTTTTAGCATGAGCTCTTTGCAATGAAATTGTTAATAAAATTATCATTCTCATTGTCATAAATTATTTTCGTTATCGTTAAATGTACATTTATCCTAAGAGCCCAGTATCGTTTAATAAAAGTTTCAGTTCAGTTTCAATTATTATCCCCAAATGTATGTTAAAATTCAGTCAGTAGATAGTATTCATATAATACCCCTATGTTAATGAAGACATACTCTTCTAGTTAACTCGGTAGGAACCGTTTGCTTACCTGTAACACACAATGTGCATTAGTTTCCTTGAATAATACTAATTAATTTCAGAATTTCAAGTTGGATAAAGGTCAGTAAGGTCTTAAGTAAAGGGCACTAATATTTATTGATTCCTATTACTGCATCACAAGTTATCGGATCAATGACGGATGGTCATACTATACCATAGGTGTTTATTTACGGAGAAATGAAAAGACGAAAAATAATACGTGTATGTAACGATGCAAGCTAGGCCTGCACTGGTCAATGAATGGCTGACGTTAATGCTACATATTTCTTTATAATTTAGGTTCTGGTTCCATGATAAAAGTTATTCGTTTTAGTAAACACAACCCTATCCATTATTAATTTAGCTAGCGAAGATTTTTTGATATTTATTTGATATTTTTTATGTCTTTCTGATTAAATGTTTGTATGTATGGATGTTCGTCTACAAATTTCAATCTCATTAAGGTATACATAGTTTCCAACCAATTTTAACTAAATAAGGTATACAAGGTTTACAGAATCTTGGAATCCTCCAAAACGGTGGCCATTTACTGACCGAATTCAATATCACTTGGCAAAAAATTACTATGACGTAAGGTCGAGCTCTGTCATCAAGTTCAGAATTAAAGTGATAACAGTTCGCAGCACTACTAGTTGTAAATCGATCGTATATAAGATCTAATAAGTATTTGAATATTTGAAAGGAGACGAGAGGACATTGAATTGTCTTACTAAATCAGAATATTAACGCTGTCTAATGAACCCGAGTCCGGACAAACTTATTAAACTAACCTAATTTGACAGTTCTAAAAGTGTCTCCTCTGTTTTTGTTCACAATTTAGAAAAGGATGGGTATAATTTTAGGAACTTTTAGTTTAGTTAGTGTGCCTAGGCGAGTTGAGGTCATTATAACTGAAATTATGCCTTATTGACTAACTCGACAAGTATTTTGGCAAACATACCAACTGTATGACGCCACATCTGCAAACGAAAGCAAATAAAGCTCGGTACTCACACATGCGGCGGGTAGTAGGTGACGAGCGCTTCGCGTCGTTTCGCTTGCACGTTGTATCGCGAGGCTGTGACCGCCGCATGCAGCGTCAGCGTGTGGCGGCCGGGAGGCTCACGGAGCAGGCACGCGCCGCCGAGCCGCCACCGCGTGCACCGGTACAGCCGCCACGCGAGACCCTCCATCGTGCCCGGGTCGAAGAAATCGAACATGCGCGCTAGAACCACAACATAACAAAGCTTAGAAAATCTTGTGAGTTGCAGCACACGTATAAACCCGGCAACGGATGGCCGGGCTGTTAGTATTCTATAGGTATATTTGAAATCGATTCAGATCAGGTTTTGGAAGCTAAATGGCTTCTCCAATACTTAATCATCTTATTTACCATGTATCAAGTTCTTTCTTGCAACGCGTAGGCGCGGAAACTTAAGAACTTGTTGACTTAGCTTGAGATAGGCAAGTATTTCTATAGTCCAAGGATTAAGAAAGATTCGTAAGTGCAGTTGATTGTCTTAGGCGGATCTAGAGCCTAATACCACCAGGCATTTACATCTGACCGCTTCTATCGATCAGATTGGATTGAACATCAAATTGTTATATATTGACTAAAAACAATCGCAGACCACGTCGAAGCCAGTCAATAAAAATTAACGTTAGACACTCCGCCACACGAATTATTATTTTTTAAACACGTAGTATATGCGTTCAACCTCTAAGTGTATCAACGCTAACAGTCTTTTGTCTTGTTTTGGTGCACAATGTTCTCTCTATGGGAATAAAGGCTAAAAGACTAAATAAATTAAGACGAGTCATCTCACCAGACCAAGGCTGCCGTCGGTACCGCAGCTTCTTGCCATTCCTCCGTATGAGTTTGCTGGCGCTGTCCGTCGCTTTCTTGCCATTGCCAGAGCCCGGTGATGAGTCGTTGATATGGTGGTTCACATGACGCTCTAACAAAGTCTGAAAACGATAAGAGCAACAGTCAGTACAAGAAAATATACTGAACGCACTACCAAGCAATAACAAGGCTTGTTTGTCTTTCTATAAACTCATTCGCGCATCAAACATGTGTGATAAAATAATGTAATAGCAAACTATCGCACAATGAAACATAGAAAGACAATACTGCATAAACTGTTATCGTCTAGTTTAACTTCTAGAACAATACTTGAGTCCTTCCAGCATAGTATTTGCGTTTCACAACACACAGCACAGCGGCTCCTCGTAGATTAACGGAAACGTAACGTGGTGCAATAAATTTATAGAAGACCTTACGAGAGTACGTAGCGCCTTCAGAAGTCTGCTGACTTCATGTCACAAGAAAAATAATGTCCCAGCCCGACCTTTACGAGAAGAACTTCTAAAAAGACTTGAGTTAAGTGGCCGAGCAGCGCAGCTCCATATTTTAAAAGGCACGAGGCATCAATGTCTCTATCGTTCAAGCTCGAAAGATCGGAAGGTAATATACATTATGTGACTGAATAGCGCTATTGAGACACAAAGTATGTCTACTGCTCCGATGCAGCTCAACGGCCAATAAATTTATTGAACTAAAAAAAATATAAGTTCTCAGAAGTGGAATCGAATGTTCAGCGCGAAGGATGGGTCGGTTGTCAGCTTTGCCTTCTTCAAGTCCTTAGGAAAGAAAACACAACACAAGTTTATGACCAATACTACAAGACACAAGTGGAGGAGTAGGGCTCGTAAATGTCAGCCGTGACGACATGATAGACGAAACAATTGAATAAAAAGTCGCTTAGTGAATGACGGAAGCTAAATGTATAACCGACGAAAAACGTATCAGAATGTATAACGATGAAGGATAAAGACTTAATTAATGAAGACGAAGATTTGAGATACACTAGTGATGGAATCACATCGCGAGTCAATGCTTCAGAAAAAGGTAACTTTAGAAACGTTAATCGAAAAGTTGATAGCGGCAAATAAGCCTTGACGATAAACATAAGTAACGATCACTTCTTCAATCACGTAAAATGATCCAATCACTAGTGATTGGAGTTGATTTGAAGATGAATCTTAGTCCTAAAACCGACTTACTCAATCCAGGGTGCATTAATAAAATTTTGACAATAATTTACTACGTGATAGAATCCAATATTATTTCTAATCAAAATAAATCGTAAGCTTAAGATAAAAACTTCAATTATTCCAATCACTAGCGATTGGGCCGAAACATCGAAGATTAGACTACGAAACAACACTTACTCCATTTGAAAGTACTAAAACGAAGGAAGAACACAGGATTTATATGACGCCAACAAAGTATGTATAAAATTAAAGGAAGTTTAAATTGTCAGAAGTAGAGCACTCATAATACAAATAATGATTTTATCTGCAGTTGTTAATTAGCTATGACATGAGGACATTATGATATGTGGTTATAATGTTGTGACTTGCGATAATACATATACGTAATCGATACTTGAACTGAACCTTCAATCGAAGAGAATACGATGCTGTGTGAAATAAGGAAACGAAAGTACGCAGAATAATAACCATCAGTTAAACTGACTCCAATTAACAGTCTCACCACAGATTCCTCGAGGTCCACTCGATGGAAAAAGCCTTTGTTTTAAAATATAACAGAAAGATTCTGCAAAGAATTCCTCTAATTAGTTAGAGCAGAGAACGTAATTGTACCTGAGTGGAGAAACGTCGCTCGCAACCGTCGAAGATACATTTGAACGGTTTGCTTCCACCGTGGGACAGGGTGTGTCGCTCCAGCCAGAGTCTCGAACACGAGGGCTTGCCTCGAACCTTGCACTGCTGCCACAGGCAAACGTAGTTCTCCTTCCCATTCTGAGTTTCTACGTGTTCCGACTGGAAAGATTTGGAGTGTTTTTGTTAGAACATAATAATAAATTTTAAACTGCGACGTAAATACCTGACCAAAAAAATTTAATGAAATCACAGTTAAGCCAGAGAACTGAAACGAATTAATTTCATATTTCCTCCAATAAAAAAACATTTTTTTTCGATTTTTACTGATATCTAACCGCATACTATACCTACTCATCCATTTTTAACTAACCAATCAAAGCTGTTACAAAAACCAGAATATTTAAAATTATAAATGAAAGAAATATTTAGTTAATTTTTCATTTCTTATTTTTTACAATTCACAATGAACATGAACAACGGTGAGTAATTAAATCAACTAACCTGTAAATGTTCTAAGAGGTCTGGATCGCCTTCGAACTCCTTATTACAGTTCTCCCACATACACACGGCAACAGTGGAAGTGTAAGAGCTGGATCTTCTCCCATTGGTCTGTGTCTTTGTTACGTTTAGAGGAGGAAACCTCAACGTCTTGGGCTGCTTGAGGATCGGGCTCTTTTGGCAAGGCACGTCCATAGAACACACACTGACGCTTAGTGAAAGAGACGAGTCGTCATCGCACTCTTTGCTTGTCTGAGAGTCGCTCGGTGAATCTATCGACTTATCGGTACCGATACCTGATTCTGACTCCGTAGTTTCAGCAGAGAAGTTCGCTTCTATCATAGTGCTGTGTACGTTAGACGACACGTCTTTCAGAACGGTTATCTGTGTGAATATGGTATCTTCTCGCCTCGCAACCTCTTCCACTTTTCGCAGCTCTTCACTCTCCACACTTCGGCTATCGGTATCATCTGAGATGGAATCATCTTCCATTTTCTCAATGTCTTCGTCTTCCATCGTCTTTTCCATTTCTTTTTCAGCTGCCAATTCCTTCATCACTGTCTCAGCAGCTAATTGTTCGATCTTTTCTGATAGAGTACTACTAACTTGCGAAAAAGGCCTCATGGTCATTTTACTAGATTCTAACTGAACAATGTTATTATTGACTGTTTTCGACAGCCACGGAATATCACACTTTGGAGTTGTCACCGTTTCGTTTGTTTCCGGTTCCTTGACAGTGCTGCTCGGTGGTTCTGTGCCTTGGATCGGATTATCGGGAGATTTTACTGGTGGTATTGGAATACTTCTACTGTGCAAAGTTTGGTTCGTGAAACTAAACAGTGGTGGAGGATGGTTTACGATAGGATTTGAACATGTGCTCGTTGCGGCCGTCGCGGTACTGCCCGTGTTACTCCATGTCTCCTTGACATTCATGTTTGGCACAGATGTTACTATGAATCCAGTTTGGGGCATCAGAACGGGATGGCTAAAGTTGACGGCGTAGTTCGGTTTCGATTGGACAGTCATCCCTACTGTCGGCACTCCCGGCAGATTCTTATTCATCGAAGGCATAGACTGGCTTGTGATCGGAGCACTTTTATTCATATTCTGATAAGACGGGGGCATCGTGTTCGCGAGCTTTAGGAGGGTTCCGTTAATGAGAAACTGCGCCGTATGCTGCTGGTTTTGGAGATGATCCTGCCGCTGCGGCATTTGAGGAGTTTGAGGAAGTACAAAGTTTGGCATCTTTGCCATTAAATTGGGTATTTGTACAACGGCTCCGTTTATATTCTGCATCAACGGAAACACAAATTGTCCATTTAATTTAGTAGGACTTGACACATTGACATTAGGGCGATTGAAAGATGTCATGTTGTTTATATTGTTTGGATGTGTCAACGTTTGTGCGGGTATTCCATTCTGAGGTATCCTCAAAGTAGTCAGCATGACATTATGGGGAACAGCAACGAACGATGTTAGATTATTGGAAGTAACCGTGCCACTGCAAGGTTGGGGGATATTTAACTGGTGGCAGTTTTGTAAGTTGGCCATAGGCAAATTCAAATTCCCCAGGTTGCCGTTCATTGTCATAGAAACTTGTCGTACACCGTTGGGTATGTTAATTTTTGGTGCTGGTTTAGCTTCTCCGGGAACGTGGTTCGCCAATGACGTCTGAGTTGATGTAGTGCAGTTCTGTTTCTGGAGTTGAATTTGCTTCAAATTGTTAGCTTTGGACCACGTTAAGTTCTTACTATTCGCTATACATGCCGATGATTTTCGATTTGTCCTCTTAGAAGGAGACGCTTCCGATTTCTTGGACAGTTCCCTTTTCAAAGACGTGTTTTTATGCGAAGAACTCAGGCTTAGATTGTTAGATCCACACATAACTCCGTTCATCCTGCTGTCTAATTTGGTAGTAGAACTCACAACACCATTTATTTTAGAATTGTCAGGTTTTGCCGCTAGTTTGATAGGCGAGCGAGAAACGGGTGCCGTCGGTAAGGCGGGAATCGGAACTTTTCCCTTGGGGGCACTTTTGGCGTGTTTACTTATCCCATTGGCGGATGGGTCAACTTTCTTCCTGTCGAGACCGTTTTTACTATCCACGAGCCCATTAAAATGCCCATTTGCTAACTTGTCTTTCGAACAAGGCTCCTGTGGGCGTACTTCCATAAATCCGTTCATGGTAGTGTGAACTACGTCAGAACCGTCTTTAGGCCTGCCGAAATCCAGCATACCCTGCACTACCGAACTCACAGGCTTTTTGCAAAGAATAGAAGGTCTACGGTAGGGCGGGGTTGTAGCGTTTGCGGTAGAGGTGGCAGGTTTCTGTACAGTCTCAGCTTGCCTGCCGACATCTTTCAGCACTTTCGGGCTAAGCGTCTGCGATAGATACGAAATGTATTTTTCTAGGTCGTGCGTTACGCCGTTTTTCGGAAGGCACTTTCTCTTGGCGTCTTCATTGTTAGCGGTGACGTGGTCCCTCTTGAGGCCGTTCTGCGGCTTCATCTTATGGTTGAAGTACTCGGTGATGCGGCGGTGATGCGCGGGATTGGGGCGGCGCGTGGGCGCGGGTTGTGCGGCGAGACGGCGCGCGGCCGGCGCCGGCTCGCTGGCCCACGGCGGCATGCGCCCGCCGCTCTCCTCCGCGCTGCTACACGCCGACTCGGGGCTGCGCGGAGACCGAGGCTCGGTGATGTCACTACTGCCACTGCCGCTGCTCTCAGTCGGACTCAGCACAGCCACGCCACTGGAACAATACAACCAACACAATTAGCAACTGACACTCCAGTACAGCTAAGATTTTTCTTCTGTTATGACATTCAGAAACGATAGGAGGTACAAATAGCCACTAGACGAGCAGTAGTTGCGCACGGTGGGAGGGGGCTGTAGCGAACATGGTTCGCGCCGCGCAAGGTGCAATGCCCTGACGGACGCGGTGCGGTGCGGGCGGTACAGTGACGCAACGAGACTGCACTGACCGAGCGACAGTCCCGCCGACACGCACATATTATTTTTGGCCGCCTGACATTCGACGCACGTACTCTCGGAGCTGTGATGGAACGACCGACAATTTACTTTTTGTACGAGAGAAGCGTTAGAAAAGAGCTTTTATTGTTCGAATACATACATATTTTATATTCACAGACGGGATGTAGTGGCAGCGGCGGAGCGGTGGTAGGTATCAATCACGGGTTAAGTTGACAGGTTACGTGACGTTCTCTACGAGTAACTTAGAGGAATGGTGGTGGAATGGCAGTCGCTTATTTATCCACGTTATTCGAATTTCAGTTCACATGGTTACGAGTATATTTTGAGGGTATCCTCCCACGTACAACGTAACCTATTTGGAAACTTTTGTTGCGCGATCCACAGGTAATATTGAATAACACAATTTGAAATTGTGTTTGCCTAGTGCTCTAAACGATTATCTACTTTGTGGTTGAGAGCAGAGAAGTTATTTTCCATTTGGCCTGTGAAAAGGGCGAGAAACTGGGGTATCTAAGGCGCGAGGGTGAACTTCTGTCGCCCCATTCGTAGGGCTATACCGATAGATGTATAACTATGATTCAAAGTGTCTCCCCCTACTTCTTCGGACCTAACAGCGAGGGTACTAATTGACCCAATTTTATACGATTTTTCACTACAGATTAAGTATCTTCATTTATCTTAGAAATGTGATATGACGCGCTATAAGGAGCTGTATCGAAGACGATTTAATTGTGTATTTAAAGACGTCTCGCTCAAAAACTGTACACAATTAGAAGGCAGAATTTTACGAGGTTTTTTGACCGAGCAAGCAATGCGTCTTTGCTTAGAGTCTGGCAAAATGTTCTTTCGTCTGCCTGTTTGTATATATGGATCTTTATCCGAAGACATTTCGTACTTGCGTACAGTTTGTAATTTCCAACAAATTTTTAGAATTGTTTAGTCGTCGGCGATATTCGATTGGTCGGGTATTTCTTACAAAGTTTCGTTTAAAATGCAAATACTACGATGATTTTATAGAATTAGATTTTATTACACATGAAAAAAGGAATAAAATACTGCGGAAAAATACACAAATAGGAGAAAAAAGTATCCACCGTAACCAAAGCTGTTATTTAATTTCCGTCAATGTGGAAAATGTCAAAACTGGCATCTGCTGATAACAAGAAATTTAATTGTATTGAAAAATAATAAATGTTGTTAATATAATAGTTTTGTCGTGAAATTAAAAAAACAGTTCGCAATACTATTAAATTATCCGTAAAAATCTTTCTTGTCAGAAAATAAATTATGATCTCTATAGATGAACAGAGATATAAACTAAATACTCAACTATTGGGCTTCAAAGCAGGGTAGGGCCATCGCTGAACAATTGATGGAATTTATTCAAGCGAAGCTTGAAAATCAAAGGTTCACCACCCTCAGCATGGCAGTCAAATCGCAGATTGTCTCGTGTGCTATAAATTTTTTGCGTATGTCGAAAGCAAAAGTGGCCGCTCGTGGACGTATGTAGGTGAGGAGTCGTGGCAAGGTCGCGCGCGCCGATTTCGGTCATTCAACTGCGCGCGCCGCCCGCGCCCAATGTTACAATGTACGATCTACACCAATACCTATCCGTACGCATGCTATACGTAATTAATGTGTCCTAGTTCAGAATGAGAAATTATAATGTTCTGTTCGGTCATCGATTTGAATAAACAGTTTTGTTGGTTTATGAGCGTTGATTAGGGACACATACCAGTAAGTTTGTCAAATTAATGCTGCTGTTTTTATCGTGCTCGTAATATAATGTTTTTAGTGTACACGAAGCACGCAAATGTACAGGTAGATTTCAAAGAGAAGCTCGAAAGTAGAATGACTCTTTCAAAACCAAAATAATCCCTACGAGCGCCGGACAAAGAAAAACTGCTAGTGAGATGTACAAATGTCACGGAAACCGTACGGGATGGTAAATTGAGAACTCCCTAAAACGACAACACGTTTTTTTGACCCTTTTCTAAAATATTTTTTCCGCTGACTGTACTTTCATTCATTTTTGTCTTTTGTACCACTTAATAAAATAAGTATATAAAAAAACTGTTCATTTTCGGATTTTGTCATATCAGGAAATAGACATTTTGGGATTCCGTCGTTTTAGGAATGTTTCATTTTAAAATTGACGAGTTTGAATGCACGTTCTAGTACGAGAAAATTGTAATTTTCAAAAGTTGTCGTTAGCACTCTAATGGAAAATAAATCAACTGCACTTCTTTTGTATGGTATAAGATGTGATAGAAAAATGGGGTGGGAGGAGGACGTGCGTGCAGTCAGCTATAGTCTTATGGTTCGTATTAAACGCTCATTATTCCGACTTAACCAATAAAAAATATTTTAAGTACGGTAAGTTCAAAGATTTTCAAATGAACTAAGTGTTCAGACCTTAATTAAATTAAATTTGTTTTTTAAAAGAGTATCGTACTATACGTACAATAATATGAGTATCAATACTGCGAATCCTAACACAGTTATCATAAGGTTAATAATTCGATCAGCACGTGGTAATTACTGGATCGACATATGGACACGACATATAATATGAGTATCAATACTGCGAATCCTAACACAGTTATCATAAGGTTAATAATTCGATCAGCACGTGGTAATTACTGGATCGACATATGGACACGACATATAATATGAGTATCAATACTGCGAATCCTAACACAGTTATCATAAGGTTAATAATTCGATCAGCACGTGGTAATTACTGGATCGACATATGAACACGACATATAATATGAGTATCAATACTGCGAATCCTAACACAGTTATCATAAGGTTAATAATTCGATCAGCACGTGGTAATTACTGGATCGACATATGGACACGACATATATTAATATACTTATATTATTTTAAGCGCGTAGAATTCACGTATATCGCGGCACGGCACGCGCTCGTTCTGTATCATCATAATAATGTATTACGCCAACATAACTTTAAACACGTAACGAATTTTCAGCCAGGAATCTCGTCGTTTGTTAGAGAAAAAGAGCCCTATGTACGAGACCAGGCGCGGGTTCGCATGTTCGGCAATCGTTTTCTCAGAACTATCGGAAGTTACCAGCGTGTATATGTACTCATTATTCTAGGAAATTACTATGCATTTGTACTACTACGCCACTTTAATTACCTAATGGCACCCCTCGTCGATAAATTAATTGCATTTAATTAGAATCAATTAGCATTGCGCGAATGGCATTATAAGTTAGCAGTAAAATGTGTCATTACGCGCGTACATAAAAGATTAGTCTGTTCTATCCAGTAGATATTTAATGACATCGCGGTTAAATACACGTTGAAATATTGTAAGTCGAAATGTACTGCCGATTGCGTTACAACAAAGGATTAATCTCCGCTTTTGATTTTCAAAAAGTACATAACATTCGACCCCCACTAATATTGTTGAAAACCTGCTTCATCAGTGTAGCTCATTTATTTATTCCCTATACTCATGTCGCCGAGAGAAACATTGTAATTTTTCCATCATTGATTAATTTATGCAAACTCGATTGATTACGAGGGTTTGTATTGTGCAGGAGGGATGCACGCCGCCGGGACGCGCAAGCCGCGTGGGCGTACACGACTGCAAATGATACGTCAGTCAAGCGCACTCACTGCAACCCCTCCACTAAGTGCAGCCAGATCCTAGGGCGCTTTGATTACACACCGTGCCACGCATATCGGCAAAATCCGTCTAATAACTATCACAGAATATGATTAGCGCGCTGGAGCGTACAAATTGAACGCTTCACGCTGTAATTTCATAATGCACACGATAATATACGATACGTGATACCGTACAAGACAAGCCCAACAAATCTCATTTGCTTTTTATAACGCTGCGTCCACTTCATGCGAGATTGTAAGTTGTAATAAAGTCCAGTTAAATTATCTTTATAAAGAAATCAGTACTTAGGAGCTGAATGTAAAGCTGAGTTTAAAAAAGCCCTTGTATGTGGGGTCGGATAATAACCAGAATGCAAATGAGCTGTATTTTTCAACAAATGCTTTGACATAAAAAGTACTGCGGAATCAGGAAAACAAGCATGAATTGGTATGCATCATTACCTGCGCTGCAGTGAGCTTAAAAAGTTGTTATCTTGCGGTCAATAAAAATGGTAATGTTGCTATTGATTAATATCTCTCCAAGTATCAACTAATTTATGGTGTGTACTTAAACATTCATTAAAATTTCAACACGCATGTTGATATGCGATTTCTTCTAACAGATTGTTATATCTGTACAACTTTTTCTCCTGCTAATAACAAATCAAATCATTAAAAACCATACACTAATGAACCTAATATAACACAAATGGGATAAAATCTGCACAAAGACAACTTTAAATCTGTCCAAATGAAGTCTGAAGGGAGTTTGGCATTCTTTGGGGGTCGTAAAATGGAATATTATTACGTTTAGCGTTGGAAATTGATCATCGTGCCGGGAGCTGGCCCCGGGGGATTTGTGCTCGTCGCATTACGGCGGGGTTTTTGTCGAGCGCCCGCGGAACCCTGCGGCGCACATATGCGCTCCTTGCGAACACTACACTTTTCCATTTTGGATGAAATGCCAATCGCGTATTTTATGTTTAGCTCAAGAGACCCACCATAACATAAACAAGTTGACTGCATTAAATTTTAGCAATCCATCGCTTATATTCAGCATTTGAAAACACTAATGCTTTGAATATTTATGCAGACGTTACTAAATAATCCAAATATCTTTATCCAGTATCAGTATTTCGAGGTCATAATCTAAAAAGCACATCGCAGGCAGACAGTAGTCTCGATTCTCGAATCGAGACGCAAAACGAAAGCAACGAAAGCGAGTCTTAATAAGTCGAATGGAGAACAAAAAGCCGATTTCTAGATCGAAAGAATTCCCTGGTCATTCCAGTTTCCGAGTGCATGTATAACTGTCACAACACGACTGGTTTTCAATGGCGAGTAGTGGTATCGTGATTATGTCACCGCTCGCTGGCGGCGTATTTACTCCTCTACCCATTCATTACGAGTTGAAAGGCAACCGTCGCGTGAGAATCGTGTCAGAGGACGCGGCAGGGGTTGTCGAACCCCCCGTTTACTACGTACCTCCCCACATTGCCTCCCCCTCGGTACTCCCGCCACCCCCGCGATTATTATGCTAAGTGTCTGACGGTTTTGTCGGGGTGGGTTTTTCGCGCATCTGCTATTTATTTACGCGTTTTATATTCATGGGATTGCGTAGTTGCTCGGTCGTGGCGAGGCGTCAGCCTCACAGTTCATTACGCAGTGTTACAAGGTTGTCGACTGCACTTGGAGGACGGATTTGCCACCTTATTTCATTATTGATAAGGTTGGCTCCGGTAAAGATAATAAAATAGGTTACCGGGCGCACCCTGCGTGACGCTCCTGTCAAACGTTGTTCAATTGATTTTGTTGCTAAAGTGCTTTTTCAGGCCGTTTTTATTGCGATCGTAACAAAATCCCTTCTACTATACGTGTATGTATATACTGCATATACGAGTACAGACGTAAAACAGTATTCTACCACAAC
Organism: Ligdia adustata; assembly: GCA_947049295.1. NCBI lineage: Eukaryota > Metazoa > Arthropoda > Insecta > Lepidoptera > Geometridae > Ligdia > Ligdia adustata. The sequence goes on along the minus strand of OX346218.1, from coordinate 2,883,380 downwards.
AGTTTAAAGTGCCATACCTGTAGTAATTTAAAGCAAGAGCTTGTTGATCGGAACCCTGATCAGTATTGGTGCCCAATTCTTTAACACAGTTATAATTTTTTATCAGTATAATTTTATCCTGATATAAAAAGAGCTTGTATTCTTTTCATAATTCTGAATATCGCGTGAAACGCCAACAAGCAGATAAGAATAGAATATGAATTCTATAACATTACCAACTTCAAGCAATATAACCTTTCAGAAACCCAATTTCCGTCTCGCAACTTGTTTACAGACACGGCAAGCAATCTCAAATTCCATCTAAGCCGTCAAGCCAACTGCTACGCTACCGATTTCTCCAAACCAAACAACGCCGTCTTATCTCACAATCAAAGGTACTCTGATATCGGCAGAGATTTTTTGACGATTAAAAGAGATACAGTTAAAAATCGCATGTTGAGACATGGACTCAAGTACTCATAAAACATGCATGCTAATAGAACAAGGCGATGTGCTGTACAACTTAACCAGAGCCGTTTTTTGAGCGCCTATGGTCCTAATCTCAGATAGGAATGCTTTGATTCAATATATTCTATTCACGATTTCGAATGAGTAGTGTGTGTTTTTGTATTAATGGCATCCCCCAATCATAATTTAGTAAAGAGCTACAAATGCAATAGCGTAAATATCACTAGTAAATCGCAAGCAAGCATCTAAAATACTTCGCACGAAAGATATCTGATTTTTACCTAAGAAAAGAGTCGTACAGTCGTCATTCATCGCATCGCGTTTCTCTTGCACATGAGTAATTTAATGTAACATTCGGCTGGTGATGGTGCTCACAAAGACGCTGCTCTACTGGTTTCCGGCTACGTCTAGGCAGGAAATAAGCGGATCCGCGGGGAGCGCTTTGTTCTACGGCAGGAACTCTCTCTCTCTCTACTAGGAAACTCACGACCAGCTATTTTGGTTTATGTCCGACGTGAAATATAACGGTCTTCGGGAAATAGCCGTATCGTTTTTGCTTTAGTTTGATGTACATCGGCTTTCATTAGCCTGATAGCTTTGATTCTAGGGATTTTTCTTGAATTTAAATTTCTGCAAAATCTGAATATTTATTTGAAGCTGTTTCATCATTATGTTATATGTATCTATTACAATAGCGGATACTTTTAATGAAAACTTTCTTGAATCAATGAATTAAAGAAAGTTAGTGAAAATTAAAAAAAAAGTTAAAAGCGTGGACACGGGCTCGCCAATACGGTGTAGGTATTACATTGAATATTGGATATCTTTTTTTATATTTGAAACTGCGGAATCTTAATTTTATCAAGATTGCAGCAACCGCAAACGCATTTAGGTTGAGGACGGATAAATTTAAATTTAGCCTCATTGATCACAAAAAGGAATTCCATCGTTTTCTTACGCAACTAATTTTAACGGAGCATTCGATTTCGAAAACCGCATAGACTAAACAAAACGGTTGGTTTAAAATACAGACGGATAGCTAAGAACGGTCAGTCTAGTTACGACGAAGGAATGACGTATTGATAAAGTTACAAAGACTAGTTTATTAATATTACGAAAAGTATTAAAGCGATAAATAATAATAAATTCAATGTATCGTATACATTTCAGGCTAAATAAGCAACTAATTATAGTGTAAGAATCTTGTAAATAACCGAGCAATAAATAAGTCTTATTTTACTGAATGACGACTTAGCCCGCCATGGTGTACTTTCAGGGTAAGATCTTTGTTCGGCAGGGTCTAAAATCTCACATGTTTCTATGCTTCTGTTGTGACCTGCGGATTAGGTATGATATGACAAACAACCGGAACTATCAAAACCCGTGTTGCTGCACCGTTCAGTTTTTTTAAATGCTATTCCACAGTCACACAACGAAAATCTGACCGGACTGAACGATACTTAACTTCGGTGCTCGGTTAGGAACATCAAAATTAGCCGAGGCTCGAGTGCAATTAGTATGTAACTAATAACTAGTGCAGACAAATTTACACGGTCAAAGTTGAAGTGTACTATAAAATTGATTAACATTGGTGGCACTCCTAGAATAGAAATATCAATTAAAACTGAATTAAAACTTACTCCTAAGTTAGCTTCGTCAACAAAATAAATCAACTATTCAAATTTGTCAAAGTTAGCGATGAAAAATTTCTTTATCGTTTACGTATTGCTTTAATGTCAAATAAAACTCACGATATTCCAATCTCTACGTCAAAATAACCATCAAGAATAGATAATGGTGATTGAACAGAGCATTAGGCCGTTGCACTCAGCTGCATTGATAACTTTGCCGACTCGACTCACTAGATAAGCGCAAAAGTGTAAATAAAATATTGACACAGTGGAAAAAGTGCGCACAAAATGAACGCGTATGAGCTACGTCAAAAAGATGAGCTGGCTGATGATACTAAGTGTCAAAATTAACAAACATGTAAAAAAAGGGCATAGATCCAAGTCAAACTGTACATGCAAGTACTAATTAGTATTATAACTACACCAAATCGTAATTTACTAAAATCTTGCAGACATAATATTAATATTACAGACATTATACAGTACAGATACTAAGCATAAGAGAAAGCGACATACGTAAGTCGTAAGAATGCATTTCCCATAAATTGAAATATGTAACTTACGAGTAAGAAAAATGGTATGATCAAGTCATTAAAAGGTTATTAATTGGGGCAAGATAAGGTCAGTTTTGAAGGTGTTAAACCCGCTCGAAAATACTGACGAGTTCAATATTTAGTTATATTTACATCACAAGAATAGTTGCACATTACTACATTTATAATACTACTCCACTGGCACTTCTTTGTCTGTAAAGTGTGTCAAGTGCATGATTATCATCCTATATAATCACAGTTGCTATGTACATAATGACGCATCCGGAAAGCGGTTGCTAACTATCGACGATGCACACGATGCAATGAAAAGGACATAGGTACTACCACTGTTCAAGAAACAAAACACATGATACGAGTAGAAACTCGAAAGCAAATGGCAACTCGCAATTAGTCAACTCGTTCCAGTTGTCCTGTATGTAATTTAACGGAACGCTTGTTTTGTTATGTTAATTAATTTAAATCGCTACTTAGAGCTTCGTGGGAAATCTCGATGATAACCAGTGGCATTGTACGTGATTTCCGGAATTTTATCGTTGTTGTAAGTCGAGATTATTTATGAGCAAATTAGCTCGTAGAAAGAAGTAGAAAAAATCTAACAATCAAATTTGATCAGTACAATTACATGTTCATTTATTTGACAGTAGATAGTGTACATGCCTATGTAATAAGTAAATGTTACGTTATAAGAAGCATGGAAATAGGGCAAATACTGGGCACGCTGCCCTCGGGTGGTGGGTTGGATTTGGATTATCTGTACTTAGTTCTTAAGTGATATATAGATAGTCTATATGCTGTTTTATGTTGTTAGTCATAAAAATTTTCTTATTCTTTTTTCTTAATACAGGCACTTTTACCTGGTAAAAATAGAAATGGAAATAGGAACATTATATTCATCAGAATGACGAAGTATGATTGCTGCATTAACTGTTTGGGCACCAGAGTCATCTATAATTTACAAGATCCAGCGATCCCTGTGCGCTAACAACATTAAACGTTAATAAAAAGGATTGAAATTGTGTTCCTAAACCTACAAGCACGGCTATGTAGTTTTATCGTGTTAAGAAGTTCGAGTTCTGATAAGAGAGCCGATAGTAGAGGTAATATGCACACAGTAATGTCGGGTGCAGGGACCTTGGCTACTCGATGATGACGACCGTCCTCGCTTCGACTATACTCATATCGCATTAGACGTGATCGTAAAGTAGATTTAGTTTTACTCTTGTGGATGTGGATTATAATCTGGCGATGGATAAAGATTTAATACATATGTCCATTAAAATGTCTATCAGTACAAAATTAGAAAACATTGCAAGATGGGAAGGATACCTATTATGGCCTGCAGATTACTGAGATACGATTCTCAGAGAAGTTTACAGACTACAATATACGAGTATATATCAGATGAAATACTTAAGAAGTGAGTTTAACTCTATCTATACTTTGGTTATACTCGTATCTCTAGGCTTATGTTATAAAAAGACACCAAAGAACACAGATATGAATATTATGTTAAGATCCCTAGCCTAGAATAGTTCGAAGACAGACTAGTTGGCACAACTCAAATCAGATTTTTCTCCACAAGGACTAGCAAAATTTATTCTGTAATTTACATGCATATTCGATCTAAATGTATCATTAAAACAGCAGGTGACATATATGTTGAGCTTGGACATTAAATTCAATAATCAGTATGTTTATTAGTGTTTTCATGTCACAAATTAACTAATTATCCAAGATCCACATTATAGGTTAATACAATGATGAAAACATAAAAATTGATATTATCGATAATTTTAATAAACGCGTTTATGAAATATTAAACGCTGTCTGCAATATCGCAGCGTAGACTAACCTAACAGGAAAATTTAAATGCTTCAATGCGCAAAAAATCTAAATTACTTAAATTACAACCTGATAGGTCATAGGAGACTGTCTAACGCTATAAGAAAACTAAGGTCATTGGACGCGACAGCTATGGAAGATTTTGTCTCCAAATAGTGTTCTTCTTAGCAAGAGTAGATCAAGGAAGGGATACAAAACATATTCCGGGTGCTATAATAAAGCTTACACTTATAGACCAGGCTTGTGTAGCGGAAGCCGAGATCCGGTGCGGTATCGAGGTCGCAGCGATGTCACACCGACCGAGGTTCCTTGATTAATAAATTAATTTATAGTCCGTTATGTGAATCGCAAATTGTTTAATTGAAACGGAAGCTTGCATAGTATTATTCAATTTAAGATATTTGATGATGAGAATTCACAAACATAATCTAACTTTTATGCCAACCACTCATCATCATCATATTATGTACCTAGTTTTTTTTTTCGTTTAGGTGGTTCGGAACTAATCATTCTGAATACTACTAATATGACCTACGATTCCTACAATAGTTTTCTTTATAGAAGTAGCGGGAACATAGCGCATCATATTATCTACTTATTCCTAGGACACATCGAAACTTGAAAAAATATTCGTGCTACTAACAGAGCTCTTTTTTCTAAGAGCAAACTCTTCTAAACAAACTTTGCAAGAAAGACGACAGCGATGTCTAAACTAAAGAAAAACTTACTTTAATTTGCACAGTACCGGCAGTAATATATACATTTATAATAGAGCTCACTACGAGTATGATTTGATTTTTATTGTTTTGAATAAAGAATGAAATGTGAACTTGTATAGAGCAAGTTTAACTCTAGTTTCCATTGTTAATGCGAACGTAAACAAGCGAGTTACGGTTACGGTTCGCGTGGGCGAAAGTAAACGGCTTGCGCAATACGATGCGCGCACGCATTGTTTCTGTTCGGTAAACGTGTTTACATCACGATAATTGTATCTTCGATATCTGGAGGTGGTAACTGAAGGAAGAAACACGGACGGACGGACAATTGGGAGCATGATGAAGAAAGAGGTGAACACCACTAATAACCAATGCGCCTAAGCAATGCTTAATCAATACATCAAAATATTGTTAACTTTTTTTATGTAGGAAAGAGAGACCAATTCTGCAATTACGCTAATTTTAAAGATTGTAACACTTCCCATCTGTAAATAAATATGAGTTTAAAACTGAGATATAATTTCATTATTTGATGCTCAACTTACGCTCACGTCAATAATAACGTCATGCACAACTTCTAACTTACACAAATGTTAATACAGGTACTATTTTTTTTACTAGATATAACCTACTGTGACTGAAAAACCTTCTATATAAACAAAGACTGGGAACAACTCATAATTTTTTTCTTTCTTTACCGTCATCTTTTCGCGTGTTAGCATATTCCAAGCATTATGAGTATTTATGTATTCTGCGGTTATTACTTTAATGGTGTAGATGGTATCGGGCCGTCAGATCATGGGGGCAATTTGTCGGGCATCGAACCTTGAACCTCGCGCCCGCATGCCCATTGTCCGACTGCACAATGTCCACTTGCGGCCTGCATACGATTTGTTTAGTTAACTCTTGGAAATAATACTGTTGCAACTACAATGTAGATGCTCTTGTTAAAGAAAGTAAAGCAAGCATTGCCATGGAAATTTATGGCATTAGGCTTAAACTGGTAAAGAAAATAAGAAATCGAAATAAGCCTTCCAATTGTAACTTAATGAGGAACTCGGTGCTACTGTTACGAGTAAGCTTGAAGCCTTAAAGCATTAAATACCATGCATGGGTTGCAGTACCTCCTTTTTACCACAATAGAAATGAGAAAAAATGTTATGCTCTGTTACGGCAAAAAAAGAACATAAGTCTTAATAAGCAATAACCTTAGATTACAAACAGAACACCAGATAGAAATAGCAAAAGCTTAGCTATAACGGTAGATGCTGACAAAGTGCATTCTGATTTCATAGAAAGAAAGATAAACACAAAACGTCAAGGCTTCGGCACTTTGAAAGAAAACATTCTTCCTTTTGAAGAAAACTAACTAAGTTTGGTGAAATAGTCGAGTAAACATGACGAAGACGTGTCGGTCGACTATGTAGAATTCATGTTCACAGCGGGTTATTACTGCACTCATTAACATTAATTTACGTTTCCTACCATAATAAACGCATAAACACTCGCACTCGTGAGCAAGGGGTATTACAACACGCTTACTGTTGGAAAAGAGAAGTAAATTGAAATACTTTTTTTAATCCCACATCTCTGAAAGAGTATTTTTGCTCTTCGATATCCGAGTGCGAAAGCCTTTTTTATCCGCTAAAGGAAAGGAAGGTAATCTAAATTGGACTAAGTTTGTTTAATTTATCATACAACCTTTTTTAATTTGTTAAAAACTCAGACTCAGAATCGTCTTTGTGTTTCTTTTAGTTTGCCTTTACTCATTTCTCGCTGAGGTGGTATGAAAGATACGGCTTGCACTCGAGTGCAACGATTTTTCACCACTATAGTGCTCTATTAATTCCTTCGCTAACGCTCAGAATTCTAATTTTTGAGTCCTTTGCTTGCTCGTTCAATAAAATCGAGCTCGTTACATTTCAAACCCCAATCGATAAGGAAAGCAATAATGGCATAAAATCACACGCACTTGACAAAGTAGTTAAAAATAAATATAAAATTAACAACAAGTCCATTTTGAGCAGCCCCGCAGGCACCGCGGGCAGTATTATTAATAAATAACAATAATAAAATCAATACAGTAAAAGTACGAAGGGTGGTAGGACCGGTTTTGGAAATGCTACGGGCTTGTTGCGGTCGTGGATATACAACTGTGGAAGAGACTTTATTCACTCATTTGTCCAGTTATATAGATTTAATTGCACACAAAAAAAAAGATTACATTAAATAAAGATGTAGTAATTTTTATTTAGCTTTTTACTTTTATAAAATTACTATACACTGCGGTAATCATACCTTCTATTATTATATTTAAACACTTGCTACAATTAGTATGTGTTTAAATACCTCTAAGTAGATCAAAGCATAAAAGAGTGATAATAAGCCTGAAGATATAGACTTGGATATAGCTTTTTTTTAAATATGAGTAAATTCTCCTTGCATTTTATATAGTAGACTGGCTACAAGTTTCGCTGAACGCGATGAGAGCAGAAAAATGGCAGATTAATCAGTATTATTCACGAAGAGAATATATGCAAACAATGCACAAGTAAATTCAGTAACGTTTGAACGCCGCGCCGGCCGTCGCGTCGTCGTCATTATTTGTCCACGGATACTCCGTTAACTTATCGCATATCGCTTCGCACAAAAACCACTCCCTGCCTTATCAAGCGCACGCATGATACCACGCGTATCTGCCTTCTCGATCGACATTGAAATTCGTCGAGTAGTAAAGTTGACCGATCGCAACGGGTCGACTTACCCGTGGCTCGCACCTCGGACCTGTCTCACTTCCGTTCCGTTACGCCAAATGCTCAGACACGGGGCATGAATAGAGCTATTATCGTGATGCGTGTGAAAACAACGGCCGTGGTAACGTCACTCTTTGAGACGGGTTTTAGATCAGAGGAAATCTCTCGTAACTTGTAATAATCATATTATACACATAACTTTGATTTGATGTTTGCCTTAATGTTACATACCTCATCATTAACCTTTACTTACACACTGCTGAGTATGTCTCTTTTTGCTCTCTCGCCATCGTTTCCGGTTCTGTGCTAATTTCGTCCACTAGTTTCTACCGCCCTTCCTACATCTTTTGCCCAACTATAAGGTCTGGTCTTTTACGTGTTCATTACAATGCATATAAATATGGAACCTACATTTCGTAATCCATTTTAGGGTTTATTTCAGAACCTGAAATAATTTCTATAGTATAGCTATTAGTAAATAGAGGTTGATAGTCTAGTATCTTCGTTACCCGTTTGTTTGCACTCGACATAACCAAACAAACATCCTATAAAGAATATATTACTTAAACCAAATACTTATTATTTGCATCATTAACACGGTAACATTAATGTACAAACACGTGATACCACACATACTGTGACTTATTTATTTACATATTCAACTATTTCATAATTTTGAGCTAAATAATCACGCGCTTATCAATACCGAGTAGATAATAAACATACTCATACATAAGTTATCGACATGTATATTGCATAACTTATACGAGTAGTAAACTCTGTCTCCGGATGTTTTCAGCTATCGTATAATATTATATCAAAAGTTATCATAATGTCTAAAGAGCACGTTTCCAATTACTTATTATCTTAATGCTTATTGGTCGATGCTATACATTATGATATCAAAATCAATGCATTATTTGAATATTAAGTCGGAAATGCTTTAATGGCCACAGTCATCATATAGATAGTTTTTAAGAAAATGAAGTGGTCAGACTGGTTGATACTCATAAAAAATATATTTTAATACGTATTTCACGACACTGGAATTACGTTTAATTATTACTTTTGTTATGAATTTTTATCTTAAGACATACTAATTCTACTTACTTATTCCTTCTTCTCCATAATGCTCTAGGCGACACATGTCACATATAGTAATAAATACCACAACCACTCCTATCAAAAATCTAACGCCGCGCATCTAGTTTATATACCAATTATTGTGATACAGCGAACAAATACAATGCGTATTAGAACGATGAAAATTCATTTGAAACAAAGTTTCCGTCATGATTCCTTGACATAAATACAAAATATTGTCTAGTCTTTAGAATGCCTGATATTTACATCTGTTTCTAGTATAATTTATATTTTGATATTAACATCTTTATTCGTTAAAAACTAGTTGATGTTCGAGTTTGAATATTCATTTTATTAAACTTTATCGAAAACATATAACTTAGAAGATCTTATCTACAGCATTCGTTCGTTGTATATAAATTTATAAATCACACTCTAGCCAGAGTTAGATACAAAAGAACCACAACCTTTAACCTTTTGAATGCCTGCTAGAAAACTGCATTGCTCTGCCCTGTACGCCAAGACACAATTTTGATACTTATTTGTCAGCTAGGTATATATGACGTTAACGCACAGGGCTCGCTAGCGGTTTTTTTTATCCTGCACAGCTTGGCAATTGACCACAAGTTTGCAGGACCACGGAAGTCGACGATACCTTAGCCTTAAATGAAGAATCCCTAGTCTGGAATACACTGGCTCTCAAGGAAGGCTGCCGGAACACACCGTTAGGTGCTTGGCGACAGATTTTACAACTTGAAGGTGGTAGCTAGCCAGGCGAGCGATAGAAAACGCCCTACCACCATGCAAATTGTCAATTATTGGGCGTAAAAGAGGTTACATTGATTGGAATTTGGTATTATGTGATATGTTCAGAAAAGCATACTTTTATAGTTGTTAAAATAATGTGACATTGAAAATCCCGTTTGCATGTTCGAAGGTGAATGTCATGCTTTATTTCTAACGTGTCACTTAAGATCTCATAAGGATAGGAGTAGGTGTTATCAAGGATGCAGTGAAATAAACGCCAGCACAAAATGTGTTTTGAGGCACTTCTGGAGAAGAGATAACGAAGATAGACTACCGACTAGCTCAGTTTATTAGCAAACCTCGTGATTTGAGGATGTCTGAAGCGACGAGGTGATGTAGTTTCAAGATCGCAAACATTCGCGACACAGATTATTGACCAAACGAGCGAAGCGGGTCTGGCAAAATTTTTGATTCGACTGTCAGGTAGGGTGTTTGTATGGCTCCTGAAATTTAGTATTGGTGCACAGGTCGCAGTTTCCAACCAATCTTGACGAAGTTTGTGATTTTGTTTTTTCAATCAAACAATCTAAAGACATAGTAAAAGAACATTTTGGCAGATTCTTAGCAGAAATGCTTCGCTCGCTCAGTTAGCTCTCAAAAAGGGACTCCATTCTTTAACCTGATCAAAATTGCTGATAATTTAGGTTTAATTTTAATGTGAAATGTATTTTGATAATTTTTCAAAGTAACGGTTTTATAAATCAGATAGTATTTTTTCTCATAATATTATTGCACGTATACATTTAACAAATTTAACGTACGGCTTAAGCAGCCACGCTTTCCTTTGTCTTATTTAAACCTTTTGTCATGGAACCCTATAAAGTCGGGTACTAGGTGCCTGTAATATAATTTAACAACTGACTAGGAAACAACAAATATTAAAAGCAATAGTTTTTATTGCCCGCCGTTAACAACGTGGATATTGTTTACATCTTGTGTAATAAGGGTAACATTACATTATGTCGCCTAACGATAAAACTTTACGATGCTGGCTATATTATATATTTGCAATTTAAAAGCGCATTATACGACGAACCGTATAATATTTTATGTGAAAGCAACGTCGTGTTAGGAATAGGACATCTTGGAAAATATTGTTTGAGCTTTCGTTATGTATCTCGTCTCATCTTAACTAAAGGCTATACGTAATCAACATTTATTTATACTTTAATTATAATTATAAAGATAAAAATAAAGTATTAAAAATAAATCTAAGCGCCTAAGCGCGTGTAACATGTAAAGTGATGCAATCTTGCGAGTAAAAGAACCAGTAGCTGATGCAGTTATTAGCACGTCTGTAAACTTTAGAACTTGTTTTAGTTAGTTGAGTAATCGACGACAGAAGCTATAACAAATTATTCAGGTAATGTGCAAATAATACGAAACAATAAATGTAAAGTATTCAAACAAACTTACTTTATTTATCTACTAAATTGGGATCAAAACCATCTTCGAAACTAACAAATACAAACCCAGTTCAAATAAAAGAACACAAAACAATTTACCTGTTCTAGCTAAGGCCATTTACATTACCACAATTTTAAATGGGTAAGTACTTAGAAAACCACAAATGATTTAAAAATCAATTTCTAGTCCTTTCTAGTTAGACAGATTATAGAACACGTCAAGAATACTCAGTTCCTAAATTCAATAAACGCTTATGGCTAAATACAGATAAACGGGTGTAAAGATTGTTCAGACAAAACGGTTCGAAGAAAATAAGTTCACTGAAAGGATAATAATGGGGCAAAGGGGATTAAATCTACAGATAAGTTATATTCTAAGAATGAAGCAACGAAAATATGAATGGGAAATAATCTATTCGAAAGAGTAAAAGGCACTACTTTAAATAAGACTTTTCAAGAGATTACCTAATATTACATCAGACCGGTGAACATCAAACAAACACTGCAAGTGATATCGTTACACAGTCGGCGTCGAATAAGATAAGTAGATTATCAAAGCACAATCGGAAAAGATGTTTTAAATAAAATTGATTACACACACATAAAATTAAAATATAATAGAAACACGTAACGATAAGACTTCGCATTGTAATGCAACAGATATGGATCTAAAACTCTGGTGCCAATAAAATATTAATAAAAAGTTAGTACATATTATCAAACCAATAGCAATATCTAGACGCGACGTCAAGGATAATATAGGATGTGAAAAGTAGCGCAAAGCTGCAAGTTATGAAATCTCCGGCGGATTGGACATTCAGCGGGAAATTGAGCGTGCGAGCGTTGAGATTGCTTTTAAATCGCATTATACTTGCAGCGACGGTGCAGTCAGTCGTCAAACGAGCGACGTGACGGTAGGTAAGCGTACTAATTGGACTCATTTAGACGTCTCCTCTCTCATATTTATAACATCACAGTTCGGCTACTGTTGCCAAAACTAGGTTTTGAAATTTTTTTTTTTAGAAATTCTACCAGAAAATCATATAGTAATATATATCTTCTATAAAAAAATGAATCGCTGAATGTTTTGCTAAGCGCAAATCTCGAGCAGCTGAACCGATTTTGCTAATTCTTTTTTTAGAATATTCCTTAAAGTACGAGATTGTTCTTACGGAGATCAAAATAAAAAAGTCTGGAGAAATCTTAAAAAAAAAGATTCGATTGTGAGGCGGTACGGAGACAATACAAAAAACAAAGTAATTTTTAAATAATGTAGTTAAATTACACTTGTATAGCCAAAGCAACAAAGTGCCCGACTTTAGTAAAACAATGAAAAAAGCTTTTGTTTTGGCTACTACGAGAATACAAACGATACTACTAATAAAAGCGGCGTAGCACAAAAGCAAACCATGAAAACGGAATGAACAAACAAAAAAGTTAGACAACGCTTACAGCAAAATAAAGAAGCACAAAAATCAAACTAACAATTTCAAGAGAGGTTATACCAAGAACGCTGAATAAAATTGCAGTGTTAAAAGGGATCTGTCGTAAAAACTTCGTCCGATATTTTTTAGGACGAGTATGAGCAAAAAAACAAAATGTTCGTTTTGCACGATGAAAAAATGTACCATTTTTTCCTCTATCGGTTTTTTCCCACGTTTTGACAAAAAATCCGAACGTTAGAAACTCATTACCAGCATAAAAGAATACTTTGATTCGACATAATGTCCTGAAGACATATTTAAAATAATGTTACAAATATCATGAACGAAGACATATAAAAAATATGTAGAAGTCAATTAGTACAAAACAAACAAGATCTTATTGTGTCAAATGACAAATATCGTATTTTTGCCATAGCGGAAACCAAACACTCGGAAAATAACGATTGCTTGCGGCTATTTAGAGAATTAGCGAAAATACAAAGATTGATGGAGCATAAATTAAAATATATAGGTAGGTACGCGATGTTTTAGTTTCGTGTCACCCTACAAGGAAAATTACCTTAGAATCAGCGCATATATCGTGATAATGTTAGTTTTTTACAGATTGATTTAACCCTTCACATGTTTGATGTTTTTTGTCAGACTGTTTGTTTGGTCAAGACTATCATACAAATAGACAGACGAAAGAAAAATTTGCTACTATAAATGTAAAGTATCTTAATATGACTGGCCGGTTGGCGCAGTTGGTAGCAACCCTGCCTTCTGCACCGCTGGTCCCGGGTTCGATCCCCGGACAGGTCAAACATTTGTGTGCATGAACATGTCTGTTTGACCTGTGTCTGGGTGTTTATTATATATATAAGTATGTATATATGTATTTCTAAGTATGTATATCAGTCTTCAGGTTACCACAGCACAGGCTTTGCCTAGTTTAGGACCTGAAGACCTTTGTGTGGATGTTGTCCCATATTATTATTATTAATATTATTAAATAACGATGACAAGGCGAAATGAACAATTGTAATAGAGAGAATAGAAAGAATAAGATAAAGATGAAAGTTTAATTATCGTGATATGAATAATATGCTCCGATTATGGTGAGACTATAGGTAACTTACTAAAATTTGAAATTATAATGAAATACTCTTTCATTGCGTCAACACTATTATTCAGACATAAAAATTGGCAAACCTTGTCGAGGAATTATAAAGAATGTAAATATGTAAACGTCTTCCTTACATAGAATTGCGCGTAATCAGGTTTTACGCGCCCAACCATCAATGCGCGAGAATATAGACAAAGAAGAATAGATAAGTTATTCAGTGGACATAACCGGAAGGCTTAGCACAAGGTGTTAGGTGAGCACCTGCCTTTTATAAGACCTTTAATGTTGTCACTAACGATTATGGTAGTTGCTCTAATGCATAAGACATTCTTATGAGAAACATTTTTATTATTGCTAATTTATTTTTACCATAAAAGATAATTGCTAGTAGAGCGCGTGTGAGGCATGTTGAGGACGTTATTGTAAAGGATGATACTGTAATAGTTATTTTGCATGTAATAACTGTATTTGATATGGATAAGAGATGAAACAAGGGTTTTGACAATGTTGAGAACTTTTTTAATAATATACGAATGTTTATGTACGCAAAATACGAATTGTATTGTGCGTACAACCTTAATTAGAAGATTAAGATGATCTTTAAAAAATATTCTTATGAATATTTTTTGAATGAAACTCTAAACTGAAAGCCAACGAACAAGTACAATGTGCATCGTTAATGTTTTAAGATACACAAGTAATTATATTTTAAGAAATAATTACTGTTAATGAATTTTCTCCTGACAAATAAGGAAAACAATCAGTTATTCTGATAAATATATATGACGCGTTTTATGTGCTCATGGTAATTTTGCATTTGTCATACATTACGTACATACGTATAAACTATGATAAAGGACTGCGGTTAGGTGTTTCCTGAAATATTATAGCTAGCTTAAAGTCCCTGGGTATAATAATACCACTAATTACATCTAGGACCAGACAAATTCAAAATATGGAGTATGGAGAGAGAGACATGCACCAAAGAATTGAAATGAGACGACGGGTTAACAAACGCGTTAGCGGCACGGCGAAACTTCACCGAAAATACGTAGGTAGTTGCATACCGGTTTTTGTAATATAAATAATGCCCAAAAAATCGTCGGCAGACGCAAAAAAACAGCCGCACCTATACAAAACGTCCCCCGGGCGAAAGGGAGACTTCCATTGTTAAATCTTTACAAAAAACCTAGTTATTTTTTGTGGCGCTTGACGGTAAACATTTTTAGACGATGTGTGAGAAACGCCAAAAATGAATCCGCAGCTTACCGATCTTCACCCGTTGTCATCGATGAGAACCGCGGTAACGGCGGCGCAGTGTTGCGAGTCCCGAGGCTCGGCTGCAGACGCTCCCGCACGTACGCATGGTGTTTTAGGAGCGAGGTCGGGATAATCACCTCTGTCGGTGGTGTAGCATCACTCGGCATCCCCGGCGGGCGACGTGTGGTCAGCTCCGGGCCGTGGCACTGCACATCCTGGGCACGTCACACACTACACATCACTGTGGCTCGTCACTGCACTGTGTCACCGTAGCGCGGCCGATACTTGCGCGGAGGGTCGCACACGAGCGGCGCTCGCTATCAGCGGCGATGCATTGGCGGCGCGGTGTGCGCGCGTTCCCGGCCGCGCAACAGCTGACGGGAGGGCCCCCGCCCCGCGCCCGCGCGCGCACCCGGTGCGTGCGCCTCGTCCCGCGACCACCTTCCTTCCCCCTTCGCCGCGCTCCCCGACCCCTCTGCCCCTCTAATCCATTATTTACGGGCGGACGACCGGTTTCAGGCGTTCGCTCTGCCTGCGCCGCTCCTCGACGATCTTTCAAAATTTAATGCCCTTCCTATGTCCGGCCTACGGGGCGATAAGATAGTCCCCGGACGGCATAATTAACGCAACAATTAAAACTCAAAATGATCCAGACGAGGCTAAAACTGCAGTAGACATGGAATATATGGAAGCCTCGTAAATGTGTAGGGTGATTAATATGAGAGCGAGGAAGGTGAACGAACCTCGAGCAGACGTCGACTGGTACTGAAAGCACTAAAACGCATAATCCAAAGTTTATATTCCGTTGTGAGCCGCAAATACATTTTCTGAAGAGTAAATCACCATACGAGTCATAAATTTGCTTTAAAAACAGAATAGGAAAAAACAGACTGAGTAGCTACTCAAAAGAAGCTTCAGCTTACGATGGCCGTAATGTAGAGTTCCTAGCTGTTTAAATGTACCATCTACCCACATAAAACTTTCACGAACTTTGGTGACCCTCGCAGACGCAGTTTATCTCAACATTTATCTTATTTCCGTGAAAACATACTAAAAACTTGAGTCTTATCTTTAGATTCTAAGAATTCATTTTTTAAACAAATGTAATGGCAATGTACCTACAAAATTTCGATGGTTTTAACATTTTTGTTCGATTTCTAATTCAGTGAAATTGCGTAACGTATCGTTTAGCATCAGGTAAGTATTTCATTAGAAGCAGTAGCACATGATAAGAAATCATGAGAAACATAGTAATAAACTCTACGTGGGGGATATAACATAACACCGTAACTGGGACAACACGAAAATGTAAGTCTATAGTTGAATGATCACCACCCACATCGTTTAAAAATCCGGTCTCAATGTCTTATGCGATATTAGATATTGCAAAGGATAGCGAGGACGCAAAGTTGCGCGATGGAAGTATGAGGAACGACCGCAGGGCATTCGATAGTGTTCCATTACACCAATTCTCCGTAGACGGCGAGCGGGCCACGAACGTAGGAAGGATCCACTTTCGGCCGACAGCCATAGAAATCACGTAGTTCGCGGAACTTTGTTACCTGTGGTGCGTCGGCTTGGCAGCGCAGCGCCAAGGTGAACGTTCGGGCCAAGGACGGCCCGGGCGCGGGGCGGCGTCACTTCCTCCCCCTGCGCGCCCGCGAACCCCGCTAGCAGAGTAAAACGCTCCAAACCCCAAGTCGGTCGGTGCAACCCAGCAAAAAAGGGCCCGACGGAACAAATAGAAAACGGTCGGTCCCAAAAAAAATACAAACAAGGGTCTCAGATATCAGAACTAGTCGGGCTCTCCGCGAGTAGATGTCGAAATAATGAGGAGTTCGCATGTCACCTGCGCCTACGCAGACGGGTCACGCCCGCAGACGCGTACTCCTATGTGATGTAACAGTCGAACGTTAAAAAACACTAACGGAAGAGGTGAGGAACCGGCTGCATCGTCGGGTACGGCTTACTAATCACCTGATGCATTAACTATTTTATAATTTCACAGCTTCACCGAGTGACAAGCCTGTCTGCAGGAGACATTAATATTCTAGAGATAACAACTCAACTTCAATTATTCATGTCTCTTTTCTATTCCTAAGACGTGCTTCGAACGGGCAGGCAGTGAACTTTTTGCGCGCACGTCCCAGACCGGGCAGGGTAGCATGCCGGCGACAGCTTAGGAAGCGCCTAGTCGTGCGGCCGGTTCGCCAGCTCCTTGTAATAACTTCCCCATTTGAAAAACTCGTTCTGGAAAAACAGCGCGCTGGAATATTCTGTAACGACTTGCGCATCAAATGTCCTATCAGATTTACATTTCGTTGCTGAGCAAGATAGCAAAAAATAAACGAATTCCGTGCGAGCCAGAAGTGTGCAAGGAAGTCGTTGATTTTCCCTGAAGGCGACTTGTCGTTGAATATCAATGGTCTTTCGGTTTGCTAGTTGCGTGTCGTTAGACAATAGGATTCACCCCGAGTGCGGTTATGTGACCGGCCTATTGGGAGCATTACATCATGGAACATAAATAGAATCTCCTGGAGCCGCCAGTACAGTACTGGGCGAGCAGTACAGCGCGTGCAAGGAGCCGTAACCCTCTGTGCTGCTCTATCAACTGCCGTCGCACGAGATAGAAAGGGACGAGGCAATGTTACAGTTAAGCAGGAACTCTATTTATATGCAAATATAACCTCGGAGTCGACACCTGTTTGCGTATTCTCGCCATCGCTCGCCGCTACACTTTGCGGCAACACTGTCTCCATCGTATCCTCTAGATATCATAAGAACAATATAACATTGTGAAATGCAAATTTCAGTTCGATATGACATTGATCTTTATTTACATACTCCCGAAGAAAAGCAGCACAAACGTTTCTGCAAACACCAACTTGTTATTCTGATTCCAGTTCCCATGGCTTCCCTATTTGTATTTCTAACCATGTCTCACTACCCTTTTTGTTTTGGTCTCATTATGACATTCATTAGGTTAAATTAATTATGAATGTTCAATTACAAACATGTCACGTAGCTTAGGATTTAGATCGTGGTTTGTCTCTTTGAGAGAGGAAATTACGAGCTTTGTGCGAAACTACGAGTATGGTAGATAACATTTTCAACTCCGCCTATATTAACATTGCTCGACTTAATTGTAATAATAGCTCGCCCAACAGCTATACTTATATAATAAATAGAAATAGAGAGCCAGTTAAAGGGCAACACGAGTAGTAACAAATAATAGGGAAATATAAATAACTACAAACAATACAGACCACACAAAGAAACAAAGACACATATGATCTCATAACATAATGAAAGAAATAATAGTAATTAAGACATAATAAATAAAGTAAACACAAGTCTAAACAAAAAATTCTGTGCTCAGCCGCCACTTCGCCGATGCAACAATTGTAGAAAAGAGATCCAACCCAAGTCTCTTGTCTGCTGCGTTATAACTCCTACTCGCTCTCACTAGATAGGTATTGCTCGTATAATTTGTGTGCTTGAATGGAACATAAATAAGAGGATTGAACCGTACCCGGAAAGGGTTACAGTTCAACCTTAATCCTTCGACAATTATAATAGTAATGTAGTAAACATTACTTGTCTTATTTTTAATAATTACTAATAAGCAGAGCACATTATTAGTGATTAGTTCTAATATAACTTATAAATTGCAACGTCAATAAAATAAAGTCTTAAGTCATGAATTCTTCCACTTCATCAATCGGACAGAAAATCTTTAAAGATAAATCCATTAAAACAGTGAGCACAGTCACATTGTTCTGCTGATCTTTTCCATATTTCCCTAGCGGTTTTGCTGTCACATGTTTCCATTATGGTCATATATTGTCCCTCCCCGTCGTCGGCGGGGTCCGTTGAGGAATTAGAGCGGGTTTCGGCGGCACTCGCACCATTTATCATACTCGGACGCGAGAGTTCTGAGTGCGTTCCTGTGTCCTTCTCGGCTCGCCTGAGATACGTTCACCAGACTCGTTTATTTTGTTAACATGTGTTATGTTGTTTTGCTGTTTGATGCGTCTGCGGATCGTGTTATGAGATGAGGTTTAAACAGTTAATAAGAAGATTACTATTGAGAAAACGTATGGAGCAAGTAATTGAAGACTTTTGTGACAGGTTTTTATTCTTGCTATGTCACTAGTTATGAATACTTTATATTTGTGGGATCGGATGTTGTTTGTTTGCAACCATGATAACACAACTCTACGTGGCCGCTAGGGTGTAACCCAAATGTCTCGACTTTTTGTGTTTCGTATGTACCAATACATTGTCTTTTCTGTTTTCCGCAAATATTTCCTTTCTTTACATTACACAGTCAAAATTACAATATTTGTTTCCATATTCCATGTTCCGATTCTCCCGTTCTGCATATATAAATTCATTAAAGCGCATTCCTCTCTCACTTTTAGATCGAGTGAATGTATTTGAATAATATCATTGACAAGTTTCGTGACGATCGTCGTTTGCCGAGTCGCGGTTAGCGGTGCGACGCCCGAACCGACCTCTCTCGCCCTTTACCTATAGCAACTGCATTTGCACAATTAGCGTGACGCACGTGCGAAGGTTTCGCGAACGATCCCCATTGTACCAACTACTATATAGTAATGAGCTGTACAGTTAATACCATGTTAAAGGTAAGGTAATGTGAGCGCGGATTATGAAGCGGTCAGCCCGATCGTTAAATGTACTCGTATGGTGCTACGAGCATCAACGGCATTAACGCAGTTATCAATTTTTATGATTACAGCGGCATGTTATGTTTTGTAGAAAAACGTAATAAACTCTCATGGGTGGCGTAGACCGTAGCCCGACACTAACTAACGAAGAGATCTTTATGTCAGTTAATTACTTTTAGAGTGTCAATTATTCGCATTACTTTGTTTTCCACTTTGATGCATCGGACACGCACGCCCTAGCTTATTATGCGCCGGTCGAACTCAATTTGTGTACCGACACGAACTCCGTATTTGCAAAGCGAATTTCTTAATAGGCGGCGATTAAATCTTGTGCAGACGTCGGTGGAAGTGCACTTCTCCGGTCGGATGGTAACGAAATAATAAAATGTTAGGCTTTGATGTCTGTCGGAGGCGGTGGCCTAGAGCAACGTCGGGCGGTAGCGGTAACGCTGAGAGGGTGGAAAATCACCCCCTGGCGGGTGTCGATTCTGAGACGCGCTCTCTCGACTCGAAGGCTTCGAAGGAGACAGGGTGCGTCGGCTTCCATCGCCTGACCTACAAAACGGCATAGACTCTTTATATCCCGTAAATATTTTGTTACGCTTCTACTCGTAAATAGAATATTTATGTCGGAGGGTCTTTTTGCGATTAGAATGCCGTTTTGGCGTATGGAGAGTGTTACAGGCTTATTTCGTTCTATATGGATGTGTGAATAATTTAACACTTTGAGATGCATCAGAAGAAATTGCCAGGTAGGATTATGTGGATGTAACATCGTCAAGTTTTGGTAGAGAACACGAAACAATGAACCTTGTTTGCATAAAGCCGGGTGAGACCACACACGGCGTTCCATGTTAATGGAAACGTCATGACGTTTCCGAGTTGTGTCTAAGTTTCACTTTGGATTAACGTTTTATTGTGAAACATTGATTAGCTCGCTGACGGCAGTGAGAAGATAGGATAAGCTTATGAATAATTCAATGTAAAATAATATACATATACTAATACTTGATAGGCCAAAAGGGCAAAACCGGAAGGCGTCAGCTAACTCGACCAGGGACGGATGGCAACGCGCCGACGACGTCGTACACAATTTACCAATCAATCGGTTAAACGACCCATGTATTTATCTGCCTACCACTTCTACTGCTCTGCTAGTACTGCAACTTTATATGAACAATACTTGAACTATATTCTCGATTAGCATTATGATGACTCGGAACTGGAAGATGGATTAAAATTTCGCTAGATTTTTGTGGACTCTGTGGTGGTTATAGAAATTTCTATGCTATACCTTAGCTTATGAACTAAGCCTGCACGTACAACATTTGTCAGGAGAGAAACAGTTCTGCTACGCTAAGACACGACTGACTTAAGGTCGGGTATATCAAAGGAAAAGTCATCCAGAAGTCACCAACAAGCAAATAAACAGAGGAATGAACTCTCTCCTCCGAATTCACACGAAGCACGCTGAGCGGAAGTGCGCCCATAAAGAAGCATTAATTATAAAGAAATAGTATTCCCGCCTTCACAAGGTGCTACATCCTATAACAATCTTTCGGAATATTAAACAACAAGTTAAATATTCATGTGACGGGATGCAAATGAGGGCTGGTTTTCTGGCTCAGGTGGCAGTCTCCCGCGTTTTAAGGACGAGATTTAAATATTGCACCCTTAACACACTTTCATGGAATAAAAATATCTATTTGAATAGGGGCTAGATGGTAGTGCTACTTTACATATTCATTAGGTAAGTGTTTGTAGCTTGTAGGATTGAAAAGTGATATTTGATGGTCATTTATTATTTTATTCGCTTCTACAATAATAATTTAATTTAAAAGGATCTGTAACTGATTTACATAAAAACCCTTAACAGGAGGTATTTTTATGTAAGGCACACGTTAGTATAAATTTATCGCCATGATATCACACGAGGCAGATATGTAGCCCATCTTTGTGCTCGTGTTTTGAATTAGATAATTCGCCAAATGTAATAAATTAGAAGCACCCGTTCTATATAATGTTACCAATTTTTTTGTTGCCAATTAGCTTAAATATATGCAAAGTGTTTTTTTTTTAAAGTAAGCATAATAGAAAGTAGAAACAAGCCAGTGAACTTGAACTCAAGACAAGCTTTTTGCATGTGAACACTTTTTTACCGCCAGTAGGTAATATAATGAGCAATAAATTAACTAGACTACTTACATACATTATTGTAATTAGGATTAATTATGAACAAAACCTAAATTATGTAACAATGAATTATACCAGTATACTAGCAGACAATTTACATTTTAGTTAGGCATTGAATATAATTCAAAAGAAAGAGACTCAGAACAAATTTAAAGCAAAACTGTGTTTGAAATGTGTGTGGGTTTTCTCTATTATTCTGCTTGATTTATTGATTGATTAATTATTGCAGACATGTAATACAAAGAAAATTGGTACATAATATAGTAGTTGCGTTTCGTAGCCACTTTTACTTCTCCACAGAAGAGTTAATAAAACATTACACTACTCCATATGCAGCATAATATTCATAGACAACGTTCAACGCATTTTCGCATGCACATAAAGACGTGTAGACGACACCTAGGTAGATTTATACTTACACATACTTCGAGCTCGACGAAACGCCGGAAGTGTTCTCTCATCCACTGCCCTATTTTAAGCTGCAAGCTCTCACATATTGCTTCTAGCTCTAGTTATATGCTGTATTCTTTGAGTAATACCAGGTACGATTTTAATTTTTCGCAAATATCATTATAAAAATGATTATCGCCATAAAAACGTGCACCTTACGAACTTAAAGTCGCATTATTATCGACATTGCTATAAAGATATTTTCTTTGATATGAAACTGATCTAACATCAACATCACAAACCTACATACTCGTACGTACTAACACAATAAGTGGTAATAATAAATAATAATTGCCATTCAGCGTGGTAATACGGCTAGCATACTTGTCACGCTGCCCTCTAATGATAGGTTGGAGCATTTGGATTATCTGTAGATCTTAAATGGTCTATTGGTAATCTTTCTGCTATATTTTTTTGTTGTTGTAGTTGGTCATTAGGTTTATGTTAATAAAGTTATTTGAAAAAAAAAACACAATAGGTAAACACATACATACATAACTGACATTAGAGAGAAAGACCAAGTGACAACAGTTATTCCTCTTTTCCAGTGAATGGGAACCCTTTGAAATTTATCCAATTATAAATATTTAAATTGGGTGAGCTCGGTGGTGGTTGTGTAACTCGATTACCAGTAGGTGTAGAGTTTCTTATTGACATATCCATTAGGCATTGTGTGGAACGCGCGGAGAGCTAACGAATGTTTTGTGCGGTGGGGTAGAATTATTTTGAATAGAATGCTCTTGATGGTAAGGTTTCTCGATTTTCTGTATACCAATTAGAGTTACAGCTGCGGAACGACTTTTTAGTGACGGCACAAAAATAAATAAAAGTTTACAGTTCAGTTTACAACATTAACCATAGTTCAGGAAAGAATGGCCTATTATATATATAAAAAAAAACATATAGAGAAGGCTATAGAGTATTATTATAAGCGTTTCACAACAAGTAAATATATTAGATGAAATTTCAAAATCATCTCCATCCATTATATTGCATCACACTTTTAGGTAAAATATTGTGCAAGTAAATACACGAAACCAACTAAATCATAATTTGGCAGTCACATTTCTAGTTTCACACGTCTCGAGTCACATTTAAATTTAAAATTCACAAATCTCATGCCAAAGCTATTACAAGCGCATACATTAGGAAGTAATATGAGATTAGTAACAAACGGAAGTTCGCTTGGTACAAAGCATCCGTTTCCGTTCAATTTCCCAACGCACATTTGTCTAGCTCCAAACATACCGAGGAGTCTATCGACTGGACAAAATGTTTTACTTCACCGAAGATAGTAGAAACCTAGAAACATTCAGGAAATTAATAAAAATGATAAACAGATATGTCGTAAATTGTAATGAGATAACAGGTGAGAAAAGATGGCCGAAGCAGAAGGATACATGGTGGTATGGAATTATGTCAAGTTTCTATAAGCCTTACAATTTTAATACCGTAATCAATTCTGTGCCAAGACTGGGCTTAAGTACTATGGCAGCACCTTTAATAGCTCAATACTGTCGATCTTCTCGAAAATATCACTTTCATTCCATATACTTACGACAACCATGACATACCCGTATGTACCGTAAACCTTTCATCCTGAACTTTCTGCATCCTACACAAGCTTACAAACCTGTCTCGAGTAATGATCCGTATTTCTCGCCGTTAATGTGTAATTTAGTACGTAGGTTATATTACTTTTAGTAAGAACTATTTTAATAGTCAGCTAAGTAGACCTGACCCTGAGATGGTCGATTATAAATATCGGTTCTGACATCTCTGCTTGGAGTTGACCGATCACGCAAGCAATGAAAAGTTATGGCATTGTGTCTATTGGCGGCATGTGTTTTATTTTTATTTTGGTATTCGTTTCAAATATTTTTAATTACATTTATTCTTAGAAGATAGTCAAGATAAGTCCGAAGTTTAACATTACTAGGTCCTTTAGACGTTATTTCCTTTGAAATCAGTGTCAAAAATCACGATAACAGACAGGATCTATGATTAGAAAATTAACAGCGTCATGCATACAGACAAAGTTATTGTAACAAAGCCGAACCTTAAAGAAATATTGAATGTCTAAACCAAAGTGCCACAATCTCCATTACATGTTCGAAGCCCTGTCATCAGACTATCAAACGAAAACACTAGCACGTGCATTATTACTAAGCGACGCAGCTTAGGAGACAGTTACCACGTTGTGAGCATATTGGTACACCTTTGATCTTCTTATACGGTTGAAGAATAAATAAGTACAGAGGAATCCCCTTTAGATGCGTGCGTTGATGCCGACAAGATAATTTTTAATTGCAAACTTCCTTCGCGTGGCTGATGCTTCGAGTCGGATAAGGTTGTTGATCTTGCTTACCAATTTTCATAGAGGTGACCGCGTTTATTGCACTATAGACACAAATTGTGAAGTTTACTGAAATATTTCATCCCTTTTGGAACCCAC
Source organism: Ligdia adustata (assembly GCA_947049295.1). NCBI lineage: Eukaryota > Metazoa > Arthropoda > Insecta > Lepidoptera > Geometridae > Ligdia > Ligdia adustata. Next base: position 2,858,542 of record OX346218.1, on the reverse strand, counting down.
TGTTTGAATGAGATGACAGTTTGGGATGTAGTTATAGACAAACTCGTAGGAAGGTACTTCTAGCAAGCTGGGCTCTCTGAGAGCTCCTAGTGAGCTCTCAGCGAGCCCAGATAGCGAACACAGACCCATTTTTAAAACCACTATAGTGGTATAAACCTATCCTTACATTAGTAAGGTAAGGTATATTGTTCATTCTTTGGCGGCGTTTAGTTTCCAATTCAAGGAACACCAGCACCCGAGGTGATGTTAATACGTGGTATGTGTTAGGTTACGGTGCGAGTAAATAAACATCTTCTTGTGCTTTGATCAACGCAGTAAAATAGACTGCAATTAGGTAGGTTTGTATGTGTCTGTGATGATGATGATGATGACAAAATCAAATTTGATTTTTATTAGACTATTAATTAGTGAACGCTTAGTCAATAATGACGTGTAGTCAGAGGCCTTCAGCGATCTAGAAACTTTAAGACATGCTAATTTGCCTATAGGATAAAGAAGAAGACTGTGCTATAAAATATATTTACGAATGATTATCTAGGACTGAAAAAATAATAACAAATCAAGAGTTATGTTATAAGAGATCTATCTATAAAGGAGCCCATTCACACATATATTTCACTCATATTATACGTATTTCCTTACACCCGGCGTATGACTATCAAAATAAGCTTATATATTCCTACTACATACAAACTTTAGAACACAATTAATATCCAACGCTGCTATCGCTAGTCCCCAGAGAGCCGCTAACTGGCAGATTAGCGCGTTATAAAACTGAACATGGCTCTCACTCCACGAATTTAATTTAACTGTCCAAAGTTTGGCCGCTCCGCTCGGAATGTGTGAGATATGCCTCGGGAGGACGGAATAGTTGGAATACCTATACTTAGGGAGTATCTGACTTCATATCTGAGGACTGTGAGGAATGAAAGTTCGGTATTTGGTTCAGTTTGTACAAAGTTTTTGACTTAAAAGATTACAGGATGCAGTTTCATATATATATATTATTTCATTTGAGGTATTTTCTCTAAGACATATTATAGCAAAAATATTTTACATAAATTCGTCACATTTTGGAAAACGCTTTCTTCCGAAATCAATTTTAACTATTCCAAACGCACGATAAGCTCTACATGGTGGTACTAGGTCAAGACTCAAGAGCAAGAGTCAATGCTTTATTACCTAGCTAGAGGCTGAGTAGTTCACAACGTATCGGCGCAGCGTATTAATTTCACATCACAAAGCATATAACTTTGCAGTTAATCACCATCAAGTGCAAGTATCGTTCGTTCCGTTCTTGTTACAACGTCGGTGCAACACTAATTACAGCACCAGGTTCATTATCCGAGGCAACGGAGCGGGTGTAACCTGAGCATGAAACCAACTGCTGCATCATCTGTATCACTATCTGATAGAAACTGTTGCATTGTCTGTGATGTTTAGCACTAACTGTTAGGCGATCTGGTAGATACTGGTGGTCATTCTGTGGCTGTGGTTGTTCGTGTTTGAGGAAGCAGCCCTGTTCCCACGATGGTCGATGCATGACCATACATACCTGTGGACAAAGGGAGAGGTATAAGTAACTGAGTACTAGAAAACGAGTTTGAATTAATTAACTACCTTTTAACTACAGTTGAGCTATGCACTATAGATGTCGTACTACAAATAGTGACATTATTAAAAATAGAAAAATACAAGTGTGTATTGGCACGAATTCAGTGGAATTGCTTTTGTGCGACAGGAAATAGAACAAGTCTCTTTTCGTTTAAAAAAAAACTTTCCGCTAAAACAATAGAAAAGGAATAATCGACTTCCGACCCAGGTAATCCCATCTTCTCTCTCCAAGTGACGTTATCTAAAACTTAAAAAACCACAGCCAGAGTAGCGAAATAAAGAGCATCAGGGGAAAGTAGGTACTATAACTTAAATAAAAATACGATATAAAAACTTAATAGAATTTCAATCTTTTGAAACAACATGAAAATAATTATGTAATAATGTGCCATAATAGCGTGCAAGATGAAGAGTTTATCAATCATTCCACTCCACTCGAACCCCAGCCACCCCCCTCTGTTTCGCACTAGAGAGATCGCTTAAACTAATTTCAAACCGAAGAATTACGCTTGCTACGGGAGTTTCTATAATTTCTACTGGTTCCTGGTAAGATTTAATAACATTCTGACAGGATGCTGTCTGCATTGTAGCGGAAACTGTGCAGTCTTGCTTTTAACACCGTCCTGTTATTATTGGTTCTATCTGATTATAGGATTCAGACTGGAAAAAAAAAAAAATTTTCGACAAAGAAGGCACGGATTCTAAGTAATCAAGGCTAAATTCATGTTGATTTGTTAGGGCAAGGTAGATAGGTAGGTATGTATATTTCTAAAACTGTCGGTTGCTTTGAGTAGATTTTTCCAATTTTTTTACTTCTTCGCTATAAAGAAATCATTCTAATAATTCACAATTGGTTTCCAAAGAGTTTATATAATTATTAACAATTATCCTCGCATGTACAACATGCGAGGATAATTGTATGTATTCTTGAGCTATCCTTTCGTGTGTCACGTGTTACAAATTTCTCGTGTTTATGGCTCCATCGCTGTCGCCTTTTGGGATGGGCCTGGGCACAGCTATGTTCAGTGACCTAATTTAATTTAAACTGGATTCAACCCCCGCGATGGAACGATCCTTATTTCCGACCGTGTGCGTATCGGTTAGAACGACGTGTGTAGATAAACTACATAATACTTACATTTTGCTTCTTTGAGCAATACTAATTAGTGATTTGTATTAAATTACTTATCTTGCATTTTTAAAATAATGCTTTTTTGTGACAACAAGACATATTTTACACAAAGGTGAAATACAACTTCAATTTGTGAGGCACATTTTTTAAGTTATTTTGATTACCTCGAGAGGTACCTTATAGATTTCGACGAATGAGGTAAATTCATTTTTGAAGTCAGTAGAAGATAATCTTCGAAATGGTATCCCCTAAAATAATAACTTCAGGGCTAGGCCTAGTCGATGACAGATAATACGAATACGGAATCTGTAAGTGACTAATTTCCGTGTTTGTACGGTTCAGGTCATTCACCTGTTAGAACCATAAAAGGTTTATGCTAACAGGTTTAGCACCGGAAATGAGCTAATATTATTATCAGAGATACGAAGTTTCTGTCTAAAAGAATTGTGTAAAAATATTAGATCTGATTTGGAAATTATACATTTGTTGTAGTTGATAATGGATTCAAAACGATAAAGCTATGACATTTATTTAAAAAATAAATAAACATACATAGTTATAAAGCTCAAACCACGCACCGACAGGTATATACCTATTTTAATTTGCTTTTAATCAAACCGCAAAAAATTTCTCATTACAGTAACCACAGCTGTAAAATTAGTAGTTTAAGAATAGTATTTACTTTAAATATTATATACCTAACTTAACAATTTCGAAAAGTATTGAGCATAGATTTCTTCGCTATAATTAACGTCAGTATGTCTATTGAGGATCAAAGTTAGGCTCATATCATAAACTAGCAGTCATAGACCACTTACACACTAGAAGCGTCAGTCCGTAGGAAGCTCACGTCAGCATCGCAAGATGCGGCCAGCGGGCGAGAACTGCCATGAAAGAGAAACTACTATAGTATCCGGCAAACATATTAAACTTAATTCGACATAGTAAAGTTTTCGCGCATGTGCACGTGACATATCACCGGTCGCGTCTCTACGAGTACACTGCCCTGAACCCTACAATCCGAAAGGAAAATGAAATCGTCAGTTCGCAACCAAGGTCATTGGTTCAAGTTGTTTGTCGGAGATTGTACTATACGTGCCGCCAAGTCCAGTGACATTAATGCTGCCACTCTCAGCCAAGAACAGCGTTGCGGTGCCACGGACGACAGCATTTATTACATATCGGGTTACACATGAAGAATGTTGTTTCTAATACTGTCATCTGATAGCTGTTTAGGAGGGCGTGTAATTACGTAGTCCTCAGTCTTAGTATCCCTTCTTTCATTATGCGATTTCTTTTACTGTTACGGACTTACACACAGAACCATCAAAAAATTCGCTGTTCCATATCTTTGCCATTTGTTATTTAACTTTTTGAATGGAATTGCTGATATTTGGTAGATGTTGGCGATATTAATTAGAGCATTGAACTCCTGTTGCATGCCAGTTTTACTCGATCACTCGATATATAAATGAGATTGAATGGATATGCATCTGCACATCTCATCCATTAACATAGTTCTTAACGTGATCTTTACCTTTTCTGTTGGTAATAATAATAATGGATATTTAGACTAGGATTTAGATTTAGAATACGTATAGCTCATGTACCAACAGAGAAGCAAAGATTACGTTAACAACTATGTTGCAATCTTTAATCTTTTTTACTTAAGAAAACAAAACTTTAAACCAAGCACCGCTTCATGGCAAAAGTCCTTTTCGGAATTATACGTTCCAATTAAAGCCTCTACGAAGAGAAGTATTTGTAGGAAACCTGTGGCAAGATAACAAAGGCAGGATTCGCGGCACGTGTTCTAGTTCATCTGTATTGTGTAGAGTCTCGCTGAAAGCACTTATTGTGTCTTTGTCCTCACTGTAAACAACTAAACACCGGAGCGGAGCTGCCCGGGAATTGGACATGTTGTGGTGAGCAATTAAAAGGCTCGTAATTATAATACTGCGGTTCTGGTGTTATGAGGGTGTTTGAATAGTCATGGGACCCATTGTAATTTGAGGCACATACACATTTCTCCAATGCTGATAACGTGTAAATGGCCACTACAACATTATTTATATCAAAACAAAAATAGAATAACTTTAATTTAATCATTGAAAACAATATTTTTACTGGCATTGGCTATTCGCGTCAACCGAAAATGGTTAGTGGCACAGACAAAGTATTAGTAGCCTGTTACGTGCAGAGCCAAAACAAATAAAGTCAAATGAAGTACGTCCTCTGCTTGCCGTAACGGTGATGTAGCGACTAGTGAGTGCTTATTATGAAGTCTAATTTTACGAGCGACCCTACATACATCTTCACAGTCGAGTGGGGCTGTCCTCGACCGGTATTCGAATGAGCTCGCCTAAGGTCGGTTTATTGTCTTCGCGAAGTCACTTCTCATTGCGTGATGGATGCGATGCTGGTTGTCTTGGGAACATAATTTATTGTGGATTTCTGCTTCATATATTTTTACTTGTTCAGTCATCTGAGGAGTTATCATTCTTATAAAGATTTTAGAGCATGTAGTGACGTCAAAGAGGAAACGTGATGTCAGACTTTACTTGGCTGACCTTACGTACGGCAATATAATTAAAATTGCGAAACTATACCTTAAAAATTGTATACATTTGAATCGTAGGTATATCTTTTCGTAAAATAAACTAAATCAAAAATTTCAGACTGATTTGAGTACGTCTCGCGCCCGTGATGATAGTAAATGGAACTGAGCAAGGTTACATTATGTTGGAAGCGTAGGAGGACTATAAAATAAACATTAAGGAGCGCGAGGTTGCCGCTCCGCCGGGTGGCAGGCAGGCAACGTCGCAGGCGCAACACAATAGCCCGACCGACCAGCTGTTTGTACAGTTAAGGCTCGCTCAAACTACAGCCACGACAGAGCGCAGCGCATCGTATTGCAAAGTTGCAGCAAACGATGCGCCCGGTGCATCCCGCCTGTAGTGCGCGATTAGTTCACATGAACGAAAGCGATGTAGCTATATTATGTAGGAAAATTTTGGTTACGCGATACAGTTCGATCCGGCTCGCCATGATGTACTCGACCCTTTATACGTATACCTGGCGGTGTTTACTGAGACCACTGTTTGCTCGGAACCTTCCCGATGAGATGGCACACAGAAGGATGGCTGCAGTAACTTAATTCCGATTCTAATGGGTAAATAGAAATACCAGTTTCCTTTGTTACGGTCACATACCTGATATGTTAACCATCTACATCGATACAATCAGTGGATGAACACTTGTACTAGAATAGGTACTTCTGAACAGCTGTACAAATGGTATTGATGAAGAAGATGAAACTATGATCTCAGCAGATAATAAAACTGTAGTTAGTCGTTTATAAATATACTTGTCCTGAAGTTATAGGTTACATCAACGTAACTAAGCTGATTATTTTATTTCTTCTTCTATTCTCAGATAAGTCACTTTTAGTTATAATATGTTACATGTAGCATATTTCAGTGTCTTCGATGAGTATAGATTCAAAGAAACGTTTAATATTCAGCACGTAAGAACCGCCTTGCATCAAGAATGTCCTGTAGTGTGTTTGCCCCGTGGCGTCGGTTCGCGTTTCCTGCAGCCCTGGGACTGCCATGGCAGCACAAAGAGTAATCGAACAGCGTGAAATTGATCCGTGTCATTCGCTCGACATGCTTTGAGAACGTAAGATTGACATATTATGTACGAACTATAATATGTTATTAAATTTAGCAGATTATTTAAATTGGATAGTGGAGACGATGACCGTCAAAGCTTAACACTATTTATTTATCGCCAACAGGTCCAGCAACTTTCCTCACCTGCAAAAAGTGCCCAACATATAAAAACTCGTCCCCATTACGAAAGAGTGATTATTTTACACACGCTCCCTTCGATCGCTGGGGAGACCGGGGACACTTAATCCCCTGTCTATTTCAAACACGTTTTACCTCATTCGTTTCGCGACTAATAAAAAAACTCGTATTAGATTTATTCGGCCGCCTGGATCGATAAACGCTGGTATTGTGCACGGTGATTTGACAGATCCTTTGCCGAGGGGAGATAATGAAGTTACTTATTAACATTTCGGGAGGAATTGGAGAAATAAACGTGTGCGGCAAGATTGTCCAGTGGTTACGAGTAGATTAGCTACAATAAGGCTTACGCTTCTAATAGCTGACTATTGTTATATTTTTAAAATCGGATTCTTTAAAAAATATATAAATGAAATAGAAACTGCAGTACGAGAGTTAGACAAAAGTCCCTTTTAGAGTTCCGAAGTATTAAAAAGAAACGCTAGTTTTGCTCTGTCCGTCGTCCGTATGTCAGGCCATTCCGGCCTGGGCCTAACTTTAAGAATTGTAAACCAAATTGCTTAAATTTCTATAAAATACCAGTATTAAAAAATTATATCACATTTTCAGTCCATCGGCTATCATTACTAATAAATGAAAGCATACGATCACACCTGCAACGCCCCATTCTAGAAATTCGTATACCTGGATACTCGTAGGTAGAGTCTGGGGTGAAAAAAGCTACCGATTGTACGTACTGTATACATTCAATGGCATAAAACAAACACGGCACTAAGAATAGATTAGTTGCCACACCACGTGCGATAAAACTATGGAAATAAGTCAAACTTTACGCTCCGTTCGGGTATTAATGCCCATTATTCGACTGAAATCTGTCGCACACGTGTGTTCATGATGCCACTTTTTGCCTCGTTACGGGCAAACATGGGAACAATATCGAAACCTTCATTCATCATTTTTCGATAACATCAAATCGCCATACAATATGTATAACATGTGCATCACTTAGTACATTCATGTTTGATTCATGAACTGTTACAATTTACAATTTTCCCTCGTCTAATTCAAAGTGTGTTTATTTTTTAGACAAAAATAATTTGAGATACAATTACAAAAGCCTGCTATATGTATTTTAAGCGTATTCATTATCGTATACCCCGTCCTATTTTATTTAATTTTTTCACAATTATCTCCATCCTAAGGACATGGAAGAGATCGCTGTTTAGTGATAAGGCCGTCACTTGTAGCTCTAAGTATATTTTGTAAGATATTTCTCTTGCATTTAATTTTTTGTGTGTCTGCAATAAAGTATTGATCTATCTAGCTTGTTGTCTTGTTGCATTTTCCTTCTTATTTTTTTCATAATACTATGACAATGGCAAATATTCGGAAAGGTTCGTGAGTAGTAGTTTAAATTAAAATAGCGCGCGAGGGGAGGGAGAGACGCGACTCCCGCGGAGCCTGGCACACATGGCCCTATCGACCAGCGGCCCACCGGGGCAAGTTGGAAGACCTAGCGGGACGAAGCTTAATCACCAACTGCTTTATTAATAAACGAGTCTCAAATTTGAGCATCATTTATATTCAACTGGTGCGTAACGTTTTGTATTTGATACAGAAGAAAGACGTTCAAATTTGAGACACGCTTAGTAATAAGGAAGAAGGAGAGATGATCGTAAGATAAACCTAACTAAAACTATCTTAAGCTATATTATATGTGATAGATTATTTGTGAAGAGTCTATTACTCTTGGTCTCAGTACTCGGTAAGACGGTAGGTACATGACTAAAAAAGATGTCTCCTTTCACCAATTCTTTCAGGAATGATAATCTTCACTTACATTACGCATGCATGAATGTGTACTGGCTTCTTTAACCGCATCATTTTATCATCTACAAAAATACTAGATCACGAACTGACAAACGTCTCTGGGATGTGTGTAGACTCTACATGGCGTTGATACAGTTCAATATTCATTTTTACTCTCTCTTTCTTTCACGTTCTGTTCCAGCATCTCTCCAACCCCGTTTCCTCTCAAATCGCTGTCAGTTTATCTCGTAGTCCGCTCCCATGTTCTACCGGCACGCGTCCTCCGCCGACGAATATAAGCGCGCGCGAGCCACGCGTGTGACCGCCGACTGCCGAAATAATTGTCCATTACGCACTGCAACAAATTGTGGGGGTCCCATTCCTTGGATATTGGCCTAGTTTTGTTTGAGTTACATTTAGGGCCGGTTATGCGTGTACGTACCTCCTCGTAGTTGTGCTGAAGAGAATATCGATTAGTAAGAATAGAGGAGAGCTTTTACTTGATGATTATCTCCAGACTCCAGTCAATACTGAACACAGCAATGTTTTGAATATGCATAGATATTTGGTTTTACATTACTTAGCATTAAGCTATTCACGAACACCACATTTGAGACATATAAATATCTTCGTGTCAGGCAAATGTTATTCCGTCTGTCTGTATATTTGTATGTTGGTACTCGTATAACAGCCGATCTTTCCAATCAATCGTAATGAAACTAGGTATACAAGTTCTAACATTTTTAGACGTGTTTTGTCGTCGACATTATCATAGTAACTTCCATATTTTTTGGAAAAATGGACAAGTAGGGAATTCTTTGCCTCCTTGTCCATTTGAAGTGAATGATATGATAAAATGTGAATTTAAAAAAGTGCCAACCGACTTCAATCCGGCAGGACTTCATTCAACTATACAATTCTCTCCATTTGATTTTGATGTACAAACCGAACACATCAGGACCCCTTTCAAACAAATAAGTAAAATGATCGGGTTTCTGAATACGTAGAATATACAGAAAAAGTTTCCAGTGAACTGAGAATACCAGCGTTCTTGAGGTCAATTAAGAATAGATAGAAGCACGATTTATTCACCAATTTGATTTAGACCATTTGACATAAGCCGGTGACGATGACGTCAGAAATTAAAATGTTTGTCAAGTGCGAGTGGTAGCATGCCGCCTTCTCACGTAATTATTTTTATTATCATAAATTATTATTGTCACGCGAAATTACAATACGAGATACTTATTCTACTCGGTTTAACTTATTCATATGTAGGTACTAGTTTATTTATCGTGCCTTGAATGAAATGTTGTCGGGCAATGATGTCAAGTTCAAGCAAGATTTGTGTCAAGAAGAACATACGACAGAACCGGGAATTATCTCAGAGATAAAACTATCTCAAGTATCTAAAGAGTATGCCACTCTCCGGGTCTTAGCCAAAAACTACGTTCTACAAATTTTTATGTTTAAGGCATCGGTGATTTTGGATTGAAAAATTTAATTAAAAAGAAATATTTCCAATATTTTCTCATAAAAATGTTTACGGTCCTATCTCTGTTAAAAATAATAAATCCGGCAACTGAACTGTACGTCGAGTTTATTACAGGCCCAGTCGCTGGAAGCCCCAATATTTGGTAAAAAATTGTGGACCAGAACCTAAAGTAACAGTTGTAAATATTTAAAAAACTGTTAAATGTTCGTTTTTTCCCCAAAGTTATAGTGGAGAACTGATGACGTCACAGAAATTAGTAGGCCAAACTTTTTACATCTTTCCTGTAGTCGATAGCGCTTATCGTTCAAAAATATAGTATTGGAAGTGTACGTAAGATCTATTACTTGCTGCCCTAATAGGGATGAGAGTACACTACGAGGGGAGGTCGGCCTAAGGGGGATTGAACTCGTAAACCTAAAAATAGAGTCGACGACGACACCACGCCTCCTCCACGCAATAACAAACGTAACGCTCAAATATCGGCCGGGGATTACGTCACTATGCTGTAACGTATAAGAATCAATATTCCTTGCGTCAATTTGTTTCACGTATGCAATTATAGCATACGGGACGGCATCTGTCAAAACAATACAAAACCGGAAACGATAAACTGTTTAAATGCACGGTCAATAGTACATTTTGGATGTCCATAGTCATTTAAAATCAACACCCACGAAACAAGTTATACCTACTCATTCATAATTACCAGCGGAAGTAGCTAACTAGAGCGTCAAAAATTAATTCGAAATATTATCATGTTGTATTTTAATATTAATGACTATTAATCATATAAAATTACAGTGTCATTACATATTTTAAGTACAACACTCAACAATTAAGCACACACTGCTACTGGACGAGGCGTTGCAAAAACGACGCTGTAAAAATAGTACGCGGTGTACATTTTAATTAAGCTAAACTTAATCTAGTTTTAATTAATACTAGTTAAAAATACCGTCTCTACGTCCGACTTAATTAAGCATTTCGGTAGTTAAAGGGCGCCGATACTCCGACGTGTTTCATTTCCGAGACGTTAATTTTTATTAGGCCACTCTACTTTTAATTGCCGTATATTTTAAAACAAATATCTATGAAGTCATAATTATTATCGTGGAGCTCTAGAAAAGCACTCCGAAAGTGTTTTTTAATCTACGATTACGTAACTCTGAGAATAAAATCGTGAAATTAAATCACAGCGTAATAATGTTTGGCTTAATAAACTCTAGTAAAACTTGAAACCGGTGAAGAAACTTTGCAAGTCGCCCGAGAAATGTAATTAAAATGCAAAAATTACAAAGGAAAAGTATGAACAAGTAAAAAGAAATACACACCAGTGACATTTGTTAGGCAATAAGTTAAAAGAAAATATGATGTAATGAGTTGTAAAAGGGTCTGGAACTTTGAAATTACATCAGCGTTATTCAGTTGGCAGGAGTTATGGAATTTTGTAGAAGCTTTGCCGAAATGGTCACGCAACCGCAAACTCAAAGCTCGAGTAATGCTGAAAAGTTTTAGTCACGTGTCGCATGGTTATAACATGTTATGTTATATCAAAGAGAATAAGGGCCAGGGGTGGGTTATTTGATTATAGTAATTAATTGTGACGTCATTTTTTGTATTTTGAATTAATTAATAAATAAGAGAATATTATAGATATAGAAAACATAGTTTTAATATATTAATATGTCCTTCACTGTCAAGTAGGCTACATTCAGCCTATAAAGCCATTGCCTTACAGACCTATTTAATGATGCAATTATATATTCGTTGACCGTGGTCATGATCTCTATTTTTTTATTTAACATCCACACAAAGGTCTACACGTCAAGTACCAACTACACCAACCGGCCAGACAGATATAAAGAAATACTAACAATTAATATGTAAGTATTTCTCTATAAATAATAAGTAGATAAATACACACACCTTTCAAAATTATGAAGGATCTTTGGCATTATTTCGAATTCAGCAATTCAGCATTATGCCAATGAAAGCGTGATAATCTTTCACCAACATCACTCGATTCCATTGATTTAAAAATCAACTATTCCATTGTACCGCAAATACTCGTAAATCAAGATTGACTTCAGATTCTGCCACTCATAACATTCATACGTGAGAGAGTCGCATTTGAAATGTTCTAAATCGTCGGCGGGAGTGACAGGTCCCCAATCAAAGTTTAATCAAAGCAGCCGGCGGCAGGCTGCGTGCTCTCTGGCAGGCAAACCCGCGCACTGCGGCTAATTGACCGGAATGGCTCGCGTACCTAGTTGTGCATTGCCCGCTTGATCAATCAAAAGGCGACAGCGGCAGCGATTCGGAAACTGAACAATATCTGCGATCAAGACGATAAGTTTTTGATTTAACGCTGTAAAGGATTAGTGTCTTCTTCGCTATGCAAACAAGTATCACAGCGTTTTGATTCAATAGAACACTTTGGCACAAATCATTAAGCAAGTAGTACAACTATTTTCTAAAAGTTTTTTGTTTTATTAAAAAGTGAAGTTGTTTTATTGATCTGATCAACCGTATACCCACAGCTAGGCACTGGTGTTCCCTATGAAAGGGATGTTGCCCACCACACTGGCCATAATGCTAATCGGGGACTTGAAGACTTCATTTATCTTCGAAGTTGCCTGGGTCATGTCACACCTCGGATCGAACCCGTTTAGTAATATAACTTAGTGCAAAATACGCTTTGTAGTAAGTTTAGAATTTAAATTACTATATTCCGATTATGTAATAAGATAGCAAAATTAATGCACCCGAATCACAACAAGGAATCGATTTGCCCCTCATTCAGTACAATCGAAAAGGTATTGAATCAGTTCAAACACTTCGACGGAACTTACATAGACTTAAATTAGGTCGTTAAAGTATTGACTTTTTAATCTATTCTTCTCGATGCTTATAAATTGATTGATTATAAGTCTTTTTGAAAAATTTGATTGCGCATGCTACAGCTGGCTACATATCGCTACAGTCTTATGTGACGCGGCCTCGTTCGTTTCAGCACTGCTCGACGCCCCGACGCAAGCAAGGGCTGAAGGGGTGAGACGACGAACGGGACGGAGCGTCGTTCACGGCACCAGAAAGAGACGGAAAACACAATAACAATATAACGCGTCCGAGGAATGTAGGGAATGTTAACTTTGGCCCCGTCAAAGAGCTCTGAGTAGCTTTTGAAATTAAAACGACAAACATTGAGGTGGCGCACGGTTATTGATGGTGCACTCTTCCACAAACGTATTGTTAGCTTTAAAACGTTGGGAAATGATAGCCTTATAGCGGTCCTATCTGCACCCAATGTGAACTTTGATCTTTTAGCACTAAACTATCAATATTTAGAGCTTTTGTTGACGAATAAAAGTTAAATAGCATAGTGTTGCCTTAGGCTCTACAATTCCGTAAAGAATATTCTGATTCACCCTACCGACATCATTCAGAAGATATCCAGTAAAAAAGTAGTAAACAACATACGAACGAAACTACCAATCTAGAATCTATTTTCATGAAGAAATTTGAACTAATTTGGTCAGCATTGGTAGAGAATCTACAAATAGTTTGGCTTTCATAACGCATCACTCGTCGAGAAAAAAACAACCTAGTAGGATTCACTGAGCTGGCGATGGATAGAAGATAAATTACCGCACATAACAGCGCGATGCTTAGTCATCATTCATCAGCACATGCTTAAAAGCGTTTTGTAGTTAGAAGCTTTTTAGGGGAAGAGTAAGTGAAGCCGGAAATTAAAAAAAAGTCTGGTTAGTTACTAACTACTGCAAATGACGCAGATCTATACGACTATGAAACATATTTATACTACAGACAATTCCGCTATATTTCTTTTGTCGAGTTAGTAATTTCATTATTTTTACCAAAAAAAAAAATTAACTCTATTAATTAATTAATATAATAATGTTACTTTGGAATCATTACAACGCGAAACAATGGAAATGGAATGGTACAAAAATAGATGTTATTACATACTAACAGCATAACTATTTTTCTTCAAGTGTAATTAATCTGTTTATATATAAAAGTAAGTCCTGTCTAACTGGCAGGTCACAATCGACGTAGGGATTAAACAGCTAGATAAATATTAAATTTGGAGGGTGTTTTGATATTTATTATAGGGTGTACTAAGAAATTTTTTTTAGAAATTCGACAATTAAGGAGGTTAAATAGAGGTTCAAATTTTAATGCCGCGAGCAACGCCGCGTGTGACAAGTACTTGTTGCTGATAATAATGATTCAAATACACTTGGGAAAAAATGCAGCCAATACTTCAGTATTGACTGCATTTTTTTCCGATTACAGGTGATTATTTGACATGACCATCAAGATACCTCGAAGCCCTTAACATTTGTCTGCCGGTATTCATACTCATCGTCGGTATTCGGTAAGCCTGGCTTGTACTGAGAACTCCCCATGCGGCGGCTTTCTCCGAAAACTCATTACCCCGGCACGCGTCACGTAGAGACCATAACGGGTTTTATTAGGTTTCACTAACGCGCCCTAAGTCGAAGTCGGTTTCTGAACAGGCTCTTTTTGTGCGAGCAGACGAACGCATACGGTTTTGGACTCATTGGAGTTCTTGTGAATTTGTTGTTAGAGGAATGTAGAAAATGTTAATCGTCTCAAAGCATAAATTATGTAGTTCAATTAACAAGGCCAAGATCATATCTGCAAGCCAAAAAGCAACCAGCACAATAAATAAGCGCATTGAGGTTTGTCACCTCAAGTAACCTCTTCTTATACTCTTGGGGCTACAAACTAAAGATACAAAACAGGGGTTCGATTGTCCTATAACCCAAATATTAGCGTATTGTTCCTGATCCCTCTGTAGGTTGGTTATCGGTAGTAGTTCGGGTGCCAACTTCCCAAACGTCCCGAAGGGATTATGGCAATGAGTGTCGACTTCATTTTGCAGATTTAATTGCTTGATTTATATATCATGTTTTTTTATACTGTTATATGTGTTTTGGAGTAAAATAGTCATAGTTATCATTAATTCAATTTAAAAGTACGTACTATTTAGATACGAATGGAAAATACATCAGAGCTTTGGTAGATTGCGAGAACAATAAGATGAATTGCCGATTACAAAACTGTAAGACTATTCGTAACAGTTTTGTTATGGACACACACACAAGGCGACGGAGATTTCGTAGGCTCGTGTATTGTATTAGTGGTATATTTTAGAAAGCAAAAGTACCAGGCTTGCATAGAATTGGAGGAGGTTGACCGAGCTCGCATAGGCTCGGCGAGGAGCGAAGCAGACGACAGGCGGGCGGGGGCGGATCGATACCCGGGCCGCATTGTTGCCCCCGTCCGCACCCCGCGCCCCGCCCCTCACCCCCGCACGAGGCCTGCACCCGAAATTCGCCCCATTTGATCCTAAGAGCACGAATCAATCGCCTTTGTTGCAGTAACTTGATGCATCACTGCTAAGGGCATCACTTCTATTGACCTCGACATCAAATTAATCTGTGCATTTTATACACCCCAATAGGGTCTCAATTTGGACGGTTTTCTTTTTAACAAAACTTGAAGGTTTTTTCCACGAATAACAGATGTTGTATAAGGTAAGAAATGTGTAAAAACATTTGCTTTGTTAATAATAGGAAAGTCGTAACAAAGGAATTGTATAAAACAGCTGAGTATAAGGAAGCCTGTTTCTACAACACGGGAATAAAGCGAGGTTTATGCCGCAGTAACTTTTACGATGAAACGTAATGCCTAATTAGCAAGCCAGTTATTAGTTAACAATATTTCACACATGACTGCCGCTCGTAATTGCCGAGTTATATTGAAGAAAGGAAATAAATACGATGAATGTTTAGTAGTAACAAGAATTCATTACAATGCAGTTAACGATACTGATATAAATCATGTTGATAACTTTAACTAGGCAAACAACGTGATCAATTTAGGAGAAATGCAAGAGCTACGACAGACAACCGCATATAACTAGTGGAAAGACATGAAATAAATTCGTCAGTAAGAGAAAATGTTTGCTGAACACACAACTGGTTTCAGACATGTTAGAGAGAGTCCGACTAACGAAGGGCTGTGCCGCGATAATACACGAAGCCTAGAGCTTACAGGAGACGTGCAATAAAGCGTTGCAATTGCCAATTAATAAGACAGCTGAAGAGGCGCATTACGAGTAGATCGTGATGGTAATCATTAGACGCCTGAATTATCACTATAATTAGTCGTCTTATTAGCTCGACCAGAGAAACCATTGATGCTAATAATGTGGTCTTCACGACGATTCGTGATCAAACTTCGTATCAAAATCGTTCTTTCTAGCACAGTATATATTCGAAATTTAATTTGAAAATAAATTGCAGATGACGAAATTCCTGTTAATATTCCCAATGTTATCAGAACTTTAGAAGTATATGTATATACATATCAGTGAATGCATTAACCCAACCAATCGCTATACGCCTACTCAAGTACGCACACATACGGCCGCCTGCAACAAAATTAAGTTCACATAACGGTTTAGGGTCACCGAAGATGATTTGTCCCGTTCTCAAGCACGTGTTTTTATGATCGCGTGCGTAAGTAGAAGTAGGTACGTATTCACTTGGAACATTTTTGAGGTTGTTGCTTTCTTTGTTTGTTTTCTGTTAGTCTTTAGTCATCTATGAACAAGTATGAAATGTTATCTAATACTGCCATTAATTTGACTCCTTGCGAGATAATTGTGGACATAGCTTTCGTTTTGTAACATAGCGCAGAGCATATTTTTTTTACCAAGATCAATGATAATATTCTATCATTTCATCGTTTTTCAAAACCCAGCTCCATCTGCTCTTAAATTTGAAACACTTGCTCGGTTCCGTTTATTCCCTGCAGGAGAAACTAGAATGCCTATTCAACAACACAAAAAGGATTTTGGATTAAAGATGATCCTCCTAAACATAAAAAATCACACGTTCTACGAACTACGAATCCTATAGCTTATTTGCTCATTCATTCAAAAGGTCCAACAACGTATCGACCCAATTTGGGTCGTAAATCGTTAGAGATAAAGTGTAAGTTTCCTTGTAGCGATAAAGTTCTCAAGTTGAGCATGGAAACTGGGGACGTAACGAGCCCAAATTCAGATACGCGTTCGGTTATCAGAGAGGTTGCCATAAATAAAGCACTCTTGAGAGGATGCGATAACAGTAGGGTTATTGGTTAGTTGCGGTTACAACTTCACGTTGTAGCTGTATTCATCGACAGAAACATGGTTAAAGTTAGTCGTAAATACACCATAGCTAATGCGACTTGTCAGTGCAACATTGTAGATTTTAGATAGGAGAATATTATTTTCATAGGTCTAAACATATTAAATTTCAATGCAGTTAAGTTTAATGTCTGGAAGGCTATCGACAGGATGCGTTTGAACATTTCATCTGACAAATAGTAAGAGGGACAACGACAGAAAGATATGATCGAAACTAAAAAAGAGGAAGCAACAACGAGAATACCATGTCTAGTTTTATCAGCAGTGTAACTTGTTTAACCAAACAATATTCTTTGTAAAAACTACTGCTCTTATGTTTATGAGTGGGAAATTTTATAAGTTGCTGAGCTTGGTGATAAACATATGAATTTAATTAATAGACGATAACATCTGAACAATCAATATGAAAGTTTCCAATATCATATTTCCTATCATGATACCAGCAATAAAATGATAATTAAAATTTGTCACCACATTAGCTTATTTATTGCAGTAGATAAAATTAAATTTACGTTAATGTATAAGTGTTCAGTAAAGATATATTCGTTTTGGAAAAGAGTCCACGGTAATAAAGCGATATCGCATATGGACGCGGTGATTAATGCAACATGCCCATGCATCGAATACATTAAATTGTACATACGAAATTAGTTGCACTGAAACCCGGTTGTACGACTTTTGTAGAATTGAAATTACCTGAAACAATGAAAATGAATGCATTTGTTAATTACTGTGTCAATGAATATTGAATAGGTAATGCGCGCACGCATTACCTATCCCATATACTATAATATACATAATATAATAATAATACTATAATATAATATACATATAATATAAAAAAAATAACTTTTCTACGTTCTTGGCCAGATTAAAAATAGACAATGCGCAAAAACTAAGAATAAACTTATAATTGGAGATGATATTGTACCATAAGCAGTGGCTGAAGATGTTGAAAAGCGTCGCCGTAGCTACGATTGAGTAAGCACGTAAAATGGGGCGAGACTGAAGAGACATAAGCACTAACATTACTCGGACTCGTAGAGCAGATCCAACGTAGTCTGAGAGTTGTGTGACTGTGCTATGTACAGTGTACAGTGAACGAATCGCGAGCACTGACCTGCCCCAACGTGCTACTAGTATTGGCCAACGCGTCATCAGACGTCGGCACACAGACGCATAGTTAATTGAACAGACATGCTGCATTACTGCGATTCGTTATGTGGAAAATAAAGGTGCTTGTACCAAGGATTACGAATATATACCGAACAGAAACTGATACTCCAAGGAGAAGTATCTGAGCAATCAAATTTGCCTAACTTGCCTTGCAAACAACCTTCAGTAATCTGTACCGCTAGAGATAGCCATGAGTAGTCAGGTACCGATCGTAAGATGTGAAGGAAGGTGAAATGAAGAAACCTAGACACTCGCGAAAACATTTTAATCATGTAGACGTATACTATTGTAGCGGTAATGTTGCCTAATATTTATAGCATGTCAGACATGGGTGCAACCTAAGCAACTTTTCGATTACAGTGTAAAAATCACCTTTAGTGTACAAAAAAACATCTTGCTGCAATTAAAGCTTTAATAACTGTGTGAAGAATCATCGGAAAGTTACTGACACCAATGGATGTGACCTTGGCTTTCAGGTGTCTGGGTTGAAAACTTCATCAATTTGTTCATGTCACGAACCAGACAAAGGATTACCAAAGTCATCAATATTTTTTTTCTTTTTACATTTGTTGGGTTAGATCAATTTAATAGATTTGATAATCAAGATATTTATATAACTGAATAACTATTGGATATAAATTGTATTAAGACTTCAATTGGTATTCGGTATCATTTGTACTGGTTGCGATCACAAAAACTACACATCCCTTGTTTTAGCTTGAGTCGCCTGCGGCAACTAGACCTTTTCCTTTATCGTAGCTTCTCTAGCAAATTGGGGATTTGCATTTGAACATTTGCTCTTTACCGAGTTTGGGAGTAGATGTGGTATCTTTAGCATTATAAACAGAATTCTCTCGCGACAAGATGTCGTAAACATTAGATTCCGCAGAAACGCGGCAGTGCCCTCCACACGATCAGCAAACGATGGTGATTTCCTGCGCCCGCGTCGGGTCGTTGTCGTCTCGTACGCGTCATCGTGTCGCCGATTTGCATAATTGAATAACATTATGCATTCAACTCAGTGAGGTCGCCCTCGTGTTGCAGAGCACCGAAACAAAGCGGCCGGATGTATCGATGGATCGCATTGTAATTAACTTACATGGGGAAATAAAACTAACCATAGGAAGTCGGTTGTACTACTCGGTCGTCGGCTGCGGTGATTTTATTGGATAGAAAGTTACTTGCAGGGAATTAGAATTTCATTATCTGTTTGAGTAGCATTACTTAAAGATCGCCTATTAATCCGCAATAATCTACGACCATTCGTCGAAAAATACTAGAATGGCAGTTATGGAACGTAAACAGATACAATTACTATAAATACTACTGAAACGTGTAATTACGACTACGCAATTTCACTCCTATTTCCACGTGTATCGTAGTATCGTTTCTCAGAATTATGGGTTTGTTTCGCGTATTGCGCGCGAACCACTCCGGCCGTCTCCGAGTTCACCCGAGGAGCTAGGAAAGCGAAACCACCCCGTTTTCCCCTCGGCGGGGGTCGGGGGTCTTCGTCCCGCCACGACCCAGTTAATGACCGCCCTCGCGCAGTCTCGTTCTGATATAAATACGCCTACTACTCTTGACCTCCAAAGTTTTTATTGGAAAGCACGTGTGCTCCCGTATCGAGATCGTGTAAACAATCGCACGTCTATTGTGCTATTTGTAACGTCGTCGCCGAGCAGCGTCGATGTCCGGAGATTATTCATCGTTGCGAACAAAGTATCGTTTTCATCGTTTCAGTAGCGGCTGCATCGGATCCGGATCCGAGCTCTCAATCTCGTTTTGGGTCAAGTGTAATAAATCCGCAGGTTGGATGGGTTCGTCTGTCCAGTGGAGCGGTGATTCTGAGGGGGGTGAGGGGACGCAACAGGTCGCGAAACAACGTTTTAATTGTATGCCGATAAAGATCGTCGTCATCGGAGCGCAACACCTACACGACGCGCCGCGGCGAGGGACGATGACCGAGCCCTAAATTCATTGGCTTCGCTCGCACCGTGTCTGTTTTATGAAGATGGCTTTTTCCTTCGAAAGTCAATTCGTCGTTTAATCTTTCACGGTGGTTTAACTAATTTATTACTAAAGATAAGACTATTAACGAACATACAAAATAATGATTGTCAATATTTAACAAATATGGTACAAATTTAGTTTGAATACCTAGGTGTAAATTCAATGTTCTCTTTTCGATAACACCTCATAAATTTGCCGTTGCGTTAGTAGTACAAGTTGGAACATTAAACAAGTCAATGGACATTACATTTCAATGGCAGTTTAGACACCTTGGGAAGTAGACTCCAAGATACCGGTTCCCTGCACAAACCAGTTTGTTATGAACTTTCGCATCTAAAGAAGTATGGGACCGTTAAATGGGGCATGGAGATCTTTGACGCTGGTCAAGGAAACTTACGCCTAGAGCGATAGTTGCATAAAGTGTTGTTTCGCAAACCGCAAGGGTTTGAGGTATACGTTTCAATATCCTTTGTTTCAACCACAGTTTACAAACTAACAGCGATCGACAGTAGACAATCAATATTTTGCCAATTGTCAGTGTTGACATGTCTCTATTTATGACCATTAGTGATCTATCAAAGCAAGGTTTCTTGGTTTGATGTCTCGGTTATGCTCTTTTATGGTAGTAAAATTTTCCATATTTTAAGCAAGCAGTTTCATAAATATGCATTCGCCCACACTGTCGTCCGAGCTCCAAAGCCGCGTCATTGTTGCAGAGGCTTTGTGTCAGATTACGGCTCAGTTTGTATCGACTGCACGACACATACTCATATAACTTGTGCAGTGTGCTCAACTTTATTACCCCGTCCAACTTAAGACGCAGTTACGTCGCCATTAAACTTATTTACTTTCGAAGATCTATCAACGTTGAAGTGGCTAACATTTCTGTTGAACATTCACGAGTTTTTCTTGAATTTATTTGGACACTTGAAAACGCCATGAGTTAAGAACTTTATGATTTATCCGTCAACGTTGTACAAATTGTAACCATGGGAATTTTTAATGTACCTGTATAAATATTGCGCTATGCACAGAAACATTAATAGGAATTTGAAATTAAAGCTTTACCTAATATTATAACGTTTTTCGTACCACTTAAACTTCAGAAGGTTTTAAGACAATAATATGTATATTATATTATTGTCTTAGAACCTTCTGAAGTTTAATTGCCGGGTGCCGAATTTAATTAAAATAGCCTCCCGTGGAGTTTAGATATACTTATGATGTAAAATAGCGATAAACGTATAATTCGTCAGATGTGAATAATGTTAGAAAGTGATGTATCTATAAATAGTTGTTCAAACAATAAAGATCCCTCCCGTGGTTTTACGCTGTACTTGGCTATAAAGTTTGATGGTCTTACTTGACGGCATCAAATAAGTACGAGTACAAAAGTAAGTAGTATTATTATTATATATTCTCTGACACAAGTGAAGAAGTCTCATGGCAAGACCGCTTCTGCCTAATTTTAATAATTATAAAACCTGAGATTCCTGACCAATTACGAGTGAAGACTTTACCGCCTTTGTGCGATACCAATTGTACAGTATAATGCAGGTTGGAAAAATAATTTCAAATATCATGTTTGAGTAAATCGCATTCACTCTAGGGACAAGTTTAAATTAATCTGTTTAATTTATATAATTGTACACACCATGGGCGCTATTTTTGAGCCGTTCGTGTGAATTCATAGTGGTATATATATGCAAGAGGAAGCATTTTTGAACAATTCATACCCCTAGTGACCTTCATGAGCTGTTTATACCATTATTTAGTTATAACGCATGATATAAGCCACTCGTATTTGAGTTCTGCTGATATAGCGTTTGACAGATGGTGCCAGCCATGAAAAAACATGTTGGTCAAAAACAAATCACACTCTGTGCTTGATGCTGTCTGACGATACCTAGTTCTTCGGCTGTAATACGGTGTTTAGCCCGAGTTTCTCATGCAAATACATACCTTCGCTGTTACAAACGGTTACCGGTTCGATAGTACTTAGTAGCTTGCATAGTGGTTGCAACAGTATGCAGGGCCTTGCATTCGCCGACTGCGTTGGCCATGGACCAAAATACCGCTTTCACGAGCTAAGCCCGGTACGTTCTAGTGCTTAGCTTTCTGAGCTAGATGCTGGCTGGTAATCTCAGGACTGGCAATGGTATTTATAGAAAATTTACTTTGTTAAGAAATATGTTTTAAGTGTTTTAATGGAGTGTTTTAAAACTACTAATCAATATTTTATACGTTTTTTTCGTTCATTTTATTTATTACTATGACAGTTAACGTCACCAAAGATTCCATTTGCAATGATTTCGGCAATATATCTTATATATAAAAATCAAATGCTGTTCGTTAGTCTCGCAAAAACTCGAGAGCGGCTGGGCCAATTTAGATGAATTTGGTCTTGAATTGTTTGTCGTACTTCAGGGAAGGTTTAAAAGGTGGGAAACATAAATAACTATTAGGCGGTACGAAGTTCGCCGGTACAGCTAGTATAAAATATAATCAAGGCTATGTTTTAACCCGACAATGACACCGTCGATTCTAGAACCGTAAAAAATGTACTGATGTCTGATTGGGTAAACAGACAGACATATTTTAACATTTTCATACTTGGTGGACTCTTAAGACTTATTAGGACTACGTTGCAAGAAATACTTCTTAAGAACTCAACTGGTTTAGGTTAGCGTTTAGTTGGCGATGATTAATACTCGTATTCAAGCGTGAAGGTACTGAAATCTGAAATACTAGTAGAAAGTGAAATGTTTTTATATGACGCTGTTGTGGCACCACATTCATTTCAAGGCTTGATTAGCGTCGGGGAATATAAATTACAAACTATATTCAAAGCGTATATTAGGTATTCGTTTTCCAGTTAGTACTAAACATGAAGTCTAGCAAATTTCGCAATATAGAAATTACATGTTTTAGACCTAGATTGGAGTTAAGAAAAATAATATTAAGTATATCTATTCAATATAAATTTTCTGTTTTCAACATTAACAACTGATATGATATTTGATTACGTTCGAAAGGTCCGATCATGGCCCGTTTAATTTGCTCCTTTCACACCATTACCCTTTTACCCCCTGCCCAAAAAGAAACGTTTTAAATTAATTCGAATTCGTGTCATCAAACCAATACAGTATAAAACCTCGCAATTAATAGGCAAGCGTAAACTTTTGATGACCAATAATTTCATGTTCTTCAACTTCAATCCCTGAAACGTCCTGAATATCGTAAATACGCACACATATATTTGTCGGCACATACAAATACATCCCAGGTTTGGTCTAGTTACAAAGTTATTATGTAACAGTATATGCCTTGTGAAGGGAGCTTGAGGGAAACAGTGTGCGGTTACAATAACACTACAGTGCGGTCCACCAGAGGGCGCTACCAAACACAATACGGGTAATCATTGCAAAAGATATCTTACTGGATATAATAATATGTGCAAACTATGTATGCATGTTTTCCACTTAGTCATTTCCAAATTTCTAACACATGACCAATAAGATTTGGCTAGTATGGTTAGTTAAGAAGGCAAGCTTGTATAAATC
Organism: Ligdia adustata; assembly: GCA_947049295.1. NCBI lineage: Eukaryota > Metazoa > Arthropoda > Insecta > Lepidoptera > Geometridae > Ligdia > Ligdia adustata. Next base: position 2,834,679 of record OX346218.1, on the reverse strand, counting down.
CTAGATCAAGAATAGGGATTCGAAGAAGTTAGGCTATTCCTTTAAGACTAAGTACAGCTGTACCACAACGACGCGGCCGTTGAAACAAGAGTTAATACGCATGCTCAGGCTTAGAAACCGGTTATAATAGATTTCTTAAAAACAAAAGGGCAGTAAAGGCAAACTGTTTATTTTACAGGCAAGCGACAAAAATACAATGGAAATGTTAAAGACAAAGCTCTTTAGAAAAACTTGGACGTTCTGAACAAAAGGACGTTTCGTTGAAAGTGGGGCTTAAAGGGAGCGCTGTAAATCAATGTAGGCGAATAATAAAATGAGCTACAATGAGCTCTTCGCTGGAAGAGACAAACCGATAACGTTACTTACTAGCTATTCATAGTGCACTAAAACTGAACTATCATTGACTTGTGTTATTGACGTCTCATATTTCTAAAAATTTTGTTGAGTTTTCAATAAGTTACAACGCTGCAAGTTTTCTCAGTATTTTGGATAATCATTTTAAGCAACATTAGAAGATTTTTTTCCCTTATATGCACTTAAACTGTAGAAATATTTAATGGCAGAGACCTTTCGATTAACAATGCAATGTTGCATGTAAATAAAACCAGCGGGAGTGGGGTCGGTGGTTCTTCCATTGGTTCCGATTCCTCGAATTGGTAACCGATGTAGAATACATTTAAGGTACTACGAAAGCTTTGACTGGCACGTGAAGTGTGTATTTTACACGGGTAAAGTGCATCGCAAACTTAACGAGTAACTTAACTCAACGTTATATACTTTTAACGCAGTTTATACATATACTCCGTTAAAAGTATATAACCTATATAATATTAACACTGCATTTTTAACACTTCGGTATGTTTTAATTTTATATTCCGACGTGTATGTAAGCAGACAAAGCGTATCAATTCGAGATTGCTCGAAAATTTAAAAGTCGACTCATTTGCGAACAAGCCTCGCGAGCGACGCTTCAATTTATTTAAATCTAGTTGCGTCCTACGGTGTTGCCTACGTTAACACCAAAGGATTAATACTACGTCAATAATAGGATAAAAAGTTGCCCATTTGTTTCATCCATTAATTACATCCAAATCGGTTAAGCAGTTTTTGCGTGAAATAGTAACAAACATACATCCACACATTCTTACAAACTTTCGCGTTTATATTAGGTAAGTAAGAAAGTATGAATTAGGATGTTCTAAACAATAATAGATAGTCAGCAGATAGATTTATTCCTGTTTGTCACCTTTTTAGTCATGAGGGGACAGAACGGTTTTTTTACAGACTTTCAAAAAGAAGGAAGGTACGAAGTATGATCATCTGTATGAATTTTTTTCATACAGATGATCATCAATTATTTCGCCAATCATGAATCGATCAAAAAAATTATTCGTTTCGAAAGAGTATACTCCTAGGGCGGCCTATATAAATTTAATCAAAATCGGTCAAGTAGTTTTTTATTTTAAATACTTTAAATTTTCTTAAAGTACACTTTTATAATCGTAAGTATTGCGTGCCAAAATGTAGTAAATTTTTTCTTTTTTTGAATATGACTTGTTATAACGATCCAATGTTGCATCAAATGTAACAGTAATTCATCTGAAATCATACCATCAAACAATTTCTAGAAAAATTCTTAAAGTTTTCTAAATATGCTATGAATGGCTCAAACTTTTCCCACGAGTTTTTGAACGAGTGACATAAATCCTCGTCCACTTGTGATGTGGTGGTTCCACCGGTTACGTCATCGGAGACAATTTGTTACTAGTTCTGGAAATGAATACTGTTCCGACTTGTCCTACATCGTGACTGTGCCGGTCGTGCATTAATAATTAATACACAGTATGAGAACTACTACGGGCTCTCATAAACACAAGCTAGTAGTATTTAAAACCAGATCGAAAAGGAAAACTTTGATTCATGTTGTTCACGAAATATTACCTATTTCATATACATTTTGCACACCTAATCAAGAGTTTTTATAAAATAACTTATTTAAGTACATTATCATAATGAGTACTGAATTGTGATATGTTTTTTTATTATTACGTAGTCATTTTTACTTTATAGCTGAATTTAAAAATTAGACATTATTATAAGATAATTAAACACAATTATATGGTCGAAGAGTACAAATCTAAATTTAACTAAGCAAGGTCAATTTAAATTTCGGTATGGATGTTTTCTACCACTTCCTTTCTTCTTAAGCACTCATATTATCCTTGTCCTTACTGTTTGTTATATTTTCTACCACTGTACTACGTAGGACGCTGATTAGCCGCATCATTGCTTACGAAGTTCGCATGTCATCACGTATTAACAAATACATGCTAGCATTTAGCGGACCTTCTACAACGCTAACAATGTGCACAAAATGAACGTTTAGCACATTACTGACAGTCCAGTTATATGACACAACTCATGGAGTAAGATTAACTAAGTCTTGGTATCACTAGTGTCTCTGCGAACTGTTGTCTTTGTGACCACAATATTGTGCTACTTTAAAAAAAAGACAATGCCTTTGATGAATTCATTTGTACACGTTTACGTATTTAGAACTTTTAGACGCATGTCTCTGTCAAAGTATTGTCGTAATCGCCTGGTGAAAGACGCCGTAGCGACGTACGAAAATAATAATAATCATTCCAAAATCCCAAAAACGACCCCACGCGAACTGACAACATTTCAATTTTGGAAATTCGAAAACCATTTTGAGATAATGTAATGAAGAATTCATACTAAAAATACCAGATTGTTATATCCACTTTCTTAAGAGTTATTTACAACAAACTGATGATAAAAATCTCGTTTTTATGTTGATTCACTATCTGAGAACTGTATCTGTGTCACGGCGGTGACGAGCAATAACAGAATGTTTGGCGGTAACCACGGTATCCAACAAACACTTCGACTTTTATCATTGCCGGTAAGTCGCGGTATTTTAGCAAACAAAACAGAACCTAAAGAACAAGTTTACCATTTAGATGATACAGGACTTGAATTCATTTTTAGATTCATTTGCTGCGATTTTCTGTTCAGAGAGACGCTTATTTTGTACCGTAACATTTATTAATTGCAGTGAATGTAACGATGTTATTGAACGCAATAGTGTTACGAAGGTCGAGAAGCGCATGCACTATAAAATGAGATGTTTACGACCTCTCAGTCTCTTTGTCTTTGACTGCTATTGATCAGCCACTGGACAAGTTATGAGCTTTCACTTTTCAAGTATGTCTTTTTATTGGCATGTCTTCAGATTTTATAGATGCCAGTCAATGAAAAACCATACATTTAAACTATATTTACTGATGTCATATTAAAATCACTCTTTCTCATACTCACTGTATTTATGTCGTCTCTTTTACACAACAAGTCTTAATGCAGTCATATAATGTTTTAAAGTATAGTCATTTAAATATTTTTTTTATTGAAATGTATGATATTAGAACCAGGAAATATACACGCAGAATTTCTGCATTGTGAGCTAGTTTAGTTCAAGCGTCAGAAATTGTATCGCGTACAATAGACACAATATCGATCTATAATATCAGTACCGCTAGATCTCACATCTTGTTCCACTCAGGTGCAACACGAGAAGTATCGCGACGCCTGCACCTACACTAGTGACCCTGAGCTGCACCACTCACCGGCAAAGGTTTATTGCTAACGTAGGTGGCTTTGTTTTACACCACTGCATCTATACAGACATACTTAAACATTAATCGACATTGTAATAGGAAACTTGAACGTAATGAAGTCTCACTGCTTTGTTAAGCTCTCGTTTGGCGTAATATTCATTAATCAAAGCAATAATTATATTATTAAATAAGAAATATTCCATACTTAGCTTACGGAGAGAAAACAGCAAGGTTTATTGTTGTTGGACTTCTAAGAAATACTGAAAGGAGAAAATGGCGTGAGTCAAGGTATCCAAAAAAGTAGAACGTGTAAACGTGGCCATCATCAAATGACTGTAATCAAGAAGAAGTAGGAGAGAACGCCTACATCGGATTCCGCGGTATGGTCCGTCGCGCCCCACAAATCACTAGTATGTAGTTAGGTGCACAGTTGTTTACTCTCTCACAGTTTTGGGAGTGCGTGACTCGTCAAACGCCACGTCACGGAATGCACGCCACGGCTTGCCACCTAACTCAATTACCTCTAACGTGTAGCTCCCGGACTCAAGTCCAATTTTGTCGTTCTATAATGTATTGCAACCGAGATTTATTCGTGTTGTTATCGTCATAGAGGCAATAAACAATATTGTATCGGGCCGTGTTGTGGATGATTTATGAACGAATAGGAGCGAGTTTGATCCGTTTATCAATACAGCTGCGACTACTGTTTCAACAGCACAGCAGACATACAGACGGGCGGTAGGCGTACAGAACCGGCCGGTAAACAAAGGTAGGGTCAACGGCACCGCACCAGCGAACCAGCAGAATGCACGCGATGCCACCGACTAACGTTGCATACAGCTATTATGAAGGGTTTTTACGACGCCTCTGAGTGTCTCGGAAAGGCTAGATTTAGGACAGATCACTCAGCATGCGAACGTTTTATGCTTAGACTCGTAAATGTCGTCTAGCTCTTTTGCAAACATTTTGCTGGCGAAGCGATATCATTACCGCCCTAGATGTTTTTTTTACCAAAACATGTGCACGTTTTCAACGCTAGTCTTAGTTTTAGAAAGTATATTCATTATAATAAGGTTCAAATTAGTCACTCGACAGCTGATTTATCATGTTTAATCTGCGTCAGCGGCTTTTGTAACCTCGATGTCAATATCAAAGTGCAAAGGGAGACAGCGGTGATTCAAGCTGATTTCTTAAAATTAACGTTACATTGTAATGAGAAACGCATTTTTAGCTCGAGAGCATTCAATACAGAAATTCCTCGCAAACATATTCGCGAAACATTCACCGACCCCTCGCTGGGCTATTAAAAATATTCATAACCCAGCTTTGGTCAAAAGATGAGGGAACGTGATATCGCGTTTGTAATTCAAATATGTATCGAATTGCATTACTTTTATCGGTTTGTTGTTGTAACAGCGAAAGCACTGCATTATCCACAAAACTGTTTTATTTAGGTTCATATTAAATTACATTAATTTCGAATGTACATGAGTACTCGGTTGTGATTTAACATAATCTATCTCCACACTGATTCCTTAAGAATCATAGTAGATTTTTATGAATGGCGTGTTCAAAGTTCACAGCGCGTATAGCGACCGCGCCGTGAGTAATCTCGTAATCGTAGAATCGAATCAGCAACGAGCACTATTTCCGTCCGTCTCGATGGGAACCTTCGACTATCAGTAAAGGTGTGGGCGAAGCTCTCATAGTCTAGTTCTCTGACCCCATTTAATCGAGCTATGACGATGACTTTATAATTGTGACGCAACAATTTCGTGCCATTAGTTAATTGCGAATTGATATCTAATGATTAATTTACATCGTGAATCCGTGTGGAGATTGCAGTAGACTATTTATAAGTTTATAATCTCCACACTCACGTATTAAAACTGATAAGAATACGATTTAGTATCTACGGAAGTAGTAATGCTGAGGACTAACTAGGTACATATAATTTTGGTGAGTTGGAGCGGGGTTGTATTTATAACACTTGAAAATGAATACCTATTAACACCAGTAACGCACTTATGCTATTTTTTGTATTTTCATATAATTAATTAATTGTTTAAAAAATATTAATGTGGTAGAATATTCATGACTAACTAAGAAATGTATGACTATTTTTTTACAGATATACGAGTATCAGGCAAAGAACTAAACAACGATAAGTAAAAAGTCTATTATTAGTAATATATTAGCAATATTAAAATTTAGAAACACAAAACTTTCCTGGTTCTGTCACGTTAAGACTAAAATTTTATTGAATAATATTTAATACCCAGAGAAAATGAATCACAGAACTACGACAACTACGACAAGTATATGATTATGATCAATAATAGACAAGACAAATAGTTTGAACAAATCATGCAATGTGAGAACGACTTGGTATTTAAGGACGCCTACAAGATGAACATTTAGGTATAGACATTTAAGCACTAGTGCTTGCGCACAAGTCTAATGCATAATTTCTAAGTGCAAGTGTAATAATAAGTAAAGAAGGAAAATTTTCCATTGTGTGGTGGTGCCTATGGTGGTGGTGGTGGAATCTTTGAAAGATTTACATCAAACGTAGCTACACTGCCAACTAAATCACCTTACAAACAAACAAAAACAAAATCACACAGACAGACACACACAGACACGTCAAACTTATAACACCCCGTTGTTTTTGCATTGGGAGTTAAAAACAAATCTATTCTTTTGTGTTAATAATGTTCGCCGCTATAAAAAAGTTCGCCAAAAAGTAGGGAGTCAAATCACTGACAGTAATGAAAATTAAACTCTGACAGGTACAAAAGTATCCGACATCACAACAAAACCCAACAAAACAAATGGAGATGCAGACACGGAAATAATACAGTCGCAAAACTTTATCCATGACCTATTACAAATGTACAAAGTCAGTTTTTCATTTAGAGGAAAACTTTCTAGGTTCAAAATTATCCAGGAAACGTGTCAATACAGAAAACAAAACACGTCCGGCGCCACAAAAGGAAAAAATACGTGTCGTAAGGTCTAATAGAGGAATACTAATTGAATTAAAGTGTGGAGGAAGTGTGACATTTATTCGGTAGCAGCCGGAGCTAGGGGTGGGGGAAACCGGGGGGGGGGAGGGGGGGGGGGGGGAGGAGGAGGGTCTACAAAAAACCTCGGGCCCATACCTGGTTGTCGTTGACCCCGGAGTTTAATTAGCCTCGGAGTCTTTATCGAGTAGTACCTTGTCAGTGCAGTGGGTGAACCATGCAAATACTCATTTTTTAACTATCATTTATATTGTCAAATGGTAGAACCTATGCGGAAAGTTCGTGGGATAACATGGTGACAAGATTTAAAATGTATCTAATACTCCACATACATTTTTAACTAGGTGCAAATCATATAAATATTTGCATAACTGTATAAAAATAACAATAATAATTACAAAAACTCTTAATTATCACCACAATAAATAGAACATTGGATAACAAATACAACAGAAAACCGGCACAAAAGGCGAAATATATCTAAATAGCGAATCCTTTTCAGACCACCTCTGTAGGTGCGGAAAAAAAAACGTTTTTTAAATGGTCACAATGAATAAAGTATATTTTTATTAATTACAGCTTTGTCATCTTTTAATGGAGTAATGAATAAAACGTATTTGAGAAGCTTTCTTTGTGAAAACTATATATATCTATAACTAAAGTTATTTAAGTTATTGGAAAACGTCCTTCTGTTTCCGAATTTCCTATGATACAAGTAGCAAGATATCAATGCAGCATGTCTAATCAGGTGCCTTTTAAGGCCAGTGTGAATTAATTTGGAGTAAGGTGGTGTCACTGCCTTTTTGTCATTCCTTCGTCGTACGTCCCCGACAGCTATGGACTTGACAAAAAGCTTGGTACAACCGTAGACAGTTAAGAGCAGTGTGCTTTTTATTTTGCGCCTATATTACTCGAGAGTACTTACAAGTTCCCCAAGAAAACCAACCGAATGTGCTACAATTAAAGCAATTTATTATCAAACAAATTTTATCCATGCATTTGTTCTCAACACTTCCTGAAAAGTTAAGTGTTTCGAAGCTTTCTACACTTACTTTTTCCGCATCGTTAACTTAGTTGCTCGAAGCTTTTATCTTACCTGAAACAAGAGTATGAAGTTAATGAAGATTAAGTACAACTTTCACATTTACAAAGAATTCTTTAACATTCGACGGGATAAGTCAATAGGGCTATGCAAATTTTTCATGAACTGAATTAGTAATTATAATTAGTAAATAGTTAGTAAATTTTGTTTACAGTGGGCTGTTGGACTGGGCCTTGGGAAAAAACATGCGGTCGCGCTAAGTTTTCAGATCTCGTCCCGGTTCCCCTGTTTAATATTCCTCGGGCGTTCGGACCCCAGCGGTCCCTAGCGGCGAACACTTCCTCTTCGCTTCTGTGCTCCTAGTACTTTGCTGTCTTTATTGATGCTTTTCATATTACGTTTTTTAGATTATGCGTTTCTTGTTCGTTCTTTATATTATTTTACTTAAAGTTTTACTTCCCAGCTGGAATAAGTACCGACATTGAAATAAAATGTGGTAATGTGTGCATCTGAATATAGTTATAGTCAATAAATGTAAATTGACGTTTAAATAACAAGATCAGTTTATTTTACTACACTCAAGTTTCTAACAGTGAATCATTTTTTATTACTTAAGTTCGTTAATTAGGGAAATTGAGATGATTACAATGCTGCGGTTCAGGCAATCAGTGCAGTGCTTTATTTTTACAATAAAACTTGTCCATTATACATTTACCTTATTTTAATGATTCGGGTATCGTCACAAGTACATGCACACGAATGTAGAGACAAAGAAGATACCTTGTAATATGATGCAGACGGGATCAATCAAAATTACTTGTTTCAACTTTAGTAAAAGATGAAATAACTAACAAAGCAACAAGTGACTTTTAATTGAGTTACATGAAAATACGACCAACCTAGCAGCAAAATGATGGTAGTTACGACTAGTTACCATCGCTATTTCGTACAATGGCCAACCTACAGGCACAAATTGGCCGGTCGGTTTTGCGTAAATTCCATGCGGTCCTACGTCAATTTATGCTAGTCGCGTCCACCCTGATTGGAGCGAGCAATCAGTGCAGGAATCAATACACTCACATATTCCATATAACAAATTACGTGCACAAGATAAAACCGCTTTTTTACTGCTTTCGTGACGGCGCGACGGCGGAATGTTAAACTCGGTTTGAGAACGAGGACGTTGGTGACGGATAAATAACATGCGACTAAGATTACAGTATATAACCACGTAAAACTTGTGGATAATAAATGCTCATAGGATGGAACAAAAACATTCAGCGATATGTGATCTATGAACAACGACCAAAACTATTTTATATCAAATGCAAGATGCGCTACAGCTTCGGCAAACTCTGCGTAATAGAGCAATATGCCCACTATTTTTATCGATTACAACTCATTGAGCCATGAAGCTCCCCGCTGTGACATAACATCAACATCAACCGTTGACTGGCGACGCCCGGCGCTCGGCCTATCCGTGGGAAGTGCTAGTGTAAAAATAAAAGGCGAGCCTTGTCGTTTACACAATGGGAGTATTATCACGACAGGTCCCTGGGTGTCGACGGATTCAGTCTATAAACCCACATAAACAATAGGTAGGGGCCGGCGTCCCGTTAATCCACGTAATACCCTCGCTCCACAGATAGCGTAAGATCATTTCCTGTTGTAGTAATTCCAGCAACAAGCCAGCTAGAGCATGCTACGAGTTAACTTAGCACCTCGCGTTTCTTATCAACATTACGCTTTAACATTAAGGTTATTTAAGAGCGACAAAGCGTAATTTTTTAATGTGGCACTGATAGCAATACGTGTCTGACCCGAGTACTGAAGATGCCTAACTAAGCACTTGGAATAGAAAAATATAATCCTCCTGTCGGACTAACGCGGTCGGGTAAAAATATTAATATCAACCGTACGCTGCCGTCGTGGTACGATAGACACGTTAATACTGAGGTCCTGATTGTAAGTTATCTTGAATACTAATCGCATTCATGCCCAAACTTACTTCAAGTAAAATCTCGTTAGGGCAAACCTTAAAAATATATATCTTTAATTTTCGCTATGCTATAATATTAGGTAAAATCACCATATGAAATAGTACTAATTAAGACGAGGCATTCTATAGACAAAGGTCATCAGAACGATAATGTAAATTTGTAAAATATTAGAAGCTAGTTTCTAACTTAATGTTCAAATAATATTTTTAAAATCTAACAACAGTATGTGGGGTGATCATCACGTTCTTTCTGAACTTTATCCATAGGGTTTTGTGGAAACACGAGTATTAGTTTCTAAGCCAGGTTTATTGAGTGTCCACGCTGTTAGAGCATTGTACATTTGTCTTGTCCGGTGTCTTAGTAGGCAGCAATTTATGGCCTTCCTATTTGTGTCTTGATCAAATACATCTCGAGCTTGATATATGGCCGTAACGAAATCATTAGTTGTCTCATTAATTTTAGAACGGTTTGAAGTTTCAAACGGCTCTGGAAGGAAGTCGTTTATCCACCAACTAGCGAACAGAAATACCTAAATATGCAGTAAATTTGAGAAAAGAAGGTGGAGAATTTTTTGGTTACTTTTAAAGCTAAAAATGTAAATGTTTACATTTCATATTATGGAAAATAACACTATATAAATTAATATACATAAAGATACAACTCGTATTAATTTTCGTATTCGTTATATTAAATATCCGAAATATATGGATATATTACAGGTTCGTCAACCAACAGGGTGGTAGGGAAATACGAGTTCTGTTTCTAGAAATTTATTGTATCCGGTTTTAAGGGCAGGTGGACGACTGATGACCAAAACACGGCGCTCAAACTGAATGGCTATTAATCAAACTATTGAGATTCGTCTGAGTGTGACTTTTTCTATATCAAATTTAGTGTCCAGATTCAGGTATTAATGCTGGTCTTGTCTAACGCGTGAGGGTTTGCCGAGGAAAAGTGTTACATGTTCGATAGGTAGCAGATTTTAACGCTGCAATTCATATCTGTCTTCAAATATTTCAATCGTAGTCTTATATAAAAAACTGCTTATAAAATATATGTTTAAGACAATCTAATAAACAATTTTGTGCAAACAAAATAAATCAAATGGTAACTCTATACTAACTAATGGGCTCCGAAATTAGTTTGTCACAGTAGACGTCACCACTAATTGGTGAATAGCGCTTGTTAGCGTATGTTTACCACAACAAATAGCAGTTTTCAAATAAGATACATATTCTGTATATGTGCGATTTTCCTAATTATATTAGAGGCATCTTTAATACATCTAAGCAACTGCGTAGAATTATCATCATTAACGTATGATGATAACAGAATATAGCTTTTACAGTCTTCATTTTTGTTATAATTACTCAAATTATAAAGAGGTAAAATTTTGTAAGTATGTTTGTAGGAAGTAATCTCTTGATCGACTGTATTTACTTTGGAAAACGTTTAACCATTAGAAATCTACATTATTAATCAATCAGACCCGAAGCAGAAACGCTTCAATCGCTCAGTCGACGACCACGGTAAACTCAATGTTCCGAATTTTTTAGTTATATATTTAGTTTTTTTTACGTTTGTTTTCTTTTTGTCCCAGATGCAGTTGTTCAGTTCTCAAGGAACTCGCTACATACTAAGGGAACACAAAGCCATTCTAGTCTCGTTGGATTATTTCTAAGTTCTAAAATCAAATTACCAGCGTTGTGCGCCGGCGAGGTAATTACTGCCTCCGTGATTAATGAGCAATCAGACCCTTGCCCCGCTGCAGCTGGAGGACAGTGATTGAGCTCAGTACTTTGTCATACTTTTAACCTAAATTGTTTCTCAAGTAACTGCTTCGAACTCATTTGATGTTGTTAAGGAACTGGAGAATTATATTGCGTGTTACTTTGCATTTGCACATTCTTTGTATGATATATTTTTCTCAATTCAATTGAATAGATTTTTGGAGTGCATTTCATCAATCGCGGTTTGCTGTCAGGGAAAAGATTAAGCAATAATAACTTTTTCTATTTAAATTGTTCTCTGTTAATACGAATAGTACTTAAAAGTACAATATAGATCATAATACTCTGCAACTAAAAAAGCAAATTTAAAATCGATAACTGTTTAACGTTATACGCACATCAGAACCTGGCCTCCCGAGGATTAGGGTTGACTCTTTGTTCCTTTTGCAACAAAAATCCCAAGAGGCACTACCCGGACCGATTTTAACTCGAGGCGTTTTAGATTTTTTCCGACTGTAAATCAGGTTTGGAGTTAATTTTGGGACTTAATTTAATACCTACCTAAAGCAGCGGTCAGGTGATGGCAGTCGGATTTTATATTGGCAGTCGTTTTAATTGCGCTGTGGGAATTTCAAAATCTCGTCCTTTCAAACCGGACTGAGTTGATTGCGATAACATCAGTATGCAGAACCGTGTCTCTTTAAGGTATCCAGTACTGGAAAGTTTTCTCATAAATAGGTACGTAAGAAGTACCTGCTTTGAAATTTCGTAGACAAATTAAGGCAGGTAACCACCCCTAAATCACGGCTACTGAATTGAGCTTCAGCTTGATACGCTACATTCTTCTTATGGTTCTTAGAATAAGATTCAGAACAGAATGTTATGGAATTCAACGCAGTTTAAGGCATAGAGGCTAAGCAACAGTGTCTTGTCATTGTGGCTTAGCTTTTAGACGGCGAGGAGCTCTCCTCTGAGAGATTTCCTTCAACAGCTGTGTCTTAAGTGATTAACGAAAGTTTTGAAGTTTTAAAACGATTATTGTGATTTATTTTAAGACTAGCTTTGGAGAAAGCTTATGATGAGCAGTTTCGTAGGAAAATCATAAATGGTAGAGTAAAGAACAACATGCTTTAGAAGAGAAAATGAGGGATCAAGCAAGAGACATTATGCTGACGTGCATTTATAAGCCACCACAGACACAAAAAACGATAGAGGAAGTTAATGTAGCGCATTATAATTTTTGCAACAGCAGGGTGCATATTTGAGACAGCATACATATTTGAAGGGTTAATTAAAAAGTCAAGCGCGAGTCGGCGACGCATGGACATCGATCGTGCTACCCTTAGGTAATTGACTGGTACTAGAGTAATATGAACCGTAAAGGCAGTGTCCGTTATTACTACACATGTTAGAATCAACTGAAATATAATTGTGGCTAATATGAAATCAAGGTTCTGTTCTCAAAATCAAAGATAAAAATACAATAATGAAAAGCTCCTCACCACACTCTGTTATCTCTTTTTGTAAGCAAACGAGATTTGAAGAAACGTGCAATAAACACTATTACCTACTCATTCTGATACTAAAAATAGGCAGAAAACACCAACACATTCTAGTTATTTTAATATCATATATTTTATTATTTCTCACGCATTCTCTCACTCTAGTTGCAGTATTGGGAGAATTCGTGGAAAATCTTCAACAAAAACTGCAACTTTTTCCAGTCTGAGGCCTGCTCCTACCAATCACAATCTTATATTTTTTCGAATATGTTGATCCGCCACCTACTTTAAAATGGGATGGCCGCGTAATCTGGGTAAGTTGTAACTTTTTAATTAAATAATTTCGACGTCATTCAAAAAATACTAGTATAACTGTAATCTGTGGTCATGCTCCCCATGAGTTGTTATTAGATCAGATATTCAAACTTTTCGTAAAGAAAAGTAAGATAATTTGTCAACAAAACAAAAAACTCGTATACCATTACGTGAACATTCCCCCTTTAACATATTGTCATAAAAAAACAATATAAGTCGTTGTCGTTTTAATTAAAAACTATCAATCAACGGCAAATGATCAATAGCGGCAGAAAAGTCGATATCATCAGAGCCCCGCCCTTCACTCCCCTTCCGAGACCGAGAGTACCGAGACACAGAATGAAAGTGCAGCCAGATGACAAACTTTGACGCCGTAAAAAACAATTCTATATCATTTATAGCTTTTTAAATACAATAGGACAACTATTTATAAAATAGACATTCATTAATAAAGTTTATTAAATTATGTTAATCCATAGAGTCAACTCTAAGGCACAAAGTCCTACCTTCCCGTACTTCGAAACGGCTCGGTCTTCTTTTTCTTTTGGTGGTGGTGGGTAATTTACAAAATAAAATGATTAGCAACCGAATTTTAAGTAGAGCAATGCAAGGAATAGTTGACTGCTGCGGTAGTTTTGCTACTGAAGTGTGGTGAGACTGTGTACGGCCCTGGTAACCCAATATACGAGTGTACGAGGGAGAAGCAGCGATGTAAAGGGGAGCTGGATGGGTGTCGACCGCCGACTTTTTCCATAGAAACCACGAAAGGAACATAAGGTATGGTTGCCATATACGTAAAAATGGTTAGGTTTGCATTAAAGTTATGACTACGTAGAGCTTTATTTCTAACAGTTTTTAATAGAATTTATAAATACATACACTTTATTTGGCAGAATTCTACCGTATCAAAAAAAAAACACAAACACCTTTCTTTAATCTTGAAGTCTGGATAAGTATATGTATAAGAAGTAAATGCCAATGGGAAAAATCGGCTTTAAAACTTTGTCGCTAAACTCTTCCAGAGATTTAAGAACAAGTTATTCAACAAGGGTGTCAGAGGGGCGGTGTGTGAACGCACCGGGTGGGGCGCACCCCTAGCGGCCGCCACGGGCGATTGCCCCCGGACACAGAATACTCAACAGTCAGTACGTAAGTATTATGTATTACGAAACCCTGCCAAGGACATTGCGATTTACGCAACTTTCTATTACTACATTGGTTACACTACTTGATAAGTCGTTAATGGTTTTGAATTGGATTGATGGATCGATATGACTGATAATCTCTGTTTGATGAGACGTGATGCGAAGATGGATAGTTTTTCATTCTTGAATCGACAGCTTTAGCCCGACACCTTGACCTAATCATTCTAGCATTATAATCATATCCTCACATAGCAAGGTTCCATAGCACTAAATTTCTTTTAAAGAGTTTCCATTGCTCTAAGCTTCCAAAAGGCTTCTAAAAATATCAAGTGTCATGCGAAATGTTGACAGAATAATAAACAACCTTGTCATCTTGGCAACACACATCTTTGATCGCTTTATTGCTACATTATTTTAAACCTCATTTCTCGATTAAAAAAGTGTACTTTTATAGAATCATCGTGTTTTGCTTTTCCAACGATCCTTTTTTTGAGAGAAAATAACCCCAATTTAAAATCTCCAACGACTGAAAAATTATAAAAATTCCTAGAACTATCACAGAACAAGTTTCGTCTACAAAGGTTGGAAACTAAGGCTTTTACGCCAGTATTAAAATTTCTTGCGGTCAGAATTCCATACACACAAACTGAAACACGTAAGAACTTTTTTCAAACTCCAAACAGAGGCGCTTCGCTTCGTTCGGTCAGAAAAATATCACCATTTTATATACAAAAACTATGCTTATCGATTTCTGCACCCCATCCGAGCAGTCAGTTGCACGGCCGACATTTCGCGCAATAGATGCTGAATTAAATCAAATTCATTACATCAGATCTCAACAATGAACGCATCAAAGGGTTGATATGAATGAGACACGTGGCGATATACACACGTGCGCATACAAACAGTGGATTATGCAAATGGTTGCAGATCTATGCTCATGTCCGGCGTGAGCAACGGTCCACTTGCAGGCCAGTGATTAAGAAGTATTAGATAATGCTCGCCATCTGATTGTAGAGGTACAGGTCCCAATGCACTTGAAATTCTATAGTAAATAGTACGTACCTATATATTTTTTCATACTGAGGATATATGCACTCTCGAATTAGTATCTCTAGACGTAATTGTTTGCCGCTTGATCGGATTTTTTCAGGTATCTAGTTTTTTTTCTTCCGACTTCCAATACGAGAAGGTATTTGATTTGACTGTTTTTTTTTTGTGTTACCTGATTCCCGGAGACGGGTGGAAAGTTTCAAAAATTCTTGGTTTATTTGAAAGAGTGACATGTCTCATTTTACTTTTGGTAAGTACATCGATCAAGAGTATAGATTTAACTAAATGGGTTCAAGACCAGCAGTCCCTAGTTCGATTCCCGATTGAGACAGATGTCCGATTAATGAGAATAAATACTTATATGGGTGTAGTCAAAGAGCGTTGGATTCTTTGGAAAATAAACTTCTGCCTTATGAAATGAGGTTATTGTTCTTAAGGTGTACTCATAGTTGTATGCGCATGGTGTTTTTGAATGTTATAGCTCATTCCCGTCACAAGTCAAATACATTATAATTATGAAATAAGTGGGTATAACATTCTTGTGGGTATGTGGTGTGTATAACACTATAAAAGCATTCTTATTGCATATCGATAGATACTGTTATCGTCGTTCTGGTTATTTAAAACACGGTTGTGTACGATACATAAGTTTCAGTTTCAGTGTTTATTACATCATAATAGTATAAAGATCACAATATATAATTACAGTTCATTATGGGCCCAGGAGAGTATCAGTATCAGTATCAGTAGATACCAATTTTGGAGCTATTACGTTGAGCTATTATCAAGGGATTTTAGTTTTACCACCGTTATTTCATGTTCCCCACGCAATAATTTAAAATTAACGAAGACAAATTCGTGAGAACCTCAGAACACAAACAAAACAAGGCATGAAGTACTGCTATTTATTTAGGTAATACGCAAAATGCGTGTGCACGTGTCAGAGTACACCCCCATCTTACGAGCCACCCCTTTGCAGAAACACTCTTAACGCGATATTGAACTTTACGGTATAGGCAATGCAGGGTAGATATTGGAACGAAAAGCTGTGTCAGTACTTTTCATAATTAAGTGGTTTAAGCAACTTTGAAACTTATACGTTGGAAATAAGGTATTTAAAGTAGGAAAAGTTTTATCAGTTTTCGTCTCTTTCGGTACAGAATTAAATGTCATTGTTGGAGGCCTCATTAATGCAATATTGAGCTCTAGCAAGCGCGATGGCATATCGGGGGATTACTTTATTGTGTGCGAAAATTAAGCACAGTTTTAAAACTTTGGAAATGTGTCAGTAAAAGTTTTATTGATGGAGAGCTATTAAGTTAGAAAATATATTATAGACTGGAGAATGTTGGCAATTTCGGATTTATATAATTATATACCCATACAAATATATAGATCAGGAAGTCATACGCATCAAATTAACGTTTATGATGGTAGGGAAACGCTTTGTCGTTTTTATAAACAACCATGCATAAAAAACTGATATGTTTTTGACATTTTCAGCAGCAAGTCATAGTTGGAAATAAAATAAAAACGTCATTGTCACAACAAATGATATAGAAGTAAAACAAGGTAAAACACGTGCCAATTTCAAATCATCAAGAGTACAGAATAGATAAGAAAAATCGTGTCGGCAAGCTGTCATGTAGAGAAATAGCCAGATGGTCGGCTATCGATCCAGTGCTCAGCACTACACGGTCGACCGAATCTATTATTGTTAATCGTAATCTCGACACGATTACCATAACGATTGTAATAGTACGTCTACAGCGTTATCGCGATGAGTGAATGAATGACGTATCAAACGTAAAAACTAGTATTTGAACACATGACCGTATTTTAACGAATGTTTGTATAGTGAATTCAGATGAAATGGCGGATGTGTGTCATCGGAATAAAGTAAGTCTGTCTGGTATAGTGATCGTCATGTTAATACATTTGAGGAGAGACATTATTGAGAAATCAACATATTTATTTGAAGAGAATCTTGAATATAATATAAGAACAGAGACTGACAGAGAAATGTATGAACGATTTATACTGTTACATTTTGTTTTACAGTAACGTATATATAATACATAGTGATAGTATGCAGGTTTTTTTAAATGGACTAGCCGAGAAAAGGAATTTCGGTTCACGCTTGTTTCATATGAACAGTAAAACCTACTTTATTTCTTTGAGCATCGTGAATCCATATAGGCAAAATACCTAATACGATACTGATAATAATGGATTAAACAAACGCAATAAAAACCAGAACACACAGATGCGCCAGTCAAAATATTACAAGATAAAGTAACAGCATCTGATGACATCGAAATTAAAAAGCTTTTTATTTCAATAGCTAAAGTAGCTCACGAAGACAAAGAGCTTTCAGGCAAATATGTCAATTACCGCCGATACTCTGGGTAACAGCGTTTGGAGCGTGGCCAATTCGCTTGACAAAACGACGAGATAGACCAGCCCTAAAACGATAATCGAAAGAGTTCAGAGGATCATCTCATAATCCTGTTGCGACCGTCACAACTGTGCAAAACAAACAAAAATATGAACCAGCCTCGAAGTTCGCATGATGCGACGCCGTTTGATGTTTTAAATTCGCGTGCTCATGGAAGTGACAGCGAAAATTGGTTTTAGGGAACATTTTTGATAAAGGATCTGATCATTTATAATTTAAAGAACAAAAGTAACAACAATATTGCTAATTTATAGATTTGATTATTTTACTATGTTATGTACTTCATATCGTAGGATTTAAGACTACTCGTTTTTATCGATACTCGTACAAGTCAAGGAGCATCTCTATAGTGAGGGAAGGGACGCAAGGGCGTTGAATAAATGGATATTGTTTTTGGCTGTTCGTGCACTTCAAATTGTTTTGGTTGAATTATAAATACCTATAGCAAAATAGCAAATTTGGTTAAAGCTATTAAAAGCAAATGTACATGGAATTCAAATTTATGAACTTATTTGGTCCCAATAAATATACACCTGGCTAAGACGACATACGACTTTAATAACATAGATAAAGATGAATTCAAAATAGAACTTGAACTCGACTTTAGGAACCCTATAACTTCAGGTGATCTTAAAGTCAATGATACTTAAGACATCAAAAGAACTCGGTAAATAAATAAAGTCAGTAAAATGCACCGCACACTGAAAGACTTAAATAAATGATCTAAGGCTCTGCACACAACTGGTGGTTAATCCCTGAAAAGGCGGCAAGCGGCGGACGGCGAGCGACCTCAACACGACGACTAATTGCAAGCCTCCCGGACTGATAATCCGTTCGCAGCAGGCGGCCACCAAATTAAAAACCCCTGACACAAAATGTCCGGCCCTGGCCCGTGGATTACAGCTCCCACCCGCGCCACGCCAACGGTAAAGTATTCCCAATTTTAGACCCCCGAGAATCCCAAGATATCGAAAAGGCGAGGGTGAAACCAAGTTCGCACAAATTCGAAATCCAGAGATGAAATAGTAATTTATCAAAGGATTTTGAAGTCCCAAGAAGAGGAAGTGAAGGATGGTTGGCCTTTATCGTAAATTGCAGTAGCGTGTTTATCGCACATTCCGGAAAACGAGAAAAAGAATTCTAAGACTGCAATATTACAGGGTTAAGTGTCATGTAAGCAATAGGATCACTCCAAGTAATTTGATTGGTTCAATGGCATCATTATTTGCACTAAGTATTTAAGTATTCATAACGAGACACATTAAGCTTGTACTTATCGTTTCTTTTGCGTAGTAATACTGAATGAATATTATGGTAATTTCAATAATCATCGATAGAGATTGCTCACAAATAACATTAACACATTACTGCGACCGTCGTCATTACACCAGAATATTTATAACCCCATAACGGGTAATGGAGTCGAGCGGCAATATACGTGTACGTCTAAACGAATCAGAGTGGGTATTAATATTCAAATGGCTTTCGGCGGCCAGAGATCTAGTGGGATTAGTCTCATTAATTCTGCGGTGTGTTAGACCTACTCATAGGGCTTGTGTAAACATTCTGAGACCGCTGCAGGTTGCCCTTTACCACAAGGAGTGCCACTACCAGCTGTCAGCTAAGTACAAATTTAACGACGATAATAAAATAGCATTTGTGCCTCACGGTCAATTTATAATGTAGGCGTAGATTAGATCCATTCGTCTTATTTTTCATCGGCTCGATCGGGCGTGTAGCCATTTCCTCCATAGGATCGAACAGCTGTTGTAAGGTTACGCCCTCAGCGTCGCACCTGCGTTCCCCTCCTGCATTGGCACTTCACCCCCGTTTTGCTTAATTACAATCCTATTAACAGAATCAGTCTCGTTTTCCAACGCTCAATTGAAGTTTAGGGTCACCTCGGATAAATATTTGACCGACCAACTTCCTGCAGTGCATTATTTAGCATGTATTCATTATTCATCACCCAGATCGAGACTGATAATGCCAGAATGATTTTCGAGCATGTAAGCATTGATAGAGCTCTCAGATAACAGTATTTTCATACAATTCACCGTCCCAACGTCTACGTTTGTGATTGGTTAAAAAGATTCGTAGGTAGACGTGCGAGGGTAAAGTCTACAAAGGGTAAGTTTTTTCTTTCGATGCACAAAAAATCCACCGACAATTACCAGATTAAGGATGAATAGGAGGGGTAAACTTTTTTCTTTCAGTTGCCATTGGCCTTTTTCTTGTGGATCTGTGGTTTTCCCGACGGAGAATGTTTTAATTAAAAAATCTTCGGTGAGCTTGGAGCAAATCGCGTAACGGTAGTTGCTCTTCGTAATTTGTGCGAAGTGAAAACCGCATTGTAAGAGCACTTAATATTAATCAAGGGTCGATTAATTAAGTTGTTCAACATCTTCGTCCGATAACATCGTTTAGAGCCAACTTATCCGTATTGTTTCAATTCATACTCCATATAGTTTGTCTGCACCAGATTTAATCTCCTAAAAATCAAATACTTTTTAGGTTTGTGTAGACCTCTAGACGATTAGACTCGTTGCGTTGCAGTTGAAGCTTTTTAAATTGCACTGCCCGGAACAGAGCTGGTCACTCATGACAGAGCACGCGAGGCTGCTAATGACGGGGTGCGGTAAGTGCGCATAATTCCACCGCGTCCGCCCGCTGCGGGCGCGCACGCACGCGACCGCCACCGCGCACCAGCGGCGCAGACCTGGGCCCGTACTTATTCTTACCTATGATAAATGTGATCTCGAAATCATCTTGAGTTTGCATGAACAATGTTTCATTGACAAGACATAAACAAGACTAGACGAATATTACACCACGGTATCATAACGAGTGAAACCGCGGCATGCGTCCAACCTATCATCAGATGAAGTAAAATCCAAATTTTTGCAAAGCAAAATCGGTCTATAGTTTGGGCAGTAGAATCACAAGAAGTTAGACATACTCGTACATACAACACACTCGAAAAACATGAGCCTTCTTTTGGGAAGTCGGGTAAAAAAAGCAATAAGAAAGGTATCTTAAATAATAATTCGTATTGTTATCAAGAAAAGCTTTCAAGTTTTCCTTACAATAAAAAATATTTGACATGTTCTCATTGTATTTATTATACTTGATCTGCACCGTTATGTTATGGAAACCGCTTTCGAGTTATCTATTGTCACTACGAGTATGAATGTTTTGATGACTACAGAAGACAATTGCCTAGTGGCCATTGTTAGAGATAATGTTAGGTCGTGACGGAGGAATCGATAAGAGCTCCGAAGAAGCTGCAGACGGGACGGAACGACGGAACTAATGTAATGGGGCATCAGCTGGTGCTAGATCGCATCAGTGGAGACTTCTCCGCACAAAAGACGACATCGATCGCGCCGTTCGTGACTATTGTTCGAGCGGCGAATGCACCAGTCCTACATCTGTTTCGTTCCTTTTTCCTTAGCCCTGCATAATGAAACCGGCCCATTGTGAAGAAAACAGCCACAAAAGAACACGCACTTTGGTGTTGGCCTCGTATTTTATGAGAAAAATAACAGAAGCCCCCGAGCTTAAAAGGTGGGCGTCGACGCTGTCGGAAACGAGAAAGTCGATGCAACTGTTATGACATACGCGGTTCGTTAAGTGTTATTGAAAATAAACAACGGTTGGTGCTTTAACGAAGGCACTAGACGGTGGAATATTTTTACGCTTGCATTTTTGTATTTTCCCGATGAATTTTCTTGGCATGTGTGTAATTAGCATTTCTAGCATCGCATCGCAGTCACTGCTTCAGGGTAATTCAGTGTTAATAAGTTTTGTACTTTTTGCATTGTTATTAAGTAATTTTTTAATTATTAATCTAACTAGATTCTCATGAGGTGTACTGGGTCCATTTCGTAAGATCGAAGTAATATTTCGATGCGATGCTAGAAATGCTTTTAAGTTTTTTATGTTAAATGTAGATATATTTAAATCAATAAATAACTTGCATACCGTGCCATGTCATTTTTTGTCTATCGTTGGGTTCGTCAACTTCTATTCGACACAAGTTTTTACGATGTGTCTTGTGAAGACGACGATGACACGATGTTAGAAGGTAAGAAATAAACGGATTCAATATTTGGATTATAAAAAAACTCTAAACATAGCAAATTCTTTTCTATGGCGAACTACTATTTTTATATCCTAACTAATATTATAAATGCGAAAGTAACTCTGTCTGTCGGTCTGTTTCGCTTTCACGCCAAAACCACTAAACCGATCTGGATGAAATTTGGTACACAGGTAGATTGGACCCCGGGAAAGGACATAGGATACTTTTTAACCGATTTCAAAAAAGCAGTTCCCCCATTATCTCGACAATCCAAAGGGGAACTACGCGTGTGAAACCGCGGGGCACAGCTAGTTCTGAATAAATCATATGGCATATGAACGAATTCAATCTTATCAAAATCATACTACGAGTAGTGAGTGTGTATTGTTGTGTATCACTAAACGTCATGTAACTCGATGCTATGTCTAGCTACTCGACATAATTTAGAGAATGCAAATTACACTGTAAGTTCTTTGTACCGCGCCCAACTACTGTATTTAAGAGCACATTGACTTGTTCCGGCGGCGTTGTGGTAAATGCAGTCTGGCTAACTGAAAAAAAGAAACTGATCGTAAAAAAGTATGGGTGTATAATAAATGCATGATCTGCGGCTCAAATTGTGCTACTTCGGGCCATCGCTCGCGCCGACGATTAAGCGCACTTAATTCCGCCTAAATGTTGCCCGACGGGGACTTGCGAAGAGTACGCCAAGTTGCTCCTGGTTCTACCCAATCGAAACAAGAGGGAGATTCGAAACACGATGCGTAAGCGTAAGCCCAGGAAGGAAGAACCTATCGTATTTCATAATTATGAGCCGGTACTTCCTTACGTATACGATTCAGAAAATTTCATTTCGGCCAGAAAAGAAACTAGTTATATATTAGCTGAAAAATAATATTGCAAAAGTTATTGATTTCGTACAAATTTAGCACTGAGTTAATCAGCCCCCTTTGAAAACATCTCTTATGGCTTATGCAAATGAGAATTTAGCTGTCGGAGAGGGGGATCGCCCTAGGGTTTAGCCATTTGCAAACCCTCGCATGATCCGCGGATCGTTCTTCCGTGTCTTTCCAAAGCCAAACCGCTCCCAGAACCTGCGGTCTGATATCGATGCATATCAACAAATTACCGGTGCTTAGTTAACGTTTAGCAACGCTTTTTATGGACCGATGTTATTGAAAAGGCTATAAAACGAGAGCAAAAAGCGGTCGTAATGGGAGATCCTGGGAACCGTTTTGCCAAACTTAAGTTTTCTTTATCAAATTAATTCTGCGAAGTGACCGAAAGTATCGCGTTTCGTTTAGCAACAGTCAGTGACTTAGCAACCTTTTGCTGGTGCCGGTAATTATCTTGAAGTATTACAAGATAGATCACCATTGAATGAATGTGTTGGAAGGCTGGTTAGTGAGTTTATAGATAAATCTTCCCACGATGCTGTTCTGGATCAGTTTTTGCCGAGATCTACGTGAGGCAAGTTAGCAGTCGCGTGATAGTATGTAGCTCCACATCTCGACTATCCATTTCGATTGCGTAGAACCATCAAGCTAAACTAATTAGATCGCTATGGTTTTCATAATGAGGATGGAATTGTTGTGTATCAGCTACAAGAAGAGAGGAAAATGTATCTTGCGTGTTTATTCGAATTGATTTTAATCATTAAATTAAAAAAAATATGTAACCAACCGGTTAGCGTTGGAACTTAAGGCGTTGAACCAATTTAGCATTACAATGGATTTCACGAAAAAAAATTAACAGTTTTTAATTTACTAAGTAATTTATAAATATGTTCGAGTAGACGACGATACATTTACCATGATTTTGCAATTCCTTTTGTAAAGGCAGTGTTTTCTCTCGGAGAGCCTTAGCTAACATAAATTCTGCTGTAATATTTATTTAGCACTTCGAAGATTATTTCCGTGTAATTCATCAGTTTCTTGATTCAACTTAGCGGTAGATCATTCTACAAGACTCTCGTAAACGTTTGTTATTATATCTGGCACCATTCCAAAACATGTTTCCTGCTTTCTACATGGGGTTAATTATAGTAAAACAAGCATTCCACTCTGAAATGGATTTACTTTGTTATGCATGGCTTAAGATAGGCATGTGTTGCGCACTAATCGTTAAATCGTGAGGCATGTAAATGACTGACCTTAATATCGGTCTTGACGACTATTCACTTAACGACTTAAATCTTTGCGTTTACCTGTGAAAAGAAAAACAGACATTATTGTATGAAAACTATATATCTGGAGTTCCACAAGTTATTCAACTACGGCCAAAGTTATTAACGATCGACTAATTGCAAGGAACTGCTTCGATTCGAGTTATGATCCGGCGAGACGTCTCAAGTGACGCGCTACCTGTTCACTGGTTCACTTACCTCAGACATAATTGATGTTTCAGATGTTTAACTTCTTCAGTTAAGTTTCTTAGTTATAAATATTGACAGTTAAGAGAAACTGGAATCAAAGCACAGTGTCCCGGTAGCCTCTGATCTTTTTGGATGGTTAAAATTAAATGAATTGTTATTTTTGCTTCAGCTTTCTCTTCACAAATACACCGCGCTTTGTTGAGCACACTATCAGCAATCTTTATTTAATACTTCAGACAATAGACCCATTAACTGCCAGTTAAAATGCAACCGTGCGTTACTCGGATAATTTACAAATGCAGTCATATTTTAACGTGGTTTCTGGTGAGAAAATATGTTCGACTAAACATTTTACTAAGCTACTGTTACTTAGTGGTTTGAAACTTTAAGCACTCTTACGAATAGTAGTGCCCTAACGCACAGTCACAAACAAGTCGGCGATGGCGAGAACCGGATTCTAACTTAGTTTAAGTATGTAGATGATTGCTATCAGCGCGGGCATTGCATGAGAACAAAATTTAAAATTCCTAAAGAGTCAGCGACGTAACTGTCCAAGTGTAGCGCGACGATGTGGCCAGTAAAAACCTCTAGCCTGCACCGCGTATGCCATCTGCAGAGCTCGTCAGGACATGGGCGGACGATAAAAACGATCGCACCGCGCATGCGAATTTTGCGTTACGATTACGACACGATATGCGATCAACGCGGAGCGCTACAATCTACAAAGGATTCGCCAATTTACGCCCATCACTTCGTTTAATATGTGATAACAAGATCGACCCTGTAATCGTCGTTATATGTTTACGAACATTACACGAAACGAAGTTCAATGGCAAGAACACGGACACCGGCGCGCCGCATGCCTCCGAAAAAATATTACATAAGGCTCGCGAAGCAGCCGACAAGGTCAATGCCGCTGCCGTCGCGAACAAAGATCGCGAAAGTGCTCAGAGACGTTACGTAGCAGCCGAGGCGGCTCGCACGGATAATTGCGATGTAATCGCCGTAATCCATCCACGAGTCTTGTTTCCATTTACGGAGCGCGCAGCTTGCGAGACCGCATAGAAGAAACACCTGACCGCCGCCGCCGCTCGGCACGCGCCTCTGATGCATATTAATGTCTCTCGGGGCGAAACACTATAAAATCGAAATGTTACTATGATAAATCGAACCAGTTTAAAAGTGCAGGCGCCTCAATTACGCAATCGTCGTGTTAATACAAAGGAATAAATACATTTTCGACGTGGCGGCGGCGGGCGGTTGTAATAATCGGCTTCAGTTTTTCAACAGATACCCTTTGTTGTTCAGGTTGAGCCTTTTCCGTGTGTATGCTTACACATTTTTATAATGGAGCGAGGTTCATTACCTTTTTACATTAGCATGGAAATATCCGGTTTAGAATACGCCATATGCCTTTAATTTCAGAACTGTTATAAACGTCTTCAGCAGCACCCCTTGTTAGTGGCGAAATTACTGGGATTCTAAAAACTGAGACGCGAATCAATATTATTGTGCGTTTTATAAAAAGACATGCGTTTTAAAAGCAAATATAATAAACATGTGATGTGTTTACTACTTGTAAAACTCATTATTTATATTTCCTACGTACTAGTTTTTTTTTTTTAATTTAGAACCTTGGCAATTAAACTTCTAAAAGTAATACCTACTTTGTATTTGATTATTATGAAGACATGTTTTCATATATTTACCCCGCAAATACATAAAATTAAATAAATAGTACAATAAGTTCATCGCAAGGATCGAAAATTCACAATGTCCCATTCAAAAATAACAAAGAGCCATGACATTTCTCCCCCGCGGTGCTACAGCTGCCCTCTCATTATTGGAAATGGAAACAAAAACAACGCGTTTAATAAACTATTTCGAACTATTAAGTTTTTAAACGGTCGACCTTTGAAGTTTTCTGTCACTACAACAATATCGGTGTAATCTATACCTATAATAAATTTACCTACTTTATAAGATTTAATTTGGAGTACTCAACAGCTGTACTCGTTCCATGTCTAATGGACATTAAGCTCGAGAGCCCTACAAACTGTTGAGGGTGGTATCTAGCGTACAAATCGAATTCATGAGTTGCCAAGTAATTATTTTGCAATCTTTATTCAATTTATTATTTTGATTACTATGATCACTTTCTGACAGATGGCTAAATGATTAGCAACTATGTTGTTATTTGCTTAATATGTTGCATATTGATTCTTCGGATCCAATGCCAAATATGTGTATTTTTCCGTCACATTTTTTGACTAAGTAACCAATATTTTAATTTGCTTAAGTAGATATGAGTATATTTAATAAGCCGGTGTCGGTATCAAGAACTTTATTTTTTAGAATAGACTGTTCATGCAAAACAGCAGATGTTTCAGGTCGTCGACGTTAGACCTTTCTATGCCCTGTCGCGTGCCTTTGCTTGCACATGCCATTATTAATGTATTCTGCAGTGAGTAAAATGCGACGCGCGTGCGCAGAACACCATCCACTGTCATTATCTGTCAGCGCTAGGAGTTTATGACCACCTTCAACTAACACATTGTTTCAGGCCTAGCAATATCGAAAATTTTTAACGCTATTCAAGCCTTTCGGCTAATCGTATTCGATAAACGCGAGTCCAGATGTTTCGCAACACCTTGTATATGGTTAAAATATCCACTACATTACTTGTCTGAACTTTGTAATAGCTTTATCAACGTTAATTGCTTCAAAAATGGTAACATTTACAACAATGATGATCGCAACAAATAAATCACAAAAACCT
The DNA here is from genome assembly GCA_947049295.1 of Ligdia adustata. NCBI lineage: Eukaryota > Metazoa > Arthropoda > Insecta > Lepidoptera > Geometridae > Ligdia > Ligdia adustata. The sequence continues at coordinate 2,807,533 of OX346218.1, read as the reverse complement.
TTAGGAAAATAATAAGAAAAGAGTTTACGTGAAAAGTGTTCATTTCAGTTCATTTAAGTGAAAACTTAAATGAACGAATTTCAACAATTATTGAAGGTCATGTTAATGAGTAAAGTATAAGACAGTAATCAAAGTCGTATCTCGATGAAAGCATCATATGGATGCTCACGTAGGTCAACGATTGCAGCCATTATCGTATTTTCCCAACTTTTTTATTCCAGCTAACTCTTTCTGACGTTAATATTGTCGTTAGGTAGAATTACGTATGCTCTTTCACAGAATAATGCTATAATTATGATAAGCACGACGGAGAACGATAAATAGTATTTATTGTTATGGCTTCTACTCGACATTCGTGAAAGCATTGAACTAATTTTGGGAACAATTGTAATTCGCGATGTTATCGTTGATTTAATTAGAGCTTCTGTATAAGCGTACGAGATAGGCGATTACAATAATGAATATGATGAAACAGACAATAATTCTGAAATATTTACAATAGTGACTTCCTACAAATAATTTTGTCGCAATAACACTAATGGTCTTAGCAGTAACAATATTAAGTATTTATGGCAATTCGCAGCGGGTGAAAGAAGGTCCCATTAGAGGAACAGGTCTCGTAACTTCCATGTTTATTGGGACAGTGCTGCCTTCTTAAACCGGCCGAGGCACCTGCCGACTAGGGGACATCGAATATCTCTGCAGCGTTTATTAAAATATTGAAGATATATCGTTAATCAATATTATAAAGGTTTGAAGATGTATTCGACGCTAAGACCCAGATGGAATCTGATTTTTATACAGTCTAGACAAGATTTGTAAATATACGCAGATATTATTCACAGCCTATGAATACGACCTAAAAATATATCAGAATTTTACACAAAGAACAATTGGCGATGTTTATGCAATCATTCTATTTGCGCAAGTATGTTCGAATTGTTAAGTTTGATTTTCTTCAGCTATATTTTCAAGGTTTCGCATAAATTGTATGTGTAGCCAAGAATCGAGTAGTTGCCAAGCCTGTGGCTTGAGTTGTCATTATAATTTTGCAAATACTGAATAGAATAATGTAATTTGAAAGGTTAGGTTCGACTCCTAGTGGCTATGATCTTTTTTCCGTCAACCTTAGTTTTGTATGTTAAATATAGGTAAGGCGACTAGTAGATTGCTATCAAAATATAATATTTCACTGACAGCGAGCCACAATGTGATAATATATAGTTGTATATATATTTGCTACTTAAAGTGCAGTATATAGTATAGCGTGTCCTGAGGTTAGAAACCAGCTGTTTGATTGTTTGAGCATAATAATGTGTTATAGAAATTTCATTAAGTGTGAGTTAATGAGTGATGGAATTGCAAGTATAACAACATTTATTCAGTGTAAATCGAGGTGACCGAGGGGACGGCGACTCGTTAGGAACGGGGCGAGTCGACGAGGTGTGGAGACATCGCGATAATATCGAAACGTTTGCCTTTATCGCCACAAAGGGTATTTAAACGAGGAATTTAATAAAACGGTTAAGCGCAGTCAGACATCTTGCTGATTTATTGTCGGAGATCGATTAATGACGATACAGAAATAAAAATTTTACCTCTCAGTAATTCGGAGATTCCAATTTAATCAAGGCAATTTCGAAATCGAATATAACTAATTTTGTTAATTTATCTTGATCAAGGATTAATGGAAAAATATTCACCACTGAGTGCAAGTAGTGGCATCTTTTTTATTGTCAGATTGGTTTGTTGTGCCCATAAATAGTAAGAGACAGGCGATGCCATGGTGGTAGACATGATGATAATCTGCTCGTGTCGTGTTAACCAGGTTGGTTAACACGACATCAGACAGCAGATTATCATCACATTTAGGTAGCACGCGCCTCCCGAATTAGGTCTCTCTCTGGTGGCATGGAATATTGATGACGACTTACTTACAACTTCAAGACGAGAAAAACGTTGAGACGAATGAATAAATCTCAAATAAAGTGACGAAGAATATGTAAATGTTGTTCAGACTAAATAGAGAAAGTTCGACTACAAATATTCTATCATAGCTATCGATTACATACTTGCAGTTATATTTGCTACATGAACTTGTACTGACTGACGTCATCAAGTAGGTATACAAAATGACGTGCCTGGGACTCCTGAAGGCCAATTCACACATTTCTACCAACAGTTGTTCACTTGACACTATCTCGAGATTTTTATAATATTCATACATTTATATTTATACAAAATTCCAGTAATTATATGCGAAATCTGTCAGTTCTAACTAGTTAACGTACATAAAGATATGAGATAAGCGGCAATTTCTTAAGTTTAATGTTAATTTGTAACGGTATTTCGTCGGCGTAATTACGAAATACCTTGGAGATTCTCTCGGCTGGCTGACATCAAGGGGAGAGACGTAGACGCAGGCAATCGTAAAGTTTTCCAAAACTTCTCGAGTTCTGCCTAGTTGCTCAATAGAGTTTGGAGTTTATAGCGCGTTTTAGGAAATGTCAAGCCAGCTTTACAAATGACAGTGAGCGTGAAGAAGCAAAATTAAACAATATTATGAGAAGGGCGAAGGGTCTGTTAGAAAAAATTAAACCATTTGTTTGGTCCCCAAAATATCATTCCCCTCACGCGATATCGACTCGAACTCTATGCATGGTTGTATGTGGTTTGTTGAAATTAAACCCACGCAAATGCATTTATTTCGTTTAGAAAAACGAAGCCGAGGAAGACCGGAACAGATAAACCGATAGTATTATGTATATATAATATAGGAAAAATGGTACAAGAGCCTAGAATTATCTGGCCTAGAATTGCACGGCAAACGGATGATTATCATATCACTTAAAATAATATGCCCTGACATGTGCATTATTGAAATTGCTGATTAAATTTGACCATACTATTAAAGTTACCGAAACCCGAACTAATAGTTCCGTGCATTCTGAATAATTTAAATAAGAAACAGTGAGTCAAGGGTGTTTTCTTTAGTCAGCTTTGGACTCTGATTTCAATCAAGTGCTTTTAGCGTCCATTATCAGCGAAGGGCGAGCCTTTCGAGATCGATACTCGGACAAACAATGAAGTAAAAGAAAAATACATTAGCCCTCGCATGGCGTGACGGGTTTTCAAAGGGCCCCCCACATCACGCCCTCTCCTCGCATCGGAAGCAGTAGAAATGCAGCGGGATTATGCAGCAATCTGCCATCGGAGAAACCCCTCCTTCGGCCCCTTGGCAACGTATCGTGTTGCCAGGATTAATTGCTATTTACCCCGCGCCCCGGGCCACTGTCCCCGAATTATATCACGCGAAATTGGCAACGGTTGTAATGCAAAATTAATAACAATAACAAGTGGCTTCGAACAAGATACGGTTAGATGCAAAACATCATAAGCTGATGATACGACATCAAAAAGCATGTGAAGTAAGTTATGTGAACCGCTTTGGCGAATTGTAAACTTTAGTTTCTCTAATTATAATTTGGTTCATCGTAATTCATCAGTTTAAGTGTTGAAGATCGATGACCGCGGTATTACACTTTTTTTTAATCAATCCAAACTTAATTTAAACTCTACGAGTACGAAAAAAAAATACTACACGGCCGAATTTATACAATCTATGTATTTGACTATAAAATACAATTATAAAATAATGAGTAGGTGTAGTAGCATGTGAAATTGCTGTTAGGGGATTCCACTTATTATTGAAATTTACTCTGCCAAGGAGGTTTTCTCACAATATTTTCCTACGCCGTTTTAGCAATTCCTATCTCCACGTGAGCAAACAGAATCAGAGGCGCAGGCCTGACCCGACATTTGATCCTACGACTTTCTGCTTGAAAGTCATTTATTCACCCACCTATAATGAAGATTTTCATAGCAATTCATAAAAGAGACAGCTGAATCGAGCAGTAAATTGTTGATGGCCATCCAATAGCAGGAATGCAATCGGACAATACGACGGCCGAATGATAGATAGGATGATCCAATAAATAGTTGAATTCGGTACCTCCGCACCTAGCCCAGAGGCCAGACCCCTTGGATTATTGCCATTCCATTGAATGACTCTTATATGTACTTACTCGTATTGCTTACGAAATATCACAAGATTTAAATGTCGCATATATCTTACATTGAAACATAAGTGAGTGAGTGACTAACAAACGATTATGGTCAGGATATTTCAATTTTGGGCGTACATTGAGTCTCTTTTGGCTTTGATAGCTATTTATATATATATTGTATATCTCGTTCGTTCCGTCGGAACAATAGCATCAGGTTCAAGTAGAATCCAGGATAGCGCATAGAGCAGATGTAAAATTTTAAAATTTTATAAAAATATTTAATTTCATATTTGAAAAACGACGAACGCAGCAAACTGTGAAGTGTGAAAATGGGATATAACGTTTCCCTTTCATTCTCCAATACGTTAGACGTAACGATAGGTGAGCATCTTCAGAGCACAATAGACATGTATCTAAGAGAATGTAAAGAGTTAGATAGTAGTGTCTAGCTGAATTCTCCGCGTGCTTTCACGTCTGGATTGGGACGGCTAGACGATCGCATTGTCTAAACTAAGATTTCCCAACGGAATCAAGACGTTTCCCATTGTCAAAGTATTTGTCACTAAAAGACTTAGACAAAGGTAAGTTATAATTAGACTATAATAATCAGGTTATTTTTAACTCCAAATTCATTCAACATTCTTAGAACGTAGCTGTAAAAACTTCATTCTTTTGCTACATTAACCGCTCGTCCTTGCCAAACCTTCAGTGTGTTAGGTAAAAAACAATCGCAAAACAGCTAATCGTCTATGCAAGTCTGATGACGTGAATGCGCATGCGTCCACCGCAGGCGATTCATTTTAATCGTTTATAATTTGGATAATAACAAAGGGTTACTCGGAATCGGCGAAGCGAACTCGACCGGTCGCTCACTAATTACATACATGATACGCCATCAGTTAGCCAATCTTTAGAATTATACTCGTACAATCAGGATTGTGAATAATGCTTTAACCGAGACTAGGTGTTTTGATGCTATTGAAATAACATAGTAAATCATAGAAATAAATATGTGTAAAAACAAAAAGCGAGCCAATCGCGTTTATTACGTATATGGATAGTGAAAGGGTCTGGGCAAACTAGCTAAGCAGGCAGTGAAGCCACGAAACGCTAATACTTCGCATGAAGCCGAATTCCTGGCCATTAAAATACCAACAAAGACAAGAAAAGTTATTTTTTTTACAAACATTGCAAATAAAATTATTGAGTCGTTGTAAAATTTTGTCAAATGTCAAAGGTATAGGGGGACAGGTGGTCCGGAGAGGCAGCTGCGAACACCCAGCCGCTACGCGCTACATTTTAAAGAAATACGACTCCATAAGGAATAAGTATCGAGAAGCAATACGTAATTTCGAGTAATTACTGTGGAAAACAATAACATAACATCATTCATATAATGAGTGGCGTTGTTAACAGGTTTTAATTACTGAACAAAAAAAGAAGCAACAAAACTGGTGTCTGACGTTCAAGGAGTATCAATTTAGTGCGAAGTTTAAAATGGATTCACAAAACCTTAGTATAACTTTTCTTTTGCTTCCCCATTCTTCTAGTTTCGGATCAACGCTTTCTAAAACAACAGGTTTTATCGTATTAGTGTTGGCTGATTGATCTGTTTTATTTTTGTATAAATATTATCTATGAGAGAATTCCTGGAAAAACGGACGCATTGCATTGACCGAAAGCAGCAAAAAGTCTCAATGAATATTGCTGGTTATTAATTACTACAATGCAGAATGTTACACAGACGATTTGGCACGTCCTAATTATGCAGGGCAAAAACAGACCCTTAGAGTTTCTACGAATTGGTAGCATAATTTATAAAGAGTCTTGGATGGATGGAATCAATTTCATATTCGTTGAATATTGCGTCAATTCAAGTGAAACTAGTCAAGTTTTCCACAAAGAGTTTTGTATTGAGTTCTAAGAATTAGATGATGCAATTATCGAGACGAGTAAGAACAAAATTTTATTCAAAGGTGAAAGAATGGAAATATAGAAACCCATTAAAAAGTGATGAAGGGGCTACCTTTTACAAGATTTCGTAGAATTCATGTAAAATGGAATAAATCAAGTTATGGACGAATGAATTCTTGTTTTAATCTTGCATCAATTCATGTGAATCTATGGATTTTTTCGGAAAATATACTTGAGTTTGTAGTTCTACGAATTTACTAGTATATGCATAGATGACTTTCACATGTCCTGTAAAAACTAAGTTATTATAACGAACGCTTATTAAAGAATACTAAAGGAACGCTCTTTAGCATTCAATATGGTTATTTAAAACCTTAATTGGATTAAAAAACAGAGTTTCTTGGAAGTTTTCTTGTAATAGGAGAACTATAAAGAAAATTTTCAATTAAGTAGGTTGTTTTGAGAAAATTATAAATAAAAACATGTATAAAAAAGACCTAACTTTCCTAATAATATTAACACTCGAGTACTATACCCTATATTTTCAATCACAAATACTCTTTTCAATGGAGTCTTAGTTGTTTACACAGATCAAATACTTTTTGGGTATCAATAACACTCGCCTTATGTTGCTTTTACAAACTTATTTCATTTCACCTGTTCCGTTGTTTGTAATCAAATCTTGAATGTTTCATTAAACCCACTTCTTGATGTCCGATTAGATAAAAATCTTCGGTGACAATACTACAAATGATCCCAGATAAAAAAAAAACAAATCACAATTTGAATCTGCAGATTAACTGTATTTTGGCGCATTTTATTTTATATTTTGACTGTGACTTTGTAATTGAGATGTATACCTACCTGAAATAAAGAGTTATATATTATTATAAAAATAGTTTTTAGAAATATTTGTTTAAGAAGTATTTAAAAAATGTTAGCACTTACCCAGATATGTATCCAGTAAAATGTAATTGAATATTCAGCCACAAGCGAGTAACCATGTTTGAAATATGAAGGAGAGTACAGTTACCTTTAAGAGTATCCCCAGCTAGTCTCAGTATTTACCACAAACATTTTCCAGGCAGTCACTTAGAACCGGGCGGGCAGACGAGCCAGTCGATAATTGCATTAGCCGAGAAGTGGCTGAGAACCAGTTTGGACATCACTGCCCTTTGAGTGCACTGATTCCCTTCGACGTGCAACATGAGAACCTAGTATGTGAGACAATGTTGCCAGAACTTTCATACTTGGAGTGGCCGTTGACACAGAAAAAACAATGGCAATACGTTATTAGCCGAGTTTGGAATACGCTGTCAAATCATTTGTGCATCTCTTTACTATCTCGCAATACAATGAATCGTAATTCGGATCTTTGTGACTTTATTAAATTAAATTCACTTTATTTCCGTGGATAAACAAAACTGTAAATATTTCTTATGCTGTCATTAAAGATGAGCTGGATTTACATCACAAATAATATACATACATCCAAGAGATGTAGTGCTTATATGATCAATGTTGGATTGCTTTCCCTGCCACTACGCAGCTAAAGCTGCATTATTTATAACATTATCTACTTTGCTAAAGGTGATAAGAGAGTCAAAAAGACCCTTTAATCACAATGAAAACCAAGAGATTTCGCAGTAAAAATGGAAATATAATTATTATCAACTGGCAACACTTGTAGGAGTGATTGTGTAAGGTGATTAGCCTCGGTATTAGATCCATGTTTATGTTCTGATTAACTTTATTGACACTCGAAGATTTTTATTGCATTTCGACAATAAAAATAATTTTATATACCACTAAGTTGCAACGGAATGCATTAAAACGGAATGAATCTGATTGTAAAATTTTATGCTGCCTGTTATAAAATGTTAGGTCAAATAAATATTAAACTATAATCCCTATAGTTTGAGGCTATGAGTTGACGACGACCCTAATGTTGAATATTGGTAAGCGAAACTCAAAACTTTCTACAATACAATTCTGATGTATAATAATTTACAATAGATTTTTTTTCCTCATTTTAATTTGTATTAGGTATAGGTATTTTCCTGTTTGATAAACTTGCGAACTTTAATAAATCATTTGAACCGTTACTAAATAATTATACCTATATATTATACAATATCCTTATTCATACGTATTCGTACAATGTAGTAAACTAACCTACTTGGGAATGTAGATATAATAATAGACTATAATGTACAAATATAACTATAAATGTAGGCTCCTATTCACTTACCCCCAAGTGAATAGGAGCGTTAAAAAATTTACTTTGTAGCATAACGTAAGAGCTAATAGAAGTTGATTTTAAAATAGTCTGTTTTACAGTAGGTATGCCACTAGAAGATACGAGTAATCCTAGTAGTAATAATTATAGCCTTGCAACTACTATATAAACTTAGTCAGAGATTGTTTACTTTAGCTAGATTGAAATCAGACGCTCTTCGCTAGGTCAATAAGCAGTGATGCAACGGTTAGTCTGCACATCTATTAAGTTTCCCTAGGTTTAACAGCTTGCTAGCAACAAACACTAACAATATATAGGTAATGGCAGATAGAGCAGTGTTTCCCAAGGCTGTTCGCTGCTAACATTCCACATTCACCAAGCCGTTGTTGCGTGACCTGACTTTACTTCAGACCGGCTCGCATTAGATCTCCAACTGCTGTATTCTATTACCGTTAACTAAATTGTTGGAGGATTCAGTAGAATATTAAAGTGGATAAGACTGGCCAAAGTTACTTGCTATTTGAACTCCGAGACTGACTTTTTTATGAAGAACTCAAAATCTTCAAGTCTAGGTATTAAGAGCATTTTGGCTGTTCTATAGTCAAGAATACATACAGGGTTATCGGTAAGGGGTATACTAAGTCGAAATACGGACACTGTACCCATCATTATGAACAATTTTTACAAAGTCAGCTGTTCCATGCATTTTGTCGAGTTTCGGGTTTGTCCCATAGTAAAAGTTGCTCGTCATGATGACTAAGAGATTTTAATGACATGATGATGTTTCTGACGGTCTTACGTCGACCTCACTAACGGGATTATAGGTATATGTTCCTTTTCAGCAATTAGAAACTTGTGGAAACATGAATATGAATCTTAATAAATGTGTACCGTGTATTTAGTAGTCTTAAGAAAATTACGAATGTCAAATTAGTTTCCCTTGATACTTTTAACATAGATACGTTATCAAAGAAATCAGGTGATTGTAATGTTTTGGAGGCCGTACTTTTTTACATCTGTAGGGAACACAGTTTATAAATTTGAATAACATCTGTTGTAATATTTATAGGTATTGTATGAAAACTTATTCTCAATTTAGGATCAAGTTAAAACAGAAATAAACTGACATGTAAACTTTTGACAGCAGTGTTGAACCAGTAAGAAAATTAGGTAATACTTTTTTATTGCACGCCTGATATTCTGCAACGTATAATTTTTTTCAATACATAATAAATCATAATTTAAAGATACCCCCGACAACGTATCTCAACGTAGCGGTAACTGCATGTAGCGTTTATTCTGCTTGTCGTAGACTGGTAGCGATGAAAGGAAATAAAAATATATCTAAACCATCCCAACTCAGTAGAGATTACGGAGCAGAAGATTCCGTATATACCGGTAGGGTAGCGTAATTGAAAAAAGAAAACCTAGTCTTCCTGCCTTAGCCCCAAGTCAGTAAGGATGTGGAATAGGAGCATAATACGACCTCCTTAAATAAAAAAATACTCACGGCCATTTGCAAATTAATTCAAACCAGAAAAACCACATTACACATTTTGGATGATCTTGCAGTTATACCTTTTATATCTAAGAGAGTTATTTCTGTGTTCAGTTGAAATACTGACAAGCAAATCTAATACTACGGTTTTCTATCACTATATTGTACTCTGAGTAAGTATGATAACCTTATCACTTATCAACATGGGATCGCTTAGTGACAGTCTGATAATTGTACTAGCTATATACTATATGCGTAAGTTTACATAATTTTTGCTTACTTAAAGAAATCTGATGTTTATCAATGGAACATACGTTAGCGTTAGTAAGTGCTTATAATAAGCTCTAATTGTGATAAAAAGTGGACTGACGTATGCGTATACGAAAACAGAAATATTTGTACGCAAATTATTATGTAACATTATGTTTTTACGCATTAATATCTAATTGAAGTAGTTAATTACGATTATCATGTTAGTTCTCGTCTAAGGCATACATACAATGCTTTAACACATAGAGAAAATCGACTTCGATTCGGCAGACAAAACTTACATTACAAAACAGAATGTTATCTAAGTAATAATAAAAGAAAAATTACTAAACCGACTTTGATAAAATAGATAAGGGACCAATGGGAAGGTTACCTAGTCTCATCATCCCTAAGAAATCAGGATACATACGTAAAAAAAAGGTTTCGACAAATTGAGAATCTCCTACTGATAAAAGTTCTCGAGAAAACATTTAATTTCTACAAAATGACAATTTTCTGACCAAAATGTAAGTAAATAAACAGAGGCTTGTGTCTGCTTAAGGGCCGATAGCTAGAGTTTGAAACACCACTGTGGTTAGTACAATTTGTATAAATAACTGTACTTCCAAAGTTTCAGGTTCACGAGCTCTTCGAAGCTCTTTGTTCTTGTTATTTCAAATTTAGGCTGCAGTCAGGTTTACGAGGTTCGTTTCAAAGCACGCGTCAACCCGAGGGCCAAACAATAAAATATAAATAAAGAATAATGAAAGTTGAACGACCAAGTCTCGTTGATGACTCAGTTTCTACCTGACCCAGCGTCTTTTTATTGTGAACTGGTCTTTGATCGCCACAACAGAGGAATTCCGTACCATCCCCGGACCTGTAATCTTTGGTAGAGGATAGACTTTACATAGAGCGCTTTTGATTGTGCGGTTTCTTCGAGCATTATGGCTCGTCATCTTCATTATTGTGTGCATCAAGTTTACGCAGTATTTTTTAGGGTTTTTTTATATTGTATTAAAATTGCCTTTTGTTGTGCTATCAACAAGTGCTACATACTTCATAGTTATTTTTTCTACAAGTACTAATAGACGTTTTTATAAGCTAAGCCGCAATACACTCTCGCTCCTTCTTAAAGTCTAAGAAAACTGTGTTCGAATTAAAAATAAATAATCAGTGTGTACATTTTTAATTGTTATTGTAATTGCATAATTATAGGTTTTATTGACTTAGTAGCTTGAAATAAAAGAAATTTCATTTAATAAAAATTAGAGTTTTAATAACTCTCCTCTAAATAGAGCCAGCAATGTACGAAACGAGTTTTCACGAAACCGTTTTTTGACATGGAACATTCGAAATTTAAATCAGTTCCATGGAGGTTTCCGAGGCCGCGAGTCAGGGAGTACGCAACGGCCAATGCGCCCGCGCACGCTTCTAATGACAGGGAAAGGGGGCTCGCGGGGAGGGGGCGACCGGTCGCTCGGATGCGCCAAGGCATGTAGCCGCCGGCCGCCACTAACACTGGTAGGGCAAGTTTAATATTAATTTGATAGAAGGGTAGAGTTCGAATGCATATTAGCACTTCTTTATTTAAGTCAGTTTCTAGACTTGACTGAAGGATGGAAGAGAGAGTAAAAAAAAATGCGAGTCTGCACCAGCAGCACCATTCACTGGCCGATTTCAATATCCGTTTGAAGGAGAGATACGTAACTTCTACATAAATATGAAAAAAGAAAACAGTCAAGAGGTTGTCGAGGTATTAATAGGTCGCAAAATTAGTACTCACGAGGTCAACAGATCGCAAAACTACTGTTGAGCGTCGCATCTTAAGTAGCTTTTAAAGATTTTTCACACACCTAAAACTGAAAACAGACAGCTCAGAAATGATTTGCTGTTTCCATCACTGTAGCATTGCGTCTCGCCACAACGTCAGACGGTATTCTACCACACCGCGTCCCGGAACCCGTTCGATGTCCCCCTGCGCCCGGTTAGAACTCCTAACTTTTTATTTTACTGCTCACCCTTTGTGGCTTAGGCTCGCGTGAACGCCCTACTATCTACCTACTGATCCTGGCCATCCTTGTTCGTTTTGTTACGCTGCTACCACGCCAGTTAAAACTTTCGCGCCGGGACTACGCTGGCACCTTACAATAAATTGGTGGAAGGTTGTTCCTAACGTTTTTGACAGTGAATGAGGTGGAAGGCGAGTCTGTCTGCGAGCTTAGACAGTCTGTTGTAACTCTTCAGGTTTTTGCAAACAAAACATTTTTGTTGCCTACTTTAAAAACTATCTGGGAGTGAAACTTAAATTTTAAGAAGAGTAAAGTGCTCTTCAAGACGACTCAATCGAACTCAAACTAGATTTTTTTAGTTTATAAGGCCTTATAGCCATCTTCTGTCTCCATCGTAACATCAGCTCAATAGTACCTTGTTATTATATTGTCTCTGATGGGTATTCACACTTAAAAGTCTAATCGGACCTCAAGGATTTGCAAGATTTAATTACAAAAAAACAAAGGAACAAGTGAATTATAATAAAGTGATTTTGGGCTAGCAATGGCAATGATGCATACAAAAGAGATGATGGATCGTTATGGCTACAGTACCGTTGACTTCCGTGGTCGTGCGAACTTGTGGTCAAATGCCAGCTGTACAGGATAAAAAAAATGGAAAAGTGTAGTGTTATACTCATAAAGGAGTGCAATATATGTACTTCAGTAAATTTTTGTATTTATACTTGTATACATTGATTGAGATATCCAATTGACAAACTTTCAAAAAGAGAGGACTTTTTGAAAGTTGGTAACCAACATCTAGCTTGGCCTAGGTGTCATTATAAAGTTTGAAAATACTTATTACTATATTTACCTACCATTAAGCTACATTAAAGTACTTACTAGAAATGTGTGCCTAAATACGTAACATATTAGTTTTATGCGTGTTATGTACATAGAGATATGAGCGTATCTATATATGAAATAGTTCAAGAGTGTACTTATCAGCTTATGGCCAAAGTCCCTGCTTATGGCAAAGTTAACCTTAAATCATGTTATGTAGTGTTACATTTTCAATGGATGTTAGTAGGTGCTTATGTTGTTTTTACTGATTACATATTCACCATCATACCTACTGATGTAGTGGCTCGCCCTAGTACCAGAGTTTCAATGACATGTATTAAAGGGCTGATATGGCATTAGGTACTAAATAACATGACGCCATAACTTAAAACACTACAATATCCTACAATAAAACTTTATTATGTTTCACAATCACAGCTCTCCACTAGAATTTTTCATGAGCAGACATGCCATGCAACAATTGCTAAAACATGCACAATACACCTGACAGACAGACAGACAGACAATAATGATTCCGATTCGGGCAGACCCAACTGACTAATCTAATTTGACAATTCTAAAATAAGTCTAAGTCTCCTCTCTTTTGTTTCCCATGTGCGAAAAGGATGAATATAATTTTAGGAACATTTAGTCCATATGACTGCCCGAATCGGGGTCAATGACCCTAACTTGGCCAGTCAGACTGACAAAACTAAAAGTTCCTAAAATGATATCCATTCTTTTCTCACTTGTGGAAACAAAAAGAGAGTAGACAATTTTAGAACTGTCCAATTAGGTTAGTTTAGTAAGTTTGGCCTGCCCGAATCGGGATCATTATGCCCGGCAAATTAATTTGTTTTTATTTTTGTCCATAAAAAGTACTAGTCCTTATAACACCATCTGTAAAGAGGTCAACTATCACTCTGTGTCTAGCCCATAAACTCTAATACACTCATAATGTACACCAGCCCAATAAATGCTCGTAAGTGTAACGGCAGCGCAATCAATTTGCCGTCCACCACACCCAGCTGTGGATAGTGTTATCAGACGTAATGACTGACCCACATAAGGCTCTTAACTGACATTATCTAACCGTAGTATTGGGCTGCTATTGGCAAGACCACTCATTATTTTGAGGTTTGGTTCAGTTAGTTTAGCGCTTGACATAAATAGTTATTGCCTAAATAGGATAATATTTAGTCAAAGTAGATTGTATAACTTATTTATCAATTTCAGATATTCCAGAATAAAGTACTGAGGGACATTACTAATGCACCTTGGTACGTAAGAAACAACAATCTCCATCAGGATCTGCAAATGGAATTCGTTGACCAGGGGATACAAAAATATGCCAAAGCTCACCAAAACCGACTTCACCACCATGTGAATGTCGAGGCTGTCCAGCTCCTCGACCACACTGACATAGCAAGAAGACTTAAGAGAATGAAACCGTTTGAGTTAGTGTTGATAAATAGTGAGAGTGAAAAATTATAGTGAAAGTGCTAAGACTAAAGCACACGTGAAAAAAGTGTCTTCACCTAAACAAAACAACAAACAATAACAAAATTGTTGATGGACCATTCTTAGAGACATTACTGTGTACAAATTTACATTTACTTTTAAAATTACTTATTAGTCTTAGGCTAGATTGTAATAGGCTCATGAAGGGTTTTATGCTTGATTGACATTATCAATTTCCTTCATGGTTTTGACATTCGGGTAATTAAATAGGTTAGATTGAGTGTGGTGGAGTAATCTTCATCATAGGGAATAACCATTCTCAGAAGTTGAATACTACACAATACACCTAGACACAAAAGAACTCGGGAATCAGGTTAATAAAATATAGTTTATAGTTTCGGTACCCCTATGCCCATCCTATGATGAAACTAAAAGTAGTGAGTGCTGAAGATTTGAAAATATTACCAGACATGCAGGAGGTAGCTAAGTTGGTCTTTGAAAGCATTCTATGAAAGACCTTAACAGCTATATAGATGACTACTAGAAGTTATTATTGGGGGAAAATCTAACATAGCCCAGATTTATCTTGAGATCATCTGTTTGACATCTGACCATCACAGGGATATAATGGCAAGAAGGAGAGAATGCCTACACCCAGCAATGAATGAATTGTTTATTTCTTCAAACACACAACACAATACAGATTAAGAAAGATGAATGATGACATTGATGACAGCTATTCATGGTAGTGCTGTAAAGGATAGACCGGACAACTTTTGAATCCTAGGTCTCCTCAATATGGAGAAACTGGATCAATATAACAGCAGAAGACAATTTTAATACTAATCACTCTTTGTCAAATCCAATGCAAACCCTAAGCCAGTTTTATGATTTTTAGGTAGCTTAAGTAGTCTAGAAAAAGGCAATTGTGATAAATCCTTAGCCAGATGTTAATGCAGGACTTGACATCCACAATTGATTATATTACATCAATTTATGTTGTTGATAGTTAAGCTATTGACAATGATACTGTAAAAAGCCCTATATTTTTTGTAACAATCTTATTCTTCAAGATTTCAATTGTTCCAAATTCTACTGATACATGCAAACTATTCATAGATGGACATGGTTGAATGATAAAACAAAGTAAAGAAGAATAGAAAATTAACAAGCTCATGTTAATAGGGACAAAGCATTTACCTATAGCTGTTAGTAAAAATATTAGGTCATTTTTAACATGGCCTGGATTTGGTCATGGTACCTCCTAAGATCTACATTGCAAAGACCAGAGTAAATTAAATATATCTGCCAATAGGTGTTAAATAAGTACTAGAGAAAAACTAAATCTTGTCATGAAGAAGTTGTTAATTATTAAAGTTATCTTTTCAAAAGTCAAAGTAAATAATATCAAAAGAAAAAAAAGAAAGAAATAAATTTATTTATACCAAATAACTATTTGTACTAACTGAGACTTCATAATGAATTAGTTCAGTTTCATAGACAAATCAGGTGATATTCTGTCATGAGGTGTGTTCCTAAGTCTTGTTGCAATCTCATAAAGATAAGTTTTAAAGTATAACCACATAGGAATATTGGAGTAGGTAGGTTTGATATCACAAGCGTACCTATATGACAAGACAAAAGATTAGTTTTATCATATCACAAAACAATTTTTTACGTCATTCTCAGATAGTGACTAACATTTACCTTGATATTAAAATCAAGTCAAGTTCATTACACAGTGAAATGACAAGATTATCTAATTTGAAAATGTAGAACTGAGTGGGTATTACAAGTTGAACAAATACGGTACCTACATATAATCCACGAATACAGATATTTTTAAAAGCGCCGCGTGTAAGTAGCGAAGAACCTCGTTGCTAATTAAAAATCAAGGTTTCAGATTTAGATGCGGTTGGCTCGTTGTACCTCATGAAAATAAGAGGATGATTGGACAGCCTCCCGTCGTCCCTGCTGTTACCAGAGTGCCTAAGCACGACAAACATCGCGTAATATTACGAGATACAAGAGCGATTCATAGCGATTAGTTAACCAGTCAAATGGAGAGCGCGTCTACGGCCCAGCGAGCCATTCCGAGGGCATTCAACCGAGCCGAGGCGGCTCAGCTTAGCAACACCAAAACTTTTCACAATGACCATGACATCGAAATCGAACAGCCTCCGGTCACTGGAGCATTGACTCTCGAACGTCGCGATCGCAAACAAACAATCGGCAAGTGTTTTTACTGACAGAAAACTTATCTCGCTCACCTGTCTGACGATTCGGAGCTGTCGTATCTGTCGATGCATCGCTTCTTCCTGTCATCGCTGTCCGCTGCGCTCGCGTACGATGGTTTTAGGGAATCCGCAGCGTCGAACGCACGAGTGGCGGCCACGCCGCGCGTCTCGTACGTTTCTGTCGCATCCAGTTCCCTGTAGAACGATAACCTTACACTGCCGCTTCCGAATGTTTGAGCACTGCACTTTTTCGTGTCACAAAGTGTTTTATCGGGCGCGGAAAAAGTTAAATCGTTCGCTGATTGCTGGCCGGTGCGGTCCTCGGGCGACCCATCCGCCATCTTTGAGCGCACGAGTGTTTTGTCGTGTGTTTTGGAGAAGCGCCGCGGCGGCGGACCGGGCGCTAGTGTCGCGTCGCGAGCGCTGCAGGTGCGGGGGGACGGCGCGCGGTGTGGGGTACGTGACGTCACGGCGGCTGCGCGACAGCGGGGGCAGAGCGGTGTGACGTAACGCCCCGCCCCGTGCATGTGCACCGCCGCTGTCATTGGCCGCGCGTTACGCAACGTTCGCTATTCAAATACGGGCGCGGAAGGGACCCGCCGAGTAGGGCCGGCCCTTCTAGCTCTAACGTTCACAAAATAATGTGGCCTAATGACCACACTTTATACACACATGATTAAAGAAAGGCATGCGGCCGGCTGACCTAGGCCTACGTAACAATAAAAAAAGTGTTTAATTTAAATGATCTAGATATTACCTACATTATAATAATAATACCCCAACGCTATAACTTTATTTTTAGTTAGTAGTCATTAGGTACATTCAAGCCTAGGCTTAAAAAAAGTTGCTCTTGTATCAGTTTAAGATAACCTACCTACTAAATAGGTAGGCACATAAGTATGAAAGAAGTTAACAAAAAAGCCAGTATCATGAATATTTATTAAGTATGTTCGCCCACTTCCTCGACTTAATACATTTTTCAGATAAAACCGGTTAAAACGTGAGTTTTCTTTTCCCCTTACTTTTGTAACTATTCGAACACCTCTAACAGTAGGCACAGTTGGTCTTTCATATAAGTACCTACTCGTACAGTCACTAAATAAGTAAACAATAATTTGATTTTATTTAAATACCTAACTATGACTAAGCAGGTCTATAATAAGTAGATGAGTAAGAAGATAGGAAATAAAGTTGATTATACCTACATATTATTCGTACAGCTTGGGTGTTGAATAAGCGTAGGTATACACAAGGCAGTAGGTATTCCTGCAGCCGACGAGACGCCTAATTCTTGATTCAAAACTCACTGAATCAGGCTGCAGAAAACCTATAATGAGGCATCAATTATTTACAAGTTGACATACCAAATAATATTAAGTAAGTTCACAAAAACCTCGTAAGTACCTACCTACAATCCAGGTGGGTACCTAATCTTGCACTGCTAAGTAAATAGTAAATAAATCAAATTCAAACGTTACTTTTTTACCTTCTCGACATAGACAGTAAATATCAATTTGCTTGTTCCCATCAAATTTTCCCCTTTTACATGACAGCCTTGATCCAGCCCCTCTGGTACAGCTGTCTCTTTCACTCTCATTAGTTAAGTGGCGGTGCAGAAAGAGATAGTAGCAATTCAACTGTTGAAGGTTTCTAGGACCCCTCCCTTATTTATTTTGTGACACACAAAAATTTAACAAGTTCATTTAATTTAAAAAATAAGTCATTACACTGTCTTTGTCATTATAAATATCAATTTCCATTTATGTAAATAAAATTTCCTACTTAATACCCGAAACAGTTAAGTTAGGAAATGGATACCTAAATGATTTGTTCTTGGTAAAACGGAGCTAAAGGGGTCGAAACTGGCGCGAATTGCTTTGAGAAAAAAATTGTAAGTACAGCCGTGCTTTTGTTTTGCTCGACCTGGCGGGAGCACTGAGATAGGTACGTTATGGTACTGCCGTATATATTTTATAATTGATAGCTATACCTATCTTGGCAAGTCCATAAACCTAACTTTATTTTCTTTTGTGTCAGTACCTAATAAGTTTACCTAGGCTAGTTTAGGTATAGGTAAGCCGAAATAAAATACAAAGTTATGTACTTTATAAATTAAATAGGTAAGTAAGTGTATGTAAGTAATGATGTAATGCCTTACTTACAGAAAGTACATTTGGGTTCGAATGACATACCGGGTTATTAGTGTACAAAGCCTTAGGGATAAAAAAGTTATTGGATAGTTTATTTTCCCGAAAATATGTAGCTAGGTGTAGGTACTTTTTTTTGTAATAAAATGGGACAACATCCACACAGAGGTGTTCAGGTCCCAAACTAGGAAAAGCCTATGCTATGGTAACCTGATGACTGATATACATACTTACATATAATATAATTAACACAGAGACACAGGACAAACAGACATGTTCATGCACACAAATGTTTGACCTGTCCGTGGATCGAACTCGTAGTAGGCATGGTTTCTACCAACTGCGCCAACCAGTTTGTGCTAGTGCTGGCCTAGTAAGTTAGTGGTAGCCTGGTAAGTTAGCGGTGGCCTAGTAAGTTAGTGGTGGCCTAGTAAGTTAGTGGTAGCCTAGTAAGTTAGTGGTAGCCTAGTAAGTTAGCGGTGGCCTAGTAAGTTAGCGGTGGCCTAGTAAGTTAGTGGTAGCCTAGTAAGTTAGTGGTAGCCTAGTAAGTTAGCGGTGGCCTAGTAAGTTAGTGGTAGCCTAGTAAGTTAGTGGTAGCCTAGTAAGTGGTAGCCTAGTAAGTTAGTGGTAGCCTAGTAAGTTAGCGGTGGCCTAGTACGTTAGCGTTTGCCTAGTAAGTTAGTGGTAGCCTAGTAAGTTAGTGGTAGCCTAGTAAGTTAGTGGTAGCCTAGTATGTTAGCGGACGACTAGTAAGTTAGCGGTGACCTAGCAAGTTAGCGGTGGCCTAGTAAGTTAGCGGTGGCCTAGTAAGTTAGTGGTAGCCTAGTAAGTTAGTGATAGCCTAGTAAGTTAGCGGTGGCCTAGTAAGTTAGTTGTTGCCTAGTAAGTTAGTGGTGGCCTAGTAAGTTAGTGGTAGCCTAGTAAGTTAGTGTTTGCCTAGTAAGTTAGTGGTGGCCTAGTAAGTTAGAGGTAGCCTAGTAAGTTAGTGGTAGCCTAGTAAGTTAGTGGTAGCCTAGTAAGTTAGTTGTAGCCTGGTAAGTTAGTGGAGGCCTGGTAAGTTAGCGGTGGGCTAGTAAATTAGCGGTGGCCTAGTAAGTTAGCGGTGGCCTAGTAAGTTAATGGTGGCCTAGTACGTTAGCGGTTGCCTAGTAAGTTAGTGGTAGCCTAGTAAGTAAGTGTTAGCCCAGTAAGTTAGCGGTGGCCTAGTAAGTTAGTGG
The DNA here is from genome assembly GCA_947049295.1 of Ligdia adustata. Classification (NCBI taxonomy): domain Eukaryota; kingdom Metazoa; phylum Arthropoda; class Insecta; order Lepidoptera; family Geometridae; genus Ligdia; species Ligdia adustata. The sequence goes on along the minus strand of OX346218.1, from coordinate 2,787,667 downwards.
TAGCCTATTAAGTTAGCGGTGGCCTAGTAAGTTAGCGGTAGCCTAGTAAGTTAGTTGTTGCCTAGTAAGTTAGTGGTGGCCTGGTAAGTTAGTGGAGGCCTGGCAAGTTAGCGGTGGCCTGGTAAGTTAGTGGTGGCCTAGTAAGTTAGTGGTAGCCTAGTAAGTTAGTGGTAGCCTAGAAAGTTAGCGGTGGCCTAGTAAGTTAGTGGTAGCCTAGTAAGTTAGTGGAGGCCTGGTAAGTTAGTGGAGGCCTGGTAAGTTAGCGGTGGCCTAGTAAATTAGTGGTGGCCTAGTAAGTTAGCGGTGGCCTAGTAAGTTAGCGGTAGCCTAGTAAGTTAGTGGTAGCCTAGTAAGTAAGTGGTAGCCTAGTAAGTTAGTGGTAGCCTAGTAAGTTAGCGGTGGCCTAGTAATTTAGCGGTGATCTAGCAAGTTAGCGGTGGCCTAGTAAGTTGGCGGTGGCCTAGTAAGTTAGCGGTGGCCTAGTAAGTTAGTGGTAGCCTAGTAAGTTAGCGGTGATCTAACAAGTTAGCGGTGGCCTAGAAAGTTGGCGGTGGCCTAGTAAGTTGGCGGTGGCCTAGTAAGTTAGTTAGTTGTAGCCTGGTAAGTTAGTGGAGGCCTGGTAAGTTAGCGGTGGCCTAGTAAATTAGCGGTGGCCTAATAAGTTAATGGTGGCCTAGTACGTTAGCGGTTGCCTAGTAAGTTAGTGGTAGCCTAGTTAGTAAGTGTTAGCCCAGTAAGTTAGCGGTGACCTAGTAAGTTAGTGGTAGCCTATTAAGTTAGCGGTGGCCTAGTAAGTTAGCGGTGGCCTAGTAATTTAGCGGTGATCTAGCAAGTTAGCGGTGGCCTAGTAAGTTGGCGGTGGCCTAGTAAGTTAGCGGTGGCCTAGTAAGTTAGTGGTAGCCTAGTAAGTTAGCGGTGGCCTAGTAAGTTAGCGGTGATCTAGTAAGTTAGCGGTGGCCTAGTAAGTTAGCGGTGGCCTAGTAAGTTAGCGGTGGCCTAGTAAGTTAGTGGTAGCCTTGTGTGAGTTAAGTAAATTATGGCAGCCCTTGTAGTGACTTAGTTTAAGCCTAGTGAGGTAGTGGTTGTCTAGAAGTTAGTGAAATCTCCTACCCGCAACTTAGCTAGCGTGATGGGCGATATGACATACACCCCCTTCATAGATATCCTAAGCCATAGAACCAATCTAAATTGTATTTTTACAAGACCTTGGTACGCCGAATTCGGGTGATCCATATATTTTTTTCTAAGGTCAATGAACTATATGTGTTGAGCAGCTGATTTTGAATGGGCAATATTTTTGTATCTATTTTACGTCTCTTGCCTGTATTATTCCTTCAGTGCCAAGGTATACAGGGCTATCGGCTAGAGGTATATTAAGCTGAAAGGGGGTCACCATAGTCAGCTTAACGAACAACTTTCACAATGGGACCATCTCAGAATTTGAGAAAACAAAAACCAGCTGTTCCAAACAAAAAGTTAATCAATCATTGACAAAATTTATGGAACAGCAGATTTATATTTTTCGAATGCGGAGTTGGCCGCATAGTGAAAGTTGTTCCTTAGGATGAGTAAGTATAGTGACCCCTTTTCAGCTTAGTACACCCCTAATACATAGTACACCGATAGCCCTGCATACTTATACATAAGCTCCCATAATTTTAATTCGAATTTTCTACAGATTTGTTTTTAAATCGAAATACTTGTATGAAAAAGTTCTATTGACGCCTGCCGTAATTAATGGAAATCGGTAGGCACTTTGTTTTTCTGCAAGGTGGTAGGGCGTTTCCACACGGTCGCCTGGTTTGATCTTTCCGTTGTAAGTTACAGCGGTCGAAAATGGCTCGAATCGCTTGAAAAATGGTGCGGTCGTGCTATTATTTTGCTGGACTTGGCAGTGCCTGTCGTTCCGCAAATTATACGATTACTATCTTTGGTTCCTTTTACTGCCATCTAGCGAAGTGAGTTAAAACAAGTAGGTTCTGTTTCTCATCGCTTGCATAACTCGAAAGCGGTCCCGATGATTTACAGCAGATGGCGCTTTAAAATATTTATGATCTTAGGTATCTATAACATATAACTATTTATTGTTCTGCGAACTGTTCACCTCGAGGCCTCAATAATTTTGCAACTTAAAGAAAGATGTGGCTTGGCAGTTTTTTTCTCAGCTTAATCGCTCATTAAGCATATATTATTTGAGTCAGTGAATGACGCCGCAGCAAACTTCCATATTTGTTTGGGGTAAATACGCCCACAATAAAAAACTGCAGCCTGATTCAGGTAGCGTGTCCGAACGGATTCTAACACTTTATACCACGCATTACGCAAGCTCGGTACAAAATATCAAACTTTTAAATACAATTATCTTTAATGTATTCATCTACAATAGAATTTCAATGTCATAATTTAGGATCTTGGTTTTGCATAACTCAAGATATATATAAAATACACTAGCTGTGCTCCGCGGTTTTACCCGCGTAGTTCCCTTATTTTCTATCGCCGTAATCCAATGGGAAACTAATTTTTTAAAAGTTGGTTAAAAAATTATCTAAAGTGTCCAATCTACCTGTGTACCAAATTTCATACAGATCGGTTCAGTGGTTTTGGCGTGAAAGCGAGACAGACTGACAGACTTACTTTCGCCTTATATATATATATATATATGGGCCTAGACCGTAGACTGAGGTTATTAATAAGTTATAGCCTTGATTATTTATATAATCAAAGGTTATAGCAAAGAGCGTCGGATTCCTTATTAAAGAAACTTCTGTTCTAAGGTCTCTGTTCTGTTATAACGTGGCAACTTCAGTGCGACCTTTGGAAGATAATCTTTCTCGCTCACTCGTCGCGATCGCTATTGATTTTGAATGTTGACAGACAGAGACAGACATACACGCGGTCACGTTCGAAGTTGCCACACTTATAGCTCATGAATATATTTCTTAAATAATAGTGAGAATAAATAAAACATATTTTATCACAACGACAAATATATTTTCGCTAACCGTACCACAGAATCACCACTGACAACACTCAATATATTTCAAGCCTAAAACTAAACTAAGACATTTTACTTAAAAAAATTGAAATTTCCCTTTAGGCCCAGGATCTGCCCCAGTGGCCACAGCAATATTAGGTACAAAGCTCTTTATACAGGGTCATCGGTAAGGGGTGTACTAAGCCGAAAGGTCATTATACTCACCTAAGGAACAACTTTTACTATGGGACTAACCCTAAATTCGAGAAAAAAACAGCTGTTCCATACAAAAAGTAAATCGGTCGTCAACAAAATGTATGAAACAAGTCGATATTTTCTCGACTTCAGAGTTGGTCCCATAGTGAAAATTGTTCCTTAGGATTCGTATAGTGACTCCCTTTCGGCTTAGTACACCCCTAACCGATAACCCTGTAACAGTCTGTACAAACGAGTCAAAATAGGCCTCCCCCCGTACCAATGAAACAAACGATTCGACAAATCCGTGAAACGATACATACGTGATAATGTCGTTTTTCTTTTGACCGACTTTTCTGGCTTAGTCACTCCCTTATGTCTTAGTTCAGTTTTAAGAATGTCTATATAAAAAATAAAATGACTTAAATCTTAACAAGCATCATGTAAAGACTTACCTAGCTATTATTTATTACATTGTTTCATAATTATTACATTATATATATAAATAAATATATAAATTGTTAATAAATAGCACCAGTTAAATACGGAATATATCTCCGTGTCCTGTTTAAATTTGCCTTCAAAAATTTCCAACTCAAATCCCTATTTAAGATCGTCAGACAAACACAATACATAAATAATAAAACAATCCAATAAGCATCATTCCCAACGAGACACTCCCAAACTGTAACACTGTTGCTGATTGGGAATAAAATTTAAAACTGATTCCCAAGCAGTAACACATACCTGGGGCCCACGTTTGTTATGTGAATTGTTGCAGAATCGCAATTGACAAGATTTCAAATTTTGACCCCGCATTTTTATTGCAATTATGTAAAATAACGTACTCCTCTTTTAATGTAATAATTACGTTTTTAGATATTCTTCAAAGTAAAAGAAAAGTTCAGCATTACATGATGCTGAACATTTCTCGTCAAAGCTCGTAAAAAAAATATGTCATTAATTATCTGTATTGTTCTCGTTTGTTTTGGTGCGGTTCACAGATGACAGTTACAATAACATATTTTATTGGTGGCATCTGACGGTCTTAGCATAAATACGAGATTTTTTTCAGCAGTTTTTTTTGTAAATAACTCTGAAGAAAGTGGATATAAAAATCTAGTATTTTTAGTATGAACTCTTCATTACACTATCTCGAAATTGTTTTCGGATTTCCATCAGTTTTCAAATATGAAATGTTGTCAATTACTTTGGTTTAAATTAAACAAAAAACCGCCATTATTGGCACAATGCAATTGTAATTCTGATGCAATTCAAATGACAAACTTGGTCGTCTGATTGTTGGAAAGGTAGGGGCTCGAGTTTTGAACCGCTCGTGTGAATTCATCACTCGTTATTGAAATCACTTGCGAAAGATATGCAAAAAAAAACATTTTTGAAAAATTTACACGGTTCGCTATTTATAACGAATTATATAAAACCATTCCTATTTGATTTCACTGATAAAAAGTTTGACAGATGGTACCAACCGTAGAAAATAAAATTATTATTATTTTTTATATTACGTTCCTTCCGACGCTATTAGATTTAAGGCAATGTCAAATGACGTCATACTATTTCCACGTCAAAGGTTGGAGATACTTTTTACGGAAATACTTCATTATTTTAAGTATTTCTTAATGATTTTAAGGTATTTTTAAAGATATACTTAAAATACTTCATTATTTTAAGTATTTCTTAATGATTTTAAGGTATTTTTAAAGATATACTTAAAATACTTCATTATTTTAAGTATTTCTTAATGATTTTAAGGTATTTTTAAAGATATACTTAAAATACTTCATTATTTTAAGTATTTCTTCATGATTTTAAGGATTTTTTAAAAGTAATACTTAAAATACTACATTGTTTTAAGTATTTAAATAAAAAGTGCCACAAACAGTACCATTCCAATAAAAAAATCACCGGTGATATCTTTCGCATACGAATGTTGCATTCTTACGAGCGATTTCAAAAAAAGAGTCCCAGCGATAGTAACATTCGCATTCTGTAAAAATAATAAAAACCGGCAAATTACATGTAAGTACCTATGTTTCATACAAGTGGAATGGTTTACTTTGTACATAGAGAACATATTAATACTGTAGGTCAACTTTTTAACTACCATCATAAGTGTATTATGTGAAAATCATTATGATAACAATTACTAGATAAGCGTAGAAATATCAACTAAGTAATTATATAACATAATAAGACATTTGAATTAAATACTTTAATGATGAAAAATTACATATAAAAAAAACAAATTAAACATAGAGTTATCAGTAAGGGAATGTAAATAAAGAAACCGATGAGACTATATTTATAACTTTAAATAGTTTTTTAATATGTAGTCAACCCGGAATTAGAGAAGAAACAAACATCTAAATACATATTCTCAAACTTACTGATGATTTGCAACTTTAATTTTTTTATCCTGTATAGCTAGGCATTTGACCACAAGTTCGCACGACCACGGAAGTCAGCGACACTGTAGCCCTAGATGGAGCATGCATTCCAGACTATGCACTGGCTCTCAAGGAAGGCTGCCGGAACACAATGTTAGGTGCTTGGCGACAGATTTTACAACTTGAGGGTGGTAGGTAAGCCAGACAAGCGATAGGAAACGCCCTACCACCATGCTCTGGTTTCCTCACGATGTTTTCCTTCACCGGTTCATTCATTCTCGTAATCCTTTTGGTTTGGTTTGGTTCCAAAGGAAAATCGCATTAAAAATCCCTTCTTTTAAATTTAATTAAATTTCCCATTAACGTTCCGTTAAATTAGCGATAGATATACGATATAATTGTCAGTTAATTTACACACAAATATAGGCTAAGCACATAACACAACATACAATCGGAAAATGATAAGAAATAATCTCATAAAAGTAATATTAACATGAATAAATTATTACAAAGATTTCATAATTTATTATCAAAAGATTCACTGTCTTATTAACAAACGCGTTTAAACTTGGTTTTTTGTTTAGTTTTTAACCCCGACGCAATAATAGTCCAGGATCCCTAGAACACGTTTGGCACATGATTACTATCAAGCTAATTTTCCTTGAGTAGCTTGATTTTGATGATACTCCCAACTATGTCCTATACAAAACTTTCTGTTTTGGTAGCTAACAGATATAGCAAACAAGAAATATTAAAGCATGACATAATTCTCAAATAAATATTTCTTTTTTTACTTAATCGCAAGATAATTATCAAAATTATTCGAAAAAAAATAAATGTCCTACAAAATCTTATGTTTGATCAAATAGTTTCCCTTTTCCAACATGTATCTATAACGAGGTAATCATAAATGTTTACTAACCAGCTGATATTTATATTTATACTCAGTTAATATTTATATTGTCCTACATATTGCGTGGTTTTAGCCGCGTTTATTAATAAGGCCGTAACATTTAGTTTCAAATACATTTAATAGCTAGGAATACTATTTTACTGCAGACTTACGGCAAGTTGTAGGAATGGACTGTAAGGTCCACTTGTGGCAATACATGTAAAATTATATTTTGTTTGTCTATAATAAAGCTATCTATCTATCTGTCTGTTCATAATATAACACGTACGTACAAAAAAAAGTGGAACGAACTATTGGATTATTTTTCTTCGAATGTTCAAAAAAGTTACTACAAACTTTGATTACAGCTGACACCAACAGAACTTTTTCAGGTTTTCTTTTATTTAAAGATCAAAGTTCTAGACCCATTTAAATTAAATTAAAGAAATATTTTTTCCACCCGTCTCCGAGAAATCATCTAAGTAAGGTAATCATTATGTTCATAATTTTTAGTATATATGCAACTTTACGGGTCTGTCAGTTAGAGTGTACTAAACCGAAAGGGAATCACAAAATTTAATGGTTGTCAACACAATGTATGAAATTACTTTCCTTATTATTATTTTCGTCCAATTCCGAGTTGGACCCATAGTAAAAGTTAATAAGTTTCATAATTACAGAAAACCCCTTTTGCTTTAATACACCCTAACCAACCCTAAACACGTTCACTTAACAACATCAAAAACACAAATTAATACGACAGCTTACAATAAGAACTTGCTCACATAAAAATCTTTGAGCTTAAGTCCACAACGAAGTAGGCATCATACCCTCCATAGAAGTACCTCGGGGCGTTAACACTTCGTTGCAAAGGAAATCCAACGGCATATCGACTAAATTGCCTTGAATAAGGTCTATTTTCCTATTAGCGAGCGCCGGGTCCGAGCGCCATAGGTCACTTTTCTCTTCTTGATAGCGTTTTAGTTCTGCGAAACTGTGGACGGAGTCCGTAGGTAATGTGTGAAACACCTGTGGACGGAAAAGAAAATTCAAGATACGATAATTGACAACATTTCAAATTTATTGACCCCCCATTTTTATTACCATAATGGAAAGATCAAATAAAAATAACGTATCCCTTTCTATTATTTTACTCAGAATGTAATATTTTTATTACCATAATGGAAAGATCAAGTAAAAATAACGTATCCCTTTCTATTATTTTACTCGGAATGTAATATTTTTATTACCATAATGGAAAGATCAAGTAAAAATAACGTATCCCTTTCTATTATTTTACTCAGAATGTAATATTTTTATTACCATAATGGAAAGATCAAATAAAAATAACGTATCCCTTTCTATTATTTTACTCGAAATGTAATATTTTTATTACCATAATGGAAAGATCAAGTAAAAATAACGTATCCCTTTCTATTATTTTACTCGGAATGTAATATTTTTATTACCATAATGGAAAGATCAAGTAAAAATAACGTATCCCTTTCTATTATTTTACTCAGAATGTAATATTTTTATTACCATAAAGGAAAGATCAAATAAAAATAACGTATCCCTTTCTATTATTTTACTCGAAATGTAATATTTTTATTACCATAATGGAAAGATCAAGTAAAAATAACGTATCCCTTTCTATTATTTTACTCAGAATGTAATATTTTATTACCATAATGGAAATATAAGTGAAAAATAACGAATTCCTGTTTTTTATTTTACTAACATCGTAATAAATAAAAAGCTCGTATAAAAGTAACAAACAAACAACGACGAGAATAACAGCTTAAGGCAGCATTATGTTGAGTTGGGGCCGGTTTTGTGATAGAAAGCAGTAATGAAGTTTTTTTTTTATGTGTGTGTTATTATGTGTTTTTGAGTGTGTGTTTACTGCTGTGTTCTGTTGCAAATAAAGTTTATTATATTCTATTCAATACAATATGTATTTAATGCATACAAAAATATCTCTAAAATTCTGTATACAAACAACTTGGACCTTGAAGCGCAGTAACGATTTTTAGTTTCCATGCATGTCTAGTCTGGAATACCTTGGCTGTCAAGGAAGGCTGCCGGAACTCAACGTTAGATGCTTGGCGACAGATTTTACAACTTGAGGGTGGTAGGAAGCCAGGCGAGTAATAGGAAACGCTCCACCACCATATGGTTTCCTCACGATGTTTTCCTTCACCGGTAGCTCAGGCTCTTTTTGCATGTTTCGTGAGATCGAACCTCGTAACTTTTGCACGACAATCGACCCCACTAACCAATCGACCATTGGGCACAACTACAAGGCCAGACATTGGCATTGGGCTGAATGACGATTTAAACCTCGATTCGGACAAACCTAGAGAGTCTAAAGTAGTAGATTTGAAATTAAAAAAGTAATTTGACAGATTTTAAATTGCCTCTCTCTTTAAACTAACTTCAAACAACGAAAGAGGTTCGAATTCGTCATTTTTTTTAAATATATGTATTCCGATTTCCAAACTCCTGGAACGATTTGGATAGTACTCGTAATTTCGTTGGTTGTAACAGCCATACTTCCCAGCCGACCCCACTATCTTGACATAGAAAGCCTGATGCCTTTATAGATATCAGTGTTACTCTGCGAAATGGCCTTCTAGATGTTTCTATAGAAGTGATCACAGATGAGATCATCCTAAGACATCCTAATTCTTTCAAAATCTATGTATTTATATTCGACACATTACGCTCTTTGAACACACTCTCTTGGTACAAAAAACTTACCTCTTCATAGATATCAGTGTTACTCTTAGAAGTAGCCTTCCAGATGTTTCTATAGAAGTAATCACCGATGGGGTCGTCCAAGGACACTCCGATCCTTTCCAAATCAATGTCCATGTATCCGAGGTGTTCTTTAAACAATCGCTTCCGTAGCGCGCCGGCGATGCGGCCGCAAGGGAACGTCTCGCCGTTCATCGAGCCGTCGGTGAATTGTTCATCCTGTAAACGTAAATCACGAGTTTTTTTTAAACGGGATAAAGTAATAAAACAAATGTGAGAAAGACTAATAACCTTACTAAAATTTATTTAAAGAAAGAAGAATCTGAAGTTTTCTCGCGTACCTTGTTTTTTTTATCCTGAACAGCATTTGACTACAAGTTCGCACGACCACGGAAGCCAGCGATACTGTAGCCTAAGATGGAGCATGCCTAGTCTGCAATACACTGGCACTCAAGGAAGGCTGCCGGAACACACCGTTAGGTGCTTGGCGACAGATTTTACAACTAGAAGGCGGTAGCTAATCAGGCGAGCGATATGAAACTTGAGATAAGTATTTAGGGACCGATGGAAGTATTTAGGGACAAATCTGCAATATCACTGCGATCTCGGAATCTCTAGTGCCCAGCATAGAGCGATAGTTTATATTGGCACTACCGCAACTAACTGTCTTATCATTTATGGTAGTTGACTATCAGTAGTTTAGTGTGAAATGTGTTGACTCGAGAGAAATATTGACGAACATGTAGAAGTATTAAGGGGCTGATGGTAGTATTTAGGGACTAACTTACAATATCACCGCGATCTCGGAATCTCTAGAGATCGAAATTTTAGAGCTGCCGCAAATTACCCCTTTATCACCAACTATCAGCAGTTCAGAGTATAATTAGATCATTTGGGAGAAGTATTTAGGAACTGATTTTAATTAATTAGGAACTGACCTGCAATAGCACCGCGATCTCGGAATCTCTAGTGCCCAGCATAGAGCGATCGTTAATATTAGCGCTGCCGCATATGACTGTCTTGTCATCGACTATCAGCAGCTTGGAGTGAACATATATGAGCTCAGTGACTGGCTCTCCACCGAGGGTGCTGTGGGTACGAAGTCCGTGGAAGGTGATGTACTCTGAAGGGTCAGGGACGCCAGATTCGTAAAGGCGGGTGATGATTGCTTCGCGACTCCTATAATAAGATAGAAGGGTTGAATTGCAAATGGCAGTGTGTTTGGTGTACCATTGTTATAAAAAACTCATACCGAATTTTATTATTATTAAAGGTAAGCCATAATGATGATATTTGATACTTTTTTTTCCCAAAAACAAATAATTATTTTATATAAATTTGTATCTGTGGTATATTATTAGCTACTCGTACCAAACCTATTTCGAACTACCTACGTCATTTTTCATCTCCGACGCAAATACGACGTTATTTACGAGTGTTATTTATAAGATTGACATGTGAACTCTTTGTGAGTATGTATGTATATGACATCGTATGTCTGTAACGTTATTTGTACAGTTCCCAGTAAACAATTTGGACCAATGACCTTGGGTGCATCAATGATTTTTGGCTATCGTCAATAAGAAGTGCATACGTCCCCCCACTACGTCGCTTTTGGTTCAAAAAGATTGCCGAGAATCTACGCAATATTATTTTTGGAATAAATGGATTATTTAATTTAGGTGGTGTTTGTAAGTATTGTCGTAAATCTGTAGTATTGCCAGATTTTTTTTTGGAATTAATACTGTAATTTTTATTCTTGTAACATTAAAATACATGTTTCTGATTGGTAGATATAAAGACCAATCAGAAACAAGAGCCAATAGTGACGGTTCCCGGGGTTTTTATTATAAATGAGGGGCTAGTTAGAGAGTTTTCAAGAAAATGTGTTGTCTGGCTCATTCGGTCTCCGACCATCGCATCGAAACGTTCTTCCCTGACTTGTTACTGTATTATATCAACTTATATAATACAGTAACAAGTCAGGGAAGAACGTTTCGATGCGATGTATAGTTGAAAGTAATTCAATGTGAATAAAAGTGATTAAATTCGTAACTGAGTTTTAATTCATCAAAGTATGTACTAACCGGCATATGCTCTGATAGTTCCAATGTGTGATGGCGTGCAGCGAGGTGCCGGAGGGCGCCCCCACCTCTCCCTCGAACCCCGGCAGTAGAGGCATCACCACGAACGCGCGGAACTTCTCACTGGCTCTGTACGCACGCATTATGCGGTTGTATAACGCTTCGCCGATCTGAGAACAAGCAGGGGTTATATTCATTATTTTAGTATGATTCTGATCACGATAATCTAATTAAATTGTATTGCTGATAACATATTATATTATACATTAATGACATTGCGTATTCTAGCAAAGACAATTTAAAAAATACTAGTATACACAAGACTGTAAATTAACCAGCATAGACAATTACCCTAGTAACGAGGTCAATAACCTACCAGCACAGACATTTACCCTAGTAACAAGGTCAATAACCTACCAGCACAGACATTTACCCTAGTAACAAGGTCAATAACCTACCAGCACAGACATTTACCCTAGTAACAAGGTCAATAACCTACCAGCACAGACATTTACCCTAGTAACAGGTCAATAACTCTACTAGCATTAAATAACCCCTTTAATAAAGCAAATATAGCCACATTTGGGTTAAATATCCACAATTCTCACCTGGTTCCTAACCGCCTGGCTGGATCGCGACTGCGTGATAAAGAACTGGTTCTCTATATAGACGTAGTGCTGCGCGCGAGTGATGCAGTCGACGTACGCCTCGTGTATGGATTGCTCCACCGTGTCAGGGTCTAGGAACCCGCAGGACCAACTCGACACGCTTCTCAGTACCTGGTATAGAATACAACTCATTTAGCACTTATTTTATGTTTGAACTGACTTCAAAAAGGAGGAGATGCTCAAATTGTGATTATCTGGTTTCTATATTTCCCAATTTTTCGGCGAAGTGTAGGCAGATTTGAAAAAGAAGTTTTTTTTTGGTTTAGACTATCTACATGATGGTCTCATGGAAATTTTACTAAAGTCAGTACATTATTTATGTTTGTCAATAAAAAAAAAACTCAACAATATGCTTGCCCAAATGAAGTCCAATATTCCTCCTTTTTTAATTTAATTGTAATATCAATAATTTATAAAACGTTACATGACGTTGTTTTATAGACGCTCCTCTCGTTCGTGAAATCGACTAATTCAATCAACTATGTTATTAAGTCGTTTTATATTGTTTTAACTCCATTCTAGTTGCTCACCACCACGACAATTCCTGCAAAACACTTTTCTCGAGATGTCAGCGGTCAACCAGAATGGAAGTCGATATGTTCAAGTCGTAACCGGTTGGTTCCTATCGCTTCCAAGGTTCCTAATTAAGGCTTTTGCCACTACCTTCGCATTCAGGGTGCTGCCTACTGGGCCCGACACACTTCGGAGCTCGCCGCGGCTCTCCAAAGGTTCACTTTCGAGCGAGCGCTTTAAGAGTCAACATCTGGATGCCTTGTGCTAAGGCGAAAAACGTGTCGAGGAAGTCGGATACTGAGAGAAAGAGATATAATAAGGAGAGGTGGGGAGGAGGAACCACACCATAAAAACAAAAATATTTTTCGAACTCAAGCTGACATCAAGACGAGGCGGAAAAACACTAAATATTTTATTATAAATGGATTATCGCAAAGTAACGCCTGACTCCGTCAATTAGTGTGTTAATTATTTATGTGGTGAAATCAGACAGGCAGTTTACCTCAACCATAATTCATTTTTGTGTCTCGCCTGCCTGAATAGTTGGTAATAAAAGAAAATATTTATTTCATTTCTAACCTTGGTTTTCTCTTATTGATAAACCCAGGTACGTGTCGCAGGTTTTCAGTGAAAGTGTACCTGAACAGTACCTACTTTAAGTGGCCTAAGGAAGGTCACTATAATCATCACAAGAAAAACCTTTCATAATGGGACCAACCCGGAAACTGTCTCTTACCTGACACGAAACGTTGTGCATTTCCACATCGAGCATTCTGTCCAGATCTTGAAGAGGTTTGATGTCTGTGTAGGCCTTTGGTAACAGATACGGATAGTTCAGATTTTGCCTGCGAATAAATTACACTATTAGTTCTAGGAACCGTTGACCTCGCGACCACAACACTTTTACGGCTTTATAATTATTTAAAGCTTCCAAAAGGATTCCGAATATGTCAAAAGTGTCATGCACGCTGTTAAAAGGAAAACAGCCGTTACTATGGAAACAGACATCTCTGATTCGTTCCGTCATGCTATACTATTTAGACCTTATTTCACATGACTTTCAAAACTCTAAAGATCGTTGTACCTGTATAATGCCAAGTTTTAACAAAATTGTTTGGAAACTACAACCTGTATGCTAGTGCATTATGTCCAGTTTTGTTGCGATGATGGTCGAGTGGTTAGTAGGGTCGATTGCCGTGCAAAAGGTACGAGGTTCGATCCCACTAAACATGCAAACAGAGCCTAACCTACCGGTGAAGGTAAACATCATGAGAAAACCATAGCATGGTGGTAGGGCGTTTCCTATTGCTCGCCTGGCTAGCTACCAAGTTGTAAAATTTGTCGCCAAGCACCTAACGATGTGTTCCGGCAGCCTTCCTTGAGAGCCAGTGTAATCCAGACTAGATATGCTTTGTATAGGGCTACAGTGTCACTGACTTTCGTGGTCGTGCGAACTTGTGGTCAAACGAATAGCTGTGCTGGATAAAAGAAATTTGCTAAACATCAATTCATTAAGACAGTTACAGAACGTTAACTTGTCCATACAATAAGATATAGCTCTTTTCTACCTTTTAATGTTGTCCGATTTCAGTGTTTTTTTTTTCACATAATTCTACAAGATACACTAAAACGGTGAAGGGACGGTGATGCTCTTAAAACTGACGCAGTATTTTCCATACTTAAAGGAACTTGTTCGCTCGGTCACATCTCACCTAGCTTTCTCCAGTTTAATAGCGTTCCACCGCTGTATGAAGTGTCTAGCGACGTCTCTGGCGGCCGCGCCTTGCACCAGCACACCGATGTCGTGCCACGGCATTCTGGGCGTTGAACTCCTGTCCACTAGGTCTGCAATCGAATGGACAAAATATAGAGATAGTCCCATTTGTGGCCGAGACTGTGGTCATATGGGAGCATCGAGTTGATATCCTAGTGTATCAAGTCGATGTATAAGAGTCACAGTTTTATGTTCTACTTTTATCGAATGTTATCTTATCTTTAAAGTAGTAAAATAAAAATAGGGATACGTTATTTTTCATTTATCTTTCCATTATTTTTAATATTGTCAATTATTCTGGTCTAATGTCGCTTGCCCCAAACGTTTTTACACTTTAATTTCAGCTTCTGCGAAATATTTCAATACATCGGTGAAGTGAGTGATAAGTTTTAGAATCATCATTAGTTTATTAATTTAATAAACTATTCATTAAGTCGCAATATCATACGCAACTTACCAACAAAAGGCAGATCTAAATTATTGAAGTCTTTAACGATAAAATTCGTGTAATCCTTTCCTATCCACAACTTGGAGTTGCCTTCGACATCTTCTAACGCATCTTTAGTACTTTCTGTGATCACCCGTCCTTCGATCACTTTAGCTAATGGCGTCGGCTGTACTACCGTCCTCTTCACATCACTAGCTTTAATCCCCAAAGCGTCGGTTAAAAGTATTTGATCGTTGGAAAGAGCGTATTTCTCCGCTTTCTTTCGCTCAGAATCGTCGAATTTCTGCTCGATTCGCTCTTCCTCGAAGGGAGGATAGATGATGCTCAGCATGTCTTTGCCGCGATCGGTTATTTTGTTTAGAACGTTTCGCTTTTGAACTTCCGGTGTTTCGAACCTGAAACAATAAGTCAACTTACCAAATGATTACAAGTTTCCGTTCTCATTTCCGAGCAAGTTTATTTCAAATTAATTTTAAAATTTTAATGCCAAAACGTTTCTATTTTGACGTAATATATACTCTATGTAATACATACAATGTCTGGCCAACATTATGAACTTAAGGTTTATAAATATTGCACGTTACGCAACTCTTTCTTGCTCAGTTGTCTTCATGTAGAAGGAAGTTGTCAGACTATAATTGACCAGCTTGTATATTTCTACTAACCTGCTCAAGTCTTGGTGGTTATTCTGTGAGTTGATAAGCAGTTGATCCCCGGGTTCCAAGACGGGTAAGTCAGGCCGCGGTATATTTTCCGAGTCTCCACTGCCGTCGATGTCGGGCTCTTTCACGTCTAAACTGTCCGATTTGAACTTCTCTTCGATTTGTAATGTGCTGCTGTTGATTGGAAATTAACTTAAAATATAGTAAGTAACCGAGCAAGTATACTCTAGTAACAGATACTAGAACATAAATCGCTTGTAATTTGCCTAGCGTGATCACAAATAAAGTTACCAAAAGTAAAGTTTAAGTTACTCAAAAAAAGCGCTTAACTCATCGATGCCACTGGTGACAAGAGAGCTGGCTCATTCCTTACTCAAAGGATTTCTGTGGCAATTCAACGCGGGAATGCTGCCAGCGTTCTTGGGACTTTGCCACACGGACATCAACTTAATCAGACTTAATCTTTTTTACAGTTTAGGATCTTTTAAGTTATAGTTTAATTAGAGTGTTTTAGAGTACGAGTAAAGTTTATTTTAGTTAATCCATTACGTAATGCATCTGCAAATGAGTTATTGTCAATATTAATATTAATTGCTATAGAATATTCTGACGACGACGAGTTTGCTTGACTAGTTCAATTTTTTTTTTACTTGAGAACTTTGGCTTCAATATCAAAATTTAGGTTTTGCTAAATCTGCCCATGGTACATGGTACATTGAACTTGTGGTGTATAATGTCGGTAGTTATAAAAATAGTAATATCAGGGTAGATTTGAATTAAACAGTTGTGTCGTCGACATTGCCTTTTATTTGCTCATCTGCTGATAAATATTGCAAATATTTAACTGAACTCTACCGACATTTTATCAGTAATGCAAAAAAATGAAAGAAAGGAATAACATTTAACGATCGTCGGCTTATAATAGTTATTTTTTGCTAATTTTGTCAATTAGTCTAAATTTCATGAATTTTCGACAATAATTCTTTGAAAAAGTGACAACTCACTTATATTTAGCGCATGCAAATTTTCTAATTCTCTTAACCTGCAGGAACTATTTTGATAAAAGACAAAATATGTGAGCTTACGAGTATGTAATTTTCCCTTTCTTTTTCTACATTCAAAGGTAAAAACCTAATTGAGATTTTTCGTATTTTTGACGTTGCTTATAATGACATGCCGAGTAGGAAATTGCAGATTAATTGTATCAATGTAGATTTGTTTACATGTGTTTTTTTTTCTGTATTCTAGTCCGAATCATGACATTGTATATTTATTTTTTCGTATATTTTTGTCATTTTTTTTTCTATGACATAGCTCCACGTCTTAGTAAGCTGAAGTGGCAGTGGGCCGGTCATATAGCCATGCCGTAGAACCGATAACCGATGGGGTAGACGAGTTCTTGAGTGGAGACCGCGAAGCGGTAAACGTAGTGTAGGATGCCTTGCTACTAGGTGTAGCAAAGACATACAGAAGATAGCAGGCAGGGGGGTGGCGACGAGAAGTCCAGGCGAAGGCTTATGTCAGTGGATAAGAGTAAGGTGATGATGATATTTTTTATAATTTTTATTTGTGAGCCATTGTCATAATGTATGTGTTAAAATGATGAGTCCTGGTGGCTCGATAATAAATTATTTTGATTTGATTTTGATAATAGAATATATAAACTTACTCATTGAGACTTATGACGAGGTCTTTAGAAGTCTTGGCGAGCTCTATAGTAGCTTCTAGACCGTTGGCGTGTGGGACGTAAAGCCGCCCGCCGCCGGGAGAGCTGGACGTTTTCTTCTTTGTGCGAATGGAGTTCTGAGGCTGGGTGACGTTACCCAGATCTGTTAGCCTGCGGGAAAAATTATACATTTCTTTAGATTATTATAATTAGATGAAAGAAACTTTGCATATAAGATAATTTACCACAAATAATGTCTTATTTATACTACCCGAAAAATAGTAAATTTGTACAGCAGGCATGAGTACAAGCATTGATGGACTCTCCTTTGATATGTTTGTGATTGTCTTTAAATAGCAGTCAGCTTTGACTTTGATTGTCTAAAGACGCGTTGACCTGTGTTTATGATCGTCCTCTGACACTGACCTGTGTATGTTATGATCACTTGACCTTTGACACTGACCTTTGCTCATGATCGTCCTTTGACACAAACCTGTGTTTATGACCGTCCTTTGATACTGACCTATTTTATGATCACCATCAGTAAATTAACTTTGTCGTCGTTCTTTGTCACTGACCTACGTTTATTACCGTCGTTTGACACTGACCTATGTTTATTATCGTCGTTCGACACTGACCTGTGTTTATGATCGTCCCAGCGTCCATAGCACAGGTCGATCCCGCCGAGGAAAGCCGCCGTCTGGTCGATGACGACAATCTTTTCGTGGTGCGCCCAAAACAACACGCCGGCTTTCGCGTGGTCTGGATGACGGAAAACCTAACGTTAGAATAATACGCGTTTTTATTTATATTTTATTAAGCTAGTTTATCATTCCTGCGAATGCTGACTATACGAGTATATACTCGTAGCTGAGTATCGCAGTGATGACACACATACAACTAATGTACAACTTTTCATTCAAACGCAGACACATTATATAGGTACCTGAATTTTTCCAGTTCCTTATATCTAATTAAGCTAATAGTACGCACTAAATAAATAATTACCCTAATTTTAAATATTAAATTTTAAGTTAGTATAGTTATTACTTAAATCTATCTACTTATATTGTACTCATAGCCATATATGTTAATATTTATATAAAGAGAGAAGCCACTAACTACCGCGGCATAGTTTTGACTAGTTCGGCGTCAGTGAGTTCAGTTTAAAATGGTGTGTATTCGGTAAGCTCTATGAATCTCCGAATTTCTTCTCATGTGTATTTTAGAATTAATTACCACTTGCATAAACGGTAAAAGAAAATATCGAAATTTATTTTTTGCTTCATTCTTTTCTTCCCGTATAACAAAAATAAAACAACCTCGTAAAGAAATATCAATTGCCTTGACCAAGTTTGAGGTCTGAGGCTTCTAAAACCATCATTCCGGGCTTAATCACCGGTCGGGACAGGTGTTTTGACGAAAGCAATTTTTTTTTTGATTCCAGCAAATAAACAATTATTAGGCCAATAATAATTCTGGCAATTAGTGGGAAACGTTACGTGATAAATAAAATGAACAACATTTCATTTTTGCAAAGTGATGGAAATTCGAAAACCATTTCGAGATAATGTAATGAAGAGTTCATATTAAAATACCAGATTGTTATATCCACGTTTTTCAGAGTTATTTACAAAAAAACTGAATATATTTTTTCCGTATTTATGCTAAGATCGTCATATGCCACCACAAATAAATATACGTCATCTGTTAAAAACTGACAACTGTCACTGTGTGTTTTCAAACAAACAACAATTAATGACATCACTTTTTTACGAGCTTTTAACGAGAATGCCGAATGCCGAAATTTTTCCTACATTTTCTAAAATCTCTTAAAACCTAATTATTAAGTTCTGAATTGAATAAAAAACTAAGTGTAAGTTATTTTTCATTTAACTTTCCATTATAGTGATATAATGGGGGTCAAAAATTTGAAATGTCAACTATGTACTCACTTTAATATACTCGCTAGCCAGTCTGCTCTTGCTGTAGAAACTGTTGATGCCCAGCGCCATCTCTACTTCTTTGTACAGCATTATGAACACTTTTACGCCTTGAGCCTAAATTATGGAAAAAAAATTATAAATAAATAAAAAGACAGCTGCTCCGGGATGTTTCTGATGCAAAGTTTCTGATTAAAAGTACTATGGGTTACTTAAGGCTGGTAAAATGAATTAATCATACGGCGCATCAAGCAAATGTTCTACTATAAGAATGATTTCAGCAAAAGTAAATATTTTATAAAAAAAAAAAAACAACCACTTGACCTTGATTTTTTATATTCTGTAATTTTAATTATTGTTGTGTTCCGCATGTTTGTAATGAATATGATTGTAATCGGGCAGTAAATGGCGAGCGAATTCCTTCTTTTTTGGGAGAAATACCCTTCCAATCAAAAATCCCCAAAGGCAAAAATAAAACTTAAATTTGTAAAACCCATACACCATTAAAGGTTGGGAAATTACGACTTGGTGGTCAAATCTGTTATTTGAATTGCTTCAGAGTTACAATTGAATTGTGCCAAAATGACCGTTTTGACATAGAATAACCCACAGTTAGTATGTTAGTATTAAACAAAACTCTGATTTATTCTACGTCGAAACCGTCATTTTGGCACAATGACCACCAGTACAAGAGTACAAAATTGCAACTGTCATACAAAAGAAAAAAATTGTCAGACCCGAAGCTGAGACGCTTCGCTAGCTCGGTCAAATAGATAGAATATGTGCGTGACACTCGCCCGCTCCTAGAATGGAGCCGTCAGTCCAAAATCAGTCGATACCTGCACCGAAGATTCGACTTACACTTGCCAACTTGTCGTTTAGTAACAGCTAGTGAAAATCATACTATCGTGAAAATTTTAATATAAAAAAAAGTTTGTAAAGCTAAGGTTGAATAGTTTTTATGAATGGGCAAGTGCCTTCATAACCAAATACAAAATAACTAACCACAACAACAAAAATATATAGCGGAAACATTACCTATAGACCATTTAAGATCTACAGATAATACAAATGCTCCGAACCACCACCAGAGGGCAGAGGGTCCAGCATGCTAGCCACATTACCACGCTGAATGGCAATGCTTATACGTTGAGCTAGACAAAAACAGGCATTCTGGTCACGCGTAAAATACTTATTTATTATCTATAAGACTCACCGCCTTTCTTTTCAATATGGTGTCTAACCGCCAGTAGTTTGGGTTCAATGCCGGCCTCTTCATGTAGATCTCTGGACTTAGCCACCAGTCAGCTATGAAGATCTCTTCCCTGTAAATAATACGTAAATTAATTGTACGACCGACTTTCTGCTTCGAGTCTTATAAAATTTTTCGTATGTCCGTTTGTATGTATGCAATAACATGGTGAGGTGTGGAGGTGGTGAGGAAAAACTACACCATAAGACAAAATCATTTTTCCTTTTCTCACGCTGAAATCAAAACAAAGCGGAAAAACACTAGATATTCGTTAAACAACATATAATTAGAAATTGATTTCCGCAAAGTAACGATTGACTCCATTGATTATCTTCACAGAAGATATTATTTCTGATTAATATTTTTTTACTATTTATTTATTGATTTTATTATTATTATTTGTATTCATTTAATATCTTAAGCATAAGTTTTTTACAATATAAATTTAAAACAATGAATATTATAAAAAACTTAAACCTAGAGTGCCGCCAGCAGCGGGTAAGACCCAAGCTACCGGTGGTAGGGACTGCAGAGAGAGGAACGTCCTATCAATACGTGAAGTATCGAGGATCACCACCCTCTGTACCTGACCCTTGATCCAACCATCTAGCGAGAGTCTCTTAAGATGTTGATTGATTCTCGCTATCAGGCCATTTGCCGAAACGACTATCGGAACAATGATCGTCGAAACAACATCCCACATGGCGGTAACCTCGTGAGCTAAAACAAGGTGACCTTGCTGACCTTATTTGGTACCTTTATTGTTATTACTATTTACTTTATTATTCATATGAGTTACCTGGCCAACTCCATAGCATCAGCGACGGCGGCGAGGTAAGCTGATCCATCGACGAACGTACCGGCGAGGGTCGCGGGTCGCGGGGGAGCGAACGAGTGGTGGACGTTGGGGTGCGTGAACTCACGGGCTAGGGGGAGGTAATCCAGTAAATAAATGTTTCACACTCACAGCTCCCCACTGGGATGGGTCGGGGATACCATGTAACATAAAGAACACACACAAAGACAAATGTTCAACTCATCATTCAAACACCTGCCAAGACCGGGAATTAAACTCGGGACCGTCGGATCTCGAAGCAAGCATGCTAGCCACTACACCACGGCGGCTGTCAAATGTATCGTAATCGGAATGTTAGTACATTTGTTAGTACTGCGTACAACTAAGAATTACCTATGCTATGTTGGTAATAAGCCTAAACTTAATAATAATTTAAATAAAAATAATAATTATATTACATTAATTTGGATTATCTGTAGATCTTAAATGGTCTATAGGTAATCTATCTGCTATAGTTTTTATTGCTAGTTATGTTAATAAAGGCACTTTAAAAAATAATAATTAAATACAGTTAAGATTAATGTCATGTACTTCCGAGGCATTCAATGTGAATTCATTATTCGCACGAGATGCCTTTCAGACAGGAGCTTTCGGGTCATCATCCATACTTTCTCAGGAGGCTGTTGTTACTCCCTTGACGCCTCTTCATCAGTGATGTTACGTTTTTCCTAATGACACCATGAATTCTTTTAGTATGGTATTTAGCGAACATACCGGAGGCGCTACAGAATCGAGGGAGTCTCAACATCATCCTAAAACACCCCGGTAACCCCGGTAAAAGAAATTGTTATTTTTTACATTTTTTTCAGTACGGCGTCATACGTTTAGGCTTTTTGCCAGTGTCAAGTTAAGTATGGCCTCATATAATTAGAACATTTTCCATTGTCAGTTTTAAATTGACATTTGTTGTAGAATTATTCTATTGCAATTACTCGTAGTTCTGTTATTGAAAACTGAAACACTGAGTTTCATTCGGCAGGTAATCTTTTATATTTTTTTTATTCCATTCTGATTTATAAACCTATTTTTTTTTATAAGAGCTGAATATCTGCGTTAATGTGTATAAAATAATGTATAAAACATTTCTACCAAAATAAAAACACAATCGACCCAGGCTTTGCTGACAGACCGTAAAATTTTATGCATAAAAACGATATTAAACACAAGAAAAAAGATTCTGTAAAATGTGAATCTCCTATATTTTTTATAAGCTTACTAGCTAACCCGGCAAACTTCGTACCGTCTAACAGCCAAATTAGCCCAGCCGTTCTCGAGTTTTTACGAGACAATCGAACATCAATTGGTTTTTATATATATATAGAAGATAAAGAGGTCAATAACTCACCGGTATCATTAGCCACAGATTTGAGGTAGTTCATCCACTCCTTGCTCTTTCGTTTAGTCCAACATTTGATCACCATCTGCCTGCTCTGGTTCAATATCTGCAGCCCGTTGTTCAGCCCAGTGGAGTACATACCGCTCGACACTTCGAACCTTAGTCAAATATTATAAATTTTGAAGACTAACGCGTGTTTGATTCGTATTGTTTAATAAGACTGGTTTTCACGCGTACCTGACTGTTGGAACGGTCCAACTATAGGTACGCGTGAAAACCCATCTTCTTAAACTAAGTCAAATTCATTAACTTGGGTGAAAATGTAATCATACTTAATAGAAGAGTTTCCGAAACAAACTTTTATCTAGGATACTATATAATATGTTTTCATAGCACACCAAAACTAATAATACAGCAAAATAAAATAAAAACAAAGCATTGGTAGTAAATTGGAATATCTGAAGCAAAGCGATATCTACCAGGCTACCTTTGGATGGATCGGACTAATTATAAACAGTAACGTCGATGTATCAATAAAAAAAAATATATTGTACAAATATTACCACAAAATAAAACAGAAAGAAAATAGGCACATACACAGATACACACTATAATGAACTTAAAAGTATATAATAATAAAGTTGAAGGTTGATTATGTTGTTCGATCACAGAGATGCCGTGGCCACCTTCTAGTTTCTTCATCGGACCCTGGATAACTAGAAGCGCTTAGTGACGGGAGCGACCGCTGAAACACGGTCTCGGTTTCCATCATCAGGGACCCATGCTATTAATATTGACAACATTTAAAAAAATTTGAACCCCTAAACCCCCCAGTTTTTCATTTATCTCTCCATTATCGTAATAAAAATATGGGGTCAAAAACTTCTTAAATGTTGTCAATTGTTTTAGATATACGATTGCATTGCATCATTATGGTAATTTTATACAGATTTGGTAACATTAAATTTAGTACTAACTTTGACCTATTCTATGTCAAAACGATGATTATGATCGTAATTATGCTCCTTGATACTAATTCTAAGTTAAATTCTTTAAAAAAGTTTTAAAATATTCATACAAATAAATGATTTCGTGATATTTTAAGTCAAATCAGATATTGACGTCGATTCGACCAGTCACACTGATTAAACTAAAAGTTCCTAAAATTATACCCATCCTTTTCTCACTTGTGGAAACGAAAAAGAGAGGAGACAATTTTAGAACTGTCAGATTAGGTTAGTTTAGTAAGTTTGGCCTGAACGAATCGGGGTCGTTGGGTAACCTTTTTTTAGTTAGTAATATTTTATAACATACAAAAGGTCGTGTAAAATAAAAAAAAGCCTTTTAAATATGAAAGAAAAAGTTACTAAAAATCTAGTCTAACTCTTTAGTTGCATAATTAGCAATTATTTACAGGTCATGAATGCAACAAGCGAACTCAAACCTCTTCCAATTATATTTTGTTCATGTTATCTACGACAGCACTCAAAACCACATTTATCTATACTTCGTTAAGGCTATTTTGCTCTTTGACTTACATTTTCTTCCGCTGCATACAGAAAAAAAACACAAGCTTTAATATTTATTACACAAATTTCTGAAAATTTGAAAACCTAACAAAAAAAAACACAACTTTAATATTTATTAGACAAATTTCTGAAAATTTTATTACTTAAAAAAAAGCTTTAATATTTATTAGACAAATTTCTGAAAATTTAAAAACTTAACAAAAAAAAAAAAACACAACTTTAATATTTATTAGACAAATTTCTGAAAATTTCATTATTTAAAAAAAGCTTTAATATTTATTAGACAATTTTGAGAAAATTATATTACTTAAAAAAAAGCTTTAATATTTATTAGACAAATTTCTGAAAATTTCATAACTTAACCAAAAAAAAAACACAAGCTTTAATATTTACTGGAATAATTTCTAAAAAATTCAAAACTCAACAAGATGGCCAAAACCGTTTATTAGCTATTAGGTACTTCAGTGATTTATTTTAGCCTATGTTACTAAGTGATAATGTATAATATCTAACGGCGAAAGAATTTTAAAAATAACAGTTTATGATTTCAATCGTTACATACAAAAATAAAAATGTTTCCTATTCATAATATCAGTATTAAATATCAGATTAGTAAAGACTACCTGCACTCTGATCTGTATCTCAATTTTTGTATAGCATATTTACTCAGTGATAATGTAGCTTAACGGCGAAACTTTAAAATCAGTTGAGTATTTTTTGAGTTTATTCGTTACATACGAAAATACAAATCTTTTATCTTTATAATATTAGGATACGAGTAGATATATCGTCAGGAGAGGTCAAAGGAAGATTATTTTATTAGTGTGCATAATAGTCTTAGTAAAAAGAAATTATGTAAAAGCGTATGGAGCAATAAATAATTCAGTTTATTTTATTATGTTCTTTGACATTAAGTATATTAATAAACGCGTCTTAAATTTAAAACTTCTTTTGTGTTGTTTTGACGCGTGACGTTCTCTATCGGATAAAACATTAGACAAAGACGTTTAAAGTTAATTTATTAATAAGACCGTAAAGAATCAAAACAATTTTCACTCATATAACTTGTGTAACAAGTTTCGTCAAGATTGATAGAAAACTGCGACTGCACGCGAGTACCAACTTTCCAGCACATGCGTATATAAAAACTGACATAGTAAATTAATACGGTTACAAATAATAAATTAACTGACTGTGATTGACTGAAACACTCATAATGCTGTTGAAAATTAACTACAGAAAAAATTCTAAACCAGCAAACAAATCACTAAGTTTTCGAAAACATAAAACGAAATTAGTTTATCAGTTTTTTTTTCAGACCAATATGGTGTTATTAAGTGATCTTAGGAAAATATTACATCAGCGAATTTAGTATTTAGACCTTTTTCGGATATTCAATATATTATTCGGTTGTTTCTGTTAATGAATTCTTATATAAGTTGTCAGAAAAGCAAAAAAATTCATATTTTGAGTCTGCTCATATTTGGACTATTTTTTGGCGCTTTTATTACTACTCACAGACATTTATTATAAATGAACTAAATATACAGTAAGATATGAGTTGTTTTTATGTCGATTTGAAACGGCTGGTACACACCAATAATGTCAATTTTAGTTTCCGGTACACACGCACCGGGAACTAAAATGGACATTATCCCATCACTAATATTAGTTATATAGACGCACACGCTGCCCGCAGCGCCAAAATGGCGGAAATCAAATCGATTCATAGACATTTGACATATTTTTAAATTACAAACCTAAAGTTGGACTAAAGATTTTAATTTTTCTGTTTTTTTTTATGAATGTCAATCTGAAGACTTCATATTGTCATCTTTCTTTTTTTTTCATAAGAAGATCCGAAGTCCAGTTTACTTGTATAATTCGGACCAGTGTTACTACCCAATTTGAAATTGCAAGGTTTGAAGCAGAAACGCTTCGCTCGTCGTATCGACAGCACCATTTCAAACACTCACCCTTGATCAAAGAGCATGATGGCCTTGATGACGCCGTCCCTCGGTCGGACGTAGCCGAAGAACGTGTCTTTGACGAAGAACCACCGCTCCTGCCACTTCGCACAAACCAGACCCGTGCAGAAATAGTTGCATCTAGTAACAAAAACAAGTAGATATGAACATATATTGTACATTTTCCCAGTTCTAAATTTTAGGATTCAACGTTCTTATGTTTTCAACCTTATAAGAATTCAACATTTTGACAAATTCAGGGCCTAAAGGGAAATAACTATAAGATGAATAGAAGAATTAACATAGTTTATTGCACACCAAGCAAAATATAAAAAGATACAGCAAGACAAACCTATACAATGGTAGTACATTGGGCGGCCTTATCGCCTAATCGCTATATTATATATTATTATAGAACTAAGATTATCCAAAAAAACCAATGGGTGCAACCAAACTTATGCTTATATATGAAAAATGAAATAAGTAACTATACATGAAACAAAACGATCTAATAAAAAATAAGCCATAAGATTATATACCTGTTCAATTAATAATGTAGTAAATATACCAATACTAGGAGAAATAATGAATGATCTATCATGTCTTGAAATGTAGGAAGGGATTTTGCCTGCCTAATAGACAATGGCAGTGCATTCCATAAAATGATAGCCTGCACAGTAAAAGAGGAGTGGTAGTAAAAGTTGAAGATCTGTTCATTAAAAAGTCAAACTTTAGCAAAAAATGCGAAAAGCTGAATTTAATTACAACAGACAAATTTTTCGGTGGAACAGGAGCGGATTTACTCGGCGGACGCCGATTTTTCGGTTTATTGGATCAGGAGCGGATCCATGGTTACACTTGAAGGACGCTAATTTTTCAGTTTATTGGATCAGGAGCGGATCCATGGTTACACTTGAAGGACACTAATTTTTCAGTTTATTGCATCAGGAACAGATCCATGGTTACACTTGAAGGACACTAATTTTTCAGTTTATTGCATCAGGAACAGATCCATGGTTACACTTGAAGGACACTAATTTTTCAGTTTATTGGATCAGGAACAGATCCATGGTCACACTTGAAGGACGCTGATTTTTCGGTTTATTATATAAGGAGCGGGTCCATGGTTTCACTTGGAGTGCGCTGTTTTTTTTGCATAGAGATAGTTGCGAGGTCCGGAGATTGCCATAGGCACTTCGGTAAACCGAAATTAACGCGGGAAAAAGCTAATTTATAATTAAAAGAAGGTAAATAAGTGTTACCTAACACAAACCATGGTCCTCAGTAATCCGAAGCAGTTGCACCCCGCCTGGCCGGGCTGTGTGGACCCCGTACGCTTCTGTATCATGCCTTCTTTGCCTTTAGTACCTAATTCCGATATGAAGGACAGATTTGACACTTCGAGGAATTTTACCTGGAAAATATATACTAATTAAAATATATACTCGGAATATATATATATATATATATATATATATATATAAATCAAATCAAATTCGGTTTTCGGTAATATACAATATTCATACAAACTGCGAAAATTTTGGTGAAAAAAAACATTTCTAATACTTTAAAAAAACTTTTAAGAGTATATCCAATCAAAAACACCTGACGACTTAAATCCTAAAACATATTACTAATGTAAATAATTTTTTTTGTAAAAATTTATGGAGAACTACGACCAGAACGCTATTACTCGTTCTAATAACCGACAAACATAGCCACCGATGAAAGCATTTTTTACCAGACGTAAAACAGAAATGATTCGCTCGCTCAGTCAATCTATTCATTTATATCAAAAAAGTTAGTCCTTACAGACTGATATTCGCTAGGAATCAACGGAGCCTAGAGACATGAAATTTGGAGGGTGTTTCAATATTGTCTATAGAAAAGATTTTTTTACGGGTTAAGGGAATATGGTGTTTTACTCTATTTTTGAAAATTTCTAAATCATATTATTGAGATAGCTTAGGCAAAAAACATTCGGAAATCGATTTTAGAGTTCATAATAGCAACATAAATTTTAAAATTTAATTCATTCAAGTTTTAGCTTTTTTAATCTGTTTAAAAACACTATTGACACCATTTAATAAGCAGCCATTACAGTCGCCATGTTATTACGTCATACGGCTATGTAAACTTAAGAAGTGTCATCTGTCTACTATCAGAGTGCCTTTATTTTTTTAGCGTCACTGCATTTGCTTACACAGCCGACTGACGTCATGACCACAGAGCAATATGGCGTCCACTGCGACCAGCGTTTTCGTGAAATTCGAAAATGCTAAATTTAAATGCATATTTATGGCACATAACGATTGAATGAAAATTTTGCGAATTTTCAGTGGTTCACTAGTACTATGAAATCTAATTGAGACACTTTTTAAAAATGGGTGTAATACCCTATTCAACCTCAAACGGAGTCAAAAACTTCGAAAATTCTCTAATATATCTAATTATTATTGTTGCGCTATATCGGAAGAATTTTACTTTGATTAGGATGTTTGATAATATTATTACTTATGTGTACTTGACATGGAATCATATGTTGTTATTTTTATGTTTTAAACACTATACAAAAATGTAAAAAGTTGTACATTTTTGTATAGTGTTTGTCATAACCCGGCACAAACTCAGCAAATTGCTAGTTGTTGATTGATTTATAATTGTGTTGATTGATCTCTTCATGTCGCGGGCAACGTCGCGGGTACAACCACTAGTTAGAAAGAATTAAACTATACTGACTGTTTCATGATGATTCCTGTACAGGGCTATATTGAGCAGGTTGTATAAATATTCTTCCAATTGTTTCATTCTGAGCTGAATTCCCTCGTATGTTATCATCACTTCAGGTTTCTTTGGAAATCTGCAATCACAATAAGTTAAGTATTGAAATTAGGTATATAACGGAGATGAGTGATATCAGCAAAGGAAATACCAATATATGGATTTATACTTTAATAGCAGCAACTCCGACTACTGGGTACGGGTCTTCCCTATGGAAGGTGCAGGCTATAGTACAACACGCTGGAAAAATTTCGGCTAGATATTAGTAAAGGATATACCTATGTATAGAACTTTAACCCTCCATTATTTCCCGTCTAGCGCTGATCTCTTGCATGTCAATCTTATACGTATGACAACTACTGTACTAGTCTTAAGAAGTCTGTAAAATAAAATACAAAAACCTGGGCAATGCCACTTTCCTTTTCCTGGTCTTTACTCCACGGCAAAGCTTCCAAAGCAAATCTACATTTATTATTCGACAAGTACATTAAACTAGGGCTAGTCTACGCACGTAAAGTCATAAAAAGCCCTTAAAACAAAAACTAGCTAAGCTAACGCTTCTTTCCCTTTCCTAATCCTTATTCCACTGCAAAACTTCCAAAGCAACTGAAGTACATTTAGCTCATCGCAAAATATAAGTGTCGTACGAAGTCAGTATAACAGAAACACTAACCTCGGCAACGCTCCTTTCCTTTTCCTCATCCTTCCATCTTTTCTTTTAGAATTACTCCGCGGCAGAGCTTCTAAAGCGACCCTCTCCGCTTGTTCTTCCGTATTTACTGTATTTTTGAAACTAGCTCGTCTTGACTTGTGAGTTTTCGTTGGAAATGGTATGTTTAGTGACGCTCGGTACAATGTCAGTTGTTGGTGAAGGTATAAGATGTGTTTGTATCTCTTTTTGATCGTCCATTCGAAGTCGCCGTGTTGGAGGGCTATAGTGTATCTGGAAAAATAGAGATGGGGAGAGTAGAATTGTGAGATAGATCAGCCAATGACCCCAATTCGGCCAGTTACACTGACTTAACTAAAAGTTCCTAAAATTATATCCATCCATTTCTCACTTGTGGAAACAAAAAGAAGAGATAATTTTAGAACTGTCAAATAAGGTAGTTTAGTAAGTTATGCCTGCCAGAATCGGGGTAATCGAAGGAGTGAAATTATTGAACGAATGAAATAAATGAGGTCAGCTAATGTATGAAAAGGGATAATTTGTGGTAGGATTTACTCGCACGATACGCTAAGCATTTTTTTTATTATTCTCGCTGCCAGATTATATAAGTCACTGTATCTTTATGACTATAATCTAGATCTTTTTACCCGACTTCGAAAGAAGCAGGGTTATGTTTTTCGAGTATATGTATGTATGTATATATATTTGGCACGCCCTAAAGCCTAAATGGCTAGTAGTATTTTTATGTGAGTGGTGTCAATAGATTCGTCTTAGTCGTGAGAGTGTCACCGGGTACATCAATTTAAAAAAAGAAAAGAAATTAAGGATGATACACAGGTTTAACGATTTAGCAGTCGGATTTTTTCGAACTCGCCTCTAACCACTTGTTAGTCGAGACTATATCATTCACGCAAGCGTGTTTCAGTGTGGTTGATTTTCTATACGAACATTAATATTTAAAAAACTCTTTCGAGTAGCAACTTTGTCATTTCTCTTACTTTATCCGACATGAAACGTCACGCGTCAAAACATGTAACCGAGACGAATCATTTAAAAAAAATAACAATAGTCCATTACAGTTTAGCTAATAGCTAAGCTATTCCTCGCAGCTCGTTTAATTACATCACAGAAACAATGCGTTCTGCGTGAAAATGACTAATGGAATGATTAAAGAGTGTATAGACGCATCTATTGTTACCCATTACTCGTAAGATCGAGGTCAAGCTAATTAAACCAATTTCTGTGGAGATAAAAGCGATTTGATGTCACCAAAAAGGTTTTACAGTCGACTAGAATGATGAGTATTTTTAACTGTCTTATTAATAAACGCGGTTGAACTTTAGAGCATCTTTGGTCTCGTTTCATCTGATAGAGAACGTCATGCGCCAAAGCGAGACAAAAGACGCTCAATATCGCTATATATATATCACTATAAAGTTACAAGCTTCATAAGCAGTTATATTTTTGCGCTGATATGATGGCTATCAAAAGCCTTTATTAAGCAGAATTCAATAACTTATTTCAAATAATAAAACGTGTAGGGTTAAAATACATCATAGTGAAGCGTTTGACACCAATAACAAAAAAATACGTTACAATTTAATGGGGTGAAAAGAGGTAGGCCCCGGAACGAAAATTTTATCAGAAACACGAAAATAGTAAAGGGTCGGTGATTTTCTTAATAAGGCCTTATATGTTTAAAACTTTTAATCAGTTCAACTCAACTGACTATGAAAATGAAAGATTATAACTGAACCTTAACTAAAGCAGTTTGTTTATTAAGAATGTAAATCAAGATTATCAAAATTACTAATATAAATGTATACGCTGGTACCCTGTTAACAATATACCTAATTATGTTTATAAAATACATATTGCTCTAATGGTAGTTTTTAACATCTATGTATAATTATGTATTTAGTTTACAATGGTGGTTTCCACTAATTTCAACGATTAATCTTTTCGTAGGAAGTTCAATAAAACTTTAAAAATAAACTAGGTTTGAATTTACTAAAAAACTAATGTCTATAATTTTGACCTACTTACAGATTAGGGTTCAGCAAATGTGTGGTGACGCTCCTCTCGTTCTCCACGAATCTGACCTTTATTTCAACTCCAGGAATGAACACTTTCCTGTGCACCGAGCTGAACTTCACAGGCGGCTCGTGAACCGCCTTGAATGGCACTGCACAGATGCTTGATGATGCTGGATAAAGAAAATTTACAAATGCAATTCAAAATTCATTTCAATTGAATTGAAGTGCACTTTTACACAGCACACTAGGTAGTATATCAATCAATCAATCAAATCAAATTTCAACTATAGCTACGAACAAATTGTCAAAATAAAAAAAATAACGATCCCTATTCGGGCAAGCGAGACTTACTAAAGTAATCTGAACAGCCAGATCTTTGTTTCGTTTTCATAAGGTAGAAGAAGATGGCTTTATTTTTTGTAACTTTCTTTAAGTGTAAAATGCAGGAGTCATTGCTCTAATCTATTGCACACCAAAAAATAACAATTAAATCGAATAAAATAAAACATGCATAGTATTTGATCGATTTCTTCCATGCAACATTTAGATACTCGTAGCTACTAGACTGAATACTGTTGTTTTGTGTACAATAATCTTATTCATTTATTGCTTCAAAGCTTTGCATATTTTCATAACTATTTAGGTATATTATCACAAATGCAAGCTTATAAATTCGCTGCCAAATTCTCTATTTCCCGATAGCTATAATCTCGGTCTCTTCAAATCGCGAGTGAATCGGATTCTTCTAGGCAAGCGCTCTACATCCTAGACCGCATCGTTACTTTACATCAGGCGAGTTGCGGTCAAGCGCAAGCCTATCGACTATAAAAAAAAAGATATACATTCACAATAAGAAATGTTAGAATTATTTTTATGTTCGCATGTAGCAGTTACATTGAGAACAAGCGATAATGTCGGTCCACGGATGTCAAGGCTACCCAGTATAGGCCAAGTACTCGTACTAGTTAAAAATATCTCGCCTGTAAGATACCGTACTTACTTGTAACTTCGAGTACAACGTGTAGGTAACAGATAATTTGTGTGATAATTACTGGCTCCTTAGCCACAGTTCATTGACTAAATCGGGAAGCTTTGCATTCAACAAACATCTGTTTGCTTTGGATTCATAAAACAATTTTCCATCGAGAATAAAAATATCTGTACGCGAGTACGAAATTTCAAGAGACATATAAATACACAAACATACGAACTGAAAGAAGAAAGAACAATATGCCAGACCCACAGCTGAGACGCTTTCTTCGTTCGATCAATAAATTAGTCAAGGGTTTCGTAAAACGTTAAACTTGTAGAACAGAATGTTACTTCATTGAAAAACAATAATTTAGTGCTACATATAAAATTACCGACCACGAAAGGATTAATATTTTTTTCGCGAGAGGCAAGATAGTATGACGCAGTTTTAGTATATTTGACGTACCTATCGACATTTGACTAGATCACTTAGGTCATGCGACAGGTTCAGGAATTTACCGAAAAGTAATGAGTGTCAATGAGTTAAGTACAACAAGGTTTTCTGAAATTCCCATGACAGTCTTTTATCCAGCAATGCGTTATGATGACTCACAAAAGCCGTCACCACTCATCACTTGAACACATAATAGGTAATGTCTCGACAGCTATACAATAAGATATAGCTCTTTTCTACCGTTTAATGTTGTCCGATTCCAGTGGTTTTTTTTTCACATAGCTAACACATTCTGTACTAGGCTTCACCGTTTTATTTTTTCCCGTCTTTTATATCACTATAAAGTTACAAGCTTAATAAGCAGTCATATTTTTTGCGCTGATACGATGCCTATTAAAAGCCGTTATTATTCAGAATTCGATAACTATAATTCATTATTCATTATAGTGAAGCGATTGAAACCAATAAAAAAATTACGTGACAATTTAGGGGGTGAAAAGAGGTAGGCCCCGGAAGTAAATTCTATCAGAAACACGAAAACAGTGAAGGGTCGGTGATCCTCTTAAGCAGTTGTTCCATCTAGCTTTTATATTTATATGTTAAGCTAGATTTTCGTTGGTTGGTACTACGTTTATTAAGTTAGTGGTAATCACTATCGAGAAAAAACCATGTCACAGAAGGCTGTTGTATGTTGTTTTTTAGAATCAATTCAAAATTAGTACACAATAGAATAGCTGCAAAACATGATTATCAATAGATAGAAGAATTTCCTTTATACCTATTTCGTTTGAGATATCGATTATTATGTTAGTCATTATAAGACATGATAAGATGCATTAAAAGACTGATAGTAAATATTATTGTCTTTTATATGAAAACAATTTATAAAAATGATAAGTATTGCTAGGCTTTTAATATTTCAAGGGCCCATCACGGGTATTTACAGTTTGTTGTACATTTTGGTTAATTTTAAATCCTATGAATCAATATTCTCCAAGTTTCCCACGGCTGACCTGACACGCTACCGAAAGTGACCCAAAATTACTGCTTGACTAGAAGATAGGTTGTAGGTTAGTGGGGGCACATGCACATTACACTCCAAGCAGGAAGTATGGTTTATTCCTGTTTGTCACCATAAGGTTGCATCAAACAGGACAGAAGATTCCTTTCTGCTTTTCTGTCTGTAAAGTCTGTCCTCTTATTTCCCTAAAAATAGAAAATCCCTTTCTGCTTTACGGGAAATAAGAGAACAGACAGGGACTTCTATTTCTTGTCTGAGCTTTTGTTTGACAAACAGTTTCTCTCAAGATTTCCTGTTTGTTCCCCTACAACAGATAAAGAGACAGAACAAAAAAGTTATGTCTGGTTGTTTCCTTATTCTTCTTTTTGGTAAAACATTACACATACCACCAGCATCAGCCTCTTCCTTGCCCTCACTCTTGTCTTCGATAGAGGTGAACTGCTCCGGGATGGCCAGACTCTCGTCAAAGTCCGAGTCCAGGCCGGGTGTGAGGGAGTCCATGGCCTGGAACAACCCTTGGATGCACTCCCCCGGTGTGGTTGGGGTGTCCATCCCTTGGTTTGTGTACCCGTATAGCTGCTCATCTGGAATTTGAAATATGTCCGTTAGATTTTGGGAGTCTATTGATTTTATTGTTATATAATAATAATAATAATAATACGGGACAAAATCCACACAAAGGCCTTCAGGTACCAAACTAGACAAAGCCTGTGCTATGGTGACCTATTGACTGATATATGTGTTTATTTGAGTAAACACAAGGGATACAATACAAGGGAGTAAGTCTACACAGAAAGATAAATCCCTACACGACATAGAACTGAGAACTGGTCCTAATTAATTATTTTGGAAAATAATGCGTCACAGTTTTATAGGTATTTAAAAGTTATGGCAAAAGTTTAGTAGAAGTAAATTTTTTTAGAACATCTAATGCGATAATTCGAAAAAAAAAATTATGTATCTACAATAAAATATGTGGTTAGTGTTTCTCTTAAGTTGAATATTTACTATAACTTTTGACTGGAATCTGTTGTCTTGATATATAATATTACATATACAGCTAAATAACATTTAATATAAATGAACATAAATAGCTCTTTGTAATCTAGTAGTTTCCTGCTTTACTCTCATAGATGACCTTATTAGAAAATTACGGTATCCTTTGACAAGTAAACAGACTAAATAAGGAAGTTGTCTAAACCATATTGTGATATCATATAACATGAAATAATATAGTAGACATAGGCCTGCCCTGCGTGACTTTACAGTGGCTCGCCCGAAACTCGATCACATGTCATGTATTCCAACAATTTATTGGCCAATTTATAATTTATATTAGAACCTAAAAACAATATTGGGCATATCTTGAGGACAAGATGGACAATACTCATTTTATAGTCGGGATAATAAACAAACATGGATTGTTATTCGATGTAATTACTTTGAGACTATTTATATTCTCTACTCTAACTCTAGAAACATTATAGAAGAAAAGACATTAAAAAATACAGCCTGCAATACCTTTATACTATTTCTGTGTACTAAAAAACTCATGCAAACAACACAAGGCATAGATACTACTTTAAATTTAATGGAACTGGTAGGAATCTACCAGTTCTTTTGACTATATATGTCATTTATTTATTTGGTTAAACACAGTAATAGCATCATAGCCATCATCGAATAAGCCTTAATAAGATTTAAAAAAAAAATATGAACTTTTAAATACATAATTTTCACAGAGTCTATTTGAACCCTCTGTGAATTTTGCCAGGTTATGATGACATACCCTTATTGGGTCATTATGTATTAAAAAAAAAATTAGAAACTCTACTTGAAATCATTAAAATTCTTAAAATGAAACAAGAACTTAAAATCAAAGATTTTTTCTTAATAGTTTTTTCTGATTACCAAGTTTTCCTAAAGTTGATAGTATTACCTGTCTAATAGATAATGACAATGAAAAATCAATCATAGGATAATTAAACACACTTCAAACGTAAACAATAGATAACAGAAATCTGTATTCAATAACTACTTATAGGTATAACTTGATAAACTATTGACCTACTATTGATTGCAGTTAACAACCACAGATGTCTTTCGAAAGATAAAAAGATTTAATTTAGATATATAGATCAACTAATGTTTGGTACCCTAGAGATGGGATAATAGCTAGGGGGAGAACATTTAAACATGGGAGGATGACTTTCTTAAAGGAAGGCATAGATTGTCCCGAGATATAAGAAAATGGCAGCTAATAGACGCCTATACAGGTATATCGGTTAGGGGTGTACTAAGCCGAAAGGGGGTAACTATGCTCGTCATTACGAACAACTTTCACTATGGGACCAACACTGAAATCAAGACCAAAAAAATCTTCTGTCCCATACAAAAAAATCAGAGTCCTTCTCATAGTGAAAGTTGTTTATAGGGTGTGTATAGCAAACCCCTTTCAGCTTAGTACACCCCTAACTGATGACCCTGTATTAAACACAATAACTTCATGTACAACTGAGGGGATACAATGTACTGCCAATTTTGTGTTTCATCATCTGTATTTATTGTTTTTTCCTTTTTCGGTGTACATTAAAATACTATTTGAATTTCAGGCTTGTGTCAGCGATAAACACAATTGGTATTTCATTGGTGAATAAGGTTAAATTTAATGTTTTACTCACTTTTAAGTCTTCTAGACAACAAAATTAACAGTTACTAGATAATTTAATGAAAACACAGTAAAAAATATATATAAATAATGCATAATCTTGTTCTTTATCTAACTTGGGAAAGATCTTTTGATGTTGACATTTTTTTATTGCCAATGCTTGGTCAAGTCAAGTTAAATCTTCATCTTGGCCAAGTCAATTTAAATCTTCTTGTCCTTATCTTACTATGTGGGGTCGGCACTAATAATGGATTACTAATATGGAATACAACATAATCACTTTAAAAAACCACAGTACCTAGTTACTCAAAGTTACACATCAAAACAAGGAAACTATTGATATAACTCTCATAACATTACAAATACATACTATACTTGGATATTAATTTTGCAGAGAAATTTTTCAAGTTATTGTATCGTAAATCACTGGAACACTATTATTTTGCTTCGTCATATGTGTAAACATTACAATGAAATTTTAGTGTCACATTTTTAAAAGAATTTGCACTTGAGTACATTTATCATTATTTTTAAAATAATGAAACACTATTAACACTCACTTTAATTATCACAGACATTAAGCAAACAGTGGAATACTACCTCGCTTTATTAAGTTATGGAAACTCAAAGTCAATTCCTTCCGTTCCATACGTTGTTTGTTATCTCTGTCTTCACGTATAACCGCCCACCCATCGGCGTGCTGGTAGGTAATGTGTTGGCCATTACATGGAACAAATCCTACACTTGTGTACATAATCTACATTGATAAGATTATTATTGATAATAATTCTCAGTTGTATATTGGCGTCGACAGGGGCTGCACGTGACGTATAACTACTTTGTAATAATCGGAAGTTACCTACCATTCGCGGATGAATGCGCAAGACCTCGCAAGTTTTTTGTTTGGGAAGATTAGTGAAAACTTTACTTACTAAATGCTAGTTTTAAGCGTAGTTTTTCACTTCTGCATGTCAATGAATGAAACAAAGTGTACGGTGTTGGCTTCGTGCCTAGACGGAGTGTGTAATACGAGTTGATTCATACAAGTTTAACGAATAGTTCAAGGATTTTTTCGATAAAATTGTTTTGGTCAGATGACGTAAGGTTATCGCCATCTCATAGAATGGCCAGTTGCTGTAAACATTTTTCTGTCTATGTAAGAAATCTCCATAGAAACACCATCGTCGAATGTTTTTTTTCTGCTAATGCCAAGAGCCTTCCTCATCACCGTCTTTTTAAATCGTGTGTGAAGTGGTTACGTAAATAAGTACCTACATATATTTTTATATCAAATAAAGATCTTTCACCGTATGATTTTCCTTAGATTTATAAAAATCTTTTTAAATTGTTTAGGTGTTACCAGTGGCTCCCAAAAATTTAAAACAAATTTATCGATTCTTACATTTCTAAAAACTCAAAATAATCATAAACAGTCAATCTATTATTATATCGACTTAATACCTACTATTGTTTGATAATTTCGGAACGGGTTTTCATTTAAATAAATTGGTGTTTCTAATATCCACTAATTCTATCAATAACGGTTTCTGTGAAAAGATTGTATTTTCATCGACGACGATCACCGAAAACCTAGACTTCATGACAACATATTTGCGAACATGTGATCACCCATGGCGCCTCAAAAAATGTTTACATTCTCTGACCATTGGTAAATTGAAGTACAAGTTTATCTGACAATGACTTTGACAACTAGGTATCTTGTCAATTGTATTTTTTTCAGACTGTAGCTTCACATACTTACACATTTAGACAGACAATGTTTCCTAATCAAATAATACCAATATTAAATCCAATACTTTATTAAAAAAGTAAGTATAAGTCATTGAAAAAACTTTTATTTTCCATTTCTTCCCTTTTCTTTGAGTTTAGTTTAGAATCACTGTCAATTCTTTATTGGGTTCTGACCCACGGTGAGGGCACAGCTAGCTTATGGTTTAAAGAGATTGAGACGGGATGAAGTAAGTTAGTACTACGGTGTCCTATATAATGGCATCACAGCAAAATGATTGAAATCACGGTCGGTACATAGGATAAAAGGCGATATAAGGATACAAGGCTTTTGGGCCTCTATGGTCAACCATGGGTCTACCAATTTAGACAGTTTTTTATATAACTATATTTATGGTCCGCCACTAGAGCCAGGCTAATGAAACCTGGAATTGGAAAAGGGCGGAATAATATCCATATCGGATCTCCCTTGTAGAGGGGGTTTAGGCCATATAGTCCACCACGCTGGCTAAACTGCGGGAAGGGGACTTCACTTATCTATTAACCTTCTCCGACAAACAGGTTACCTCACGATGTTTTTCTTTTACCATTTAAGCTATATGAAAAACTCAGAGGAGCATATGAAGCCTAAACCTGCGATTGAACATTTCGCTTGCAAGGGTTTTACCGACTAGGATACCACTATTATGAAATGATCATTGGGAGTAATAAGCTAATTATTCATGTGCCTAACTAATATGTATGGTTGTATAATATGCAAAAGTTTATTTAAATATGCCGCCTTAGAATGCGCAGTAACGCCTAGAAATTTACTCATATAATATCAGATACGTTCAAATACAATAATGTTAACGCCTACATAAACATGAACATTAACTCAGCAAAACCTTTTTCTTGCCTTTAAAATGGTGTAGGCGTTTATAGGCAGGTTCATACATAATCAACTCGTCTTATTAAGTGTTATCGATTAGGGATGTACGAGGCACACAAATAGTTACTTTACTCGTCCATCTAACAGACTTTTTATATATTAAACTATAAAACTTGACTAAAACATAATTAATAGTTTCAAACACGTTTTCGAGGGTAGATTAACTGTTTTATAACTACTGATTATATAAAAGGTATATCTATATATACCTATAATCAATATTATAGGTATACAAGACTTGACAATAAAAACATAAAGAACTTGAGAACTGGCTCAATACACAGAGTGTGGTGGCCAATCGAGAAAAAAAAATGGGAGTTTTCCATGCATATTGACACTTATTACTTAATATGATCCATTTTGTATGGGAGACATGTTTTTTTTTATCTAGAATTTTGCTAACTTTTAATCAACAAGTTGTTCACATATACAGAAATCTTTGCTTTCTGTTACATGATACATCTAAGTATATTTTCGACTAAAATCCCCGTAGCAAAAGGTGTTAATTAAGATGAGTATTCAGCATATTACGCCTATAGCTGTTAACCTACAGTAGGTACTTATATCAGCTGGAAGAAGTGTTTGGAAGCGATTTAAAACGGCTTCTAAGTCTTTAAACCTGTGTATCATACTTTTTTTTAATTTTGTTGTACCCAGTGTCACACATACGACTAAGACGAATCTATTGACACCACTCATATAAAAATACGACAAGCCGTTTAGGTTCTAGGGCGTAAAGAAATATACGTATGTACGTACATACATACACTCGAAAAAACAACCCTCCTTCTTTCGCAGTCGGGTAAAAAATCACTGTAAGCGGTAAGGCCACCCAAAGGACCGTCATTATACTATGAATATTTTTTTGTGATGTTACTTTTGTTTGGTGTGTAATAAAGCTAAAATTAATCCGATTTTTCGCTATTCGACAGATTCTGGATTGGAAAGACTCTGAAATTTACAGATCCTGGATTCGACAGATTCGCTATTTATTCATTAATTTAATTGCAGCATTTTGTGATGAGAATGTTTTTTCACCACAAACATTTATATTGTTAGTAAGTTATCGGAGTTTTAGTAGGATCCGACTCGTGACAATAATTTTTAGCGTTTTTTGTACAACTAGGTACCTACTGAAATATTTAAGCGTTTATTGTTTTTTAACCGTCTTAAATAAAGGAGGAGGTTCTGCGATCTTCCAATTACGTAGTTTTTTGTATTTTTTTTAATGTTCGTATATTCTCCAATTTTTCAGTGAGACGCCTGGCCGGATCGGGATTTTATTTCATTTGAAAGAAAAATGATAATGTAAATTTCAACAGTGCCCAGAAACATAAATTAAAATAACTATTAATGTTAATATCGAATTCAAGTGCTTATTTACTTTTTAACAAGCTTTTATACAGTGGAGCAGACCTCACGCGTTGCGTTACAGCGCATCGCGTTGTGTCTCAGCGCGTTGCGTCGGATGTTACACCGGCAATTTTTGTTTGTCGTATTTGCACTGCTGCAACGTTCTTGAGATCTGCCATTTCATTTCAAACATGACTGACATATACGCGCATACTGACGTAGTCTGGTTTGGCTTTCCATAATGTTTGATACATTACAACGTCATAAGCCATGCTGAGCTGGGATGCGCTGCATGCGGTCTGCTCCAGCCTTTAGTAGCTTAGCGTGATTTTCACCCTCTTACTTATTTTATTTTTTTATCTTCTTTAATACTTCAAAATGATTTGAAACTGCACACTTATAAAACCGATGACAATATAATAAATTTAAAGAAATAATCCTAATTAGCGTGGTTTTTAACTATTATCAATTATTTAAAGAATAACTTGTGGTTTAGGTTAGAGAGGGTGCGCGTCAAAATGAGACTCTCAGACTTGAGATTACGTTTACATATATATGAGTAAGCTAATGTGTATTTTAATTTTATGTTATGGTTTATAATTAACTTAGTACCTAAATAAAGTTCGAGAAACTTTTTTTCATATTATACGTCTTAACTATTGAGAAATAACATGATACAAAAATGTGTTCTATGCACCGTGATCAGTTTCGAAAATAATTTAAATTTTTTCGTGTACTTAGCCTCTGATAACGTAATCGGCTAAAAAAATATAAATTTAGTTATCTGACGGAAACAAATCAGGCTATCAGTAGTAACAACGCTCCGTGATCAGTGGATAACTGATCACGCGATCCGTGGATACAAACCCCCTTTTTCCATTTTGTAGGTTTCAGGTATTGGATGATTGTGTAAATAATAGTGGTTTATAGCTGATACAACTGCTTATTTCTTATTTTAGTCACCTCGCGTATAGATAGATCAATTCATTATTTCAGACATACAAAAAAATCTAGAGAACATATCATACAAAATATAAATATATGGTTTTTTTATCTTTATTAGTTAAGTATCTAATACGTTATAATACAAAAATATATATCAACGTCATATTCAATTTAAAACAACAAAAAAAACATGTTTATTAACTGTTTGCAGTAAGATGTGATAAGATGAGATGTGATAAGATGAGATGAGATGAGATGAGATAAGACAACTCTTTAATCAAAAGCCAGCAACAATTCCAAAAAAATATGATTAAAGAAAAGCTTATACACATATACCAGCTTTTAAATGGCGGACTTATCGCTTAAAGCGATCTCTTCCAGGCAACCATGCACGTAAATGATATTGACTTATATTAAAGATACCTTAAACATTACACTATCAACTAAACAGCTATAATAAATATAATCAACACTAATATAACCACACAGATACATATATAAATACATATACTATACTATGCATGGAAATAAATAGACAAATAATTATAAGAATCTAATTTTAGTGCTACAGCGAGAGATAATGTATAATGACTCTCTGCTTAAAAACGTTCAACGAAGGAGCACGCCTAATGTCAATAGGTAGACTGTTCCACAACAAAATAGCTTTAACAGTGAATGACGACTTGTGTGATAGAAAGTGGTGGAATGTGATAGAATAGATAACTTGAGATATTCAGAAGATTTTAAGGAATAGGTAGTATGATAATATTTGAAACACTTCTGAAGGTACCGCGGAGAAGAAGGGTTAAATATAGATTATAAAGAAGGGAGAGTATATGAACATCCCGGCGACGGGGAGCCACTTGAGCTTAGTGCGATATTCGGAGACGTGGTCATATTTGCGTAAACCAAATATGAACCTTATGCTGAAATTCTAAAGGCGCTCAAGTTTATCGAATAATGTTATTCTCGTCAAAACCTCGAAATAATTATGCCAGTAATTATCTGTATTTTTATTGTTTTGGTCCGGTCTACGGTTAGATTGCAGTATTCCTGCGGAATAAGAGTGGCGTTGTCAAAAAAACAGATACGCGGACTTTACGGTCGTCGAGGAATTCTT
The DNA here is from genome assembly GCA_947049295.1 of Ligdia adustata. Taxonomy (NCBI): domain Eukaryota; kingdom Metazoa; phylum Arthropoda; class Insecta; order Lepidoptera; family Geometridae; genus Ligdia; species Ligdia adustata. The sequence goes on along the minus strand of OX346218.1, from coordinate 2,745,040 downwards.
AAATATAGTTATTTTAATATAATCAAGGTAAATTATTTAGGTATATGATTAGTCAAACATGTCAAAATTAAAATTATAAAATAAATGTAAATAACTAAGAAGTAATAATAATAATATTGAAGTAATACGTGAACAAAATTATTTAAACAAGTCTAGAACAGGGTTTAAGTTCAATTACGCCACGGTTAGTACTCTGCGGAATATTCAGAGTGCTGGTGATTCGCGTGTTATTGTTCGACACAAACAACATAATTACAGATGCAATAATAATAATAATAAATGAAATATAATACAATAGTAATGCGGCTAGCTACTAGGCACACTGCCCTCTGGTGGTGGGTTGGAGCTTTGTATTATCTGTAGATCTTAAATGGTCTATAGGTAATCTTTCTGCTATATTTTTTTGTAGGTGTAGTTAGTCATTTTGTTTATTTGCAAAAGGCACTTGCCCTGTATAAAAAAATACAGATAATTTATGACATAATTTTTTTACGAGCTATTCACAAAAATAACATTATTTGGTACGTTTCTTAGATTTTTTCAAAATCTCTAATAACGTAATTATTACATACTGAGTCAAATAAAAAACAGGGATACTTTATTATTTTTCACATATCTTTCCATTTTTGTAATAAAAATTGGGGGTCAAAAAAATTTCAATGTTATTAATTCGCAGTGCCATTTGGCATTGGCCTCCTCCTACTCATTCTACTTTAGTCTACGAGTATCTAGGGCACCTTCTTCCAGTTGGGTCAGCAGTTAGCTTCAGCAGTCTGATTCAGCAAGCTTTGCATCAGATTCAGATCGTTTATTGCTTCCATAAAGAACATGATGTTAAATCCATCATCGTAAATAATACTGTGAAAACGGAAGACTTTTAGAAGCTAATCGTCGATTGAAAGCATGCTGAATCAGGCTGCATCTTCCCATCTCTTGAACTGTCCGCCTCTATTACGCTTTCCATCCCTTGTGTACCTTTCTGTGACTGCCTTGCACTATTTTCCTCTGAGATTTCAGACCAGGATGTCTAGATGCGACCTAAGAGTAGCAGAAATAGACAGAGTAGAGTAGTAGAGATTAAACACACTTCATAGAAGAAATTGATACAGTCGCGACCTCAGAAGACTAGATTATAGTTATGGGGAAATACAGACGTTAGTAGGGAGTTTCACAACCTGGCAGAGAGTTTCAAACACTGGCAGCAAGCGCAACATATGTAGCAGAAGCTTTCCGATTTCAAATTTAAAAAATAGTGACTCATCTGCGTAGGGTACTTGCTTTCACATTTTCTCAAATTGTTGATTCGAATTCAATAATACTTATCTTGAACACAAGATGCTTAGAGTACCAAGTGGAATCCAATTTATTTATTTCTACGTTTGTATATATAACACTTTTCCTACTAAGCTACTTTACATTATTATTCTATTATTTACTTACGTTATATTATTATACTATTTAGTAAGTGTATGTATTGATTATAACATTTTGTGTATTAAGTTAATTAAATATATTCTTTATTGTATACCGCGTCCTATTTTATTTCATTTTGTCACAATTGTCTCCAACCTAAGATTGCCTGGAAGTAAGTGCTTGTACCTTTATCTTCGATCGTGTTCTCATTTCATTAGCGATAGATTTGCAAGTTGATGTAAACAGGAACAATCCATTCTAGCCTTAACTACCCAATACCACTCGCATTGCATAAGCTCTGAAATTGCTGATTTCTGTAACCCACAACGTTGCCTCATTCACTATAAACTAATATATTCAAACCCTTTGTTCCTATGGAACTGGGCGAAAAATTACCAAAAAGCATTTATGTAAGTATGACCGCCACTGCCTTTCGTTTCGGAAACGAGGCTGAAAAATCGATTCTGAAATAGGGTATTGTCTCGGACATAAAGTAGTGCGACAGGTTTGAAGCGGTCCAGAGTGACTGGAGCTTTGAAGGGTAAGCTTTTTGAGGTATCCGGAGTTCGTGTTACGCTGGTGAGTGTAAAATCACGGATTAGCATTTTACATATGGTGTGGACAAGCGGCGGGCGCAGCGCCGGCGCAGGCGATCGCCAGCCGCAGTCGCAGTGACCGTAGTCGCAGCGCGCGCACCGACCGAACCTCGCGTACACTCTCCGGCCCACGTAACTACGTAACACACGCTTCCCGCCAACTATTCAAAAAAAAATTCAAACAAATTTTTCCTTGATTGCAACCGAAGTGCAGCGGCGCGTGAAAAGACCGAATCTGCGACGACAATCGACGCCAGTGGCTAGATTGCGACGCGGCCGTTGACATCCGTCTATACGGAATCGATTCGGACTTTTCAATATGTAGTTTACTTACCGCGTGAAGCGTGCGTTACTGAAAAAGTTATTCATTCGCAGTGAACGTGTTAACCGTGTGTCTCCAAGTGATGGAAATGGTGAACTCTATCGGATACTAGTGTATGAAAATTCGTGTTGATAACAAATTGCAGCAATTAAGGTGAGTTTCGGAATGATTTTGTATTATTATCGGCAGTCAATGATAAATCTTTCGCTTTCTAAAGCTGGCCATGAGTGCTGGCGCAGTCACGACCGACAATTTTGCTTCGAGAGAATAAAATATTATCGCAAAATTAATTGTAGCAGTTGAATATTGTTCCGATCGAAGTAAAAACTGGTTTTAATGAAAGTAAACGGCCTGCACTCGTTGCTCGGCCGCCACTCACAAGCTTGCGACATTTCTCTCAACGGAGAAAATTGTATTTTTGTTAATTTCATTGAAATTAGGAAACTGTTACATGCAGAAACTGTTGTAGGTCACGCGATAATAACCTGAAAATATGCCAAATGATTAAAAAAATTATCTATTTTGTAAGTAATATAGTAAAAAACTCATGGGAAGGATGACGTATAGAAGATACAGACGCGTAAAAGCCTTGCGGATCTTCAATAGTCAAAGCGCGCGTGATATCCGCGCATCTATAGCAAAATAATTGGTCTCACTTTGCAGTAACTACGTGCTTACTTCAATTAAATAAACTAATATTGAACTTAAATTTCCAATAGCTGATTTAAGTTAAAGTAAGTCGTAACACTTTACGTTAATATTATTATTTTAAAAATACTAAGTAGACAAGAAGGTTTGTAAGTAAAATAAAAAAGTAGGTACGTCTTCGGGGATGTTTCATTATCGTGACCATTATTTGTAATTCTAAAATGTTGTAATAGTAACTAGGTCTGGTAATCAGGTATATTAAATAGTACATATTCGAGTTCGTAATAAACAGGAACACAGTTAAAGAAAATTAACGCGATACAATTGCTCAATTGCAACGATGTTTCAATTTCAGTTCCACATCAACTCTTTTTAACAATAAATTAATAATAATATGTGCTGGATATTGAGGTAGGCTAAGCTCTAAGGACATGAGGTTATATCGTATAAAATAGACCATCATTTGTCCTGTTTATCCGATAGCGTTCGTTTCGTGCCAGTGCAGGAAAAAAAGCTCGACAATGAGATGCGTTTAATGCCGTAGATATTTAAGCCAGGATTTTAAAGATAAATCTAATGTTTAGTCTAACCCTATAAATACTAACAAAACAAATCAATAAAACACGCGATCAAGTTTCATAATTCACCACAATGCGGGTCCGAATTTGGCAAATGTCGTTGACTATTGGTCAACTTAACGCTCAACTTTGATTTTATCAGCCTCTTTGTTGCAGCTGACCAAGTACAAAACTCACTGTGGACCTTGACAACTACATTTTTTTAACACGGACACGAATGAAAAGAATGGTTTTCATAACAGAATAATAATCAGTATGCTTACTGGGCCGTTGATAAAACTGATTATTTTGTGCGTTGGAGTAATATCGTAACAATTTTCTATAGAAATAAAGAAGCAAGTGAGCACGTTGCCAGAAATTTATAATTTTCTGACTAATTAAAGTTGAACTATTTTTATTGGAATATCACGAAATATCTTATATTTATAAATTTAGATCTAGCTTAGAGCTAATAATTATCCTAGTAAGGCTTACTAGGATAATTATTAGCTCCCAGTAAATAAATTTATATATAAAATAAGAGATCTATGAATGCTTCAAACAGATCTACATAACATCAATTCAATTAAAGATCATTTTAAGCCTTGTTGCATCTAAATTAAGTTTTACTCGTCTAATGAATAGTGGATACTATTTATACTCTTTACATACTTCTAGTACATTTATAGTTTTACATAATTTCGTGACGCGTTTTAAGTTCTCGAGTTTCTTTATATTAGTCATAAGTAGTTTTCCCTTTCATTTTAACACTTTTAATAAGTTGATAACCTTGGTTTTCATGCGCTAATTTTGGTAGCCTACCAAAAATTTGTGCATATTGTGACTGTTTCATACAAAAAATAATCTTTAAAATGTCTTAGCTCAACAAAAAATTAAGAGTGTGATAAAAGCTTAGGTAGAAAATAAGTAAATTAGCTTGTTTTACCTTATTCGAACGCAGGTAGGAATCACAAGGTAATAACACTTTTCAAAAAGCGACAACTGACCTTGAATCCACATTTTTAAAGGGCGATAAGTTAAGGCGAAAAAGTTATAGGCAACCATCTGGAAGGTATGCTAATAGAATATAAATAAGTATTTTGCTTTTCTAACTCAGTCCAAGCATCATTCAGTAATCGAGGACCATACGTGGTTGCCTAGAACAGATCGCTTATAGCGACAAGGCCGTCATTAAAAAGCTAGAATGTTTTTGTATTGCTTAAATCTAGCATGCTTTTGTATATTGTTTAAGCTGGTTTTTAATAAAGAGTTGTTACATTGAGGAAAATGATTCACATGAAACGAGAACTTAAAGTTCTTGAAGTCGTTTAAAAATACTTGTAAAACATAGAAAAACACCTCAGTCATTGAAACCAAAGTTTATTGACACTATTAATGTTAATAACATCAAAACACAGTGTATCGAGTAAGTATTATGTAAAAGTAGTGACATTCCTATGTATAAATCGATCGATCGAAAGTGAATGCGTGCCACTGCTCGCAGACGTGTACATTTCACTCGGACCACGCGAGCTGGTTTTACTTCTAATATTTGTATCTTACTATTATTTATTTACTTATTCAAATACTCTATTTTTGTTGTATGCTCAGAATTAGAAAATGCCCAAAAAGATTTAGAAAACCCGACGAAATCACGGCTAATGCTGATTTATTTATTCAATATTTATTTAATAAAAGTTCTAAATAAATAGCTCACTATATTCCATTAATGCGAGTTAAGTATCAATGTCAGTGATGCTTCTGATTTTCTTCTTCTGTAGTTGTACCTAAGTAAAGTTGACTTGAAAAGAACATTAAATTTACAATAGTGTATTTCATTCGTTGTCGTGTCAAAAAAGACTTCACAGAGGTCATTTTAAGCTCGTCCTGAAGTTGAGTCATGAACGCGCTCGAATCCAGCTCGAAGAATTCGACTAAATATAGTAATTTGCTAATAAATTAGTTATAAAAAATAATTAGAACTGACTTCAATCCCATCATCGGATCCTAACTAGATAATAATGGTACCACCTCGGGTATTAAAAATCCTTTCGAGTTAAAAAGGAAGTTTTTTATTCGGGCGAAAATATCGATTGGCATACTCAAAAAAGAAAAAAAAAACGACGATTATAGAACCTCTTCTTTTTTGGAAGTCCATTAATATTATAAAAGACCTAACGTATTACGTTTGGATTTCTATAATTTTCTCAACATTGTATAGCGAAAATTATTTGGGCGGTAGTCAACAAGGTAAAACGGTTCTATGATGCAACAATGAAAATCGCATTTGTTCCACCTCGATTTGGGTAAACCACAATTTAAGAGCAAAACTTACTAAAAATATTAACAATAGACATAGTTATTATTGTGTACAAGAAATTAACTTGTGCTTAAGTGGGTATAGCCCTTTTTTCATAAATGAAGCGGTCGTACTTACCTTAAATTAATAAAATATATATGTTTTAAGCTTTTCTTAGTAAGGAGTGAATTACTTAATACTGTTGATAAATCATCTGATGCGATGGTTATGAGATAATTGACTGAAGTTAGTATTTAAAAATATTTATCCATAAATATGAATAAGTCAATGTGTCTTTGCTGGACAAAAATAATAAAATAGGTTATTTAAAAGAAGTGCCAAGTGTGAAATTTTAATATTTCGAATATTTGGTAACGAGATTTTTTGATGACTTTTAGTTTAAATAATAACCACATTAAAATTATATGAATAAGTAAATCAATGACTTAAAAAAATATAATCGTATCAGTATAAAGTTCATTGAAGTTATTAAGTATTTTATGTTATGGAGGATTAGGAAAGAAAGTTATTATTGTATAGAGAGGAAAGCTTGTTAAGATTTATTGCAGTACATTTGCACGATCTAAGCTAAAGGTTAGCTTCCACTAAAAAAGTACGGAAACAATTAAATAAATATTTATATTTATTGACAAACACGCTCTTAAGCCGGACCTTTATCAAGGCATTAGTGGGACCGTGACCAACACTGAAAGGCCTTTTACAATATATATATATATAAATTACAGGACAAAAAAAAGATGAACAGTAAATGTGAATATATTGTCTTCAAAATAACAAGAACAATAAATACTTTCATTGTTTCAACTTTGTTATTCGTATTTTTACTTACAAGCAAACTGGAAAACTAAAATTAAACAATCTTTTTTACCTAAGTGATTCTGTTGTTTTTTAAATATCCGAACGATAAAGCTCGTCAAATAAGGATAATAAACAATAAACATCTTTACTTAAAAATATGCAGTGCATATTTTTAAGTAAAGATGTTTTATATGTACTTGCTATTTATTGATACGGCGTAAACTATACATACCAACCCATAGTATCCGACTAATAGGCACGGGTCTCGCCTAAGAAGGTAGTGAAGGTAGGTCCATGTGCAGTTGTTATAAAACATTAGCAAAATACTCACAAAAAACGTATTTATACTTCAACGAAGACGAAATATACGCCTTAACTACACAGTGACATTAAGAAATTCAGCCAAGCATAAGAATTCATTCCGAGTGTGAAATGAAAAAAGTTAAGTCGCTGAGAAAAAAAACACCGACATCAGTGAAAGTTTGCCGAGCATAATACATTGCATCCTTATTCAGAAATGGAGAGCGAATACATTTCATTAGTATTGAATTGATTACTAGAGAGCAAGGCTAAACTTGTTTACTAATTAATGTTTCCCATACTTAAATTAGTTAGTTTGAAACAATGACTTCTTTTCTAAGGATATCACATTGATGGACATTAAATTAATTATTATTTAATGTCCATCAATGTGATATCTATCTAAATATTACCAATTATAATATTTAGATAGATATCGAGACAAAATAGTTAATACAAAAGTCCAACTTTAAAAAAAATATGTCATCAGCCTTTTGATACTCTAGCGGTAATTGTGACATTTTTACTGAAAAAAAAACTACAAATTTCACAAGTTTGTATTGTTTATACAAAAAAATCTAGTGATTTAGAACCTTATTTTTATATAAAGTAAATTAAAAATGTGAATAAATAAACGAGCCTTGCAATAAGTTTGTAATTAGCTCAGGAAGTTCTTTCTATCTTTTTCTCTTAAAAATCTTACGTATCTAGGTATACAGATGGCAGGAAGTATATTGAGTCAGTCGGACTTAGAAAAGACATCAACGCGCGCCGCCGTTACGGCTCTACGCAGTCAAACTTTTAATTTCGCGTCCTAACTCTGCGTATATCTCTGCAATGTATATAACGCTTTATTACACTCAATTAGATTGATTCGCTTTTGTCTAAGTAGAGCTTTATAATGTTTCATGAGCGTAAAACTATGTCAATATGTAAAGCTTTTGTTATATAAAGTTTTTTGTGCGACGGATCACTTTTATAAATCTATAAAAGTGCTAATATGATTTGCCTACTTATTATACTATCTATAAATACAGATAATCTTGTATGTGTAAATGTATATTATGTAAATATTTAGACCACGTAATACTAAACTGCTGGTCATAAGTGAAATCTAGTTGTACTAAGGTATTTTTAAGTTCCTCAATATTTGATAAAATTTCTTTCTCACTCTTATTAGCATTGTGATTCGGCTACCATTTGATAGTCACACGACCACACCACACCACATACTATATCTACTAACAGCTAATGTTTCAACATTAGCTGTTAGTAGATATAGTATGTGTAAAAAACTGCTCGTTTCTGTTTCAAAGAAACAGGAAATAACTAATTCTCTTTAAAGTAATTATAACTTATCAGACTGTTACCGAATTATATTTTTTTATTTACTTTTGACTTTTATTTGTTTTACAATGCTAATATTTACACTACTTAATATTAAACTAGGTTTTGCCTGCTACTTAGAACAGTTATATCTGAGGTCAAGAAAGACAAATGGATCAGTCAACAACCACACTTTCGCATTCATAAAACGTGTTTGAACTATATTAGACGTCCCACTGCTGAACATGGATCTTATCGAAAAGTTTCCGTCATAGGTATCATCATTAAGTGTCATATAAATCAGAATCAGTTCAACGTGTCTTGACTACATTTAATGACGTATTTCAAATTCTAACACTCGCAAAAATTGTGACAAACCGCGACGAAATCAGTCGCATTAAATCAGATAATCATCTCAGTTTACCGCGAACGCTACCGTAGGATAGGAAGTCAGTAAGGAGTTCACTTTCTAAACCAGCGTGGCTCGAGCACAGCTAGTCTACTGCGCTGGTCTGCTTCAGTTGCCGTTTTAACATATCAATGGCACTTTCGCTGCGCACCACGTAATGGCAGCGTAATACCGTCGAATGACCGCACACAGACGAAAAAATTTTGTGAAAATATTTGGGTCCACGTGGTAATTCGTTGAATTAGTCATGTCATTTTTGCACTGGATCGTAACTTACAGCAAATACACTTTGACAGAGCACAGTAAGATAGATCTTTGGCTTTCAGTGGGAAATTATATGGAATGAACGGTAACAATAATCTTAACTCTCGACGTCGCAGCGTTTGGAGAAAGAGTTTATTTTTTATCCTACACAGCTAGGCATTTGACCACAAGTTCGCACGTCCACGGAATTCAGCGACACTGTAGCCTTAGATGGAGCATGCCTAGTCTGGAGTACACTGGCTCTCAGGGCAGGCCGCCGGAACACACCGTTAGGTGCTTGGCGACAGATTGTTACAACTTGAGGGTGGTAGCTAGCTAGGTGAGCGATAGATAACATCTTACCACCATGCTATGGTGTCCCGATGTTTTCCTTCACCGCACACATGCTTCACGAGTCTCAGCGGTTTTTTTCACAAACAGTAGTAAAATAAGTAGAGCACAAACCGATAACCTTAGACAAGCTTATTCGAAGGATAAAGTTTAATACTTTTAACACTGCCAACAAGAGCATAAATTCCGACGCTCAAAATAACACCACCCTACAAATTAATCCAAAGCTAATAGAACACATTAAACTGCATTCCTACCGAAACACACAATTCAAAAGAGATCATCAGTACAATTACACTGACAAAAGGTCAAGCCTGACTGTCAGACACCTGACAACTTCCTAACATTGTGCTGCCCACCCATATTAACATACAAACATACAAAACAACGGCGTCATGTCCCATTGTATAATTGGTGCTAAGACATTATCACTTATCAATCAAAAGCTGCCAAAATTGTTCCTTTTAGGTAACAATGCATTACTTTCAAATTGCAGTAAGGTCATATTTTTTTAGGATAAGTGTCCTTTATGCATTTTTAGTATCTAATTTGAATAATACAAGTTTAGTGTTACGCAAATCTAGATTGAGATAGACCTACGCGCTAGAGCTCGTTTCTTGCAGTGATAAGAACTAGATTTTACGCAATTTTTTTTATATATGTGCCAACTAACCTAATTTAACTTCAACAGACTTGCAAAAACATATCTTTTATTTTTATACGCGACTCCCAATTTCTAAGCGATACCTACATCGATGTAGACAGATTTCTTAGTTTTGTATTTGAAATAGTAGGTATTCTTTCTACTTGGCCCGATATAAAATCGTATCTAATCGGTTTAGTACTTTTCTGATTATTAATAAAATTGGCAAATATGTCTACAGAATTTGTTCTACTGTTTTATTATCTTTAAAATTGTGTCATTGCACTACATCTAATGCACGAGTACATTTAGGTTGCTCTTATTGTTACTATGTCAAATCTGTTCTACCTTTGTTGGTATTATAGTTCTGCATAAGCGCACGATTTGTCTAAAAGTAACACAGGCATTTTATTATAGAATTAATAACTTTGATAGTAATTTACATAATTTTACATATACTTAAAAATTGCTAAAATTTTAAGAGGAGTTCAAATCTAGAAAGGCAATCAATAGAGTCAATAATCTTGTCGATGCAATCTTGGCTTTATCATCTTTATATTATAAACAAACTGGTCTTACCTAGTATAGGAGTTTGTATTCCGAAGACTGCCTAATATTACCTACAATCTTAAGAAAAACAAATGGTACCTACAATATAACGTAATGTTTGACCAACGATAGCACTCAGTTGTAAATTGATACTAGATAATCTATCCACTTGGTCGAATACGAGTAGAATATCTTTGACAGATTTTAAAACCTCAGCTTAGCTACAAGCGCAATAAGTAAGTTAATATATACGTTCATTTATTGTAAGTAGATTTTAATTGCAAAGATCTTTTGAGGTAATATTTAATAGCTAGACCTATAACAATTAATATTAAATGGGTATTTATAATTATCCTGTTAAAACAATACATGCTCTAATAGACCGCAAGTGATCCGATACGGATCTTCGAGAGGTCAATTAAATAAGTAAGCGGCTTGTATCCAAAGCCATTCCAAGGTCTCAGGATGCTGGTGTTATGCAGGTAATTGTCTAATTTGTTTGTGAGGGGTTATCTAGGATGGTTGGGGAAATTCGGCCAAGGCGTGAGATGAACAGGTTGAGTTAGGGCTGCCATTGAAATCTAATATTTTTTTAATAACTTACCGTTTAGTTTGTTTTTTAAATTTGTAGTATTGAAAATAACGAGCTGTTTAAGTTATGTTTTGGTGTGATTAGTCCTGTCTTTCAATATGAGAGAACGGAAAATCATCAGTTTTTAGTTCACGCTGCCCTCTTATTATCTGTACATTATAAATGGCCTATAGGTATTTAATCTGCTATTTTTTTGCTGTGGCCATCATAATATTATTCAAAAGTTTAATTTTTTCCAAATCCACTTGTCTAGAAGTTAGCTTATAGTACAAACTTACAATTTCATTTCTAGGACATTTGTTCATGATTAATCTATTAAAGTAGGAAAAAGAGATCTAAGTATCATTACAGAAATATTTACGCCATTAAGATCAGTCTAAATTTGTGTTACGTTCTAAATTACGGATGCATTTTTCTTATTTTAGTCATATTGCATCTAACCACATGCATATTGCATCCAAATATTACCAACATTAACTCACGTCTACTTTATTCAGAGGTAAAATCATACAAATTAGGTCACTGAAAACAACATTACTCGTATCACGAGCTATTCACAAAAATAACGACTTATAATTAATTCTATTGTATATTTAACTTTGTTTAACTCTGTTTAAATGGTAATTTCACTCGGAAGTAGACCGTTTTATGTATTCATGAATGTTATATCATAATCATAATTTTATAATCTTTTTAAGATGGAATAGTTAAAATATGAGGTAACTTCACCAATAAATTAACATTTTTGAAGCATAACAAATATGTCTGCATTTTGGTCAATAACTTGGATTTGGTATATTTTTCTACATATAGGTAGAGTTGCTATTGATTTATAGCTTTGAGGCCGCCCCATAAATAATTTAGTTTTGACTGCCTAATAAATATTTTTCTGTATACGACAATTGATAAAAAATAACAATACTAATTCAGAAAACTACAAAGGAACATACTTACACAGTACGAAAAAAACGAGCCTTAGTATTTCATAGAAAAACTCCTTTATTCATGTGTTAATTAGTTTTGACAACCCTACACAGCCTGCTATAAAACCCCATAGACGTAGCGTGCGCAGACGCACGGCAAATAGCAGTAATAATTAATTTCACTACATAGAGTTGTCATAAAGTACTTTATAATTATGCAGTTAGAAACATGACAACGAGGAAGATAATAGTTAAAGTGCGCCAAAAATTACAATTAGTTTGTCGATTGCTGGTCTGTAGGTTTCCCTTCACTGTTTAAGCATGTGGTAATTAATTCTAATATACATTTAAGTAAAAAACTCATAGGTGCATGCCTGAACCTGGATTTAAACATGCTTGTCGGAGAAGGTTAATAACTTTCAAAGATAAGTGAACTCCCGAACCCACAATTTGGCCAGCGTGGTAGACTATGGCATACACCCCCTTCATAGGGCAGAACCGTGCCCAGCAGTGGGACTTTTGTCGGTTGATACGTAGGCACCTAGTAATAGTTTGACAAAGTAATTTTGGAAATTATTCGAACATCTAGTGTATACGACGCCCTGGTAAATTGATTTCTAATATCAGATTGTTACTGATTCATGCTGCGACTGAATTTAATTAGCGACCGAAGCATTTCTGCTTTCGTTCTGGCAATTTTTTTCTTTCGTCTGTCAGTTAGGATGTTTGTATGTCACTTGACATTTCATACACGCGTACAGGACGTGTTCCCACTTTCTTAGTGAATCTTGACAAAACTTGACGTAAGTATTCCGCGAACTTTTATTTTTTTTTGCCTACTTGTCCTGTGATGGGAGGGAGAAAGTGAGAAGTTATCAGTAACCTTCTATAAACGCGAAACTATAAACATTTAATCAGACATCCTGATGAACGTCTACAACGGTGAACATTTTTGTTTGTCGTGTCGATTTTATTCTAATTTTATTAGAACTAAATCTATCTATTTGCCAATGCGACTAAAGTTTTATTTCTATTTGAGATCGTCACAGATCATTACACATTTCGTGCAAGTTTTTTTTTGTTCTAATTACACGCATCGAGAGCAACCACCTTTTGATCAACATGCGATGTAATTGATGGATACGAAGAATTAGAAAATAAATTATAAGTTCGGAAATTTCGTATTATGTCTCTCATTATTTAATTAGTCGTAATCTAGTACCCTGCATGCTTACTTCGTGATCTGGCAGTTTTGGGTTCGATTCTCGCTCGGGGCCGGGTGTTTTATATGGATTCAGATCTGCACGGTTATGGTTTCATTTTGGTAGCGGTGATGCGACGAACTGTCAAAACGAAACCAAGTTTGCTCGCTCCCACTTTTGCCTCTTTCGTGCCTTAATTTATTCCTGCTGGATGTTTTGAGTAGAACTGGAGGTATGTCGAAGTATGGAGAATTATCATCTGTTAGTACAATATGTTAGTATGTTTGTTTGAATGTCGGCATTCACACCAAACAAGCCACGCTGTTACTCTATGAAATTTATTTTAAAACTTGGTATACCTACAGATTTTTTTTTGTCTTTGGTTTTTTTATAGGGTATCCAAAATAAGAAAAAAGTAAGTTATAGCGTCATTTACTCTCTGTATAACCAATAACATTTTGAATATCCACAGTACTTAACAAAATCAATTGAATAATCTGTCGTGTCGTTTAAGTGCTAAATTTTGATTCCGAGGTCAACTGTTTATATTTAGCTTAAATCATATTGCTTGTGAGTTATGACATTTGTAGCCTAAATTATAATGACGAACCAATTTGACCGTTCAAAGTGTTATCCAGATTTATTTGAGTGATTTAACTAAAGCAGAATTTCGCTGTCTACTTTAGTTTGATAAACATCTGATACGAACAATAATGCAGCTAACATAATTAATTCAAACAACGTGAACGGGATGCATAATTCAACAATCTCTCTGCTAGGATATATTAATATTTTAAATGCTTGCAATTTTACCATATTAACCATATTTTGTAACTTCTTTCCAACGAATGAGTTGCTCCGATTTAAATCATATAGTCTAGATAGTTCGAAGCGGTTTTCTCCTAAAGTTTTGAGAGCCTAGAAACAGCTCTCCTTGTAATACTGTTAGAGTAAGTAAACAAGCAACAATATATACAGAGTTAGTATGGTGATCCTCTTTAGGTATAATTAATCCTTACCGATAACCCTGTCCATCCAAGGGAAGATTGTAGGAAGAGAAGTGGAAGACACTTCTCTTTTATTCTACGCTTAAGAATCGGCGGGAGTGGTTCGTCTAGGGTTGGGGAGCGATGTGGTGCTAACATTCGAAAGTTAGAATTGCGCTGATGCTGTCCAACCTCAGATTGGAGAATAATAATACTAATAATAAGATAACCCTGTGGCAGAAATGAGCAGAAAGTGAAAAATGCGTATGATTAAACGCGGTTTTATACCATGGTATTCTCGCTTAAAAAGCAAGCGTTCACCGAGTAGGCCACATTGCTAATATTTTCTTTGTGTAAACTCTTAAAATACTAGTTCTGTGCATTGCGTGTTACATCCGTCACGATACGGCACAAATTGCCGTCATTGCTAGCCTACAACTAAATACCTATTTCTCGTATAATTAGCATAAAACTTAGTTTGTACAACCGAATAATTACCATACTCACTCTTCCATTACTTAAAGTCCGTGACATTTTTATTTACGTTCCGGTTGTGGACTTTTTATGTACGATGTTATGTACTATCAACAATTAAATGTCAATTGTCCAATTACTATTATGAGCAGTGTTCGAGCGAATTAAAGACACGTCCACCTATATTATTTAAGAATTCGATTTATCCATCGGTCTTACAATTTTGGTTGTTATATAAGTTATTAACTGCGCCCTGCAGTGTTAACCAGCGTTTATACAGAATAAAAAGTGGCCTATGTGTTAATACAAATTTTAAGCTATCTCCGCACCAGTTTTCATCCAAATTGGTTTTGCGGTTTTTGCGTGAAAGAGCAACAAACATCCATAACATTACATTCTTGCAAACTTTCGAGTTAATAATATTAGTATTAGTAGGATATTACATACACAAATAGCCCGCGATATATAATAGAAGAATTTTCAGACATAAGCCCCCATTTGAGGTTGAGGTACTAACACATAATAATCTGAGGTAATAACACATATTGTTATTTCTATGAGTGACAGAGATGCGGTTTTGTCGATAGATATTGGTCGTTAATTGGGGACTTGTATGTGTGTTTATACGAGTATGCACAGGCGTTAGTGTGTGTCAGATCAATTTGATAATTCACGTGCATTTAAACTTGCCGGTTCTTATATAAGTCATACTGTAAAATTTGTGTGAATGTAGATTGATCAAGATGACATAAAATGAATGGTAACTACTCTCGTTCAATCTCAATTGACATTTGGTGAGGACTTATCTGGCTTATATTAGGCTTTTATGTGACCTATATGAGATGAGATTAAAAAGCCCTTGATATTTGTCTGGCGCATTTATCTCTGTAACAGAATAAATAATAGGTGCTATATGTGTCACGGAAATGCAAACGTTGGCAGTTTAAATGTTACATTGGGGTACAATACCTAGAACTGTACTTCAATGATGTTTTTACAAAACAGTTTTATTTAATTAGATGTGTTGAAAGCATTATGTTGTTTTATTTAGTCGTCACGTCCAAGATTACCTATTTATTTATTAATGCTAACTTCTTTTTTTTCCATTTTTACGGAAATCTATATTTCTTCATTCATTGATTACGGTTATTAAATTATGGACGTATTTTGGTATATTAAATTTTTGAGAAAAATGTATAATTAAATTTTACTTACTACTTCATGTTCATAATTTTTTTAAATAATATTTTGAAAGTAGTAGCTGTCAGCCGCGGCATTGCCCTTGATTTTAAAGAATTTTTAAACTTTGGACTCTCATTTGATTCTTTTAGGGGATGAAATTCCAGATACACTCTCCGTATTTCATGTCTGTAGTTTCATGAATTTAGACTTTGCGTTGATTCCAAGCGAATATTAGTCAGGCTTATTCTTTTGATAACATATTTCATTTATCTACCTACTAACATCTTTACAAGCCCGCAGTGAAGAATACTCAATATAGGAATAATGGGTATCCTCTCCTACGTCATATTTTATTTATAATATCTGTGAAAAACCTGATCTGTATGTAATGCGGGCCACCCACTTAAGTGGGCCTGAAAAACACGTCACACGATTATCTAACTAGTAAATGTTCAATCTATTGTTCCTCATTTCCGCTTAATTTTTGCCAACCATCTGTCACACTTCCTATACAAGACATTCTGTCGAAACTCGAAAGCATCCTATTGTCTCCGCCGATAACAAAACAAAAAGTGGGTTGTTGGGCAAAAACTGACGCGTGGCAGACCGAGACGACGACATAAGTGTATCATAAGTGTATCTGGGACATTATCGTTTGGTTTTGCACAATGGTTGCGTCACAACGATTAATCGGTACAGTTCTGGCAAGCATGTTGATCACGGAAGCTCGAATAGTGTGATATGGTTTTGTTTATGTTGAGATATAACCGCGCAAGCCGTTATTAAATAAATGATATTACGAACTATAAATCTACACATAATCGTAAAAGCTCTTTTGGTGTAAAAGATTTTAGTCATTCTAAGCAATGGATCTAGAAAACATTTTGTTTGAGATTTTGTAACTGTTACATTAATGATCTGAGGAGATAGCGAATAAAGCGAGCGAAGCGTTGTTGTTTCAAGTCTGGCATAACTTTCTTTTCTCTGTCATGATTACCAACCATTCTTATAATTTTTACCATTTTTATTGTTATGCTTTTCGAGTGTATGGATGTATATTTCTTTAGCACGCCCTAGAGCCTAAACGGCTTGTTGTATTTTTGAGTGGTATCAATAGAGTCGTCTGAGATGTGAGAGTTAGACAGGGTACTTCAAATTTAAAAAAAAAGTATTTAAATATGATACAAAGATTTAACGATTTGGCAGTCGGGTTTTTTTCGAACTCGCTTCTAACCACTTGTTATTATTATTAGATATGTTCGCTCAAGTTTCAGATAATTACTATGGAGAGTATAGACCCTGTACACACTCACATTCTAAACTAGCCTCACTTATCTAAACCAGTAATAACCATTTGTATGCTCATCATTGGAATGTAAGTAATGCCAGCCATTTTCAAGTTACCACTGGCAAGAGCAAATGTAACAGTGAAAGTAAACGCTTGACGGCCACAGTTTCTGCCAATTACGACCACATTACATTTTATTGGAACAATCTTGTGTTAATACGTGTACCAGTGGATTAATTACAATAAAAAGAGATGAGAATTGTTGTTCTTGAAAGGTTAAGGGCATAACAACAGTCTATTCAAAAATAATAGCTTTTAAAGTTTTTCATATTTATATGAGTATTTACTATAAAGACTCTTTTGTACCAGGCACAAAAATATATAAGAATTAAGAAATGATTTTCAAACGAAGGATATAAAACTATCGTTTGTACATTCATCTTTTTGTCCGACTGTCTTTGTGCGTGTGTTTGTGAATGTTGCATGGCATCCCTGACATAAGAGACATCCTAGTGAGGAGCTATGAGTGTGAAACGTGTATTTATTTATTTTTATATCGTGCTATTTCATGAAAACTGCGGTACGGATCATTTAAGGCCCATTAAAATAATTTAACATTGTAAATCGAGTGTCAGACCTATCAAGGTATAAATAATTAATGTGTTACTTTTTTAAGTTTTATAGAATTCATGGCTTTAAACTTACAAGGCACAAAGTGCGCAGTCAAGGTAAACTAATATTAAAAATATTTATTATATATTGAATTAAAGACACTAGTTGATATACTTATCTACTAGAAGGTCTTGACTTGGTCTATATAATCTGATGACATTAACAACCAGACGCTTCCGTAATTCAAGAGCTATATAAAACCTGTTCGTTACAAGGGACCTACAGACATGTAATGGGTATTCATGTCTGGGTATTTAACAACACTGATAAGATTTTCAAATGGAATACTTTACTGTTAATTCGTAGCCACAAATAAACTGTGGCCTTTTTATGTGATGTCTCTTTTCTCTATCTATATGTAAAATTCATTATTTTTATCGCACTATAATTCTCTGCTTTGGGTCTGGTTTTTTTTCGTCTCTTAGTTAATGTGTGTGTATCTATGTATATATCTCGAAATTTCATACAAATATTTAGATTTTTTTCGTCGTCGAGACTTTTGATGAACGGTGTCATTTTGTAGAATATTTTAATAATTTTTGATACAAACACGAGAAACACTCGTTAAGATCAATTCGAACATTCATTAAGATTTCTTCAACATGAAAAAACAGTCAAGCGGTTATCGTTTTTTGTATAAATTCACAAAAATATAGTAGTCTTGAGATCGACAGTTTGTGAAATTGCTGGTTGTATATATTATATGAAGTTTTATTTTTGTGATGACAACAAACGTATACAAACTAGAAAAAGTCCAGACGTTTGAAACAGACACTTTTCCTGTCAACAAATTACCGCAATTACAAATTACAATTCCATTGCCTCACGTGTCGTCGGTCTACAAAGCATCTGGTGCGGTGGAAAGCATTACGACAGCTGCAGTGCATTGCCGATGCCCTACTCATGGCAGTATGTGCATATTGCCAGGGAAATGGTGCGTGCTAGCCTTTTACGTGGACAGGATAATCTGCGGACCGGAACATTGACTTCGTTATTTACAAATTGATGGAAATTTTGTGTGAAATGCACGCGTAGTGAATCTTTGTAAGGAATTAAATGGATTCAAAAAGGTTCGAGAGGGATTATCACCATCTTCCATAGCTTTCTTTGTCCCAAATCC
Source organism: Ligdia adustata (assembly GCA_947049295.1). NCBI lineage: Eukaryota > Metazoa > Arthropoda > Insecta > Lepidoptera > Geometridae > Ligdia > Ligdia adustata. Next base: position 2,726,126 of record OX346218.1, on the reverse strand, counting down.
CAATTAAAATAATTATTTTTCAAAAACTAAAAAGATCCTAAATATCGCATCGCGTTTATGTAGATTAATCTATTCAGTAACAGGATATATTTTTTGTAACATAATCGATGAACCGAGCCCTACATTTTCTACAAGTTCTATGACGCGTTTCTGCAAATCTTATTCTAATGTTCGATTCTGTTGGATCCTGCTATGTCTATTATTTAGCTATTTGGACCAAAATAGCCGCCTCAAAAACTTAAAAATAACATCAATTTTAAACGGAAATTTTAAATTTCGCTACATATATATGAAAAACACAAAATATTATTTAGAAATTATTTGACTAGCCATGACGTAAGACACCTTAAACTCTCAAGCCTTCTATCAATAATCTTGACACAATCATAGTAGATATATCGTAAAACTGTCAACTGACTACTTTATATATACACCATATACGCTTTCACTATCATATACTTAGGTATACGTACAACTTTCTTGTGGGAACTGACCATAAAACTAAGAACAGAAAATTAACTACTATTTCGTAATAAGATGCATTGAGTTTTAATTATAGCTTATCTATATTAGAGGAAGTAGGTACTTACTTTATCATTTTACGAGATGTGATTTTTACTAATGAACTTTTTACTAAAGACATTTAAAAAATCTACATAAACAGCTATTTCTATGTATTACTTCTGTGAGCGATTGCTTAAAAGCAAGAGTTTACACCTTTATTTACAAAAATAGTCGGGTGTGTCTATCCTTTCTTTTATATCCTTATTCAACTTACGAATTCCTATTCTGAACTCATCCTGATTTTACCATTTTATTACTCTTAATTCATAATTCCTGTAAGCTCATTTTAAATAATTCTATGATTACGATAATTTGGTCTGTCTGTCACCAGCACTGTTCACCAGTGCTATTTTCCACATTATATAATTCTGAAAATACTGTTCTTCTTACTCTATGTTCATCCGTCTTTCTCATCAGCTAGTAAACGTTTTCAAATTTACTTTTTTATAACCTAAAATATTCCACTCTAATAACATTCCAAATATTCTGAACCTCACGTAACTATTACTCGTAATGAGATGTAAACGTAACAATTTATTTCGTGTAATTTATAAAATTTGGATCAGTTGACCTGCTCTGCCCTGGCCCTAGTTTTGTGACCTCTCGACCACACAATTTAATAATAATTGTATTCAGGCTAACGCGCGAAATAGTGAGATTTTTAGTAGCTCGATTTTTGTTGAAAGCTCGTTAAAGTCATTTTTGATTAAAGTACCTATTTAAAAACCCTTAACTCTTAATAAAGGTTGTTTATGATGGTGAATATAGTTTATACCTCTTACTGATGTTTATTAGTCCATTGAAGTTTTACAATTTAATAACCTAATGTTACATTTTTTAGAGGACGCAATTTTATTTTTGGGATATGTGTGGGGATCAATAGAAGCTTAATCACAAGTTTGTGGGGTTGCCGCCCTTGTCCCCCGGCCGCCATCTTGGAAAAAGGGGTGCAAACACCTTTTTGTGATGACATAATTTGTAGCAAATAGCTTTAACTGCAAATAAAAATATAATAGTTTTTGCTCTAAATTTAAAATTAAACAAGTAAAAAGTGAGAAAATTTCTATATAAAAAAAAAATATTTCCTCTATACCTTTTAACGCCTTTTTAACACCCATGTAAAAAAATAAAAATGGGTCCTCTAAAAAATGTAAAGCTCATGTGACATTGAATGGACTACATCAGTCATTGTAACAACCATTGTTTCTGCAACCGGTTAAACTATTACGTATTTGTGTAAACTCTTTGCAAAAGCATGTGCAATCCAAAATGTTATAAAGGTCGGGTTACTGATACAGATTTTCGAATATTATCTCGCTATGCGTCTTATTTTGTTGTGAAAACAGCCAGATTGTTCCTCTCGCTGCCGGGTTTCCTTATTTCCTGATAACTACGAGTATTAACTGGTTATTTCAAGTCACGAGTAGATAGAATTCGTCTAGGATCGTGCTACATCTTAGGCTCCATCACCGTTTTATATCAGTGTCAATCATTATCATTGTGGGTAGAGGCGTGGCAATTTGCTTTACTAAAGAATAAAAAGTCCGATTAAGATTATTATGTCCTAAAGCATTTTATATGAAATAAGGCACTAATCACGCGCAATACTTATATTTAGCAATTTAGTTATAATTGACGTGCTCTGACATGCCCTTAACTTCTTGACCCTCTTATTATTTACCGCAACACTAACCACAGGCTTAGGCTTAACGATGTTTTAAACTATTCGGACACCATTACATTATGTTGCAAGCGTCCCATCTTCACCATCGACGGATGTTGTGTCAAGTTCAGTTAAATTTAATTTTACATGAGACATGAAAGGAAGCTGGAAGCTTTAGCGGATAACCCTTGTTTTACCAGCGAACAACTCAGCGTGTTAGACTATGCTCTACACCCCATAGACCTACATACACATTCATAGGGAGACTCGTGCCTAGTTCTGGGCCGGTATGGGTTGATATGATACAATGAGTTTAGACGTTGCCTATTTCCTACCACTTACTTTACTGGTGAACGAAAACGACTTGAGGATGTTGGAGAAGGTTATGAGGTTTGTTAGGAAGATAATTATGGTTTCTAAGCCGCTGCTTGTCAGTGTATTATAGCCAATATTCACTCCAAACCTGTGCTCAGCTGTGGGGATGAAATTAAAATAAATAAAGCAGTATTTAAAAAAAAACAGACAGAAACTTTTATCAATAAAAAAATAAAAGTTTGGAAAAATCTATGTCCGTGTGGCAAAGTCCTAAGAATGCTGGCAGCATTTCCGCATTGAATTGCAACTGAAATCCTTTGAGTAAAGAATGAGCCAGCTCTCTTGTCACCAGTAGCATCAAATAAATATTAAATTTTATTTTTTTATAAATTTTATTATTATTCCATTAAAATAAAGTGTATGCAAATATTATTTCAGTGTTTGAGGATGCGAGCCGGCGTGGTGTGGGGCGCGGTCGCGCTTGCAGTTCTCGCCGTCGCCTGCGCACAGAGGAGGGATGCACAGGTCAGTTACACATGAATTATTATTATACATAATTATGTAAATATCAGGGGTTTTTTCATAACTATGGACGTGATTAGATATTTACGTTTACGATTATTTAAGTACAAACAAGGTCAGTACAATGCAACTTGTATGTAGGTGCTTACTACCCATTAAAAGAGTACTATGATGATGAATAGTAACAATATATTGATATTTATAATTATAATTATTTAATAATTATCTTAATATTATTGTTACATGTTAAAAATAATACATAAGTATTATTTTAACATAAATTAATAATCTGTATCTGTTTCTGCTAATTATAATATTGTAAATTACACACTGTGACATTTTTATTAGAATAATGAGAGCGTTTTTATACGCTCTTAATGTGTTTATTGTGATGGCATTTGATATTATTTCGTCTCAAAAATATAGTGTTGTGAACACTAGCTAGCGGCTATCACCTGCGCGATTGCACGTGACAAAACAAATTGAGCCCCCATTTGACACCCTTACTTGTTTAATTTCTTAGTACCCTGTGATAAATAAACCTTTTATATTTCATGCCTGTAGGTTCAACGGCCTAGACTCTGCGTTGGTTGTGACATATCAGTGAGGACTTACTCTTTTTATATAGAAGATATAAGATGGCGAGAAGTTGAAATGTTAAAACTGTTTATATTGCCAATCTAACTATGGAAGTTAAATGCAACTTACTACTGAACAATAGACTCAGTGCTGTTTTAAAGCTTCTAAAAGGCTATTGTGCTATGCGCTGTATATACCTATTGCATAGTTTGGTATTAACAATTTCTAATACCTAAGCTTTGAGACGAGAAAGTCGATGTACATCACGTTCTAATGGGTACATGAACAAAAAGCGGACATAAACTTACTACTTCAATGTGGTAGGTCATAACATTGTACTGCAATATTAATAATAAATAAATATAAAATTATTTGCTACTAAACAAGATTCTAGTTGCGTAAATTTAATTTTATGTTTCAAATTTTAAACTTGCTTTATGTTCTTATACATAATCATGAAAACACTCTCATCATCATAAACCTTTACTTACTTAGTGTAGGAGTATTATTATACAAGGTTACTTTTAATCAATTAGCATCCTTTTAAGGGTGGTATAAGCAACCACTTTTGTTCTACGGATTTTTCGAAAAATACGCAAAGAAAATTTGAAAATTTGTAAGAATAAAACTGATGTTCCATACATTTGGCCGCGTGCCAATGTTTTTTTATGTATGGAAATGCATTTTTTTGTGAATTATCAAAAGTCGTCGAACAAAAATTGTTGCTTATGGTCTTCAACAGTCACCCTTAAGAAGATACTAGTTGATTGTCAGTGACCCTGTATATTCCCTGGTATAGGTTCTCATGCGCGCGCCATACTTTGATCCTACTGCCATATCTTTATAATATTTATCTTCGTTCTATTGTTAATAAATTTATTATTACACATATTTCAAATAATTCAAGTTTTATGCCAAAGAACTCTGTAAAATACTTTCACTGTTACAAATGAGTCATCCTATAAAATCTCACAATGCTCAGTAACCGCGATAGTGTTTATTAAAGGGCTCAAACTGTATTAACATCAGTTTGAGTAGGTATAGTATTATAACCAGATCATAACCATTTATTGAAACAGTTGTTGTGAAACTCGTATTTAGCGACAGGCGATACTGTCCACGCGGTCAACAATCAAGGCTGGCACCTTTGATTATTTATATGTCTAGATGGAGCTGCGCGCTTCAACGAAACTAAAACAGAGCATAAAGATCACGAGATTCTTTGCACAAAAAGCGTGACGTGATAACACGGTTTTAACGCATATTCGTCTTTATAGCGTTGACATAAAATTTTACATTGGCTTCATAAGTACCGAACGCAGCCGCATTACTTGTTCAAATCGTCACAATCAAAACAGAGCCTTAACCGCTGAACCTAGAGATTACGAAATTTGGAGGATGTATTCATTATAGGGTGTATGAGTGCACAAAGAGTAGTAGTAGTAGAATAGTAGTGAAGAAGGCTCAGGTCAATTTTGATTAGCTGGTGTGTGAGATATTCGAAATACACTAGCGCTGTCGCACTTTGTCTTACTTTGCGTGCATAACTATACCAAGTATTGCACAGTTACTATTGAAATGTGAAGAAAATTCTGTTTATAACATATATACACATAATAGGATTCAATCGAAAACAACACATAAGGTGTTCCGTTCCACACTATTTTTTTTTGCCATTTTTGTAGCTTTTAATGTCCATCTAGACCTTTTTATAACCAAAGGCTTATATACAAACTGCTATTTAAACTGTTACCATGCGGCCAATAATATAATGTGAATCTATTTCATAGTAACGGACCAGTTTATTGGCTTCGTGAATTGGCCACGGGTGATTCGGTTACACTTTAAGACGTGAAATTAAAAGCTATGTAAACTAAGCGTTCGTGCTGTATAAAAACTAGAATTCTATGAAGAGTCCATCCATCTAAGTCTAAGCGAACCAATGAAGATAAAATTAACCACACGTATGCAATAAAAATACCTAATTTGACTATGATGATTTACGAAACTGTGATTTTTTTAAACAATTATATTTAAAAAAGTCTAAATCGACTTCTATTTAACAAGTTAAAAGAATGTCATCTATAGATTAAGAAAATTTAATGTTATTTTGATTTAAAGATACTTTACCGATATTGATAAAAAAAAATGGTGTAAATTAGAAAGAATATTATTACAACTTGATTTTTTTTTTCAAATCCTTCCTACCGTCTCTGAAAATTAGCAAAACATAAATAAAAAAAGATTAGAAGAACCTCCTCTTTTCGGTCGATTAGTAAGAAATACAAAACCAGGCTAGAGACAAAAACTGCATGCTTAGACCTCTCAATTATTTATTTAGTTTATTATATACTAGGTACTCTATCGACCTGAGACTTAAGAGTAATTGTATTAATATAGAAATTATGTAATTATCACAATATCTACTTGGTCTGAATTTTGATTGTGTATTCATAATACATTTTTTTCTTCTCGTGTCTAGCAATTTGAACTAGAACTACAAGGTATCGTACAGGGAGACAAATGACTTCGGACCTAAAACCGATTCTGTGAAAATCAGATGGCCGTCACAATTAAGCCGTCAAATGGCATAAAAACAATGAGAACGTTTAATAAAATCTAGAATAAAGAAACTCATGTTTTTCAGCTTAAAGTTAGAACGTCATATACCTATATTATTTCCTGTATAGCATTATAACTGCCACTGCTAAAGTTCTTTAATATATCGTTTAACGTTTTGTAATTTGATAAGCTGCCATAATTACGTTGTTTGTTATAGCTATGTTAAAAGTTAGCTATCTATCGCCATTTGGTAATGTAATTGGCATCACATTACTCGTATATAAGTATAACATGCAATCATTCTGTTTAGTTATAGAGTCACGAAACTGAATCTAAATCACGAATGACTAGCGGTTACTAAAGTTATTATTATTTACATTTTGATTTTAAATGTTACCTATATTAGAATTATAGCAGATATTATCGTAAGTAAAAGTTGGCATCTATATATTATAGTTACAAATCATTTTTAAAAAAACGAGTATAATTTCGATTGAAGTTCTATAAAAAAATCGTTTTGTCGCTTATGAAAACTTCGTACCTGCCTATCGCTCGCCTGGCTAACTACCACCCTCTAGTTGTAAAATCTGTCGCCAAACACCTAACGGTGTGTTTCGACAGCCTTCCTTGAGTGCCAGTGTATTCCTGACTAGGCATGCTCCAGTATAGCGATACTGTAGACCTAAGATGGACTTCCTTAGTCGTGCGAACTTGTGGTCAAGTGCCTAGCTGTAAAAGATAAAAAAAAAACAACTAAACTTGATACAGTCTAAAATGAGTGCACGTGAGGAAATATGCCTATCGATGATTCTTGTATATAAAAATTGCCACATTAACATCAATACCAGGGCTAATCCTAGACTAGGTACAGTCTAAAATTAGTGAATGTGAGGAAATATGGCTATCACAGATTTCTGTATATAAAAGTTGCCACATTAACATCAATACCTGGACTAATAATAAACTAGATACAGTCTAAAATGAGTGCATGTGAGGAAATATGGCTATTGGATGCAGTGGGCTGTATTTATATATGCCTATATAAATATTAAAATATTAAGCCATGTCATAGTATAGAGACATTTAATAAATGATTTTTTTTCATCCCCAATCTATGATAGAGGAGAAGACCTAACACGGAGTTTAAAAACGTTAAGCTAAAAGACACGATGTAGTGCAAGATCTCCAAAAAAGCAAAGAATACAAAAAATTTTAACAAATGCAGCTAAATATGGTTTGCAACATTAGTATAAATACAGGTCCTACTTGCCCAACCGAACAAGTGACGACGCTTTTGAATGTATTTTTTTAATATATAACATAACATATACATAACAAAATAACTACATTTAACCAACTCAGAATATTGTAAACATTCACTCTCTTGAGTTATAAACTTACTCAATATTCTCGTTTTCTTAATTTTACTGATATTTCTGGCCTAAATTAATATTTACTTACTATGTATTCTGTTCACTTATTGAACAAAGTAACAAATTACTTGATATTCTAGACTGACGTGCTCTATAAACGAGTGCTTAATGTCAATTTATTTATACGCACTAGCCTGGCTAGACTCATTTGTTGCTATACCTACCTCAATTACCTTCAAAACCTACCGCAATAACTAAGGACAAAATAAAACTTAAATATTAAGGCAGATTCATTATTTTATAAGTAATTTTGTACATTTATAAGTTTTTATGTACTATGTATATATTAAGGTATGTAATATTTATTTGTATTTAACTCGTAAATTTCAGTTACGACAGATATGGACAGGTAGGCAGGAATGAAGTTACCGTAAGCGATAAAACGAACTTTCTAAAGAAGCTGTATCGAAATGATACTCGTTTGGTAAATATGATTTGTACTTGGAATATGTATGGTTGAATATTCACGATAGATTCATAAATAATTTAAAAAAAAGCAAACGTTTGTTTTTTTACTTATTTCGTTTTAAAAATCAAACCTTCGAATGTATTCTGATAAAATTTAAATGGGAAACGTCTTTCTTTCTTTCTTTCTTTCTTTCTTTAAAAATATAAACTAATAAACATTTTTTTTTCTAATCATATCCACCATGTCTTAGCAATAAGGTTACAAACAAAAAAATACAGTCGAATTAAGTTCTTCCTCTTTTTTAGAGTCGGAAGAAAAAAGAAAATTAGTATAAGCGAGAACTTAAAATCAAGGTTTTGTGTAATCTCTGGAATTTAGTGTTGCATATACTTAACTCTTGCAAATAATTTGGAAATACAATACATGCGACACGGAATACAATTTAATGTTGTGTAGGATACTCGTATTTTTATACATTAAACATACATTTAAATTTAATTTAGTTATTTTCCTTGAACTGAACGAATTAATTTCTTAGCTATGTAAGCTCTATTTTTTGGTCTTTAGGACAAATAAGTTTTGGTACTGAATTAAAGCGAATGTGACATTAAAAACGTTAATCCGTGTCAAAACTCTTTGGTATCAATAATTACTTTAAACCAAAGATAAAATATGGTTACCACTTGTAGCACTATATTTTGTAAGAATTTTCTCATGTATATTTTTTTATTTTTTTGTGTGTTTGCAATAAAGAATTGATCTATCTATCTTAATACTGCTATCTTTGCTTAAAACAATATAGCTATAGAAAGTATATTTATGAATTAGTACTTTAATACTAAAGTGTATTGAAAACGTTCATTGACCATAATATATTAGGTCCTTACATATGAAATTGGCGTTTTGTCGTACTGGCCACTTTGATCTCAAATATCTCTTCTTTGGTAAGGGATTCCAATTTCAAATTTATACAGCTATTTATTCATACATTTGTATTTCGAAAACCGTAATTCGTTTGTTTTTTTCTTTGCGTCACGCAGTTTACAAAATGGAAAACTTGAAATATCGCGTTATTTACGAGTACGAGTTCCACCGTGGTACCAGTGCTGTAGAAACGGCTCGAAGGATTAATGATATGTATGGCGGCGGTGTCGCAACAGAAAACACAGTGCGTTTTTGGTTCCAACGTTTTCGTTCTGGAAATTTCGACCTGCAGAACAAGCCCCGCGGACGGCCGGAGTCTAAATTTTCTAATGAAGAATTGAAAGCTATTGTGGAAGCAAATCCATCGCAAACCACGTCCAAGTGAGCTGCAGGCTGCGGTGTTAGTGATAAAACTGTTTTAATCCACTTGAAGCAAATTGGAAAGGTGAAAAAGCTTGAAAGGTGGGTACCTCATGAATTGAGTGCAGCAAACCGACAAACGCGCGTCAACTGCTGCGTTACATTACTCAACCGGCACAATAATGAAGGGATTTTAAATCGGATCTATCGGATATTTCAAGTTTTCCATTTTGTAAACTGCGTGACGCAAAGAAAAAACAAAACGAGGACAAAACAAATGAATTACGGTTTTCAAAATACAAATGTATGAATAAATAGCTGTATAAATTTGAAATTGGAATCCCTAACCAAAGAAGAGATATTTGAGATCAAAGTGGCCAGTACGACAAAACGCCAGTTTCATATGTAAGGACCTAATATAATGTGTTACATTTTTAAATCTTTAACCTTCCATCGTATCGATGGAATGACTCAATTTATTTATTGTCAGAGTTTCTAGACCACTAAAAGGCTTCTGAGAGAACCATTTTAAATAAATGAGTTAACATCAGCAACGATACACACTAAATTCAAGCCTTGTAATTCCAAAAAAATGGCAAAGTGCGAGTCGGACTCGCGCACCCAGGGCTATTATTATGCTTTTCATAAATTTTCCTTTATCTGTGCTATATCACGTTGCTTTGTACCAACTTTCTTTTCAAGATTCTGAGATCACGGTAAGTACCCGTAGGATTTGATTCTTAGTTCACTGTAAGTACCCGTAGGATTTGATTCTGAGTTCACTGTAAGTACCCGTAGGATTTGATTCTGAGTTCACTGTAAGTACCCGTAGGATTTGATTCTGAGTTCACGGTAAGTACCCGTAGGATTTGATTCTGAGTTCACTGTAAGTACCCGTAGGATTTGATTCTGAGTTCACTGCAAGTACCCGTAGGATTTGATTCTGAGTTCACTGTAAGTACCCGTAGGATTTGATTCTGAGTTCACTGTAAGTACCCGTAGGATTTGATTCTGAGTTCACTGTAAGTACCCGTAGGATTTGATTCTGAGTTCACGGTAAGTACCCGTAGGATTTGATTCTGAGTTCACTGTAAGTACCCGTAGGATTTGATTCTTAGTTCACTGTAAGTACCCGTAGGATTTGATTCTGAGTTCACTGTAAGTACCCGTAGGATTTGATTCTGAGTTCACTGTAAGTACCCGTAGGATTTGATTCTGAGTTCACGGTAAGTACCCGTAGGATTTGATTCTGAGTTCACTGTAAGTACCCGTAGGATTTGATTCTGAGTTCACTGTAAGTACCCGTAGGATTTGATTCTGAGTTCACTGTAAGTACCCGTAGGATTTGATTCTGAGTTCACTGTAAGTACCCGTAGGATTTGATTCGGAGTTCACTAAGTACCCGTAGGATTTGATTCTGAGTTCACTGTAAGTACCCGTAGGTTTTGATTCTGAGTTCACTGTAAGTACCCGTAGGATTTGATTCTGAGTTCACTGTAAGTACCCGTAGGATTTGATTCTGAGTTCACGGTAAGTACCCGTAGGATTTGATTCCGATTCTGTATAACGGCTGTATCTTTTGATTGCGTTCCCTTAGAAGTTTGATTTTTTCATAGCCATGAGCGATAATAGACTGAAGTATTTGATATGAATTTCAGTTTGATGCCTCCTCGCGTTCTTAAGATAAAGGATCTTGACATACGGACAACAGAATCATCCTATAAGGGTTCCATTTTTTCCTTATGAGGTACGAAACTCTAAAAATTAATTAATAATGCTGAGTACTCAATGAAGTTCAGTAGTCTACTTGGTATTCGGAAGCGTACAAAAAATATATAATAAAATTATGAAAGCGTTTTGATGACATAATAATAAGTAATAGACGATTACTGCGACTTACAACCGTACAAATTGCAAATGAATTGCAATGCTGCCATCCACTTCACTTTCTAAGGCTTTACTTCTATTGAATGACAATAAATATTTGAACACGGTGGTTTAAAGTTACGCATTGGAAATATAGTTTTTTTTTTGTAATAATCAATATCCAATTACAAATTCACTGTTTAGTTACATAATGAACTGATAAAACCAAGTTTTATTGATCACCAAGGTGGGCAGCGGGTTTCCCTAACCAACCACCCGGGTGATCGGTGGATGGACCGTTAGGAGAGAAATTCCTACCTGACCACCCAGGTAGGGTGGTTCAGGTTTTTAGTCTTTTGTATCCCTTCGCTGTATAAAAGCCTCTGAACGTCATTAATTCTCTGGAGCAAATCTCATATTTCTTTTCTCAGAGTTTTGAGTTTTTATCTATACGAGTAGGCGTAAGTACCATGTCTATATAATATGATAGTTATATGCACGGCAGATTTGCTTATGTTTCACTGATTTTACTTGAATACATAATTTATATTTAAAAATCGGAAAATTAAAAGAACATGGCTGAATGCTCCAAAGCCACAGAACGCTCTACAACGTTCGTGATTCGAAGAAAAGCTGTAAATTCATATAAATATTTACTGACTTTAAAATTTATAGAATAAACTGCAGTCTGTTGACAGCCTTTCTTCGCTTTCTAGCGGTCTCTGACCACAATATAATGTCCATAAATTACTTACTTAATCTCTTTGTACTTTTACAATTATAGTGTCACGCAACTTTACGCTGCAAGCAATATACCAACTTGCAGATGTAATACTGTCAACTTCATACAGAGTATTTAATGTTTTGTCTAATTCAACATACCATTTTGCACGGACTTGGATAGAGAGTGATCACCGCGCCGTAAAACAAAGTCACTTTGAATTACTAATTTTCGACGAATTACTTATTTTTGATCCTCCGATATAGATAATCTCCTCGAGACGATTTCCTTCATCACCCTTCCTAAAGCATATTATTGCAACTCTGAACTCTTATATGGTTTATATTATTTTTGATAGTAGGTCTGCAAACAGTAGAACCTATCGAGGACAGTTTTTGAGAGAATGGGCCAAAAATACGTTACAAGGATACATGGCTATCGCATTTTTTTTTGCTACTCGATGGTTCTCGTTTCGCGGTGTACTAAGCCAAAAGAGACACGTTTAATACAAAAAGTGGATCTGTCGTCGACAAAATGTATGAATCAGTTGATCTTTTTGTCTCAGAATCAGAGTTGGCCCCATAGTAAAAGTTGTTCTTTAGGATGAATATAGCGATCCCCTTCCGGCTTACTACATCCCTAACCGATAACTTTGTATAAATCCAAGTACACAAAACAAACGACGAATCAGTCGCCAATACCTAACGGTGTGTTCCGGCAATCTTCTTTGAGAGCTAGTGTATTCCAGACTAGGCATGCTCCATCTAGGGCTACAGTTTTTTGATTTCCGTGGTCATACAAACATGTGATGAAATGCCTAGCTGTGTAGGATAAAAAAAAATATACTGGAGGTTAAAGAAATGCTAGATGCAGTGACGTTTTGCTAGCTGAGCCAACTACAGTCAAAGAAATTTGGTAAACTTACTCGTAATTTAGATTTATTACGTTCTAAGTAGATGTTTATCAACAACAATGTGCGAGGCGTCAAAATTACAGCATTGCCATGATTTACGCTTACGTCATTTTGGAGAAAGTAAATGAAAATGGTGCTTTACATTACAAAAAATAAATGTGAATTTGTTTTTTTGTCTTTATTGTATAGCAGTGGGATAAAAAAAGGCGTGATGACGATAATGTACAAAACTGCCGCCTTATCGGCTAGTGTTAGGCACGAAGACGTGAAAACAAGAGCAAGCAAACTTAGTTTCTACAGTTCACGGCTCCAACGCTGTCAAAACGAAAAGAAGTTTGCCTGTTCTTGTTTTCATCTTACCCATGCTTAATTCTAGCTGATAAGAAAGCTGGTTTCAAAAGATTCATCTGCACTAGAGGTAGATTAAAAAAAACAAATACCTGTTTACGAATGTGTTTGTATATGTTGCATGACATTCCATGACATGGGAAAAGTGGATACTGTAAGCGTGAAAAGATATTCATCATCAGCTTACTCTTGTCTACTGCTAGACATAAGCCTCTCCCATGACACGCCACCCGGAAAAGATATTAATTTTATAAATAAATGTTATACTCAACATGATATTCGTCAGAAATATGTCTGTAACATTCTACCACTATATTCAAGTTTATAAAAGAGGTTCGTTGTCTTTTCTATCTAATGAATAATCCATCTTTGTGCTTTAATTACAGTATATGCAAAATGACCAATTATATCACTTAAGTCAGTGAGATAGGTGTCTATTAACGTAATTAAGGAGATTTATGCGCGTTCTTGCTTTCGATGTAAGCACGCGTGAATCGATTGTTGATTACTCCTGAAGAACTTTATGTGCTAGAGTATTAAATTTTTAATGATATTTCAAGCAAGCCCGGTATCATCATCATCTTTTTGACCTTATACCACTACGTGGGGTCTGAACAGCATGTTTCCTTCCATTCTACTCCATCAGCCGTCATCTTAACATTCACTCCCATTTCACACATATCCGTCTCCATGCAATAATAAGAAAGGGTAGAAACAAAAATATTATCAATAAGTTCCATTATCCCATAGAGTAAGTATTCAAATAGAGTTGTTGATAGAAGAATTTATGTTAGAACGAGAATTTCAAAATTAAATTATCTCAATCATCTTCGAACACACTCTATTTTAGCTGTTATTCATGTAATACACAAGTACATAATTTTAGTACTGCCATGTACTTATGTACCAAATTATCCGTAAACGTTCACTTTTGCAAGCGTCCTCGATGGATTGATCCTTTGAAATACTAGTCAGTAATGATCCGTTGGAAGATACATGATTGAACATTGATTGGCCTTTGTCTAGTTGACTACTTACAACATTAGATAAATTAGTGACCTCTTAAGTGAATTACTTTTTCAATACAATTTTCCGTTCTATTGTTCATACTATTGAATTTTCAAACAATACTCCTTTGTCATATTAGCAGAGTTTATTTTTAACTTCCAAGAGCAGGTCCTAAGTTAAAAAAATTTTTTTTTTGTATGAAAGTGTATTCGACTTGGTCTCGTATCATCTTGTCAAGATCTGATGATGAAATCTCAAGGAAATTGAGGAAAAACTAATGTGACGTAAATTTTCTTAAAAAAACAATTAAAAATAGTTTATTGCCAAAAACGTGAATTATAACTATAGAATACATATGAGGCACAAATACAGAAATCGTTTGCAAGTCAGCTTATAGTTTACAACGGGTCCCAAACTAGTCAGAGTCTGACGTACATTTTGAAATCAGTATTCATTTAGTATTTTTAAGTAGGTCGTTCTTGCTCTCTAGTTTTTATCTATTAAGTAGTTCAACGGCAAGAGCGCAGAAACCGCTAAGTAAAAACAATTCTACTCTTAACTCATCCAACTCAACTTTTTAACCACGTTCATTCATTTTCCATAAAGATCAAATTTGTTTAAGCATGCTGTTGAATTTGAGACATTAAAATCAAATAACCGTTCCACTAACGCCATGAAAGTGATGGAAAGGTGCTACGTTACGATTAACACACTATTAGAGTATCATAATGACTTGACAAACGTTGTTGCTCTGTCTGAACGATTTAACTTTCTGAGACAGGTATTTAGTTTGATTCTATCTAGGAAAGTATTTGATGTAGGTTTTACTGTAGTTGATTGCATGCATACGGTTGACAAAAATCCTGGTGCTCAAAATCCATACTTATTATACGAAAAATCTACAAAAAACCTAATTTTCGCTCAAAAACAGTTTGTAAGGTGACACAAAATGTATCGAACAGCTTATTATTACTATACACGGGTATAGTCAAAGTTGTACTCGCTTGATAACCAAAATAATTGAGTATTAAAGATTTGACAGATATATCATTCACGGAACGTCATAATCTTACTTATTTTAGTGTTACACCACACTGAGGTTTTTTTAACATTATCTTCTTACACAGCATAAGTTTTTATAACCAGTCATGCGTTGCTTTTATTAAAACCGTCGTAGTATTGACTTGCTATTCTATCAAAAAACAATCGATACAATAGACTCCATTTAACGTGCACCTCAAAAACAATCACATTAATGATCCAAATCCATGTGTCGTCAAATTACTATCAATAAAGATGAGGATATAGCTAGATGTCCCATATATCACGGCGGCACATCATTAGACGCCTCCGCGGCCGTGATGCGGTGACATTGTTGCACACAATAGAAACCATTCTTGGGCTTTTGTACTTAACAATGTTAACAGAATAAACACTTCGGACGAAACGAAATTTTGATGAAGTTGAGGACAATTTTAAAGAACAAACAATTGCATAATCAGAGGTTGGATCAAACACAGTTGTTTGTTCTCACAATAATTATCAAAAAAAGAAGTTGAGTTAGCTACGATTAATGGTTTTTGTAGTGTAGTGTAGATTGCTCTGCAACAAGGTGGAGCATAATAAAGGCTACAGGCAAAGGTTGGAAACGAGAACCTCAGGATCGGAATTAGAACGTGTCTTGAGCTTATACCTAGTAGTGGATTAAGATGAGCTGATGAAAATAATTGTTAATGGTTTTTTGTACGAATACCTACTCACAACAATGTCAACAATGAAGCACTTGGCGTCTCTGAATTGTTAGTTTACCTAGTGTTCTTTTAGTTTTTATAGAATCCGACAAGAACTACGAAATAAAAGTTTCTATGATGGAGTGGTTATGCTAAATCATACAAGCCATTCTACTAAAATAAAAACTGTGGCATCTTTTCAGAGCCTTATAATTAAAACTGTGGAATTGAGTTACTGCCTATAACCCATACTATTTCCTTACCTTGGCTCAGAGAAGCGTGAGAATCACGGGAACAAACCTTAGAGGAAATCAACCCATACTTATATCACCATTAGCATTCTTTAACAGAAAATTAAAATGTAATAAATTTTTAGTATTACATAAGGCCATGACTCTTGCTTACCATCGATATGCTTGATACCATCGATATGCAAATCAAAAAGAAGCGCATTATTTTTCAATATTTCGATAATTGACTGACGACGATCCTTTTCAAGTACATCAAACTGTAAATTCTAAACCGACTCATCACCTAATTCTTGCATCAATCAAGTAGAGATCTATAGCAAAACATATATGTATTTGGAACTAGTTTGAAAAAGTGTTATTCTGTCAGTTTGTATGTATGGATGTTTGTCCGCGAGAAATTTCGTACTCGCGTACAGGTTGTTTCTAACCAGTCTAGAAGAAACTTGGTGGATGGGTTCTGCGAATTTTCAGAATGTGTTTGATACGGAGCCGTTTACTGGCCGATTACAATAATGTTTAGTACAAACATGCATACCACAACATTAATTCAGATTTTAGAATATAAAAAAATCGGTCAAGTGGTTGTCGTTTTTTTAGAGTTGTCAAAAATATCGTGGTTGCTAGGTCAATAGTTCGCGGAACTACTAGTAACGATTACTATTCTCTAATTCCCTAAAAAATCTTAATTTAAGACAGTAAGTATGTCTGTTTATGTAGCGATGTTGGTCAAGTGATTAGTGAGGTCGATTGCCGTGCAAAAGGTACGAGGTTCGATCCCACGAAACATGCAAAAAGAACCTGAGCTACTGGTGAAGGAAGACATCGTGATTAAACCATAGTATGGTGGTAGGGCGTTTCCTATCGCTCGCCTGGCTAGTTACGACCCTCAAGTTGTTAAATCTGTCGCCAAGCACCTAACGGTGTGTTCCGGCAGCCTTCCTTGAGAGAAAGTGTATTCCAAACTAGGCATGCTCCATCTAGGGCTACAGTATCGCTGACTTCCTGGTCATGCGAACTTGTGATCTAATGACTAGCTGTTCAGGATAAAAAAATATTTAAACATTAGTGAATGAGTTACTAAGGAAAAATTTTGTTGTGTAGATAAAATTTAATCATGTGTAAAGAAGTCAAGTAGTAAAAAAAATTGTGCATATTATAATAATGATAATGGAAATGTGTTTTTATCAACTTGCAACCGTTTCATTTTGTTTGATATCGTGTCATGCTAATTGCATGCAGCATGCAGTAAACCTAAATGGCAAACAACAAGAGATTTATAGCCAGTTTTAGCCGTGTCCGGTCAAGCAGGAAGGTTTTTAGTGTCTAAATTACAACTTGTATTGTCAACGAAGCGCATACACAGGGAATTTGTTTTCGTTTAAGCGTAAAATTTGTATTTCTGATTTATTCTTTATTTAATTTTACGATCTGCATTTTTTACTAGGTAGGCGAGAGTCCTCTTTGTTTGAGAATCGCTGTTTGAGAATAGACATTTGTGAAAATAAATTTCGGTATTGATACTTCGAAGATATTAACTTCCTTTTAAATTTAACTTAATGTAATATATCAAACAACAACAGATTTAACTACAAAAATGATATTGCTCTATTCTATTTTTTGTAATATTGCTCTGCATTTTTAATGTAAAGAATAACATAGAAATAGAAATATATTTACTTGCAACAAAAAACATCATAGACAAATACTCAAATTATAATATTTACCACTAAATGCTTTCTGTCACAAACCGGTCCCAACTCGCGTATTGTACATATTCCGATATACATATATTGCTTTATATACGACATATTGGTGGATCAATTCATATCAAAATAAATGTGCTGAGATTATTAAAATTATTTGCAAAACACACAGGTAGAGTTTAATAATGAATTACTCAATTAGACACAAAAGTATGTAAATACTAGCTTTTGTCCGTAGCTTCGCAAGCGTTATATCGCACCAGGAAAAATAGCCTACGGCACTCCAAACGTAAGAGTATATCTGTGCAAAAGATCGATGCATCACTTGCAGAGGAGAAGACGAACAAACAAACCAATAAATCATTTAACACTTTCGCATTTATAATATGTGTGGGAATAGCGCGTGTTACCAAATAAAATAAGCAGAAAAACACGTAAATAAAATATTAATTTATGTGGCTCTGATCTAGTTTAATCTCATTTGTCAACTCATAAATGGCATAAATATAAATGCATCTCTAATTTGTATGATGTCCTACTTACGTAAATTGAATAGCCCGTAAAATTTATAGTAAATTAAAACGAGAAAAAATTTAAGTGATTTGAGATGAGTAGGTATGATAAAAAAAACAGTAAATGTTATCGAAAATAAAAATAAAAGAAATATTATATATTTTGCTTGGAAAATGTTGTAAGATTGTCAATTTTTCCTGTCAAATATTCTATTGTGTAAGGAGAAGTAAAATTTTGTTTTATTAATTTTGACCAGGAAATGATTAAGCCGGCTAAAGTCCATAAATATGTAGGTCTATATAATCAAAATAGAACAGTTATTTTAATACTCTAACAGTGCATAATATTACATCATAAAAACGTGTCTCGTAC
Organism: Ligdia adustata; assembly: GCA_947049295.1. Lineage (NCBI taxonomy): Eukaryota > Metazoa > Arthropoda > Insecta > Lepidoptera > Geometridae > Ligdia > Ligdia adustata. Next base: position 2,707,370 of record OX346218.1, on the reverse strand, counting down.
ACGCGGAATCGAATCATGTTACTACTCGGTCGCGACTCGATCGGAACGAATCGATATATCGATTAAAATAATTCGCTTGTTTTTAACACATACCGATGTAGTTGTCTATGTCAATGTTAACATTATACAATTGAATGGTTCACAGTTAATAAAACTAATGCCTTAATAGTTTTTGCTATTTTTAACTGTTTTAATCGGAGCAATGCCTAAATTAAATTAACCCTTGCTAACAAAAACGATGAATGGTGTCCATATTTTACTACAATGCTATATGTCATGTCAAAAAACAAATTTAACGATGTTGTTTCTCAGAAACAATACAAGGAATATTAACCTTAACACTTCAAAAAGTTTAAGATTTTTATAATTACACCTCGTGAGAAAGATGCCTTTCCATGCTGTTATCACGCATAATATTTGATTGGAATTCTTACAGTTTATGCATTAATTTGATTCGTACTTACGGTCATTTGTATGCTACTTACTTGCAGCTGTACTATCGATACTAGTGCACATATTATTTATAATGCAAAACTACGGATACAACATCCATCATATACACATCGTATACAGGAAAATTTCGTAAAATACCTTGTATCGACATAATCATCGCTGCTTGTAGCTCTTAAACGTATTAAATTCACATACAAAGGGATTTTTTTAAAAAATCATTAAAAATATGTTCATTATTTAAAATCATAATTGGCAAATACGTTTAAAACCATAAGTACTCGTAAAGAGAGCACGCGTTGATGTCTTTACTGAGAAGGAAATCGTTACGTAGCACCGATCTTACAGCGTAGCGTAGCGAAATAAATTATAGCTATCTACATTACCACCCTGATGGCAATGCTTATACGATAGGCCAGATAATACCAGCATTTTAGTTAAGCATCGTATCAATCAAACTGCAATCACATTACTTCCATCTTCAAACTTCAATCATATTACGCTAAATTGAACCTGCTAACATACTCGTACCGCTAAATGAAGTCTATTAGCATCTCAACATATTTGACTTTCTAATCAGCCCTGACTCCGCGCACGACCGGCCAAAGGTCAATAGACATATCATACGGTTATAAACTAGTAATGTCAACATTCAGTCTAAAATATAATTAATTAATGATTATTTTAACACTGCAGTTAACAGCCGTCACCTTGACCGAAGAAATCGCTTGTTTTTTTTTGTCCGTAATTACGTTATGGCTATGGTAAAAATTATGGGACTTTCGTAATTAGTGATTTATCGTGTTTGTTATTGGGCAATTTTTTTTATACCAGTAGTTCTGTGAACTGTTGACCTCGCGACCAAATTTGTTTCAGAAGTAGGTCTACGGACATAAATTTCGATGACGTTTGATGTGACATATTTTTTTCATATTTACGTAAGCTTTCAGTATATCGTACATGTCTTTGTAGGATTATCTTTACAGCTATATTAAGCGGAAAGGAAGTTAGTCACTGTACTCATAATTATGAGACTATAACAGTGACCACGGGCAATAAAGTTCAAATCCCGATCATCTTGTCTAGAAAACGATCTTTCTCCTTCTCTGTCTAGCCAAGCCTCATCTTCTCCTGTTTCTTCGGCTTCTTCCTCTTCAATTATTTCCAGATCGTCTATGTGGTCTTTATCGTCTCCAAAAATGCCTTCTTCTTCCCTTGATTGCCCGTGGTCTCTGTGATAGTCCCTGGAAAGTACCACGAGAAGTATTTTTTACCCGTGATCCCTGATTTTAATATAAGCCATCTAATTTAAAAAGGTAAGTATAATAATTTAACTGTATATTATTAAAGACAACAACAAAGCAAAACATAATATTTGCTACCTACATAATATATACATATAATATATATATATATATATATATATATATATATATATATATATATATGTCTCTAAAATATAAAAATAAATCGCTGAATGTGTTGCTAAGCGCAAATCTCGAGAACAGCTGAACCGATTTTGGTAATTCTTCTTTTAGAATATTCCTTGAAGTACAAGGATGGTTCTTACAGAGAGAAAATTTTTAGAATTTGCCCGAAAATGTCTAAAAACAACACTTTTCTATACTCCCATACAATCGATTCGTAATAATACTTAAAAGCTAATTTGAACTGTAATACCATGCCATAAAGTTTAAGTGCTAGTGGAGAGGTTCCGGGAAGGCAAAACAATTGAGTGACGATAGTATCGTATAAATATTCATGTCAATATTTGCTGACCCGGCAATCCGAATAGCAGACTAAGTATTTAAAAAAATAATAAAGAATCGACTGTTAGGCGGTACGAAGTTCGCCGGGTCAGCTAGTTTTGTTATCTTTTTAAGGGAACAGTCAGCTGCCAAAAATCAGCTCTATCATACATTTTGATTTACTGTGCAACTTTTTTAGCTCAGAGACTGAGAATAGCATTTAAAAATGAATTCATCAAAATGAGTACCTAAATAGTGTCTGTGATTTTAAGCTGTCAAGAGACATATCATAATAAACAATCATAATCAGTAAACATATCTAATCATCTGACTTAGTTCTGGATCCTATTTGGTGTATGAAACTTATTCTCTACGTAACTTTTGGACGTTTCTCTTCTAAAAACTTTCTTAATGTACCTACTCTTTTAAGCAATAAATACATTCTGATAGGTGACATACATAATCCGTTTATTGCGTGTAATTGCAGGTGACTAGTTGTAAAATTGAAAGTAAACTCGAATAACAAAACCGTTGCGATTCACAACACGTAGGTATGTCAAAACACTTGGCCGAGTGTTCCTCCCTTTCATTTTAAGCTGGGTACAGATTATTGGCAACGCAACATGGAATGCAACGCGAACGAATGAGGACGGTACACGTGCATCTGAAGCATTCATCTAACAAGGTTACACTTAGTAAAAAAAGTGAAAACAGATTTCGACTAGGCAGCCAAGATATATATATATATATATATCTTATCATAGCAGATTCTTCAAAAATTACTGAACCGACAGTGAATAAATTTATATGGAATCAATCTGAAAGTATATTACCTATATTCGAATAAATATATATTTTTAAATTGGTCCTACTCATAACATACATAAAAAACAGGATCCAACGAATTGCGAACTTCCTCATTTTTAAAGTTGGTTATAAATCAACGATCTGCGGGAAACGAACGCTCTGTCCATTTGCAGCGCGCGCGCAGAGCATATTCGCGAACACATGCACGTTGCATTACACGTTGTTTGTTACAAAATCGTGTACAACGGCTTTAAATTTACTCACCAATTTTAGTTTTCTCAGGGTTTTCATTTATAACACTAAACTGCTAATTAAGTACGTGTTACAAGATACACATAATATTAAGTTTCATTCTCTTACAATTTGCAGTTCCTAACATCAGATTAGGTAATTTTTAGTTGTCTTATCCAAACGCGTGTTTGGCTGACGGACTGATGAAACGGAATAAATTAAAAGTAAAGATCTGTTAATAGGCTGAGCGAGAGATTTCCGAAAAATTCGTCAGGTGATTGTAGTTTTTTTAAGTTATAAAAGTAGGTCACAGATCGTAGAACTAAAACTGTTATTTCAAAAGAATGATGCTTAGCAAAATCTTAAGGCATTAAACTGTTAAAATAAAACAATTGTTCTTATTTTATTATGTGTCGACCGACACATATTATTAAGCATTACAGTGTACAAAAATTAATTAACTAAGTATTTTTTGTAACATCGCATTATTCGCCATAAACTTTATCTTGACACATTTATTAAAGTCTTAGCAGCTAGAAATGCTAGTTGTTTTATCATCATATTTTTTAATAGCAAAAACTCAGCAAAAACTTAAACCAGCCCATTTTTTATATACCTGTCAGTAGATAAAATCACGACCGAATTTAATAAACGCTTTTTTCTTAATGTAGATTGAAGTTGAGTTGTTCAAATACATCACACGTATAGGTTTGACATTTTGAATTGAAAAGGCGGAATTGGCTACTGCGGAGGTTAAAAAACTAGTAATAATTACCCACTTGCGCCTAATCAAGCGGCTTATGTTGTAAGTACACTTCAAGGCTTCATATTTTGCTCTATTTCGTTAGACTCCATTATTAAGTACTCGTAGTTTGAAGTGTTTATGCTTTGATAGGAAACGTTTGTGGGTGCGTAAGTGGTAAATATGTTGAACTTTAAATGCTCCTATTATGCAAAGAGCAAAAATAACTGCATCATAACACGTAACATACTGTACGTCGACATAACTGTGCTTTAGAAAACAAGCAACTTGGCCGTTACGCTATTTGGTCTTTTGGCGATCTAGTCCAAAAGTAATGTTAACTCTAACGCGATATAATACGCATATAGTCTTATCAATATTTGGTCTTATAGCAAACTAGCCATACCTACTCTTTAGTCGTATTTGAGGTGTAGTTTAAAAGCTTCTAACCCGTTACAACTTTATACGCAGCGTTCGCACTATAGCTGGTTAAGGTGTTCTTAATTGATCACCAATCACTAATCACTCATGGACTGGATGGAAGCAAAGCTGTGCTGTTCTATACAAAAGTCAATATATTTTTGGTCAATATATTTTTGCAATCTTAGTATTAAATGCATAAAAATTAAACTTAATTTAACGTTTAAGTACATTCAGCACACGGTAATTTAGTTACCTGCACACGAGTATAGATTTTGTCATATTCAAGACCAAATTTTTAGTAAATACTTAAATAATAAAGCGAAGTTTTTCTAAGTCAAATGATGCAAATCGGAAGGCTTGTTTGATTTAGAAATGTCGTTAAACTATACAATTTATGAAGATCGATGAATATTGATACGATAAACCAGTTTCACATGACATCACATCCCGATACAGAATTGGGCCGCAGAGAAAGTGAAACAACAGAACCTTTTTACAACTAATCGGATAATTATAAACCTTAATTCTATTAGAATAAGAATGATAGTGACCGTAATATAAATTCTGTAATTACCGGATGATAATACTCGTAACTAAAACACAGTTACGTGTTTGTTATGACGAAGAAAAGTTTACTTTCATTGATTAATTTATAATTTGACTTATTATTATTGTTCGTTTAAGAAATTTATTATAAAATTTAAGTTTTTTTATATATTACCCTTGACCTACAATAAATATGTTTGCTCTATTTACATAGGTAACTGAACATTACATTAACTTAAAATATTTTGACTAAATGTAAATGCTAACCATAGGAAGCTATAATCCAATGAAAGAAAATTATTATTAAAGGACTAATAACGTGGATGTTGTTGGACTTTTTCCGCGTTTATGTGCACAAGTGTGGGCAAGCGATACAAAGACTCCATAGAAAAACTGTTAAAGTCTCCAACAATTTACCGCATTATGTGATTTTAACTTGATAACTATGACTTAACTTAATATTTTACTTAACTAGATTTATTAATTGATAACTTGTGAATCGATAAACTGACGCTGGCAAATATACGAATTGTATGGAGCCATATATAAAAAAATGAATGTTGGTGACGAGCACTTCATAATATTTAAGTACTGAAAGCAACAGCCTGTAACTTTTATTAAACAATTTATTTCAGAAGTTATAGCAAAGTTAGCTCTATATTACAACGCTCTTTGTAAACTGTAATACGAATACACTTATTGCTATCGCAACTTACGTCCTAGTTATTCTACGTACGATTAACATGATTCAATATAATCATAGATAAAGTTTATCTCAACTGTTTTGACTTCATTAAGTTGTACAGCAAATACTTAGTTTGTGTGTATCAGAATGCAATTTTGTGCAGTTAAGGCGGGGATAGGACTTATTTTAGATAATATTATGAGAATACAAAATATGTTAAGTAGAGCTTTCCATTCTACTGGGGGTTTATTATTAGATAATTGAAAGACAGTAAGACATTTGGCATACAAATTTAGTCAAACAATCCGCCCCGATTCGAACCTGGCGCAAAGGTGACCATGACGCTAGCGTTAAGTAGAATGGAATCGTATTTACATAACTGCAAGTATATATATTTTTGGTTTGTTTTTTTTAACCTTTAATAAACTTTAATAAAATACAAATTAAATTATACAGCTTATTATAAAGATTTGGTTATTTTTATCGATATATATTTAAAGAGCAAGTCCTCACTGAATAACTGACCGGTAAATAACAAAGCAGAGCCTAAACCGCTCAATGTAGAGACATGAAACTTAGAGGGTGTTTTCATTTTAAGGTGTAGGGGTGTACTAAGTAAAGATTTTCGTAAATTCAGCTACAAAGGGGTTTAATAGAAGTTCAGAGTTTGAAACTTCTTTATATTCCTTTTTAAGCCCCGGGTGACAACTTCGGTGTACTACATTAGTAAGTGTTTAGATATTACAAATTACAAAATACAAATGTAACACTAGCCTTCAACTTAAATGTATCATAACTGCACGAACTGCCTACACTGCCTGTAAAGTCTATAGCTAGGTATTTATAGCTATAGTAAGTAAACATACAGTTTGCATTTGTATGCAGTACTGGCAACACATTAAGGTCATGTCATAATGAAAGTTTGACATTAAAGCCACTTTTAATGCCATCAGGCACACCTCGTAAATTGCAGAGATTTATCGTCAAATTGTTCACAGATTTTTATGGCTAAATGATATGTTGATAAAGTAATTTAAGTTCTTCATACTAATTAAAATTAAATTTAGTTTATATTACTTGATATAAGAGTTATATATACGTGAGTTATGGACTGAAATAAATTTGATGAAAATGAGTAAATTACAAAATTTAAACCGAATACGTATCTTAAGTATTCAAGAATCAGATTTCATTAATTCATTGGACTTCGAAGTCGTATTAAATTTGATAGTAACTTTGTACATGCTCCGGACTTAAAGGTAATATTGATTTGAAACTCGTAGGTAATAATAAAAACTTGATGTACCAAAGTTAATAAACAAAGATTTTTTTCTATCACATTAATTTTAATTTGATTAAATCAAACTACTGAATTTATAAAGGACCCACTTAAACTATATGCTTTCAAACAAAAAAGAATTTTCTAAATCAGCCCCAATGTCGTCGAGGTAGAAAACGGACGAATTCATAAGCTCCTTCGATTTTAATGTCAGTTTACAAAAAACAACAGTGACTGTTGTCTCGTCAAAGTCTTTGTCAAACACTACAATTATGCGACTAAACAGAGTGCTAAGCAAATTGTACTCATGCGCAGGTGTGAAAGTAATCAAGTGATTAGTGTGCTTGGCGTGGTGCCCGGCCGTCCGACTGCGACGGAGGGTCGTCGCGCACTATAATGCAAGATATTGCTGGTCTGCTATTTGGGATGCGGTTTTTTTGTTTTGTTATTATGTCTATTTCTATTACCCAACTGCAAATAAGCGGGCTTGGAAGATATGTCTAATGTTAATATATGTCTTACTAGCGGAACAGACAGACGTTGTCCTACAAAAACCAAGATACCCACCACCATCTGTCGGTCTAAAACCACCCAGGCAGCAACCCGTAGAAAAAATCCATTCAAATCAGTCCAATTTTATATTAAGATGTATGTTTCGATATCTCAGCAACTAGAGAATTGATTTTTGTTTGAAGTAGTATACTTTTTAAACGGTTTCATATTAACTTTGTCAAAATAGATTTGACAATTTGGTTTGTTCTGGTGTTTTATTAGTTAATTGTTTCACACGAGAGTGATGTGTTCTTTTACCTAATAAATATTACCAGTAACACTGCTTCACTCTATTCATAACTATATGCGACACTAGGTGGGATCCGCGGTGTTTACAGATCTCTAAATTCTTATGGCCAATTTTACGAAGTAATAATGTAGCTTTATACCGACGAAAGACATTTTGAAATAAGTCCAGTCGTTTATAATATTAGTATAGAAAACTAATTTGTATGTTGGAAGAAAATACTGAAAATGGATTACCGTGATATTATCAAAACAAAATAAAATAAAAAAATACATTTTGGTTTGTGTAATGCAGCTCAACCCTTCCATTTGATTACAATTTAGTGTTTTTGATGCGTTTGACCCATTTCCAATTCTAAACATCTCGTTTTCTTGATGTCTCTTATATATAAAAATATATTTAATAGTTCACTAGAAAGATATAAAAAAAAATCTAATACGTGGTGTGTATTTATTAAATTTACCCAATTTAGTAATCTGACTCACAAGTCGTCTATCCAAATTATCAAGCGCCCATAGCACTAAGTATCACATTTATTTACAAGTCTATGTATAGCTAAAAACCCACGTAATTCTTGATCATTTTAGAACCAAGCGACCGCAACAACCTATCAGAAATCAACTTCAGTGCATCTTATACCTTACGAACGCGGTTTGCGCAATGTATTTAGGCGAGTCATTTTACGAATTGGATAAAACTTAAGTATATAGTAGCTATGTAATGAAATGTGAAAGCCAATGAAACGCATCCTGCGCCATTGTTAGTAGCATTGTATAGCTTTTTTTAAAGAAAGTAGTAATTAAGAATAGCATACATAAAACGAATTTGAAAAATCGGGTAACATGACAACATAACAAAAATCATGAATTAATAACCTCGTCCTCATTCGAAGCATTGTAAAAAAAGACATAGTACATAATAATTAGCTAAATCATTTGAAGCGATTCCATCCATTGTCCGAACACCCCTAATACGAAGTGTATGTAATATTAGCACTCTACATAATAATAGCAATATGTCATCATTAGGTGTTAGATCAGAATTAGCCAGTGACCGGCTAAACGTAGGGAAGTGCATTCACTATCACGTAATGATTCTATGATCTAATCTAATAGGTTACACTGCGATCATATAAAAAGATATTAGCTTTTTTATGTTTTGTTTTGGCTCTATCATAAAATTGTGTACTTTATCTTCCTTTTTGGCTTGTAACACCCATTAGTTATGTATACGTGTTAGTTCAAATGCGTCCCACTTTTGAGCATGATTCAAAATTTAAATGATAAAAACAGCTGAACCAAATATTTGGTTCTGCGCAAGATTTTTGGAGTCAGAACTCCAAAAATCTTGCGCAGATCTGTTGTCTAACTCTGACTTTTGATTATTAAACGAGATTGAACGCTGAACAGACAGACAGACGAATAAATAAAAATTTAATCAGTGTATTTGTTGATATGTAAAGTAAGTATATTTTCAGCTACTTCCAAATAGGAGGAGGTTCTCAATTCCTATACATTTTTGCAAAATTTACCTTATTTTTCGGAGACAGCAAGCCAATGTCAAATAAATTTATTTTTGAAAGGGTACAATGTACTTCCTAAGTGGCTCGAATTAAATTATATAACAAACAGTCCAGTTGTTTTATGGTTTAATACTGTACATCAGAAAAAATTTATGTGTGCCTCACAAATAAGATTCAGTAATATTATTTTTAAGAGAACTTGTTGTGTATTCAAAACCTTGATAAGACCATTCTATTAAGTTCTAAAATGTTCGACAATCACTATTAATCTAAAGTAAAATCTTAATAATATTTTTCAGTAAATGATGATACCAACTAGCAAATCTACAAAGCATGCAAGTTGGTGTCATTATGTGCACTTAACGCTTCAATCATTACAGTGCATAATGCACAACATTATGTTTAACATTTATAACTTGAATTATCTATTCAAACAAAATATGTTTATTGTATTTTCGGGATTTTCAATGTACTGGTAAATAGTTAGCTACATAATAGGATAGGAATACAAATTAAATTCTACATACTGGTATAAAATTATATATTCCGATAAACATTAACGCTGCAAATCACAAAAATTCAAAATATTTCAAATATACTGAATATTTGTGATTGCGATTGTGACAGCAGATTAATTAAAGATTGCCAATAAAAAAACTAGTAAATTTGTATAGTCAATAACACATAAAATGTTTTAATTTAGCGCAAATACAAATTCTATACCTAATGACTATATACGTCTCTTACAGGTAATAAGATATATTTAGATTATAGAAAAAATATATCGCAACTTACTAGACTTTCTAAAATACATACGTAAAAAGACAATTTACAATCCTAGCTGATCTACATTATATATATGCTAATTACTGAGCGATTACTCACCCAATAGCTATACAAAGTATATTGCTAAATTTCTTTTACTTGATAAAACATGTGAGCTAGATACGTAAAAAAAACCTATGATAATTTAGCGCAGATGGCTAAAACGATAGTGCATCTTTGACCTCATAGCTCGCTACTGTTTTAATTAAATAATTAAGCAACATTAAAAAGCTTAACAGACAACAGACAAACAAATGCTAAAGAGGTAGATATATTTTATGTAAACATAAATTGTGCTTTATTGATTGAGCGAAGTATGCGATGAATCTTTGCTGGCAATTTGCTTTCAACTTAGAGAATACGTTCGATGTCTAGATGATTTGTCTGGATGTTTGTATTAGTGTACACTGTACGGGTCGCGTTGTGATTTCCAACGGATTTAAACGAAAATTGGTATACCAGGTAATATGTTGCACGGGTTGTTTACAGATTTATTAGTTCGGGATTTACGATTGGGATAAGGATATTATCTGCAAAAAGTGCCGGCAGATTTTAATAATAATAGGCAACAGCATGCATTACTCAACTTGAAATAACAATTCCAAATATGAACGAAATCAGTGCAGATGCTGTTGAATGATATACGAGTATCTATTCAGAAAAAGCTCGTGTTCGCGAGTTCAATTGTTTCCAGAACATTAATGTTATTACAACAACATTAACGCTGCTAGCATGCTAGGCACTGTCCTCTGGTGGTTAGTTGGAGCATTTAGCTTATCTGTAATTTTTAAATGATCTATACATAATCCATGTGTTTTTTTGTACGTAGACATTAAGTTTTTACATTGTCATCTTGGCTAAAAAGATGTTTGTAAAAAGCCCATGTAACGTCCGCATATAGCATAACAGTTTAGATAACAAAAGCTTTTAAACGTAAATGTATTTGCTGGTCAACAACAAGTCACAAACAAATAAACTGTTTTACAAATATTATTTAATATAAACCGTTCGCGGTCAAGATGACCTACTATCTAATAGACGGTCATTCCTTTCTAAAATAGCTCTAAAATATGAAGACTTTGTTGTAGGTATAAGTCTCCATATTTTACATGAATCATATGATACATTAAAAGTTGTGTTAAGATAAAGAGAGAGTAAAATTAGTGTGTCAGAATCGTAAAATGTGAAAAGGAAAGGTCTCTGACTAACACAATGAGAAAAGCTAAGATAATTTTTGAAAATACGTATTTTCACTTGAATTTGTTACACTGTATCAGATTTATAAATAAATTTCTGTGTATCTTATGATGGAGCACAAGATTTAGTATTGTGACGCATGAAACTGTAGAACCTTTTAAAGAAAACCACGGTCAAACAGTAGTGAATATTTTAAGGGTAGGTATAGTGGTAGTTATTGTCATGACTAGTTCCGCTAGTACCCTTGAGGGTACAAAGTGAGGGTACCTACTAGTGAAACTACTTTGTATACGCAATTATCCGATGTATGAGAAAGTTTTTGTAACATTTTTCTTTAACTCTCTTTTTCTGTAGCAGCTTAGGACTGTAATTAATGAACACTGACAGATAAAATCTATGGATAATATGTTTTCAGTCACAAGATTCAAAAAAAGAAGAGCGTTTTATTCGTCCCTTATCCAGATTAATAAGTTTCATGACAGATAATTTAGCAAATTGGTCTCTAAAACAAAGTAACTGAGAATTTTGTATAGGTGCATGCCAAATTGTCTCAATCAGTTCTCACTCTTTTAAAATGTAACTTATTACAAATGTTACTTAATATCACAGTGAAAGTAATTGTTGAATAGTGGGAACTTAAAAAAGCACAAAAGAAATGTTAAAGTGAATTGTATCAAAAGTTTAGCACTCAACAAATTATGAAACAATAGGCTCGCTGTTATAATATTACGAAATTGCTTATAATTATTATTACTCTTATGTTTAAAGAGAAACATCGTAAGTTTGACCAAGCGAGCGAAGCGTCCCTAGTTTGCGGCAGTTCGTTTGTGTTTGTGTGGAAATTAAAATTACTATAACTTGCGTACAAGTTTTAGTTTTATACCAATTGACGAAACTTGGTATATAATTTCTACAACGTGTAACAGAAAGTGTGACTATACTTAAGGGTGTTAGTCTACCCATCAAAGAGAATCCATTATAATTGATGGAGTCGGGCGTTACTTTGCGGAAATCCATTTATAATATGATGTTATATACAAGATATTTAGTGTTTTTCCGCCTCGTCTTGATATCAGCGTGAGACATCGAAAAATATTTTTGTTTTTATAGTGTGGCTCCTCCTCACCACACCGCCACACCTTATTATTTCTCTTTCTCTCAGTATCTGACTTCCTCGACACGTGTTTCGCCTTAGCACAAGGCATCCTCAGGAGATGTTGACTCTTCAAGCGCACGCTCGAGTTTCACTTTCGACCATAAAAAAAATATTTTCGATTTCTCACGCTGATATCAAGACGAGGCGGAAAAACACTAAATATCTTGTATATAACATCTTATTATAAATGGATTTCCGCAAAGTAACGCCCGACTTCATCAATTATAATGGATCCATTATAATTCATTATAATAGAGAATTTAGCAAAATTCAATAAAAAATATTAGGTTCTCCATACAAAAATTGGTCACTGATCGGTCGAGTTGTATTTTCTTCTATAATGGGCTCACTGTGGTGGGTAGACTAACGCCCTTAAGTATTGTCACACCTTTTTGTTACATGTTGTATAAATGTTTATTTACTATTAGTGGTCGGGAAATTTTGATTGAGAGAGTATTTCTCCCAAAAATTAGGGTTTGCCCGCCGATTCCAATATATTTTGGCTCAAACATGCGGAACTCAACCTTAAATAACAGTACCGAACACTATTTGTCGCCCACATCTTTCCAAAAATAGACAGAATTACTCATTATTGCTTGAACGAGAATGTATAGTAGCATAGCACTGTAGGACGTTTTCTAACGCTCACCTTGTTAGCCTCCAAGCCGGTAATCCAAACCACCCTTAAGTTGAAATATCAGTCACTAAGCTGACGGTATCTTCCAGCAGCCTTCCTTGAGAGTTAGTAGCTATATTATAAATCTAGATAGATCATACCTATATGTATATATAGAACATGTATATATAGGTATATTCTATCTATGGCTACAGTATCGCTGAATTCCGTGGGTGGCCTAGCTGTCTTGAATAAAAAATCTATTATAAATTGACGTAGGTATAGCTGAACAAAGTAAAGATTTTATCTGTAATTTAAATTGATTAAACTTTGTTAAGATATATTACAGGCTAGCTAAGTTCTTATCATTCTGTATCGACATCAGACCAAATCGATCCATTTTGTTGCAGTGAAAGGTCTGCCCAAATCTTACTAGAACGGTTAATGCATTTAACAATGGCTTGCGAAACTTTAATATCATAATAGATGCTTTTGATTTAAGTGAAGCAGTAACGAATTTATCGCAACTTGGTAGTGTGTATGTTTGGTAGTGTGTACGTAGTGTGTATGTTTTATTATTTTCAGATTTATTTTAAAACTTATATTTATCGGTAAAAGTATAATATAAGATGGGACAAGAGGGATAGAACCTTTTTTTGTATTTATAACAATAGTTTAATGGCTTAGGTTGTATTCCACATGTCATGTTCAAATAATATTGAATAGGATTGCGTACTCAAAGGGTTGAAACGGGACCTCAATATTAAGACTTCACTGCCCGCCTGTCTGTTTACGAGTATGACCAGACTGTATCTCATAAATTGTAATAGCTACAACAGTTGAAATTTTCTCAGATTTTGATCCATATTCGATAATTCTAAACTTACTAAACTAATTTAATTTGAAAATTCTAAAATTGTCTCCTCTCTTTTTGTTTTCATAAGTAAGAAAGGGATGGATAACATTTTAGGAAGTTTTAGTTTAGTCAGTGTGACTGGCCGGATTGGCGTCAATGTATTTTTCTTGCCGCACAAATAAGTATTCAAAACAGAATAAAAAAGTAAACATTGGAAGGGGCAAAAAACGGGAACAAATCACGTTGCATGGGGCAACGTGATTTGTTCCCGTTTTCTCGATATTAATAACGGAAACATGTAAAAACTTGAACTAATGTTTATAGGAAATAGTATATTCTTAGTGCGCGACTTCTGACTTGCACTTGGCCGATTATTAGTCGAAATATTATTAGACTGAAGATTCACAGACCAAGCGATTAGCAAAACGCAGTTTCAACATTAATCTAGAGTGTCCGCCGTTTCTATTACAGCTTTATTTTCTCAAGTCAGCCACGTTTTTAAACAATCGTTGAAATGCAACAGTTTTTAACTGCTATCTGATGTTACTTCATTGCTGACATATTGTGTTATTCAAACTAACTTGTAATCATACATTCGCTACTCTTAACACAAAGTAAGTTAATTAATATTTCGTCTTTAACTTCTTTATTTTTAAGCCTTGTTTAAATATTTGAGAAGCTTGTATATCTTTCGAAGTATGTTAAAACACAGTTGAATTGATAATATGTACTTAAATGTAGAACCGCGGCTTAAGAACTCCGTGTCTTTAATATTAAAAAAATTAAAGTTACCTAGTTTGCGAGTATGCTGATTAGTAACGTAAATCCAGTTGACCTATGTTTATTTTTGTTTAAAATTCTTACACGCGATGTTAACATTTTTACTCATTTACTAATACTAATGTATGTTCACGCTTATGCGGTCTTATTAATAAACGCGTTTTAACTTTAAATGTCTTTTGTCTTGTTTTGACACGTAACGTTCTCCATCGGATAAAACAAGACAAAAGACTTTTAAAGTTAAAACGCGTTAATTAATAAGACCAATGGATTGTAAACATAAATGGTTTCGAATGTCAACCTATAGTGACAATGGGTTCCATTCTGATGGTTCTTAGAAGATATTTTAGTGGAAGTTAAGAGAACTTTTTATTTATACTAGAACTATCGTTTAAAGCACTAAAAAGTGGCCCAAATATTAAGAAGTAGCCTAAATAATCATTTCTAAAAGCTCGAAACAATTTATTTTGTATTTTTCAGTTAATAGTTTAATATATGAAACAAATGGCTATTAAAATTCTAACTAACGCACGTAGTTATTACCATTCTAAATTGTTGGTCATCATAGCTAACGAGTGTCAATTATTTCACGAGCGACTTGCGCCGGCGCATGGTGAGTGCATTCGAAGACGTACCTGCGTAACAGTATGGGATCTTGTTTCTGTTTTAACAGACTTAAAAAGGAAGAAGGTTCTCAATAAGCTGAAATCTTTTTATGTGCTTTCCCTGACATGTCAGAAACGCTAGGGCCTAGTTGTTTTTTTTGTACTTTCCATTACATTTTGTATAAATTTTATCAAAATTTGATTACTTGAAGAGTCCAGAAGTTTGGTTTATGAATCGAAATAACTAAAAAGTTTGCGTGACGAATTGTGTGGATTTTTCAATGATTGAAATTTTTTTCTTGTGCTTTTGTAGTACACAGAACAATGTTAACAAAAAAGGTTAAATTAATTAACTATGCTATAAATAATATGAAAGGGTATACCCGTCTAAATTTTTAGGTTTATCAAAAAGCATATAGAATCTCACACAGGTTTTACTGACGACAAGTTAAACAACGCGACGGGCGGTGGCTAGCGGTGCGAGTCGAAGTATTCAGCTCGATTATGCAAATACAGAGGAGCATGAGAGTGATGTCAGAAATTGAAAGTAACGTTGTAGAGTCATACACTTGCATATAAATGATTATGACGGAGGCCTTTATGATCATAACAAAGTGTAAGACCTCCACCATAATCACTTCAAGTGTATTCTTCAACTTCAGTCAAATATATTGACTCTACATCTTAGATTTAGCGGTGTGACTTACGTAGTAGGTAGAGTTTATAGGCCACCCGAACGCATCTCCCCTACATACATCTATTCAAAAATCATTTAATTCAAAAATGTGGTGGTGATCTGGCTCAAACCTGCAAAATGTGCTTGTACCTGTATCTTGCCAATTTTGTCTTCTCTGTGGTGATCATTTTTACAATTTTTTTGCACCTACAAAAAGTAGATATAATAATAATGAAAAAATAAATAAAAAACTGAATTATGTATTCTTATTTTTCTAAGCTTCTGAATCATACTTTAGTAACTAAATTATAATCTTATTTAGTCTTATTCTTGTCTTGTGAAGGGAGGGGAAGAGGGCGATTGTTATCCTAATGCCTAACAACCCTCTTTACTGTACTAAAATGTGAATCTATATATATTTTTCACAACATCGTGAAGATATACTAAGCTATACGAATATTATTACATTGTTTAGTAAAGTACTATATACTAAGCTAACTATAAACGACTTAAATAATATTACCGTCATTCTGCTAACCGAGATGTTTTTGGGACTTGACTTGGTTTAAATTATACGACTAGATAAAAACATAATTTAGGCCCACGGATTATTAAAACCACGTAACAGAATAACAACCATTAAAACCGTATTCACATTATTCAATTATGATCGTTGTAATGTAGTCAGTAAACACAAATATTCCGGCGCAAGTAAATTTGGTAAATAGCCTTCTCGAACTAACTATAAAGTGTATCAATCAGTAGAGCACCGTGCAGATTAGGCGCGAAGTGGTGGAAATCACGAGAAAATGATTATTTTATTGCGTAAACACAATCAGCTGAGTTGAGTGCGAACAATTCGAAGTCACGCGTGGCTGACCGGCGCCTGCACTCGCGCTGCTTGATCTTGGGGAAAGCTGGTGGCTGATCATGCTTATTTTTGCAGTTATAAGTTTAAAGCATTTTTATGTGCACAGGTTTCTTATATATTGGTAAAGTTGAATTCGTAAATAACAAGGTAGCTTTATTATTAAGTTAATTGCGGTCACACATTCTAAAAAGTACTACCCCTATATGTCATTTATCAGCACGAGTCAGGTAATAGCTCCGAACTTTTAGAGATCCTTTGTCACCTGAGGCTCTGCTCTTTAAACGTCACGCATAAATTCATCTCTCGCTAATGACATCACTTTCGCTAACAACACGAAATGAAATTCATCTTGTATTCGTGAGTGAGCTCGAAAGTAAAGGCCCTGTATTTGGGACTAACAGGTCTTTGGTAATCGACATATTCCATATTATAGACTCTTATCACCGCAAGATCTTCTCTTATCATTTCTAAATGTACCAGCAAGCAAAGTTGATGCAATCATATTTCTCCAAGTAGGTATATTTAAGAGCCAGCAGTTTACAGTTCCATAAAGCAGCTATCACGTAGGTGTGTTTCTTGATAAGAGACAGGGCACCGGATCACCTTGTCCTTTTAGATCTAGTAGGACCGTAGGCCTGCGATACTTTATTAATGTTTCATTAAATATGACTCAGCAGATTAAGATTTCTTGCCACCGGAAACAAAAAAAAAACACTTTTCCAAAATAACGTATAAAACAAAATTACGATGCCTGTGGTTGTAGGTTGGAGTCCTGCAGGTTTTAAAAAGCTTTGGTTATATATTTTAACGAAATATTTTATTGAAATAAGTTTTCCAACACATTTTCTGCACTTACTCCGTACCTATGTGTGGGTTATAATTTCTTAAATATTGTCCTACGCTTTTAGTTGTGACATTTGGTCTAGCTAATAATCCTAAACATATGAAAAGGTAGAACGATTTCTATAAGTAAGCAAGTTGTACAATTATTTATATTTTATTTTTATTTTTTGTGTCGAGTTTCATTGTAACAATTTTAAATTAATATTACATTACTTTCTTTCAGGTAATATATTTCACCAATTAATAACTTCAGCCGAATTCGACATTTCAATTAATTGGTAAGAAAGTCTTTGTATCTACATTCTAACTGAAAACGCACGCCACGCTTGAAAAGTCAGCAATTTGTAGAAAAAGGTAAGTACATTGACTTTATCATAAAATTAGTACATTGCACATTTGCTTGCTGCATAGTTTACGGTCTAAATGCTTTAGAAATGGAAAGTAACATTGTTTATTATCATTTATTAGTAGGACTTTTAGTGGGTACTTAATCAATATAATTATGTGAACTATGAGGTCGTGTATGCTGTTCAGAAAGAAAATGTAAACCATCGCAAAAGTAGACAAAAAAATTATTTACAAAAATAAATAAATTAAGATTATTTATGGTTCTAAGTTAGACCTAAGTGTATCGTGTATTTAGTCTTTCCTTACCGTCAAGTCGAACAATTCTTTATTTACACAATAAAGTATCCAATCCTTTCGGTTGTCCTAGTGGAATGAGTTTTCTATTTATCCGATTGCCAAAAGGAGGTTAATGTTACTTATTCTGTAAAACTGTTCGTTATTTGTTTTCATTTTGGTGCATAACTGTGAAATTGGAAGGTTCGGACACACGGACGGACAAAGCGAAACTATAAGGGCTACCAAGTAGTACAAGCACTACTTGGGGTACTTGTAGTAGGTCTTAAGTGCATAATACTAAATACTACATGGTAATTAGAGATTGTAACGATTATTTGTTATTATTTGTAACGCTAATTAAATTTTTATTAACAGCAGTTGTAAACAACAAGAGAGATATAATATTTAGATCGAAAACCTAAATCAAAATTAGTTTTTACCATGACATATTTATTTACCACATCGATACTTATCATTTACAATCTATTATCATTTGACATTTGCGGTTTCATTACCAGACATCTTTTTTCAACTGTGGCCTTTCTATCAGGATATCACAACTTAGTACCTTGCAATATGTTTTTAATCTAAATATCCTAATGATCATATCTCTAAATGTCAGTGATAAATAAATAAACCAAAAGTTGAAGACTAATTTACAAATAAATTAAAATCGAATTACGCTAGTAAGATGTACTTAACCTTTAGGAACTGCCATTGAAGAATACAAGTTTTTCAATCAGATTTATTAGCGCCTATTAAAAAGTTTTTAAATTAATCAACTTTAAATGTCAAGTTTTAATTGCTCCAGATGTCTTGATTTATTTGTGTAACATTAGGTAATATCATTTGAAGTTTATAATTGAAGTAATACTTAGCTTAACATGAGCATAACAAATCTCTTAGGTATGTAAGGACAAAGCAAGAATGTATTTTATATATAGGTACATAGATCCAGAAGCGCATAACGCACTTTTTATTGAAACATGCCGAAACACAATGTTTGCTCATTGTATACCTAGGAATAGTAATTAACTAAAATCAGCCTAGTTACCACCATGGGAGAGACAAAACACAATGAAGTAGCCGTTGGCTGATTAAACCTATTTTATATTAAGAATATATATAAGATCTGTAAAAAGTTACAGTTATGTTAAACTTTTATCAGGCTATCGAAATTTGTAGAAAAGAAAAAATAATATATACAGATATATGCAAGTAAGCTTTAATCTTTTACAAGGCCAAACGGAACTTGACCGCGGATAAATCTAGCCAATATCACTACTAGAATATAAGTAATGTACGAGTACTTGTTATTTTCAGAGTAACAGGTGCTCTGACGTACAAAAAGACGAGTTGTCGTCCTCGCTTTAAATATCAGTTGTATTTCAACAACGAGATCCTGCCCTGATCTGAACTTCCCGGGTAACGAGGGCGGTTGTATCGGACATGTTGGCACCTTGATCACATAAACCCTTTTATGTAAATATATTTTGTTGGTTTATCTCGTGTTTTTTTCGTTCACGGATAATAATGCAACGGAAGAGATTGTAATTTTCGAAAGAGTTTACTTTTTTACCATGGCAAACCTCTTTTGGATTGGTCTTACTTGTAATCGGCCTGACCACAACAAATATTTTTATAAACTACTAGTTTGTAGAGGAATGTAAAAATTAACGCACACTTAAAAAAATGTACTAGAATTATATAATATAAAAGAACACTTACAGATCGAATGTCAAAATTGGTAGTCAGATTGGTTTTAAACAAGGATTTGTGGTTGTAAACTTAAACTTTGAAAAACAATATCTGACAGATGTACAAGACGCTGAAAGTTAAAACGTGTGTATAGATGAAGCGTGGTGGTTTACATGTCCAGGATTTCTCCTTATCTAGAATTTGAATCAGATTTTTAATCACCATTCATTATCATTATAACATCTCATCAATAATTTTAATTATCCGATTTTATTGTTTGAAGCTGTACACGCTAATATTAAAAAAGACAGAGAGAGGAGTGGAGAAGATTAGGGAAGGCTTATGCCGCAGAGGCAACTTCTGTCGAAAAAATTAAAATAGTAATAAATATAGCAAAATAAATAAAATGTTTAAAGAATATAGCATAAATATTAGACTAATTATATTATTATAGTGATGAAGAAAAATTTCTGTTTGATAAGGCAGTAGAAATAAATGTTTTTTTAGTAACTATGAAACTACATTATGATTAAAGATCAAAATATGAAACTTGATATGCAATTACTGCCTGCCTGATGCTGGTAAAACCATACGATATACTAGTATGTAGTAGCTGACATTTCGATTCTTTACATTCTTAATTGACATCTTGAAATGGAGGTAGAGTACCTTCGTATCAAAGTTCTGAGAAATTGCTTGTGTTATTATTTAATCAGTGGATTCTTTGGCGAAATAATTGCGGATGATCGTTAATTTGTATGTCAGGTATGTCAGATATGGAATTGCAAGTGTAGTATTAAGAAGGTCAATAAATAATTATGATCCTCAAAATGTTAAAAGCATTATTGCCTCAGATAGGGGCTTTTTCCTACTATTTGATCCTAACTTGTAGAGTTTTTTTAGATTGTAACAGGATTAAGATATAAGAAAGAATACAGTGGCGGAAATTAAAATAAATAAATAAATTTTGAGAAATGTACAGGAGTAAATTGATGGTTGTGTTGAGTTGTTCTGCAATTGTAAATCATATCCAATTAGTTGATTCTAAAAATAGGAATTAACTAGGACTCTCCAGTGCATAAGGTTTGAAGTATCAAATTAAAATCACACGTAGTTTTAAATCGCTTCTTTCTAAAAGTGTTAAACTATACTAAGTATTATTATACTTAAGAGTAAAATTCCTTTCTACGTGTCGGGAAATTTTTAGATTGCTCTATAATTTATTTTTTTAAGGTATAATTTCATCGAAATGCGGGTATAGATTATGTTTATGATTATGTTTTTTTCATTCCGACTCCGTTTTATGTTTAAGCAAGGTGATTTCCAGGTACCTTACGTACAAAAATAATTGCCTGCACTAAGGCCAACCACTCGGTTCTCCACTGCATACATTATAATCCTTGCTCTATTTCAAATATTTATTGCAAAAAAAACTAATAAACTCTAGGTTGTTTCACATTAAAGCTTAATTATACGCACTAATGCTTCAAGTATGATGGTTATGAGGAAATGTCAAGTAGGTTTGGGAGTTTTACATTTTTGTTTTATTACTATACAGTCTTGAAGACATTTTACTAATAATTTATTAAACAGGTTTAATATTCTTATTATGCTGATGCTATTTAGTTGCCTTCTGTAATAATATCTTTAGAAAACTTCTAAGTTTAGTCGCGTTTTTAACTGATAACCAATTAGTAGGTATTGATTGCATTTTTTTTAAATCATTTGAAGTTAAAAATTGACCTGTACATTGAAATATAAATTAGTCACATAAAAAAAGTGGCAACGTGCCCAGCTAAAAAGCTAAAAGCTAGCTGCGTTGTTCCGCTGGATCGCCAGACTTATTTTAACATCATAAGTTGTTGTTTATTTCACTTATTGTATTATTATTATTATATATATATAATATTAATAAAGTAATTTATGACAAAGAAGATGGACCATTTCTAAACTAACCAATTTGCTGGAGAGATAAAATTATTTTCTATTTATTTTGTTTTTTTATTATTATTATATGTTTTATTATTATTATATATATAATATTCCATCTTCTTTGTCATAAATTACTTTTTTGTTAACATTTTCGAATTATAAAAATCGTGGTTTAATCAAACCGAGGGCAATTTCTCCCGTTTCTTTTACACTCCTTGACACAACGTCAGTCATGCTGTGCCTTGCCACGGGTACCCGAATAGTTAAGCTCTAAAAATACGAGTACCTACAAAGTAAAAGTGACACCTATTTGATAAAACTGGTAAAGGTAACTTTAATTTGTAATCGCAAAAACCTCATTACAGATACAAACCAAAACAATTCCACCGATCAAAAACCTAATTATATTCACTGAAGAAATCTGTAATTGTCAAGTAAAGTCGAAATTTGAGATTCTCCAAAATTATGCCCTTTACGTAAAAAGAAATTGCGTTTCGAAAAAATATTCGCTGTCATTATCGCTTTACCTTATCCGATGACCGGTTAAAAGTTCAAAGAGGATTCATGAGAATAATTGTCGTAAGTACTTTGTAGCGGTGCTTATCGCCAGACCAGTTTTTTATTTAAACGTAAGTTAAACTTTAGAGAGATCGGGCAAGTAACGGGATACTCAAAATGTGTCCTTGAGATACAGCTTGAAATGCCAAGAGCTATTAAAATTTTTGCTCTGTTTGCAGAATTACTAGTAGGTAAACAATACCATTTTAACTATGTACTATCTATAAATATAAAAGAGTGACAAGAAATAATCAACGCTGAGCCTAAACCGCTGAATCTTGAGACATGAAATTTGGAGGGTGTATTCATTATAGACAGTTCGGGGTGTACTAAGAAAGGAATTTTGAATATTCAACCTCTTTTATTTAACTGCAATTTAACCTCAAAGTTTAATACTTCTTTATATTTCTTTGTATGTGCAAAAAGCCGCGGGGGACAGTCACTAGGATGTTATAAAAAAAAGAGTAGGTAAATACGACATGTATTACTTTTTTCTTTGGATTTGCTACCAAGAACTAAAGTTGTCGGTTAAAATATCTCAAGCACGAATAAAAAAGCTTCCTGGTCACAATAAACTCGTTGATTTTTTGTAGTTTTAACCTACGTTTGATTTTTCTCTCTAAATAGCATGTTGTTAATAGTAAAGCAAAATCAGAACTGGATTATATTATCATCATTTTAGACCTTAAGCATATTTAATTCCGATATGCTTTTGACAAATTTTTTTTGTAGTACAATTTAGCATAACGTCCTGATTCATTTTGATAACACTTTCTTTGAAACGGCGTCTAAATGATTTGTGAATATTATGCCTTACCATATAGTTTTGATTGAATTGCTTATTAGATTTCAAATATATTTTTATTAGATTAGAATAATTAAATATATTTTCTTACATAAAATTAAATTAAACGTGTTATTTAATGTGCAATTATATTTTTGGAATCCAAGATAAGATTTTGTTAGAAACCTAGTTAATATAACTATTTTCTATTGTAAACCGTTAAACAACATATAGTTTACATTCCTAGATTAAAAGATACTCGGATTAATAACCATTATCTATTAAACTACTTTAGCTTTATTAAATTATTTATTTTTAAGAAATATAGGTATTAATTATTTCTTATTATGGTGAATATACAACCAAATATTTTGTGAATTTTTTAACATCTATCTGTTGCCGTTAATAATAATGAGCAAAAAAATCACGGCAGAAATATACCTGGCCGATTTTATTTATCTGTACTTTTACGCAACACATTAGTAATCATTTAATTACAACTAAATCATTAAATATTATGATATTTTACTCTATTTCTTTTCCTCAACACTGTTACCAATATCTCACATCATATATCATCTATATAATATATTTATATATCACTATATTTTGTAAACACTAATACATATTCAAATTCATCATTAGCCAAGTATTTAGATATCTATGATGATATTTATCTCGTGTTATATTAATACATAAAACAATGTTACAACACAAGTTGGTGGCTAAACTCAGACGTAACTGTCGTGATCCTATTTCATTAACGGCCGTTTTCAATAACTAATTTACCTATAACTACTAGTTAAAATGCCTACTAATGGTAGCTATCTGCATTTCAATAAACAAAGATAGGCAGGGTTAATCTATCCGCAATGCTTATCTATCTGTCAGAGGGTTCGGAGGCGAAATCTCTAACCATAGATAGGTCGTTTCATACATGTTAAAAAAAATGCGTTTCACAAGCGCGCTATCGCTTACTGTCAGTAACATAAGTGACAGAGAGTTATGGCCGTTCCCAATATATATCGGCGATTAAAGATAGATAGCTATCCCTAATCGTTAGTAAGCTGGTAATCTATCTTTCTAGTCGTCCCAATACTACAGATAAGTGTTAGCTATCTCTAGTTATCAGTAGATCGGCCGCCTATCTGCGCCCTCTCTTACGTTCCAAAGTACGCAGCATCACCCGCAGTCTAATAATTTCAAGTCGAATTTAAATTACATTTTGTGTTGAAATATTCAAAAATATTGTCAATAACATTTTATTAAACATGTATTGTAAATAATTATCAGTTAAATTTGTATTTAGATACATATTTTAAATTTCCATAATATTGAATCTTCAACTTTAAATTTTGAAACGGAACGTTTCATTTTGGACTAATGTCAATGTCATCGATCAAACCCGCGTCGCGCGTCCTGCCTGTTTGTTTTGGCTGCTTTCAGCTTTGGCTTTGTGCATTGTTTATTGTGTAAATTATTCTAGAATTCTATGTATATCGAGTTACAAAATTAGGAAAACTATTAAAAAATGAGTGGAGTAAGTGCCCCAGTTGTAATTTTGCTAAGTATTATTGCATTTTACAAAGTTGATCACTAAAATGGAGAAACTTAAACGTCGTGTTATTTTCGTTTCAGACCAAAACTATACCATTGACGAAACAAGAAGTGATGTATCTTGTAGATTTAATAGAAGATAATCCTGTGCTATTTAGTAAAGCCACTAATGCCAGCAATAATCAGCTGAAGGAAGCAACATGGACCAAAATCACACAACAATTTAACAGTACCATAGCAAGTTGCCCACGAAAACCAGAACAACTGAGGCTGAAATGGGAAAATTTAAAAAAAACCGCACGAAAAAGGACTGCTAAAATAAGAATGAATAACCTAAAGGTACCTACATACAATATTAATGTTGCATGTGTTATTTTTTAATGACTATGCTTTTGGCCTCAAGTGGTCTCTACAACTTTTTTGGTTGGTACGTGGTTTTATTCTATGTGTTATACCTACTATGTACTTACTGAGTGGATAAATAAAATTATTCGAATATTTTATAGGTAAATGTTTACTTAATATTTTATCTTCAATTTTAGACTGGAGGTGGAAAGCCTGACTACATTCCTCCAGATGACACTTTGGATAAAGTAGCAGCAATTTTAGGGCCTACATGTGGTGGTTACAGCGTATTATTTGGAGGTGATGCCGAGGCAGAGCTTGCAGGGCAATCTGTGTTGGAGGGTGCTGGGCATTCTGCAGCAGAGGCCACATGTGACAAGCAGGGGCTTCATGTGATTGAAATCACTGATCTAGAGAGTACTGAAGTGAAGGCCAGTACAGAAATTATTGTGCCATATAATGAAAAACCAATAGAGACCTCTCCTATGCGGAGCACCCCTCCTAAAACCACACGTCAAAAATTCTTTTTTTCCTCCACAACCAGCAAAGGTACAATTATTTTTATAAATTTTTAATTAATTTAAGGAGACAGTGATATTTATATGTGATATTATGGTTTTTTTATTTTACTCATTTTAGGTAAATTGAAGCGGCAATCTATGGCTGATGACCTCCAAGCATCCATCATTACCAGAAATTTGGCGATTGAAGAATTGAAGAATAGACTGCCAAAATAATAATGTATTTTATTTAATTACTAGCCATTAGTTATAGTTATTCATTGTAATTTTTTTTATTGTGTAATTATAGTTAATTAAACAAAAAACTGTTTTATTCAATTTATTATTTATTAGGTATAATATATCATTGTTTGAACATAGACTCAGGATGTAAAATAATTATTAATTAACATTTGACGTTCCAGAGTTTGATTTGTGGCATGATTATCAGAAATGTTCTCATGTGCTATATTTATGTTATAATTGGGAATTGGTATTTCTGGCTCCATATCACTTAGATTAAGCTGTCTGCAAATATTATGCAACACAGATGTTGCGATCACCACTGCCTGTATAGTTTCCAGATACAGCCTCATTTTAAGTGATAAAACTGGAAATCTTCTTTTCCATACTCCGAAAGTTCTGCAATAAAAATCAATTTGAGACTATTAGATGAGTGAAAAGTATTAAAAGTTAACCAGTTTATTGATATTTTATATGATGACATGATACCTTTCAATAGGATTCCTAGTTTTTATCTGTGCTGTATTGTAATTAATTTCATTGTTTGTTTGTGGATTGAGTAGCGGTGTCAACAAGTATGATCTGCATGGGTATGCACTATCTCCAAGTAACCATCGATCTCCATACACACCACTTTCACACTGAGCTAGAAAATTGTTTAAAAATTTTAATATCAACACATCTATATCTAAACTACTTTGGCAATTCTGGGAGTAAGCATTAAATTTAAGAAACTAATACTATGAGTTAGAATTCCATGCCATGAAATATTATTATATAAAATAAATTACCTACCTCGCAACTCAGAGTTATTAAATATTGTAGCATCGTGTGTGGACCCTGGCCATCGAGCCACAACATTCATAAATTTGAGGTTGGCATCACAGACTCCTTGGACATTTAAAGAAAATACAGATTTTCTATTTCTAAATTCTTCACCAATATTAGAGTCTGTTGAGAGAAGACATTTTTAAATAGCTGTTAATTATGTATTGTATTTGTTTTCAATTCATTTTTCATTCATCAACACACTTAAATTAATTTAATTACCTACTTGTAAGTATAGATAAGATGAAAACATAAAATATAATTATTATATGTACCTATAATAATAGCCAATAAATATGATACTTACTCGGTGATTGTATAAGAATAAATGTGCCATCGATTGCACCTAGTACTCGAGGAAATCCTGCAATTCTATAAAAGTCTTCTTGAGTGTTGTTATGCACATACACATATTTTGGATACAGCCTGGCAATAGCCTGAGATATGTTTCTCACTATACGAGATGCAGAAGATTTTGAGACTCCAACATAGTCACCTACTGATATCAACATTGTTCCCAATGCATAAAATCTCAATGTCAGTAGCAGCTGATGTAGAGGTGAGATTCCGTGGTTGCTGTAACAATGATATGAAAATAATATTATGCAATTTATTTTATATAGGTAGGAAATGTTTAAGTATTATTATGAACTGTATAATGGAACTGTTTAAGTATTATTATGAAGCACTTACCGTTTACAGGTTACTTTAATAAATGGATATATTTCCATTAGCAAATCGTTTACTGCAAATTTACTCAATCTAAACCTATATTCAAAATCATAATCATTGTATTTTTCTATATAATTAACACGCTCTTGATAACACCGGGTTTGAATGTTGTCATCGTCCGATTCCCAATCACTTAATTGCTCCAAAAGAGCAATATCACTAGAACTACTTGAACTTGAGTCAGACATTACTCTTATGTAATATATTAAACAAAATCTTCCTAAATCGCTGTATGAAATTTGGTAATCCCTGAAAATCTGGCGATTAAACTTTACGTTACTAGAGATAGACAACCTCACTGACAGATAGCACTCAAAACAATATTGGGACGCGCCAAACGTCATTTTCATACAAATACTTATCTCTGGTTGGCTATCCGTCCTCCCATCGATAGATAGGAACCGGGGATAGAGTTGCCTATCGCCGATATGTTTATAGGGACGAAAAAATTAAAGATAGATAGATTTTTCTATCTCTAGTAGGGCAAAACTGAAGATAGGCATGATATTGGGAACGGCCGTTAGAGATTTCACCTATCCCTCAATTTCGGAGGATAATTGCCTGGTTACGCGGACGTTTTCCAGTGAAGTTATTATTTTTTAACGTTTTAACTAAAAAGATGGAATTATTCAGTGATGAAAGTGACAATGAACTATACGAAGCTGGTGAATTCGATTCACGAAGTCCGAATTTAATCGAGGAAGAAAACCTTAATGATTTATCAACCTGGACGTTAGCTTAAATACAAAACAAATAATAAAACAAGTCAATGATAATATAAATTATGTTTTACTAATTACTAACCTAAAGAAATGATATTTCTTTTTTATTTGCTGTTTGTTTTTTTCTAAGCGTTGTATTAAATTTTTGTATAATACTAGCTGTGCCCTGCGGTTTCACCCGCGTAGTTCCCCTTTCGATTGTCGATTGTCGAGATAATGGGGGAACTACTTTTTTGAAGTCGGTTAAAATGTCCTTCTACCAAATTTCATCCAGATCTAGAGAGTGAAAGCGAAACAGACAGACAAACAGAGTTACTTTCGCATTCATAATATTAGTTAGGATTATAGGACAAAAACTAATTCTCGTAATCTTTTCGACAATTGTTTTTCAAATTCGACACATACAATCGAATAGAGACTCTTTTACTATTTTGCACTCGACTATAAAAATCAATATTGCAACACAGTGATAACTAAACTCGGTTGTAACTGTCGTGATCCTTTCACATTAGATGACCAATCACCCAGATATCATCTACTTCCTTGATGTTATACATACACCATATACCTATAGTTGGTTCTAGGTTCATGAGTAGTAACAATGAACATTACTTATGTTTAAAATAACAATAATTGCGAAACATTAAACTGAATGTCGTGCGTCAGACTGCTTGTGCATACAGTTAAAAAATAAATAGAAAAAATCTTATACACAGACAGAGTTAGTTACCGTTCCATATGTACTGTAACTAAAACAATACAAATTATATTGTACATTACAATGTAAGGTAATTGTATTATCAATTACATTGAGAAAAGATATTGACATGACCGAACACACAGCGCAACAACATGTCTCTAAATAATAACGCAATTTATAAGTTGTTGCGTCAACGAAGAAAAATATTTAAAAATGTAAATGACTACGAGTACTTACTAAAAAACATTAAGATCCGCTAAATCCTAGAGTTTATTTAAAAATTAAAAATAATAATAATTAATCTATGCAAATGTCAATCATTAACTCCTACTGTTGCTTTATATGTGACACATGATTTGTGAGCAATAAGCCGCCTTAAATCTAGACCCACATGTCACATATGATTCAGAATCGAAAAGCCTCGATTGCTATCGTGATATAACTGCCTCAGTCGTGGTATAACTGTGTCACATATATCTGATACGTTTAGACGAAAGGCGGGAGCCCAAGTCGTGACTTATGCGTGGTCATGTAATTAAAGCAATGCAGCTGAAATGTTATGTAGTCAGCAGCTGACTAAATATATGTTTATATCTATGCTGACTAAATATATGTTTATATATATAGATAAAGAATATATATTTAATTAATTGCTTCTCCTTTTTTTAAACCATAAACCTTGCTTAAAGTAGAGAGAATTTGAGATTGAAATTGAAAAGTGTAATTCTGACAATTCGGTTTGATATCATTTTTCTCCACCGCAACGAAGATGAAATTAATTAATGCTACTACTACTAATAACTACTATATACTAATACTAATATATACTAATAATGGAGTGCAATTACCAGAAATTGATGAAATATATATTTTTTTGTGTTTTTATGACCCACTTCAAAAGCGGGATTTTTATTACTGATCAATTTAATAACATCTTTTCATTTGTAATCAAAATCTGAATTTAATTATACTATGTTAATTTTCAACCCCGGATACAATATTTAATTAATAAAAATTATAAAAATGCGGCAACTCATCGTGACCCCACCACGTTATTACGAACAGAACTGTTACCCGCATAACCCCAAGTCGTGATAATGTGCTAGATTTAAAAGTGAATGTAATTATTTAAATGTACATTCGTCTGCGCTAAAATGATTTATAATGTTAAACTGTAATTACTTGAGTTATTTAACTCTTCGGATTAGTGCGGGTATTAAGCTGCTTTGTCGTTGTTATACGAGGAAGTGCAGTCTAGATTTATAGATTTTAGTTTACTGGTATGATTAATGTTATCCTAGGTATCTCGATTGAGGTTGAATCACATAGTCATGTAACTTAAGCACTTTGCGATAAGTGCGGAAATCATTGACGGAGCGAGCGAAGCGTCTCAACTTGGAGTCTGGTATTTTTTTCTTTCTTCTGTCTGTCAGTTATGATTGTTGTACTCGCGATATTGATATACTTGTATTGATACTTGCCAGTATAAAATTCAGGTCTTAGTTTCCAAACAATCTTGATGAAGCTTGTTGTAAACTTCGAATAATCAAAATGTTTTAATCAGACAGACTTTTTGATTGGGAGGGGTTTTTTCCTAAAAAATTGGGAAGTTTGTTACGGCGCTATTTACTGGACGATTACAATAATATTTGTTATAAACATGCGAAGAACTACAATTTTTTTTATAAAGTTGTGAATATATCTTCATGGACGCGAGGTCAACAGTTCGCGGAATTTCTAGTTATTAAACTGTACGCAACCCTCACACTAAGTAATTAACCCTCACACTAAGTATGTTGTGGTCCTAAATTATTTTATTTATAAAATTTACATCTAAAAATATTTTTATAATAATTTTGTATTCATTTAACGAATTCAAATATAAAACGGATTTCAACTGTAAGACACATGATTATTGTAATGAAATGAAGATTAAGTGCCTAATTGACATTTTATGTTCATTATGGTCAGAAAGCGTTGGTGTGTCTGAATCATCAATGTTTCTATGCCCAAAGAAATTCCATAATTTGTGCGATGATTCAGCTAATACTTTATTTATATGGGTTGTTGTGGGAGAACTTGATAAAGTCAAAATATTAAAGCATGAAGGACGAATTTTCACGCTGTTCAGGAGGATTGTTATTATGTCGGTATTTTGATAGACGAGTAACTTCCTAACGAAAGGTTAACATTTTTTCAAATTTAATTTTTAAAAAACTACCGGGAGAGTACTTTTATTATCAAAAACAAAATGACTAACTACAAAAACAAAAATATGTATCAGAAAGACCATTTTTTAATTTCATTCTAATTTGAGGGATATAACAAAAACGTTAACGTAAAACTATGCGTTAATTTAAAGAGGCAAAATAACAGAAACGCTAACTTAATCTTATTAGAGCTTTTGTAATCTAGCAAGTTTATAATCAACTTATTTGCTATTACCATATTCTTATGTACACAGAGTTCCAGGTATTTCATTAATATTTGTATGTTACTGGTACGTTTAACTGATAGTTTGGTTTATTCCTTACTAAATCGAAACAAAATGGAGCGCAAATTTTCAGAAACTCTAAGCAAAAGATAAGCTTCCGCAATCGATTTCCGATCTTTATATTTTCAGACGTAAAGGTCAAACATATCTAGCACTAGGTCATCACGAAACATTGTTTCAGATTTCAAAAAGATGAGCATTACCTTTTAGAGGTAACCTTGTCAGCTGATCCAAAAAATAAAGCAATTAAAGTGCCTAGTCCGATTATGAAGATGCCTTCACTCAGGTGTATCTGATCTGAGTAGCTAATAATTATGCCAAATTTAAAAAGTCAAGGTCTTCACAACTGGTTGAGAGATGGTACTGCCATATATATTTTATGTCTTCTAGCCATAATAATAATGTTAAGTCGTGATGTATATAATGATATTTATTATTAGTAAGTATCGATTAGCAATAAAGTGTCAATAAGACAAAAATCATTAAATTCCACATTATTGAAAAGGTCAGGACTGAATTAAGATTTTATGGCACAATTTAATTTTGAGTAGCGCTCAGTGTATTATTATTTTATTAAGATAGATAATGCATCTCTACAAAAAGTATAACGACCTCTGTTGTACATATCTGAGGCCATCAAAAAAGGTTACATTAGCAAGAACAAGATTACTTTCTTCTACCTTACAATCCTTATATCCTTTACCTTTATCAATAAACAACACAATCCAAATTAACCGATTATTTATCTTTACGAAAACAATAGTACCTATCAATAAACGTCATTAGCTCCCGGGTTCAAATATGCATCTGTTTTTCTCCTTACATGCATATTCGAATCAATAACACTTGCTTTAACGGCAATATATCATCAAAATATCATAAGAAAATGAGTTATAGGAAATGTTGTCCATTGATAATAAGATGATGTCTTGATGTCAGCGTGAGAAATCGAAAAATATTTTTGTTTTTATGGTGTGGCGTATATCCATTGAATAAAAAAAAAGAGTTGTCCGACTCCCATTTGGTTAGCGTGTTGGACTATGGCTTCAAAGTTTCGGAGATTCCGTGTATAGGGACCGTATAACGAATACAAGTAACCTGCTGAAAACTTACTCAAATTACCACAGCCGTAAATAATGCGGTGAAAGTATATGCAGATAAAAAAAAAAACTAAAAACAAAAGTATTGCGTCGGCGTTAGTCTCATCTTTGAGCTTTGTTATCTTTTTATGTTATGTATAGCACTTGCTCCTACGCATATCATTAGCCTACATCTACACAACAAGGTATGAGAGGATGCAGTGTTGATAGAAGCTTTTATTTTTTATATTCGAATCACATTTCAAATTATATTTATTTAAGGAAACATGATCTACTTGATATTGAAAAAGCAATACGGCTAGAGCGCTAACGCAAATTTTTTATAAAACCTTTAGTCGTTCACTTGATAGTAATGTTTGTAAAAGAATACGGGGGAAAAGAATTTTCAAATAAAGGGTGAAGTTTAGCTGACGCTTTCCATTTTCGTAGATGTTATACTTAATAGATACTGAAACGGCTCGTAACAATATTGTCCTATCTAATGTTTGTACAATTTACAGGCTTGTAAGATATTATAGATTCTCTCGAATATTTATGCGTTTCCCTTATCCTTATTTGATTTAATCCATAGATTGATTACTTACAACTCATCATCAATTTTTGTACTTTCACAAATTAAATCTAGTAAATGGCCTGTATATATATATTTTTTGTATTTTTGTCATCGATTCTGTCTCCCATGCGCATACATTGGTATCGAAACTTTCAAATCACTTAGTAAACCGCCTTGAATTAATACGAATGCATTCTTATTTTCTTTACTTAGTCCAAAAATTTCGTAATATGGCATGTTTCCAAAAAAATGTAAGTCAGGGGCGTGAAAATATTCAAATAAGTCCATGTTTAGAATTTGCAATGAAACTTAATGTACTTAAATGGCTATTGTACTGTAATATACATACATGCTGTTGCTTTGTCATACTGGTTTTGTTAAACTGAGCTCCTGATTAGAATCTTAAGTTCTTAGCACCAAATACTGTGTATGTTAAACTGCAATTCTGCATTTTTTATCTATGAGAGCAATTTAATTTAACCTTCTATGAACGTAAAACTGACAAATAATATTCAACAATTCGTTATCTAATATAAAGTAGTATAAAGAAGTTAGCACTAAGTTCTAACTGACTGGTATACCAATATTCGTTAAGAATTAACGCAGGGCCTAAACCGCCGATTATAGAGGCGTGAAATTATTGGAAAATATTTTTTAGAAATTAAACCCCTACGAGGGTCTAATGGGGGTACAAAGATTGAAACTTTTTTATATTTCCACGGGCAACGCCGTGATAGTTTTAGTATATATAATAATAGATTATATTATTTATGAAATAAAACATCAAGGTATCTATGTAACTACGCCTCTAGTGGATGTAAAAGAAACATTCTTGTTAGCTTGTGCGTAAATATTTCAGCTAGCTGTCAGATTCCGTAATCAAGTTGAAGGTCAACTGCATAACTACAGCTTTTGCATTTTTTGATTTTTGTCATTGCAGGTTTCGACATACGAGGTCATTTTTCTGTGCTGATTGTTTTGTGATGGTATAATTGCATAAAGTATCATATAGGTAATAGAGAAATCTTGCTTGCGAATGGATTTATTGTGAAAAATAAGACTATTTATCATAATATCATGCCAATGACCACTACGGCGACATATTTTACGTCTTATTAAGATGAGCCTTTTATGTGACTAATATAGCTAATTATACATAATAATATAAATTGAGCGGCAATGTATTATTTTTAGGTAATATCGAAATAAGAAGATGGTGTCTTTTTGCTTTTGAAGGCATTTTATTTCTATTTCTTCATTCAGGGGAGACTCTTGCATAGCATTAGTACGCAATGGGTTGAAACTCATGTATTGTAGTTACGAACTCCTGTTAGCATGGCCACGATATTAAGCACACTATTTGTTAATAAAAAAGATTTAAAAACGACATAAAATCTCATAATTCAGTTTTTTTTGTTATTTACTTAAAGGGAGTAAAAAGAGCAACTAGATTTTATTTCCGATACATACGAGTATTTCGGCTTATCTTAATATTTTACAAGCTACAATTCACATAGGTCATACAATGCATACAAATAGAGAACAATGACTGCAAAATTACATATTGATGATACATAACGAAGAATTTCTTAATTGCATTGTGTGATATAAAAAAGTAGTTTTGGTTTTGACCCACTTTTCAGCACAAGTACCTGCTTAAAGTTGTGTCAAGAATGTCTTGACTTTAAATTATGTAAGTGAAGCGAATTAGACGATAGTATGTGATTATATGATCATATTATTGTCGTAGTTGAATGTTATTTCCTTATAGTTTTTTAGGTAAAAAGAGGATTAGGTACGATTTTGTCTATCATCCCTATATGTAAAACTTATTACCAAAAAGTTTCAAATTTTGAACCCCTATTTGACCCTATTTAGGGGTTGTATTTTTTTAAATCATGTATTGGTAGAGCCCTACTCCCTATAATGAATTCATTCTCCTAATTTCATGCTTCTAGGTTCAGAACTCTCTGATTTTTTTTCTCTGCGCAAATTTCTCTGCGTTGATTCCTAGAAAACAATGTCAGACAGTCAGTCTTTCAGGATTTATTATATAGGTAGACTGGTATTGTTTCCTGCTGTAGCGGCAAATTAGTCTTGGTTTTTCTACTGTGTATAATTTTGAAGGTGATATTCAAATCAAACATTTGAAGAAGAATAATTGCACCTTGTCGAACTTGTCTTAAAAACTTTAAATATATGGTTAGTTCAAGTTCGATTTCATGCACCATTTATAATGTAAGTTAATCTTTTAAATAAATTTACTACACTCTGTATCTAATTTATTTAAAGGCACAAAAGATAAATGAAAAGCGCGATTTTAGAACCTGTACGATTTTGTGAGAATTTTCTACGCAATTTTGCAATGTCCTATGTATAGGTAATTTTGTCCAGAATTATTGCGAGATCCATATTGTATTGTAAGTAAATGAAAGGGTATATCCAGACTACTATTATTCAATAATAATTTATTAAATAATAGTAGTAGTAGTAATATATATATATATATTAATATGGTTTATAAATCTTACGTATTAGTTTACAATTATTTATTTGTAAACTTATACGTATTAGATTTTATATAAAATGTAAACATCCATGAGACATATTGTAATTATATTTATCCTATAACTAAGCTAACAATTATTACCTGATGCATAGAATCAGTTAAAAAGATGCTAATGGAAGAGAACTAACTGCCGCAACACAGGGTATCCTACCGCGGCAGTTAGCGATTTAACTGTAGGTAACATTTGCGTACATAATTATTATGTTTAGATTTACTTAATATAATACTTAACCGACCCATCTTCTCTAAGCGTAATTTAATCCAATATTGTCTTAAACCTAAGTATTTATTTTTGGATTCAATAAAAATCATTATTATTATTAAATCAAAATAATTCAATACTAGCTGCGCCTTGCGGTGTCACCCGCTTTAATTAAGGATAGTAAGTAGCTTATGTGTTAATCCAGAGTCTAATCTATCTCCGTACCAAATTTAATCTAAATTGGTTTAGTTGTTTTTGCGTGAAAGAGTAACAACATACATCCATACATTCATAAAAAATTATGTATATAATATAAGTCGGATTAGACGTCACTTTAAAATGATTACTTGTGATTTTGATATCGAACTATGTGTGCTATAATCCTTAATACGATTGCAAAGTTCTGTCAATCAATACAATCAGAGGATCAAGCGTCAGATCTACGCTAGATCGTCATTCTACATGCGAATGGGTGCTCTGCAGATAC
This sequence comes from Ligdia adustata, assembly GCA_947049295.1. NCBI lineage: Eukaryota > Metazoa > Arthropoda > Insecta > Lepidoptera > Geometridae > Ligdia > Ligdia adustata. The sequence continues at coordinate 2,671,085 of OX346218.1, read as the reverse complement.
ACAGTACGAGATAAATCAGCTCCGTGCGCCGTAACCATGATGGGTCTTACCTACAGTACAGTCAGATTCAAAACTACAACTATATACACTCAGCCATTCTTGCTTGAGCACGATAATCACTATAAGAAGCATTCGTCAAATCAAAAATGTATTGGAATTACCAGATTGCCAGAGGTCATTTTTACATGGTTGTGGAAGGTTTTTAACGCTCGTTTGCTAGTTACCAACCTCTAGTAAAAAAAATCTGTCACCAAACACCAAGCTGTGTTTGGCCAGCCTTTCTTGAGAGCCAGTGTATTCCAGACTAGTCATGCTCCACATAGAGCTACAGTGTCACTAACTTCCGTGGTCGTACGAGCTGCCAGTCAAATTCTTTGAGTAACAAGAAAAAGGTCAGGGTAATTAGTTAATTGTGTATCATGCCAAGAACTCACACACCTTTCTGGATGTTAGTATTTAGGAATCAAAAAAGTGTAAGTTAGACAGACGTGTATAAATTTGAAAATAATTGGAGACTTGAAAAGTTCTCATAATATGAAAATTTTCTTATTACTTGTTTGGACCTAAAAAATTCACATATTGTAAGGCAGCAATTAATAGGATCAAAATGAGTACCGTAAAACGGCATGAAATTTTTCCGCAGCTACATTTTCACAACATTATCACTTTATAGATCGAGTTTCAAGTTCTTAAAAATTGATAATGATGGCTGTGACTGTACGTAGCGATGTCGTGACAAGTTCAGCAGAAATGATAAGATGCAACCACGAGGTACAATGTTTAAGACAAGTGCCGTAAAGTTACGTAAAACTTCTATCACTACATATTATGAATTTAATTGATATAAGAAAAGACTGTTCGCACGACGCACGTATATTATTTCCACATACAATACATGAATTTAAAAAAAAATATAGTTTGACAGTGTTTGGTTAAAACATTTTTAAATCATATCACGCACACACAGCCTAGACTGCTTGTTCTTTATTTGGCATACGTTTATATTACTAGATTGATACTACGAGAAGACCGTTAGTTACTGAAATACAGTTGATAACTAGTTCGGAGCCAATGGGTTCAATAACATGTACACTATGTTTTGTCAAATAAATAAAATTATATTTTTATATTTATTTATTTTTATTTTTTAACGGTAAAAACGTTCCTTGTGACACATTTTCGACCTCGAACTGTATCTGTTTTTGTGTATTTATCACAAATAATCAAATCGGCCCGTTACTTACTTAGGTGCTGAGGCAAAGAAGAAAATACAAACACATATTTGCATTTAGATATGTGTGCGGATTTTATTTGTACTCAGTTTAAATTTAACTTTGCAAGATCTCAGTCAAAGAAACGAATCACGGCTCTTTATAATAACATCTAAAATTTCTCAAAGTTCGAGTTGGTCTTAAGCTTTGACCTGTATAATAGTCCTAGCAAAAGATATCCATAATGATTAGAATAGAGATCTCTATTTAACCCAGCCTCCTTATCAGCTACAGTAAGGCATGAAAGAGGTAAAACATGAGCAACCAAACTTGGTTCCGTTTTGACAACACTGTTTTGGAATCAAGTTTGCTTGTTCTTGTTTTCACCTCTTTCATGCCTAACTTTACCAGATAAGACGGCACATCCCTAGTGGACAACCGTGTATAGATTTTACACATTTAGTATGTATGTCTTGTAGATATTTATACTTTAGTTGTGTCATTACGAACACGCAAATTAAATTGCATTTCGTTTGAAGAATATAGTTGGCAATATTCCAAATTAGGTTGATCGACCTCGTGGTTACATATTTATCGTACAACAGGCGATAAATAGGATGTATGATGTATGAGTATTGAGATTAGGTAATAAAGTTTATAGCTCAATATGATATCTTCCTTGTAACCTAGGTACAGATATATTAGTCTTTGAAAACGCGGAGACATGCATTTCAATCGGGTCAATAAATTTCTTACAATTTATACATGCAGACGTAATTTTGTAGGTATGTATATATTATATAGAATTAGTAATGGTAGACTATTTAGAGAGTTTTTTGGCGAACATATGGCTAGGGTATGTATGTATCAAGATTGAAGAATTTGTCTTTCTTCCGGAGGCTTTACTAGTTCGTATATTATTTAAAAGGTGCTAAAATATTATTACATATATTATTTTCTGTTTATTTTGATTAAAGAAATAGGTAATTTGATCATATATTTGTAGTGAAATTTTAGACCTCTAGTATAATTAGCAAAACTAAAGTAACGAGTAATTTAATTTATTAAGAAAAACAAATAAATAATTAAGCATAACCATACACACCGGAACCGCATACATTCACGTTTATTATTTAAAAGATAGCAATCTAATATAGATACTTGTAGGTTTGTGGTTGTTATTGATAAAGTTATGTTAGGCCTTAAATAACCTTAACTGGTGTATGATTGTTATAAAGCGAGTTCGGCAAGGGTCCGGAACTACACTGCAAGGATTTTGTCACTTTCGGCTATAACAACCTTGAACGCTTTTACGGCAGCCAGCTGACAGTAGTGAAAGCGATGAGCTGATAGCGATTTCATTTCTTCATAAAGTAAAAGTATAAGTTAAAAACATTGTTTATTTGTATAACAAACTAGCTGTACCGGCGACCTTCGTACCGCCTAACACTTATGCATGTTTCTTACCGTTTAAACCTTTCCTAAACTTTCAAGAATATTTTAAAAACATAATCAGATAAATCGGCTCAGCCATTATCGAGTTTTATTGAGACAAAAGAACAGCAATTGATTTTTAAATGTAAAAAGAAGACTAGGCAATGTTTGACGACCACCATTGCTGGTAAGTGAAATTGCGACAGAAGATGTAGCATGCTTACTTAATAAAAACCAATTCGCATTGCACTCAAATTCGATTCATTATAGTAACAATTAAAAAGTAACATTAATTATTTTATATTGTCATTTGAAACAGATCTGGAATGGCCGTGACCCGATCGTTTGATTCAGGATACCAATCGTAGATCATACTAAAACTATGACAAAGCACAACTAACTTTTTTAATAGAGTGCTTATTTTACTTCTAATACATAGTCATGGGATAAGAATGGTATAGAATTTTAATAAGACTTTTAATTTTGGAGTACATTATTGAGACGATTAATCATAAAAACTCCCGTCCTTATGATCGATTCAATGCAATAAATCTAACTTACTAAATTATGCTTTATCGTTCCGTATTATGCATAAACAAACGGTTTTAAATATTTCTATCGGTACTTCAATTAGCAGGTACAACATATTTTTATGCTACGATTCCAATACATCAGTATTGTTTCATCACTTCACGTGATTACTCGAATAACAATTTTATTTTTATAAGCCAATGACTCATGAAACGCACGCCCATCGTTCTTTACTTGCACCACAGTCATTATGTTCTGCAATATAACATTACTGAAGAAAGCCAACAGGTTTCGCACGAAAGCGATCCGGACTCTACTTTCGCTCGTATTCGAAGTAAAGCATACCAGCTGATTAATTTGGGGGTATTCAACATTCTAGTATAACAAAACTTTGGACTAGCTCAGAGATACGGTTTGATTAGTCTTTATAACGGTGTAGAGGCTTATTGTGACTGCTTTGCACGATAGTTAGAGATAATTAAAATACAAAAGCCGCGTTAGTCCATTGAATTTAATTTCATATAAAAACAAAAGACACCCAATTTTAAAAGTTTTAACTAGCCTTTAACAAAAGCTCTAATTATTTTTGTCCTTTTCTTAGATACCTAAAATAAATGAAATAATATTACAAATGTCAAATAAAATACTAATGGTAAATCGGTTTTACAAAGGGTACATGCAATACGTAAAGTCTCATTAGTTTTATCCATATCTAATATAGATAAGTCAGTAGATGTGGATGGATGCTTTTCACACTAAGTATCATCGGGCAGCTAGTAAAATTAGAATTTAATTACATATGGATTTAAATTATTTTTAACATTTCTCGATTTCTGTTTGTGGTTCTTCTAATTGCAGAAAAATCACGATAACAAATATACAATGTAATTTAGACGTAAAAATATCAAAATAAGATACATACTATAACTAAGTCTATTACCTCTCCACCTAAAATATTTGTCCCTAGATATAAGTTCCACTCGACTAAAATCTTGCAAGTAAAATAATTACGCACTTATTACAGTTGATTCGTTGACACAATTTTCGTCACATTGATTTATCGATTTAAAGACATCGGAATGATTTCTCAATATCACTGCGTATTATGTTGCAGTGGTCAAAATATAGTCACGATTTAGAGCGGCGATGGGCCACCGGCATTATTATAATGATTGTCATTTAGAATGGTTACTTTGACAGCAGGTTTTTGTATTATGAGTATTATTGATCTAAGGATTCTTAAATGACTAAACCCTGGAATACTATAGTTTAATTTTATCGGATAGGTAACTAAATTTTTATGTTTTTATAACTAGTGTGGATTAACAACATAAAACATGTCAAATTATTAGTTAGAGAAATATATTGCACTTTTAAGAAAGCTTCGCCTGTTCAAAAATATTCTGAATTCTTGAATTTCCACTACCCGAGAATCGATTTATTGATTCTCGGGTAGTAGAAATTAATTTAATTTTGGTTTTGAAATTCGAACGCATGTATTTTAGTTTTGATTAGTTGTTTTTCTAGGATAGGTTTAAGTTATAAACAACTTAGAAAAATACTCCATTGCCTAAAATATAGGTACTTAAGTACTTCAGGGTACATGTTCCGATAACCTCAAAATGCATCATATTCCGGTAAAGTCGGTCACCGCACGTCGGTCGCGAGTAAGTACTTACGTAAGGTGTTGTCACGCTATCTAGAGCTCTGTGATAACGGAGATCTGGTTGTACTCGTATAATCTTGCAAAATTTTGTATTCTGTGTGGTCATGTCCGCACAAAAAATATATGAAAAACTGTTTATTTTTATTTACTATATGACCGCGTTCAGTCATCTACGAGTAGACGACGATGTGGCCAAAGATGAAGCTGACAGTATGAAAGATATCAATTAGCTCTGACCTTCAACAGAACTAGATTGTAGTTTTCTTAGGATACAAGATAGATAGATGGCAGAGAATCCTAAAATCGGGCTATGCTGACCAAAAACCTTACCGGAAAACGCATTAATGTACCTAATGTCATAATAGTGTAGAGCCTTCACATAGTGGATTAAATAATATGAATTAGAGCATCAAAAGTCAGTTAAGAATACTGTGCAAAAACAGTTTTCATATTGAATCCAATCTTTTTGAAATTTAGTTCCAGCTGTTTCATTTCAACATATCAGCGTTTTATCTGAGGCACAGATATATGCACAACTTGTAAATATTCCGCGCAAGCTTATCATTATCAGCTTTCTCAATGTCTTACATCCGCAGCCGCTCTAAGACTAACACTTATCAATCGCTTTCCTCTTAATATGTCTTATTTCCTTTTATCTCGATCAACTAATCGAGATAATAGGATTTTTTATCAATGATGACTGCTGATACAAAAGCCCTGTTTTTATCTTTACAATTAAAATCATTTGATAAGGACAAAAGGAGGATACTGAGTGGAAAACTCACAGAGAGTTTCTCTTTGTATTTTTCACTAAGTATGCACATTACCGTAAGCTTCAGTGAAAGAAAGAATTAATGGAAGAAAAGAAAGAAGACGTTTATTACGTCACTCCAGACACCACACTAGTGGTGTTTTAGTGGCGAAGGAAAGATTCACGAGTAAAATGCTTGTCAGATAAGAACCCTTCGAAAATGAGCGAAGTAATCAAAACTCATCAGAATTACTACATATCTTAGGGGAGAATACAGTTATACAAACTACATGATCGATTATATATGGCAGTATATAAGATTGGCAAAATCTTAATGTTTAGTAGAGTGGTTTTAAAAAACTTTTAGAAGGTTATTTTTTAATCCGTAAAATAAAGATGATCCTAATACGATTGACTCATGGTTAAATAACGCATTTGCCCCCGAGGTATCAGTCCGGTTTACATTCACCCCACTTTCATGCGCGAAGCCTTGACCTGACTGTAACTTGCGCTTTCAGACACTTACCGTACATGTTAAGATACAAATGTAATAATAGTAATAATAATAATATGCAAGTCATTTGGTTTATTCGGACCAGTATAGTACTCTATAAATCGTATTTGATGTATTATTTTACATATTATATATAAAGCTGCGCCCGCGTCGCACCCGTGGAGATTATTTGATTATGCCACGGGAACACGCAGAAGCATTATTGCGAGAAAAATAGTTATTACAGGATATAAGCTATCTCCGTACCTACCAAATTTCATCCGAAACCATTCTACCGTTGGAGCGTGAAAGAGTAACAAAAATGCACATACTACCTATACAAACCTTTTTGTTGTGTCTAGCCTTTGCAATGTCTTGACAATATTGGTGTGTTGTGATGTCAGTGAAGTCTGAAGTCTTTTAATTCAAACCAGTGTAGCTCTCGATGAATATTTGCTGCATTATTTCCAATTGTAAACAATTTCAGAGCCGATATTGTGCATAATTTAACAGTAACTTTATCAATGATATATAAGACCCAGTGAGACTGGCGTGTTTTTTTCGTAAGTTATTTGTTTTTCAATGTCTTTATAAATCATCATTTAAACGCTTAACTAAATGTAAATACATATATGAATATGTTTGTGAAACATTTTTTTAAAATGAAAAAATAAGATCGTGACGTCACGTATTTGTTCCGTAGGCCGTTTATTTTTCGAAGTCTTTATAATCTACACTTTCAAAGGCGATAAAAAGTCACTAAAAATCATCGGGTCACTTTTTCGAACTCTAGAAAGTTGCTCAGTTATTTCTTGAGCCGTATTTTGTCTTAATGTAATTGAGTATTCTGTTTGGTTTTACCTGCTATCTTGTACTGACCACTTTGATACATGACAAGGTATGCCTTGACCTGCACTGACTTCAATATCTAAGATCTGCAAACCTTGTAATTTGCGCTCTACATTCTTGTAAGCGGGCTTCTTTAAATTGTAGCTTCTAAAAGATGATTTCAATTAGATAAGTTTGATTGATGATGATGAATCTTTGTAGCTTTATGCTAACAATCGAATGTTTAATGTTCGTGGCACAATATGGAACAATCTCGATTTAAAAACATATAAATACGAGTACAAAAAAGTATTTGTATAAAGTTGTATTTTATAATTTGGTGGGTTGGAAAATTTAGATTACCTATCGGTAAATTTTTAGTTTATAGGTAATCCAACTGCACATTTTTGTTGCAGTAAGTCATTTCATTTCATTAAACGCACTTGCCACAACATATAAATACAATACAGAGCTTTCAATCTATCTATCTCAATTAATTGTTGATACATTTATCTTTAGCTTTATTTACCGAAAAGAAAATCTTTTGGAATGCGGGATATTTTGTCCAGACTACGCCCCGGTTTGGAAAAATCTTCTTTTGTATGAAAGGGTATACTTTACGGGAGAGATTTTTATATATTTTTTTTCAAAATCTATAATGTAGTTCACGTTTTATAGAAAATATGTTAAAAGCGCTGGCCAAGTTGAATTATAGATACTTGTCGGACCCACATAACAGTCAAGAATTTTATCTCTTACAGAGTATATATAGAAGTCTCTATATATACTCTGTAAGCAAAAAGATGGGAGTCGAAAAGAAAAAGCAAATTCATTATAGACATAGATACAGAAAGCTAAATTTAATTAAGTATATTATAACACTAGAGGGGTACTAAGAAATATATTTTTTGGGAAATTAAAACTTAAGGATCTGAGGACCGCAAGCTACGTCAGCAGGTCAACCGCTGATATATGCAATTACCATATCTACTTACTGCGTCTATATCCTCTGTATAATACTTTACTTATGTCACTATTGAGTAAGCAAAGCAAGTTGAATGTTCGTTTCCACGGCCCTTTCCATCTTGGGCAATGGAATTTTACCAATAAAATATAAACTTGTCAGTAGTTTTTACAAAACCCTGGTCACTCCAATTATGGGACAAAACCTCAATATAAGAATGCGATGACTAGTTGGCTGATAAATTAAATTCAAAATATTTTGAAACAAAGTAACACTTATGTATATAAGAAAATCTAGATATTCAAATATAATATATATACCTAGCAATAAAATGTACTAAAACTTAGTGTTTGGTACGTGCATCGACGAGAAAAATTATGCTATGCCATGTGTTTTGATCATCTTCAAAATATGTTTATTCCACTGTTCAGTCTTTGTTAGACCCGCTTAAAGCTTAAAATATAGCTTTAAGTCATATGAAAAGAAAAAGAGTTTTCAACTACTATTGTTTTGCATTGGCATCATGGTGCATCTTTTTACTGTCATTGAAAAGAGGAGGCTCTCTATTTGGCTGAATATTTTTTATGTATTATCACGATTTTCAATGACACCGCGACTAATTCGGCACCTTTATCATATTCTGTTTGTAAGGAAAATTTCATAAAAAAATTACCATAATTGATCATTTTAATAAAATTATTTTGTCCTAGTCTAAAAGTTTAATATGATTTTGAGTTTGAGTACGTATATCCGGGTAAGTATGAATTGTCTCAACAATAGGTATGTATAAAGTAGTGACGACAAAGAGGGTTTTACCAAAGGTTCCTTACTGGTTAGTTATTTCGTAATGATATCATGTTTACCCTAAGTTATTCTGAAATATAATACGAAAAGGTAGTCTTGAATTAAAATGACGAAGATATAATAATAATCCACTTATTTTTGTAACAGAAACAATTAAAACACATTTAAATGTTTAATTGATAATCTTAGTGAATATTTATTGTATTTCTTTAATACAAATTACACAGTTATAACAACATTCTTGTGGTAGGTTATCTGCCTGAAGTTGACCAAACAATAAACAGAATCATGTATAGACATGATTCTCGATATAACACTCTGTAATAGTACAGAGTATTATATCGAGACCTTGTTAAATTTTTGGTTATTCAAAATGCCTCAAAATCTAAATAATTACATACACTATAAATACTTATAAACTAATATATTTTTATAAACTTACAAATAAGCAGAGGTTTAATCTTACACTGACCCCGTTTGTATCAGCTGATTGATCGATTTCATTAGCTCACTCGATAATGACTATTAGAATATGAAAATTATTATCCTTAGTTTTTGTCTTTTTTGCAGCGAGTTTATTTAGGCTATACTCATATAGCTAAAAAGATTTTATGGATTGAGGATCGTAAGGCTAATAGCGATAAATTATTTGAGCGATAGGCAACGACGGTGTTAAAAAAAATATGCGGGCGTGGTTTTCATTTAATTTTTAGAAAATAGGCTTGTGTTTATTTGCATCCCGCCTGTTGTAAAGCTTCGATGCGGACTAAGATGCAGCACGCTTGTCTAGAAGAAACTGATTCTTTTGCAACTATATCGGGGCTAAGTTAATGAGTTAGAGGTGAACTAAGCCGTACTCATTATTGCGAACCACTTTTAACTTTTTTCATGACCCTGAATGTTCAATAAGGTTCAAGTTAGGATAGAATACAATTGAACTTTGTATTCAGTAATATTTTTATGATACGATAAGATAATCATTAATATCCGACACAGTTCATGTTATACAATAGGATTTAATGATTTAATTAATTAAGGTTTACCTAACTACAGTAAAATGAACCATAATTGCGGGCCCCAAACTAGGCGAAGCCTGTATCTTGCGGGCCGATTTAAAAGATTGATACTGACCTTAATAAACTAATGTACACATTACTACTAATGTACACTTACTTACTTTCTTGTTTACAAACTAAGCTACAGGAACGTGTAACGTAAAGCAAGCAAGACACGGACTTGTCATTGCAAAGTTATGTGAAACTAAAGCCTTAATTTCCGTTTCCTCCAGTCAAGCCAGTCGAGGTGGAGTCAAGTTCCAATTATTTACTGGCTCCATTAGCTGTGTTTAGTAGCTCGGTCGAGTGGCTCGCATGAATGACTGCCAAATACTGTAATTTGAGATGAAAACGTTCGTTAAGATTTATTACTGATGATAAACTATCAATTTTAACATTGATGTAGTACTGGTTAATGTCACATTCTACGCACTAACGACTTTATTACAAAATTAAAAAAAAAAAAAAATTAAATGTCCAAAATCAGCCTAGTTGTTATTTTAATATGCTCAAAGTGTATTTATTGACAAGCATTCTGTTTTGTAGCGCAAGTGTTGCTGGTCGGTGTTCATTTATTTCAAAGTATTATATTTACACTCCCGATATTTCTTATTTTCGAGTCTTCATTTAGCACCAATTTTGTTGGCTTCTGTCTAAGTGCCTATGAATAATTTGAAATGTATCATCCCGTTTTTGGTTGCGAACATGAGGCAAACTTAGTTTCTAAATTATTTTTATAGATCGGCTGAGGACTACGTGAAAGAATACTTTATATTTAATTTTTATTTAAACGATGATTGTAATATAACAAAATATTGTATGTAAAAAAATGATGATTACTCACCAAATATATAGCAACATACATATAGTGACTAACAATAGAAGTTTTAAATTTAAAATCAAACTAAGCCCAGTCTCATTGTTTCGGTCGTGCGCTGGTCGGCACCTGACACTTGTTCGTGACTGACACATTACCCTCAACGATTTGTACAAGCAAACGCAAACGCAAATACAAAATTAAACTTACATTTATAAATTACACAAAGATTTGGATTTCCTATCAAATAGAGGCTGTAAATATTAGAGCGGTTTAATTTATATGAATTGAGTTAATATTTTCGCGTATCTTGTATTCTCATCTATCTCCATAAGGAACAAAGGCTCGGGAACGAATGGGAATAGACTATTTTGACCAATATAAACCACAAATACTTTTCAAAGATTGTTTAATTTTTGGCTTTGAGCGAATTGCAAAGCTCACGGATCCAAATTATGTCTAATTTGACCCATAATAACGTCTTAATAGCCATATGGAAAAACTTTGATTCTTAATAACACTAATTTTTTTTACTCGCAAATATTTTTTAATCTAATAACAAGTTGATCGTAAATAAGTTGTTAATGTTTAAGACCGCTATAGCTTTAAAGTTAAACTATAGTTTACGGTGGTTACATGAACTGACTTGTAAGTGTTTTCTTGTTAATTATATCCATTATTTAGAACATATGTGTAAAGGGGTTTACAGACAGGACGAATATACGCACTATATTTGAAATATTTTATCTAATGCATTCAAGACTCATGGTCTTTAAATAAGTATTACTTTTGTTCTAGTGCTCATAATATAAACATTGTTTCGAAGCTCACATACACTTACGGGGTCTTTAGGGAGCGAGTTCAAATCATTGTCGATTACATTAGTAAATAACGAGGGAATTCACATGTCTAAATAAAAGGCCTAAGACAGGTTTCTTTAAAAAACTTTAGCTCACAAAGAGCAAAGACAATATATTTATGTAATTGCTAGTGACATAAAATAGTATATAAATAAGTTTAAAACTTTGAGGCCCCAGAAAGAAAAGAAAATTCAACCCCAAGGGTTAAATTTTAGGAAATTTAACCCTCGGGGTTGAATTTCCAAAAAAACCTTTCTTGGTACACCCCATAATAATTATACCCTTGAAATGTATTGTCTCTATGTTCAGCGACTAAGACTCTGTGTTGATTATTAGCGAATATAAGTCAGCCAGTAGGTCAGTCAGGACTTACCCTTTTATATATAAAGATAATCTGTGTTTGTCCTTATGTATAGTCACAAACGCAGGTGTGCTGTGTTCACATGTGACTGAATAAGGGCACACGGACGTAGGGCTTGTGTGTGGACATTGGACCTCTCACTTTATATATACCTATCGGTGTTGTCAGGCTTACGATACGAAACGGGAACTTTTGATCTGAGGACTAAAGAGCGCAACTAGGTACTCGTATAGGAAATCAAAACGTATACTTGATAGTTAGCTACAAGAAATTTGTGTTTTGTCCCCTGAAACTGCTATTGGTGCTTTTGTGAAAAATACTGGTGGGCTTCATAAAAACAAACACCATTACGAAGACGTTATTAACAACAGCAAACAATATAATTAATATAACAAATGAGAAATGAGTTCATACTCATGAAACTATTTGAAAGGTTATTGAAAATGTATACAGCTACAGCTTATTCCGTTCAATGTTCTAATACCATTTTGTCCATAATAATTTATGCTATTTAACTTATATCTTTGGCCAATTATATCAAAGCACTATTCTGTTCATTAACCTAACTAAGTTCTCCAGATGATAAAATAATAATACGACTTCATGTGTAAACAAACTGTCTTCATCATTTAATAGCATTGCATTCTTGACGATCTCTCAATAATTACTCACTTATACAAATCATACCGTTAATTGTCTTTGTTGCAATTAATTCGTGTGTGAAATTAGCAAGCACGTAGCTAGTTAATTTTATCGAATCACATCTAGATCGGCTTGTTTTGTTGTAATGATTAATAGAGTTCTTTATTGTTTGAGACTGGACAGATTATTGTCAAGGTCAGTGTCTTTTACAACTGGTAATTGAATTGCATTTGAACTTGAACAAAGGAAATTATTTGAGCTTAATGATGTGTGCCAGCAAAATAATAGTAACAATTCTGAAGGTTTTAGGTAACAGCGTAGTTCTTAGTATTTTTTCAGTAAGTAAAGTTTTAAAGTCATTTTTTGCCCATCTTATCTACTTTCTTACACATTTTTTGAGTATTATTCGAATCCGAAAATCTGAATACCTCGAAATCTTATTTTTTATGTAAGTTTTCGATTTTGTCCCCTGGATCAATTGGAATTCTTATTCCAATTGATCCAGGAATTCTTATTTGTTGGAAAAGGCATGATCACTGGTTTTCTTTCAGTTAATACAAAACATTGTACCTATAGGTCGCATTAAAGTCGGGCCTAATTTTTTAAAAGTTTTAACTTATTTGAGACTGTTTTTTAATTTACAAACCTTCTTATATATTATTCATAAATTAAGTCGTGTCTATTTTTGTTAAAATACATTAAAAATTTGTTAAATTGGTAATTCATGAATTGTACCAAATATTTTTATTTATTTCTTATTAGAATGCGTTCATTGTAGCTGCTCAAAAAAAGTGTTTTAAAGTTATGTCACCTGAAACAATGGCATTTCTGTTCCAATGACCGCCTGTTGGTGTCCAAGCATTGTTCTTGGTACATTCTTCACTTTCTTTATTCACTTGCATTATGTTATTGCATTATGACAGGGTATGCCGTAATCCTAGGTTTCTATGCACGGCTAACTAGCATCGATGGTTATCTGGGCAGTCAGATGTTGCAGGCTTAGTATTTCTATTGCAGGCACTAATACTTATTTGCTAAAACTCTATAATATAGTCAAAAAGCAGAAACGTTGGAATTACTGTAAACGCGTTGGCAAAAACAACGTATAGGTGTTTGTGCGTTTACCTCGAGTTCACAATTATTTAAATAACCTTTATCGTTTCGCTCTGTATGTAAATAAAAAAATGTTTAAAAATGGATACTTAATGCGTAATACATCTTACTAAACGAAACTGTTTAATCTATTTCAGGTGGAGAGCTTTCGGAGAAATAGCCGTAGATTGCCTGCGACGCCACCAACAGACACCAATGGCATCAACGCTGGCCAGCCGGACAGTGCGTCACCAACATTCAGGTCACGAGGCATCAGGCCACGAGAGGAAGCTCCACGGGAAAACGTTCGAACGAGATCAAGGAGTAGAAGTCCCACAGAAAGGACACAGCCATCTCTAGAAACCGAACGACCTTCACCACAAGGTAACGAACAATTTCAATCAAGAAGAACTCGAACGCGTCGACCTGTAGAAACTAAGACAGAGACTACTTTCACATCCAGAGACAGTGACAGAGTCAGATCTAGACAGACCATCAGAAGAAAACCTTCGTCAACTTCCACTACTACTGAAGCTACTGAGAAAGTGTCATCTCCGACGATCGACAAAACTAAAATCGAAGTTGTTAACACTAATATTGATGATATAACGAAACTAACCACGAAAGAAGATAATACGGCTGGCACTAGTAATACTGCTACTACCCAATTTAGAAGGAGAAGTTCTATTGCTCAAACGACGGAAAGTGTTGCGCCAAGAAGGGGTGGTAGAGGCCGAATCAACGTTAGACCGAACGCGAGGTCTTTGGATTTAGATGACTCAGGAACAACAAACTCAGTTGTCATAGTAAACAAAGCACCAACAACTGCTAGAACATCAGCTGATCTTAGGACTGCTAGAAAACTAAGATATAAAACCAGACTATCTGAAACCGACTCAAATTTGACAGGCGAAGGAATTCCAGCTTTGAATGAAGTAAAATCTAGTCAAAAAGAAAATTTTACTAGTCAATCAGAACCAGAAATTAAAACATCGACACCTATAGTTGTTGAAAGGATTGTACAGCAGAGTACTGAAGCTAACAAACCCAAGACTACTACATTTAAAGTAACAAAAGTGGTCAGGCGTCCTTTAGCAAGAGGAAAAGCAACTTTAAAACCAGGAATTCCAGCGAAAACTAAAAGTACTGAAGTTGAGATCAGTGAAGATGATAACTATCCTGAAAGTTTTAAAGCATTAATTCAAGCTAAAAATGCCGTAAGTAGAATAACAAAAAACAATGGTGTTGTAAATAGTTAATAAAATTTCAGAAAAAAATATATTTTAAAAGCATGTCAAATATTGTGGTGGCATGGAATAGTAAAACTGCATCTTATAAAATACTTCTATTGCTATCCATTGTATATTCTATATTGTAAAATTTTCAGACACAAACGAACTCTTCAAATAGCGAAAGTTTTTCAGTGAAAGCTTCACAAAAAGTTTACGAGACTTACAATGCATCATTACAATCCACTCAACCTGGTCCCGCTGTAAACAAATACTCAAGGGTAATATAAAGGGTCACTAGCAGTAATTAACGTTTCACTACGAGTGTTCATATTTTTAACACACATTCTTATTTCAAAACACTCTACTAACAAAACTCATTTTTCTTAATCGATTACATTTTTTTCATCCCCACATCTCGGAAAAGGTATTTTTGTTCGATATTGAGTGCAAAAGCCGTTCCCATCCTCTAGAGATTAAAGTAAATCTGAATTTAGACATTGTGTGCACTAAATTGTGTAAATTCTAATCATTATTAAACCTATTTGCCTACTAAACCTATAAAACCTCTATGGTGCCGAATTTATAATACAATTTTTTTTAATTTGTTAAAAACATAGAATCTTCTCGGTGTACTTTTTTTAATTTGCTATGCGTGCACCATTACTTAAAACTATAATAACTTTAAAACATTTTGTATTTGTAAATATTTTTTTGCAATCAATCATTTCTTCGCTGAGGCGAAATGAAAAGTTCCGTGTTACACTTGAGCGCAAAGATTTTTAACTTCGTGTTATTTTAATTCTTTCATCAGGATTCTAATTTTAATTTTTTTATATAATGCGCTGGCTTGAGTTTTATATTATATAAAATACTTTGCTTGCTCGGTCTTCGAAAATGAGCACGCGGTTAAAAATTTTGCACTCTTGTATAACAAATAACTCTTCAGACACTATTTTCACACAGCATGATAACGTTACATTAATACAACTAAAATTATTAAAAGTATTTGTATAATAATGTTAAGAGTATAAACTATGCATTTTACAGTTGCGTAAACAAAAACCCGATGCAGATAAACAAGATAATGATGTCAAGACTGCTGGAACTACAGTAGCACCAGAAGAATCAGCAAAAGTTTCGGATTATAAGCCAAGAGGAAAGTATTCAGCAAGAAATAAAAAATCAAATCTTTCGCCAGCCGCCACAACTGCCAGTAGCAGCCCAAGTTCTGAAAGAGCTGCTTTTAAATACAGCAGAAAATTTAAACACACTAGTACAACGCAATCTCCTAGAGAAGATGATATTGAAACAAACAGAAAAAGTGAAGTTGATGCTCCACTGAAGAAATCACTTCTAAGACCATCACTTTATTCTAGGAAACTGTCGGGCAGATCTTTTTCAACAAGCACCGAAGTCTCAGTTGTAACAGACGTTGCCAAAAAAACAAATAACAGTGTGAAAAGTAAAGTTTCTCTACCAAGAACTTCCTATTATTCTCGTTTGAGAAACAACAAGAACACAACTACAAGCACTACTTCAACAACGGAAAAACCTTCAGACTTTACTTCAGACATCATTCAGAAAAAATCTGAAGACTCAGATATGCCACTTATATTTACGTTATTGAAAGATCCTGATCACAATGACTTGGTTAGTGAATCTTTAACCACAAACAATGAAAATCAAAAACCATTCATTATTGCTATAAGCAGTACAGAATCAGGTGAGAGTATGACTGGAAATGAAATATTAGACACAGCAGTCGAGCAAGGTAATACGCCCATTGTAACTGTAACTCCAACAGCAATTATAAAGGAAGGTGATAAATATAAATATCATGCTAATTACAAGAATCAAAATCCTGTTGCGGAGGAAAAAGAACCAGTCTCGTCAACAACTGTACCCCAAGTGAGAAATATACACTCGAGAAAATACGGCAAAGCGCGTTCAAGAAAAGAAAAAGTTGAAGATTCTCCCAATGCAACTACAGCTAGATCTCGTGAAAGAAATGCTAAAAAGTATAGTGAATCATTTACAAAGACGACAGAGGCATCTAATAATGGCGTGAGTACTTATATGAATTTCTTATTTACAATATTTTTTATGAGTAATTAGTCTTATCTTTATAGACTTAACAAAATTTTACAGATAATACCCGAGCCTGAAAAATCTAAAAGTAGATACAGTTCAAAGTATCGGGCGTCATATTTAGATAAGCCATTTTACAAACCCACTGTACCCTCAATCACTTCTTCGACTGTAAGTAACATAACAAATACAATACTATAGCTGAGACATTCAAGTCTTATCTTTATTTTTACAGTGCAACTTTCCAAAATTTACTACATAAAACTAACTACATATTAATCACTTTAAAATAAACAGTAAGAACAAAGCCCCTTTATACGATTGGCATTAAGAATCATAAGTACATGTTGCACCTAACATTAACAGATTCATCCATCAATTTGCGTTTTGATGAAAAGTCTGCTAGATTATTATAATCTTTCCAAAAATTCCAGTACTTTAATACAGTGTGACAAACGTATCTTGGAAAGCAATTGTCATTATAGCTAATACTTAATACGATTTATGAAAAATATAAATTTATAAGTGCTTTCTTGATACAATGTCAAACTGCAATTAATTGTATGTAAGCTGGATCCATCATATTTTTAAAAATAATATTGAAATGCATGACTTTTTATTTAAAACCCATTCTGAGTAGCTAATACTACTCTGAACACTTTTGAATTATAAATTTCGCAAAATATGTGCTTATTTTAAAGCACAGTTAGAATCATGACTGCTTGTTTCTTATCCTAAAATTAGAGTTAGACATGGAAATATTCAGTTTCATATTAATCGTAGATATAATTCAGAGTTTAAACATATAAGTAATAACGAGAAATTTCTCATTGCTAAAGGCATGGCTGAAATTCTTCGTGACTGACAACCTGTTGACAAAGTCTGTAGAAGAGCCTAACTGGTTCGAAGGCAAGGACCTAGATGATGTGACCACAGAGTCTCTGTCAAGGCCGACCGCCACCGCTTCATACCATGACCCACACGACCCATCACATATTGAACTGGTCATTGGAATCATTTAGTTATCACATCACCATCATTTTCATTCGCTACATCTACCTGTTGTATTATAGTGGTTACGGTTTAGTTATAAAGAGATGTGGTATATAATAGCATTTAATACGTATATTTTAAGTATTATTTCCTTTTGATTAGATTTAAATTGAAAAACATCTCTTTAGAGCGAAACTTTTACATACAACTATTACAAAGTTAAAGTTGACATGTAAAAATACATTTTTGCTTTCGAATTTCATGAGAATGCGTAGTTATATCATAAGCATAACCATACTTACATAGTAGAATAGTGTCACTAGTTTTATGTAGGTCATTAAATTGTATAATGAAAAAAGAATTGTTTTACTAAGTTTATAAACTATTTTCTTGTTATTTTTCTCTATATTTGCACTAACACTAATTATGTACCCTGTTATCTTAATTACATGAATTATAAAGAGGCTTTGGTCTATGCACGACTTTCCATTCTATACGTACAAATATCTTTACTCCAATCAACACACGTACACACTTTTTATTCTACTTTTATACACGGATCTGTATCTGTTTATATGGGTGAGAAAACTTCTTATTTCAGGTAGAGGGAGAAGAAATTCAATTAGGGCCAGACCTGAACGCAATAGCGATTACTCAAACACGAAGGACGTTGTCCTCGGCGGATTTGAGACTAGAGAGTCTGGCAAAACCATCTCAAGTTATGAACGTTGAGGCTTCACACCACTTGCCTTCGGTTACAGTGTCCATATTTGACGCTCTAGCTGAAATATTAACTTCCACACCCAAATCTAGACTCTCTACTACAACTGAAGTTACGACAAAAACCCTTAATACCGACGTAACACAAGTACTCAATGGCGTGAGTAACATAGTAAATGTAAATAGCTCCGTTGGTATACCGAGCCCAGAAACATTTGTATCGGCTGGCGCCAACTCAAGCACCACTGTACCTGTACAAAACACTCAGACCACACCAATTGTGATTAACAACATGTCAGCTGGTGAAAGTGTCACACCGTCACTAAACACTGAAGTTGTAACTCCTGTGAATACACCTACGACTCCTATCCCGACTCCTTCCACTCCCATTGCCGCAAGAAGACCATTTGCATTTAAAGTTTTGTATTCAGAGACAGAACGACCAATCGATAAACTCACGACTGCACTCGATACATCGAATCAGCCAACGACTGACAATCCAGCAACGGTATATAACACTGTGTCTGACCTTTTGTTATTGAATAACAATGTAGTATCCTCTGAACTAACTAGCATGTTATCAAATAATATTAAAAGTATAATCGAAAACATGGATGAGGAGAGTAGATCTAGAGTTTCCGGCGATATGGCTAAATTATTAAAGTCCCTGATACCCCGCGCTCTAGATGGACTTGCGACTGGACTTGAAAATGTTGACTTTACTCCCAATACTACTCCTTACAGTTTGGAGGCTATTGAAGATACGGCAAATATTGATTTTGGTGTAAATAATAATACAAATACTAGCAATAATTGCCTTCAAAATGTATTATCTGACATAAATGTAAATAATGTAAAAAATCCTGATATTTTTGATGGTGTAACAGATAATTCTGTTCAGCTTGTAAATAATGTAGATAGTACTCCGAAAAACACACAAACAACAACAACAACAACTGTGGCTAGCACACAGACGACTTCAGCGAATACTTTACCTGTAGCGGATGGTTCTGAGCAACGTTTTTCAATCGAATCTTTGGCATCAACAGAGTCAGGTTTGGTAAAGCTGACGTCGTCTGCCTCTCCTACTGTAGATATAAACAATGTAAATAATGAAGCAACTGGTAGATCACTTACTAACAATAAAGTCCTCCCATTCCTTACCAATTTCCGATTCAATGACTTTACTGCCAGTGATGAAGAAAATGATAGCGAAGCCACAAAACCCGTACCCTTTACTTTGACATCTGTAGAACCATTAAAAAATAATTTTAACCCTGATATAAAGGACCCAACACAAGTATCACCCCTTCAGATATGGCTATTAACAAAAAAAGCTAAAGTTTTAGAAATGATTGAAGATCTTTTAAGGCAACATAATAGTGAAATTGCAACAGCTCCAACTTTTATTGATATAATTAGTCCTTCTAGTGAAAATATACAGTTGTCGCGTCGTTTGACTGACATAATGAATACTATGACTTTTACTACTGACTCTTCAACAACTACAAGAAACGATGTCATAACCTCTCCTATGACCACTTCCTCACCTCCTCTTCTATCAACTACGTCAAGAGATGTAACTACCAGCTTTATATCCAGTATGACCTCTACATTGGCTTCTTTAATATCAAGCACTACGGGCGATACCCAAGCCACCGTAGTGCCTTCAGTTATATTATCCCGTTTTGGTTCAGAAACAAAATTATCAAGCGATGATGAAAGCGTTATTGGTAGTACAACATTGTCTTCAGCGGATAACACAAATGGATTTCCAACTTCTGGATCTACCACAGAACAGTCACAAGTTACAGATATATCTGCAACTACAACAGGTAACGCAGGAGCAGTACAAACAACTACACAAGAAAACACTGATACTACGACTGCTGCAGCCAATACAGAGACAACTACCCAATCAAACATTGATACAACTACTCAAATTGTTGAAACAGAAACAGTTACGCAATCAAATGTTGAATCTACAACAGGTTTATCTGATAATACTACACCCTTGGCTGCCTCTAGAGCTGCTACACCAGCACCAATACCGAAAAAAGATTATGTGATTTTTGGTATACTTCCAAATAATACAGTGGTACGTAAAGACCCTAACGATGACGTCTTGGAATCATTAACAGAGGCAAGCCCATACATCGTGTACGGTTTATTACCCAATAACACAGTAATACGTAAATTTCCGAACGGGACTAGAGTACCACGGGTCATGCAAAAAATTGACATACTACCAATCAGCCCATGGAGCTTGAGAAATCCGTATAGCCCCATCCATAACATTCCAGCCATAGTCAGACCACGGTCTAACCCCATCCGAGTATCCACTAATACTGTGACCTCCACAGACATCACCAATAACGGAACGGAAAACCGATTAACCACAGACACTGTAAATAACCTACAATCGACGGTACTGACTTTAAGTTGTTTAGCTTGAAAGCTTTGGGCTTGATTCCACTCGCAGTGGCAACCTGGCGCAAGTAAGCATGCCTGGTGAGGGAAAGGCACAATTTTAAACTCTGCATGTTTTCCACTCTAACCGCTTCTCAGATTAACCCCGCAAAGCGTAACATTTTATTTCATAATTGCAGATATCTACATCGGCACTTAATATTAAAAGCAGTTCATTGGGTATAACTACTGCCACAAAAAAACCGCCTGCTGAAAAAAGCACTGCCTCGCATGTATTGAGTTTACGCACATCTACAATGCTACCTTCTATTGATGAGATTCTGCTTAATAGTTTATCTTCGGCCGCTAAACAGGAGCTGGTCATATCATCCATGACAAGCTCTACTCGTGAACCAAGAATATTAACACTGGATATTGATCCGGAGGTATCATCATCATATACAATTATTTATTATCACCATATTTATATAATCACTTAATTCTTCAATTAATTACACTAAACACTTTCTAGAAACAATCATTATGACACTTTAAATCTTATAACGTTTATCTGCAATTTGAAAACATTAACTTGGGCCTATAATCTAACAATAAAGTCGGCATGGAATGCTGAGTAGTGTAAAGTCTCGGCGAAGGTAAGTGGTGAAGGCTTAAGTGAAACCGTATAAAGAATACGATGACACGATGTTGCTAAAAAGTGCATGATATTAAAACTCTGTCCACGATGGAAGTTCAAAGTATAACATCATTTGGTATGTATTGCAGACCCAACAAATTCGCACGGAAAGACCAGGCAGCGAAAGAGATGGGAAGTCAATATTTAAATTCATACCAATAGATGAAGTGATGGTTCAAACACAAAAATCGAATGTACTTAAACTTGCTACTAAAGCTCCATCTACAACTAACACAAACGCTCAGGTCCAAATTATGACAGATGTGACTGAAGCAAATCCACCGATGCAAGCGAGCACAACGGAAGCACAAGCAAGTAGCACTATCAGTACCGAAGCGAGCACTACAGAAGCAAATACACCAATCGCAACAACCGAAGCACCTGTTACAACTACCACTGTAGTAACGACTTCAACCACATCTACATCAACTACTGAAACAACAACAATATCAACAACTGAAGCTTCTACTACTACAACTGCAGCTCCAATAACAACTACGTTGGCTCCTACTACTACAACCCTAGCGCCGATGACGACACAAGCGCCTACTACATTAGTTCCGACTACAACTACTACTACACAAGGAACTACTCCAATGACCCAGCCCCTTACTACCACACTAGCGTCAACAACAGCTGACTCCCGAACCACTGTCCTTACAACAAATTTTGACGATGACATAAGAAAATATCAAGCAGACGCTGAAATCATTCAAAATTTACAACGTGACCCTAAAAATTTAAATTTCCAAAGTGACGCTAATAGTTTGTTAACTGGAGCTGCGTCTGGCACTACAACTAGAATTGTGCCATCAACTACACAAGCAAATGACCCAGCTGCTTTATTGCAAGCACTACTCGCTGCAACTGGGCAAAATCCCAATACTCTTATACCGAACTTTGGTGGCAATATAAGAGTGACCGCACAACCGCAAACTACAACATCTCGTTCAATTGAAGACGATATAAAACAATTTGAAGAAGACACAAAGTTGTTAAAAGCGCTGCTGCAAGCTACAGGCCAAAATCCAGCAAACCTAAACATACCTTCATTAGATAGCATCTTTACGACAAATCGACCCACAACTACACAACCAACAACTACACAACAAACAACTACAACACTCAAACCGACAACAACAACAACCACTATAAGACCAACAACCACAACAAGACCAACAACAACAACTTCAGCCAGACAACAAACAACAACACAATCTTTAGAGGAAGATCTTAAACAATTCCAGGAAGACGCGAAGCTTTTACAGGCTCTGTTACAGGCAACCGGTCAGAATCCTTCAAGTTTAAATTTACCCGTGATCTCTGGAATAACTTCTAATGTAAGGGTTGCTTCTAATCCTCAGACGACTTCCATAGGCTCGAATCCAACGACTCCATTGAATATAAGGCCTGTGTTTACGACGACACAAGCCGGACCTGTGTTCCAAACATTTGCTCCTAGACTGACTACTACATTACAGCCTGTGCAGACTACGGAAGACGTTCGGATTTCAACTACTTTCCCGCCTTTTAACCGAAGAGATTTGACCACAACGGCTAGGAGTGCAACAGCTACGATTTCCGGTCGGCGAGCACCCGGAAGATTTTCTACTACCACTGAAATA
Organism: Ligdia adustata; assembly: GCA_947049295.1. Taxonomy (NCBI): domain Eukaryota; kingdom Metazoa; phylum Arthropoda; class Insecta; order Lepidoptera; family Geometridae; genus Ligdia; species Ligdia adustata. The sequence continues at coordinate 2,647,812 of OX346218.1, read as the reverse complement.
CCAAGCACTTCGACGTTTTCAGTCGAAGAAGACTTGCTTTTCCTACAGAACTTGGTAAGTTAAAACAAGATAGAACTAGACAGTTAGAGTTTTATTATTCAAGGAAACAAAAGATAAAATAAAACAAAAAAATCAACGTAAAAAAATTATTATCATATAGGGTTGTTCGTTAGTGGTGTACTAAGCCAATATGAGGTCATTATGCTTATTATTAAGAAAACTGTTTTCGAGAAAAAAAAAACAGATGTTCTATAGAAAATGATAATCTGACGTCAACCATATGTATGTATGCAACAATTGACTATTTTTCTCAAATTCAGAGATGCTTCCATGCTATATCTTCTGTGCCATAGTAAAAGTTGTTCTTTATATAGTGATTTTAGTGACCTCGATTCGGCTTAGTATACAACAACAAGTAACAACTTCCTACTAATCTGTTATATATATAATTAAATAAAATGGTTTTGATGCTGTTCTTAAATCGTTAGACATAATAGGTAAAAGTGTATACAACTATCCACCTCGTAGTTGTCAAAATCTCAAAGGTCAAATTTGCTAATTTCAGAAAACAGTTTTAAACACCAACCCCAACACCGAAGACCCCGAGGCAGCTCTCGCTAACAGAATCATAGCCCTCGCCGTCGACAGAAGTCTAAACGAGATCAAATCTGGCGCACCTAACGATGCTGTTCGTACTGGAAAGAACATTAATAACAATGCCAACAACTTGATACCAACAACCAGACCCGCTACAACAACTCAACCAACTACCACTACCACAACATCGACAACAACAACGACAACTGCTAGACCATTCACAACAACCATACAACCAGGCGGTCCCTCTATAGAAGACGACATTAAACAATTTCAAGAAGACACGAAACTCTTGCAAGCACTTTTGAAAGCTACCGGTCAGGACCCGTCCAAATTCAACATCCCTACACTACCGAGCGTTGTCAAACCTACTGTGAGTTTAAAACCAAGTGTCCATGATGACTTGAAGCTTCTCTCGAACTTACTCGCTTCGCCGTCACCGCTCAACGAGCCTTTTGACTCACTAACACCGAAACCCACCATGATATCTGCCGTTACGATGACAGACATGACCACACCAATGCCTTTTGGCGCTAAAATAGTTGTTAAAGATGACTTGAAGACTTTGCAAGATGACGGAAAGCTGATAAAAACTTTGATAAAATTACAGGGTGCTCAGGAGACCACAACCATGAGGAGTAAAATTGCACTTACAGGTAATACTTTAGTATGAATTAAATCCTATTTAAACTTAAGTTTATAAGAAGAAACCTGATTTTATTGTTAATGAATGTTATTATTATTTTTTTTGGTTTTAAAGTTTAAGTAGCACTTTCCAGCGGGTAAACTACCTTATAAAACAATAAAAATTACTGGAACAGTTTATTTTCCTGAATATACGCCTGCTACGAGCTAGTTTAAAAACTCGAATAATAATCTACCTGTGTTTGTCCATCAATATATTACGGAGAAGGAAATAGCCAAACAAACTATCATAATATTTTATAATGTGTCGATATCCCTATACATATTTGTGTGTATTCTTAAAATAAAAACGTAACTTTGAAAGATGTGTTGTAGACCTAAATGGCAACACAAAAAGCAGTAGCAATTTTTTGATTGAAGCAAAAACATTATTTGATAGCAATTTATAACTTCTATTATACTATTATATATCTAGCCTAGTATCATATAGGATAGTCTAGTATTATATAGGATAGCTTTTTCTAACTGTTTCAGATGACTAGAATGGCGATGATCATGTGTGATATAAGTGATTGGGCAGAGTGCATGCGTAGATGTCAAGTTAATTTTACTCGTATTTTAATTCTATTTATCTTATATTTAGTTGTAATATCCTAATAGTAATTGTATAAATTGTATAAAGAAATTTTTAATGCAATTCCAGGCCAAACATCAGACGAAGCGCTGAAGAAGCTTTTGCAGCAGCAACGGCCTAGCGGTGGTATGGTGTCCGAGGCTACTAAGGCGCCCATTTCTCTGAGCACCGAGTACGGCAAAAGCAATGACGCCTTGCTCGCGGCATTGCTGAAGGAGCAAGGTTTCGGACCCACCACGGCAAGTTCATTGGATGAGCAACTCCGACTCGCTGTTAGTTGACTTTTTCTTACTTTCTTTGTGTTGTGTGGCTTCACAAATAATAATGGGAGAAGTGATAGTGGTGAACAATTCTTTATGATAAACAGAACATTGATACAACTTTATGAACTTTCACTATACAATTGAATGCGACTGACTTTATCTACTGAATTTACTTATCCTGCTCCTGCTACTGCAGTTTATATTTCAGTTTGCATATCTAAGCGTTTGTCGAAGGTTTTAATGGTTTTTCACATTCTTAGTTTTGACGTATGCGTATAAACATAATGTTCATTCAAGAAGAAGAAAAGATCGGGACTAGCATTGAACATTTTTATTGTAATATTAAGCTTTAAGCTTGGACTTGTACGTATCTGTCAGGCGCCTACAATTTTTTCAAACGTTATTGCTATTTTAATTCAAAGTCAAAATGTATTTTTTTCTTAAATTGTTCACCAATATTACTTTTCAAACTCTTATCTAATTTAACTTCTCTACTTGGTACTTCTACCATCGATAACTTCATTGCAGTTTCAACTTCGCCTGTAACTCGCATTCATTCTTTCTCCCTTTTCTGTTTTTGAGCTTAATAATATTCATTCTCACTCCATCTCTACGTTTATCAACTGTCATTACTTTTGCCTAAACCCTCGTAGGCTTTACTGAACCAAGTGGTAGTGACACCGAAAGCTAGAAGAACAACTACGCCGCCGCCCCCGCCGCCGCCGCCGAGACGGCCTATATTGGACGGGCTGGCGTGGCTGTGGCAGCAGTGGAGAGAGACGGGGCCGGGGCCTGCACCCGCAGTGCAGAGGCCAAATAGGAGGCCTGCGCCGGCGACCAGGCCAGAGGCCACCACGGCGCGAGCCAACTGGATCGGCTCCGGCCCTTTCGTCGGCAACGCTGACGACCGACCGACCGGCAACAGAGTGGGTTTCTCATCACTCCTGCTAAAGCTCTGTGATTGGGGATGAGGTGGTGGTACCAGATCTTAGATTAAATACAAACCCAATCAGGAACGATACATTTAACTTTGTGAATATTTTCTTCTACTTGTTCCTATTTAATCTAAGTCTGTGTGTGTTTGTTTGTAAATTGTATAAAATGTTATATACTTTGGGCGGACGGGTGTAAATAGTGAGAAATCTTTTTTAGATTTTAGAATATATTTTGTATTTTTTTTATTTTCTTTTTACTCATGTCTTGTGTTTTTGTAGTTAAATTATTTATTTAAGATTGGCTTCATTGGCTTGTAAATAAACACTGTGGAGTAGGAGTAGCAACTTTTTTGTATAATAAATTTGATTATGTGTATTTTTGTCCTTTGTTGTGTGTTTGTAACTAATTTAGTAGTTATTATTTATGTGCAGGTACCCCAAAATCAGTCTACGTAGCAAAATATGTGGACAACAGTTTATTGAGATAGATTTAGACATTTACAATTAAGGATTTCAAATATTTGTTACCGAAAAATGAGAATTTTTTTTGTTCGGTGTTGTACCAAATATTAACAACCAGCAATATGCGTAAAACGTCTAATCTGTCTTCATCTACGTAACGCGTGTCTCCACGTCATGTATCTGTCCACAATTTGGCCGTCACAACATTAAAGCACCCACAAAATACGCAGCGGGACATTTTAACACGTAGTGATTTTAGACTTGGCTGGAAACACAAGCAGACAGCTTGCTAAGCGCCTAGAGTCTTGTCGCTTACACTCCTAGGAAACACGGCCAGGCACCAAGCTTGTAGTGCGGCTTTCGTGAACATTCTAGAACTTTAGTTTTACTCTGGCGACTTTTACACACATAGCTACACATTTGGCCATAAGCTCGCATTACTACCGAAGTCAGCGACACTGTGGCCCTAGATGGAGCATACCCAGTCTGGAATACACTGGCTCTCAAGGATTACCTAGGCTCTAGGCGCGAGGCAAGCCTCCTTCCCGTGCGTTCCCAGCCTTACTAGACTACTGTAGTACTAATTGTATATTGTGTATATATATGGTACTTTTGTGAACATTTTGTAAATTAAGTGTTGTGAAGTGCATGAATCCCATTATCCTATTTGGTGAGTAAATTTTGTCCTTAGTAAATCCAAATTTTTTTTACTTACCTAACTGTTTTTGTACATTTAACTTGACTAAATCTTACTGAAAGACTAATGAACAAAAAGTAATTAATTAATTATAATTTTTTGATTATTAATTTTGTAATTAGTAACTATATTCTAATATAATTATATAACAAAATAAAAATCTCAGGTATTATATTCTACATAATCAACATACTTACATATATACATCTACACTTCATGATTTACATCGCATGTCTTTGTAATAAGTCTTTTCATAATTAATACTAATTGTTAAGATTCTGGTTGTGGTTTTCACTGTTATATATTTCTTTACTTATTTTGTATATATTTTTATAGCGTTTAAAATTTTTGCATTACGTTTATTTTATTTCTTCATTACATGATTTATTTTTTCTTTTATTATCGAAAAGTTTTGTATAAAGAACACGTAATTATATTCTTATTTATTTTGTCGCGTGAACTTCTTTTATATTTAGGAATTGATTACTACTGTTAAAAATATTTCCTGCAACTGTCATAAATAAAAACATAAAATATAAAAAATACTGGTTGAATATACATTGGGCAGCATCGTCGCCTTCAGCGATTTTTTCTTGGTAATGTTCTGATGGGTAACACTAAACTTTTTAAAATCTTTATGAAAGTAGAAGCGACTTTATAAAAGTCTGACTCAGTACTATATATCATGGGATATAGCTAGTAGCATATACCCATCAGCAGGTGAAAACAAATGGAATGACATCTTGCTCATTAAAATTGGTTGTAGAGGTTCATAAATGTCTTGGAATAAAGGTTTGACAAAGTGGTTCTTCATACAATGCCTCCTAACTCACAGCTTAGCTTCCACACTAGTTAGAACCCGTGACTAATATCCAATGATCTGACTAGATCCCGTTGGAGCCTCCGAGGGCTGTATCATCAGACCAGCCTCCAGGTCGAGGACAGCTGGTGTCGGCAGCCATCAACGTAACCAGAGCCTTTTCGCAGTTCCTAGGAGCTGCGATACAGGTTGGTCAATGCTTTGAATGTTGAACATTTGGCCGTACTATGCCTTAAATGTACATTATATTTTTAGACCTCGGCGTGTTAAACTAACTACAGTTCTGTATACTGTTGATCTCACGACATCAATGATTCGTTTTTTAAAAAGACGGGTTTCGACGCGTACTTTACTATCAGAAAGGTCCAACTATAGTATCCTTCACTATCGGTGAACTTCATGAAATTAGTGGTTCGTGTCTTCAACGACACGAGACGAGACTGCGAGATATGTCATCGTTGAAGACACGGACGATTCCCTAAACCCGTCTTCTTTTCTAAATAACAATGATTCGTCATTCTAAGATCCTAAATATCACCTCAAGAAAACTGTGTAGATATATTAATAACATAACTTAACCGAAAAGGTGTCTACTATATTTTTATTTTATAGCCTCATAAGCGCTGTAGGATCCTACCTATTTAATATGATCTACCTTTGCAATGTGCTTCAAATGTTATATTTATACAGTAGCTATAAAAAATATGTGTCTGCTGTAGTCAAAAAGCGTCAAAAATGAAATAAAATATATGTATAAGATAAACGGTTTCAGTTAGCCCTTTTCTTGTTCACGTAACTAACGTTTTACGTAATTAATGACATTTTCAAGATTTCAGGAGGTTAAATTGGCTGTTCCTGTCGTAAGTTCAAAATTATAAAACTATTACAATTAACTTTAAACTATCGTTTACTTTATTATTCAGACGTACTTCTCTGACTTAACTTTTAACTTTCCGTGACTTTCTAACAAAGCTTTGAGTAAAAAATTCTACATGTTTATTTTTTTCATTTGCCTCTCACATTTAACAATTTCTTATTCGAAATTTAATCGCAATATCTTCCTAAAAACGGTTTTTCTGAAATTCCTAACATTTTAAGGAGATATCGTCCATTGAATATTACTAATTTACATGAAAAAAATTGAAACCTTATACAATTAATAAGGTTTGAATTTTTTTTTGTATTATCTCACCCGATTATGTATTTACGTTTAGTTATTAAAAAATAATGTCTACTTCATTATAAAGTCACGCCCGATGTGTTTTTTTTTATGTCGTAAATATTATTTTCGACACGATGAAATTTTAATAAGCACCAAGTGAACATACAAGAATCAACCCAAACGAATTCCTCTTCACAGTTTATTTTACTTAAGTTTTTTTTTTTAGATTTTGTTTTCTGTAATTCACAGGGCGCGGCGCAAACAGTCCAAAGTGTGATCAGAGCGGGACAACGAGCCGCGGGAGATGTCTATACAAATGGATCCGCGGGATAAATTACCTAGTTCTGATGAAATATTCTAAAAATTACGTAAAACTACGTTAAAAAAGGTATTCAGCGAGTTCAGAGATCTTAAGCTATGCTTAAGATTGCCCGATGTAAAGCGACCAGCGGGCTGGGATGTAGCGCGTTTGCCTAAAAGATATCGATTTACTCGCGAACAAAGCGTGTGTATCAAAGCTTTTTACTTCCCTACTATTACACTTTACAAATGTTACAAGTAAAATCTTTATTTTAGGTAAATAGTTTCATTCTTAACTACCTAATCCGATTCACGAATAAAAAAAGTTTTCAGCGAGTTCAGAGCTTAGATTAGCTTTTTTTACATCAGGCAAGTTGCCTTCTATAAAAAGAAATTAAAGAACTCGTAGGTACATAATTTTCTAGTAATATTAATCGAAGCTAATTTTCTAAAATGTATACCAATTTAACGTAGTTTTGCGAACTTGTTAGCACTTTTTGGAATAAACTGATAGTTAAGGGATTGGCCGGAGTTTGACAATGAACGTGTAAATAGAAATGGACTCAAAACTTTTCCGGAAGTGTCATAGTATGCACTATGTGTTTGCGATTGCCTGTGCTCAAATGTATATAGTCGGATAGTATGTTAAATATATAAGTAGAACTCTAGGTGATCTACATTTAATGAATCTATGTAAACTTGCGATGTTTAAAAAATAACAGTAGTCCGAATAATGTTTTCAACTTTTCAAGATTTAAAAAAAAATTGTATTCGTTTATAGTCCAGCAGCCGCCATAGAGTTTATTTGTTGATAAATAACAGGCTGTATCTTTGCGAGTAAGTTCAATTTGACGAGACGTTTTAGTTTTTGTATGTAAAATTCTCTATACTGGTAGCTACATAAGTTACCGTGGAATAAAAACTTGTAAGTTTAGAACTGGGGAAACGCACTATTACATGTGTAAGACCATGTGACAATTTCATTATATAAGTATTTAGGTATTACGCTGCTTACAAAAATTCGCTGATAATTAATATCTTGTATACAGACATTCAAATGAGGAGGTACTAGATTCGACGGTATTTCGTATAAAAAAATGTTTCTTACCTGCTTCCTGGGTGACCGTTAGACCGATATGAATATTTTTTTTTTAATTTTTCGAGTGGTCCTTTTAAAATGTTATCAAAATCAGTCTCGAGGTTTTATTTTTTAATCAATTTTAAAAAGTGATTACTCATGAAAAATAAATATTTTTCTTAATTTTTTTTCTATTGCACAAGGAGAACCCGTAAAGACTTTCCTTGATAATCTACAATCTAGCCTAAGTCTAAGGCTAATAAGTAATTTTAGTTTAACTTAATCTTCTATAAAATAATGTCTCTAAGAATTTGTCCATCGGCACTTTTCTTATTACAGTTGTTAAGGCGAAAACACTTTGTTCATGTGTTCTTAAGTCTTAGCACTTTCACTATTATATTTCACTATTTTACTTTTAACACTACACTAACTCAAACGGTTTAGTACTTTTTAGTCTTCTAGTTATGTCAGTGTGGTCGAGGAGCTGGATAGCCTCGACATTGACATGATGGTGAAGCCGGTTTTGGTGAGCTTCGGCGTATTTTTTTATCACTTGTTCAACGAATTCTACTTTTAAGTCCTGGTGAAGATCGTTGTTTCTTATGTACCAAGGTGCATCGGTAATATCCCTCAGTACTTTATTCTGGAATCTTTGGATCATGAGCCTATTACTTTGAGCGGTACAGCCCCACAGCTGTATACCATAAGTCCATATTGGCATCAGGACTTGTTTATACACTAGCAGTTTGTTATGCATTGACAGCGGAGAATTTCTTCCAAGCAACCAATACATTTCTCTATAGCGTAAATCCAGCTGCTCTTTTTTCTTCTTGACGTGTTCTTTCCAGCGAAGCTTCACGTCATGGGTCATGCCTAGATATTTTGCTGTATTCTCATATGGTATTACTTGACTGTTGATGTAAACTGGAGAATACTTGTGTCGTTTATTACTAAAGTCTATGTGAATTGATTTGGATTCATTTAATTTTATCCTCCATTTCTTCGTCCAGCCATAGACTTTATTCACAGCCATTTGAACTTTTTCTGCAGATTCTTCATGAGTATTCCCTACGGCCATGATTGCAGTATCGTCAGCAAAAGTTGCAAAAATAAATATGAAAAATATGACGGCTGCTGGACTATTAGGTTTTTGTGAATATTTTCTAAAACTCTAATTTTCTTTGTGAACATTTTTTGAACATTGTGATTTTAGCTTTACCTAATCGTAATGTAGGTATGTATTATTTATATAACAACAGTAAGTTGTTTAAAGGCAATTAAATTTATTTAATCGGTTTTTTTCTATGATTTTTAAATCAATAGTAATGTTTATGTATAGATAATAATTATTTTTTGAGTAACAAATGTGCCGATTCTGTGTACATACAACTCTGTGAATATTTATGTATTATAAAATACGGCGGAGGCGAGGAGATAGTTTTAGTTAGAAGTTAATTAGGTTTAAACGCTATACCTACTTCACAGCTAGGTCTAAATACATGTGCCATTTTGCACGTGCTCGGCAATTCGCTTCTCCGTTTTTTCTTGTTAATTTATTACGAATTTAAATATTTATTTTAATGTATTTTTAATTAACGAAGCTGGTGCAAGTAAATATTTTGTGTTTAACTGCTTATTTCTCATTTGAAAATAGTTCACTCGAAAAAAACTAGATGGCGTTAAGAAATCATAAATCGTGCAAACGCGTTCCATTCCAACAAAACAATATGTAATATTTTTTTTCTAAAACCATGTTACATGACAAATATTTGTTCTTTGGATTTTATTTTCATATGATTATATAGATAGCTCCAAAAATTATGCTATAGCAGAATAGTCAATTATAAATAATATTTTTATTATTAAAGATTAATGCGAATAACAAGCCGTAATGACTAAGAGCTTTTGACACTGCCTCTAAGTTAACTTTTATGTTAAGACGGATTTCAACCTGATGTTTGCATTAACTGTACTTTTACGGAAAATAGTTTATTATTAGTCAATCATTTTGAAAAATATACAATATTAAAGGTGTTTCTGAATTTTCAATAAAATTGGTAAAAAAACTAAATTACAGTTATTTTATGAGAACGTAAATGCAGACGATATTGGGGTTGTATGCAATAACTTGTCACTGCCAACTAAACTTAAGTTTTAATTGTCACTTAATTTTATATTTTTAAGCATTTGGACATGCTGAGCATGCTTTTTATATTACATTGTCTTTTGTTTATAGCTTTATATTTTAGATTATAATTTTTGACTGCTGATTTTTATTTTTGTATTCCTATATTTATGTATATAGCTATTTTATTTAAAGCTAAGGGTTTAATAGGTAAATAAATTATTTGTTTAAATTATCACAACATTTTTCTTTCCAAACCCTTGCCTCGGTTTTTTTATAAAAATATCTAATGTTACAGATAAACTAGATTTAATTTCAATAATTGCTTGATTAGACAATATGATTGGTATTTAAACTTTCAGCAGATATTTTATATCTCTAAATTTAAATTAAATACATTTTATCCATCGCGGTAATGTTTTTATCATAAATTATAGATAAGAATAAATTTCAAGCTACATTTAAAACCGGTATATTCGAATTCATGGACTAATTATTAACAATCAAAAACTTGAAGCAACAAACAGGTGTTCAACTTGTGATCATAACTTGTGCTGAGCTTTTAAAATTAACATTTAAACACTCATTTTTATGCCGTTTTTAAAAAATTTTAGTCTAATAAATTATATCCTCATTTTGCGTTTAGTTTTAAACTAGTTAATAGAAAATCAGATGATGGTATTCAGTTGTTGGCATTATTTTGTGGGAGTTTTTCTTCTTCCAAAAAAGAGAAGGTACTTCGATGAGTATATTTTTGGAATGTTTGTAACCTGTTTTTTTGGAGACGATGGACCGATTTGAAAAATTCTTTTTTTTTAAAGAGTACTTCTCGAGTGATCCTATTTTTTTTCGATATTACCGTTTCCCAGATTTGATTATTAGATCGAAATAACTATAATACGTTCAATCAGCGCGTGCTGTAATGGAAATAGGTGATTACTTTTTTGAAAAGTATTAAGGCTTGCTAGTGTCACTAAGTTTTTAAGCTATTTTGAAGCCACCAAGGCTATTATTAAAGGGTTAGGATGTATCGTACGTTAGCTCGAAGTTACTATATACTATTCTGCGCCTGAGCATAGATTCGATCAAGAATTTTTTTGCCCAAAGTCCTTGACGGTTATTTCTGACATTGCCTCGACATAAACACTTTTTGCAACTGTTATGGGTAAATTTGCTATTGATAGAGTGTATAAATGATTAAAGCTTAAATTGAGTAAAAACTATTTAGTTGCCAGAAATTGGCTAAATGTATAAAATTTCAACGGACTTGTTTCCAACTTCCAGTTAAGGGGGTTCTTAATCCGTCAAAACCTTTTGTGTTTGACAGCAACTTGCCATCCTGATGTATGGTGGCAATGTGGCCTAAGATGTAAGAGCTTGCCAAGAAGAAACCTATTCACTCGTGACTTGAAACGACTCAAATTATATTATAATAATATATCGGGAAATAGAGAACCGGTAACGAGTTCCATAGGCTGGAAGTTTTTAACCAAGTTTACTTGCCTTTGTTTTCGTCTCTTTTATATCTGACTCTAGCCGATATCCTTTTGGTTGCTAGCTTGAAGCTTCACGTTTTTATTTCGATTCTTATAATATCAGAATGCCAGACGTGACATCAGATACACTTAGCGCTTAACGAGCCGCGATTTTGATTCGACACGTCAGTTAATTGCTAATTTGTGCTAATAGTGACAAAATATCAAGGAAATTTTATTAATAATAGAATATAGTAAATATAGATATCGAACACTTAAGGCATGTTGTGCTACAACTATCCTTAAATTGTTTGAAGTCTTATGTCATGTTTTTAGCAGATGCTCCAGTTAAAGCTAATACTAATGTTGCAGAAATAGGCTGGACAACAAACAAAAAAAATATGAAGATAATTAATGGAGTCAGGCGTTACTTTGCCACTCACTCACACACACCGTTTTTCTCACTTTCGAGCGAGCGCTTGAAGATTCAACATCTCCTGAGGATGCCTTCTGTTAAGGCAAAACACGTGTCGAGGAAGTCGGATACTGAGAGAAAGATAAATAATTAGGTGAAGTGTGGCGGTGGTGAGGAGGAACCCCACCATAAAAACAAAAACTATTTTTCGACTTCTTACGCTAACATCAAAACGAGTCGAAAAATCACTAAATATTTTTTAGATACCATCATAAAATAATAAAATATATTAGAGATTCAGAATTTCTAATGTGTCTTGTTTTTATAGTAGTTAAAGATAAACTAACACACACACACATATATTTCCAAACATCCTCTGAGACCCAATGCATTGCTGTTAATTAGCCAAGCCTATGGACCATATAGCTTAGCTTTTTCTTGACTTCTCAGTGAGAATATTTTAAAATTGTAACTCGAGAAAATTGGAAGCAATTTATCACAATTCCACACATATCAGTATCAATACTGATTCACAACCACTCGAAAGCTTCTCGATTTCAGAACGATTACATCCAATTTGTTCATCAAATTAAATAAATTCAACTAATTTTATTATTTCAAATTCGTGACATCAAGAGTTAACATCATTAAAGAAATAACTGCAATCCTTTTATTAACACTTGTAATTTCTTTATTAGTTTGTAAGTTTTGACTATAAGACAGATTTGTAACATACTACGTAAGTACATATAAAATAAATTTATTACACTGCAATCCTATATAATCACATACTTGTCACGTTGGCCATGATCATTTCTTTTTAATACCAATTGATTTTCAACCGCAGATCATGAAAATTGTCTATCAATAATATTAAATTCGAACTTCAGACATATTATATAACTAGTTTCGCGATCTATTTTATAACTCAAACCTTAATATTTTAAAATCCGATTTGAATGGAGTTTTATTAGTTGTGAATCACCATAGAGTTAAACTTCACAGGTATTACCCTTAATGAGTGGATAGCGGTCTCATATTTAAGAAGTTACACCGCAGGAACTTAGTAAGACTTCCCATACAAACGTTACTAAATAAATATTTTGTTTTTGACACTGATCTAACTATTTTTACTATGACACTTCACACTAATATTCTAAGGATGAATAGGGAAATGGGTCAGTTATGTTAGTTCTTCTCTACTGCGGATACACCCCAGGGCGCAGCTAGTTGTTATCAAGTATACAAATATATCGACCACTGCCGCCACCATCATCAGCCAGATGACATCCACTGCTGAAAATAGGCCTCCCCCTTACGACAAGTTGCCAATTTCATTCACTAATTATTTGTGACTTTTGCTATGTCGTCAGTTCACTTAGTCAAAACACCGATACATAACGAACTGTTGTGCAATTTTCGAAATAATGCGTAATGCAAAGGGAGCCCGTAATATATTTATTTAAGTTTAATATTTATAACAATATATTCGTATTTTTTATTAAAAGAAATATTATACTTTTTGGTGGTAGGTTTTTCTCAGATAACATGTTCAATACATTTGTATGAAAACCAAGCGCTGGAATCCTTCTTCAATGCTTCCATTAAGTTCACTCAAGTCACATACATCACTTACTTTGTAACATTAAGTTCAACGAGCCAGGCTTAACTTGGAATTATTAAAGTGGACAAGATAATTCCAGTGTACAAGGGTGGTTAGGAGATGAGTGAGTGTGATTTTTAAAGCAGATCAGAGGTGCTATCGATAGAGTCAGCTATGAAAGAAGTGAACCAAGCATAATCAATGGAGTCTGGCGTTACTTTGCGGAAATAGTGTTTGTGTCTAAGAGAGATCGAAGAATTCACATCTCCTGAGGATGAGATGAGAACAAGCAACTAGCTTACTAAACAAAAAAGTCTAAGTCAGTCCGGGCATAGCTGCGAAATCCAATGTATTGACAACTTCCTTCTTTGAAATCAGTTTAAACTAAGCAATCGATAAAGTTTAACAATTCTTCGCTTTTGTGAGCAGCTATGCTCACAAAAGCGAAGCGAGGCGTCAGTTTGCTTAAATAGCAAAAATACTTTACAAAAACCCAATTATAAATGCATTATTTGGCATTCCAAATACGAATTCAAAACTTAGCATAAAATAACACGTACCTGCCACAATGTTTCAAGCCTGTTTACTGCCAATTTGTTTGCAGTAAAAAATTATAATGCGAACGTAAAAGTTGTAGAACTTGTTTATTGACTAGGTATATAATAATTATTAAGCTTGAGCACAGAAGAAATAATAGTACGTCTGAGTTGAGCTTGAGAAGGGTGTGTCTGCACTAAACTGCTGCGCAATTCAAAATTGAGATATCGACGAATTTTGGAGTTTTTTTTCTAAATTTACTTGAGCAAAGGTCTTCCCAATCTTTCTACTACTCCCTATCACAAGACAGTTTTTCCAGTCCATTTCAAACTCCCTTTCTCACTTTCGAAAAGAGAATGATATACAATATACTTTTTTTATTTACCTGTGTTTGTCTCTGTGCTGGGCAAAGGTCTCCCTAACCGTTCCATTTTTTCCTATCACAAGACAGTTTTTTCAGTCCCTTTCGAACTCCCTTTCACCCTATCAAACTCCTTTTCTCCCTTTCGAAAAGAGAATAAAATACATTATTTGCAAACCTATTTTGGAGACATTTAAAACCTGTAATCTCCATGTCAACTGAAAACTACACAGCTATTGAACGAATGAGTCAATGCTTCAAGACTAAATTTTACTGCTTTGTCGCTGAGATTTAAAGAAGATTCAATCCGATATAACGTTTTTTGATTTTTACCAAATATACTGACAAAAGAAATTAACACCAAATAATAAAAATAGTTTCCGTTTCATATGAATGGAAAAAATTGGATCGGTTAGGAAATTAGGGCCTTGCTTCTTGTTATTTAGTGTTCGATCAATAAATTTCGATGATCAGGATCATAGGATCATCGAAATTTATTGATTGATGATTGAAGTAAGTATTCTACAAAAATATGAACTTTTGTAAAATGTCTACGTGCAGTATTACCTTTACAGCTACTAAAGGGCACTAGCATGATCTGGCTCGTGGCAAATTACTTCCGGAGTATAAACCCAGGCTTAAACTATTATTTTGCTAACTTAAGTAATTTATGCCTTATAAATAGCTACGGGCAGTTTTACAACGCGGCTATAAAGGGCAGTAATTATTATGAATTATTTTGCACAAAAGTAAATCGGGCAAAAGTCCGGAAAGATAAAGTAGGTCTGGGCCATGAATGAACTGTGGGCAAGAATTAGTGCGAAATCGCCAAAATTTAGGCATAAAAGAGCTGAAAATAAGAGCTAGCAATGGCATCAATATTTGACAGCGTTGAAGTGGCAAACTGTCAAATATCTACGCCATTGTTTACTCATGTTTTCAGCTCTTTAGCCAATAAGGCGGCAGGAGTAAATGGTTACAACAGTGAAACTACCACCTGGTAAACCACCATAGAGGTGGCTGAAAGAGCTCGAATCTTACACGAAATAATTGGCCAGCATAGCGTAAATGAAAAATGTACAGCCAGTAAAACGTTAATGCATCATTAAACATTGATAATGATAAGTGTTACTTTAACAATAGAAGAGAAAATAAAAGTCACACGAGTAGTAGATCAATCAAAAATAATTTAATTCCAGACTAGGTATGAACAATCCATCCAGGGCGACAGTATCGCTGACTTCCGTGGTCATGCGAACTTGTGGTCAAATGCCTAGCTGTGCAAGATAAAAAAAGTGCATCTGTACTTAGCACGATTATTTATTCTGTTGCAAGACCTTTCACTGTGAATGGGGTATGTAGATAATAGTTCAAATTTTTCAAACTGCGGGTCGAAGAATAGTAGGTACGAGTGTTTTAAATTATTTTTCCAGACATAAAGCAATCTAGCTCAATCAATTAAAGACAGTCAACAATACAACATTTTCTAGAAAATTAAATAAATTTGTAATACCTGCAAACGCAGAGTTGACGTCATCAACACAGTACAAGAGTTGATTGCATCGTCACTTTACATCAGGCGAGACACGATAAATACCTGCTAATATGCTATATTTAAAAAAAATACAAGATTCGTTTAAAACTATGAGCTATATGTAGAAGGTAAGAACGATAAAAACGTCACGATTGTTGTATGGGAGCTGAACTTCCATATTTATTTTATTCTCTTTTTGACATTTGTTTATATAACAGCAAAAAAAAAAATACATCATCTGTTTAAAATTCAACTGCCTTAAAATTAAGCTATCACATTTCTATTAAGATAACCTTACAAACTATTCTTAGTAAAAATGTTTGTAACTTGTCTTTCTAACTGTACCATACGTCGATAAAGTTCCACATTAAGAAAACGTACGACGAGTTGCATAATAAAAATATTATTTATTTTGACCTTCTGCTAGTCGTCCCAAATGAGCCGTAGGTATGGGGGACGAGTTCATGAATTACTCTGCACAAGTAAACATCCAGACACAAATACTAGCAGAAATTGTTCGCTGATCAAAAAAAAAAAGTTGCATTACTGCTACTGTTACCTATCTACATCATGTACTTCTACACTACCGAGCAAATGTTTGTATTTTTGTATGTAACGAATATAATTAAGAACTACTGGACTGATTTCAAAAATTCTTTTGTCGTTAGTAAGCTGCATTATCACAGAGTAACATAAGTTATTTTTATGACTGGAAAAAAATAGGGTCCTTAAAAATCTCTACTAAGACCAACCAAGAATATGTATGTCCACCCGTGCGAAGCCGAGACTAGCCGGCTAGTTCTTTATATGATATTTATGTTTAATTTATAAAATGTGGTATAGAAATCTTTGGTACGAACAAACACTTAAATGCTAATTTGTGGTCTCCCATTTTTTCGATATCCGTATTATGGTACAGAACGTATAAGTTAGAAAATGACATTATTTATAGCTCGGAGTCATTGAATTACAAATTCATGTGGGCTTTTCCTGTACGAAACATAATTACAAGAATCCAAACGGATCCTGTAAGTGCCTACCGAGTAATTTTTGATTATATAATTTAAAAGCAAAAAAGCTGCTTTTTGGAGAACAGTTAAAAATTGAGTATCAAATCAAAACATGCCAGAGAAAATACATAATGTTTTTCGGCCAGCCGTTCTCGAGTTTTTGCGAGACAAACGAACAGCATTTGATTTTTATAAATAAGAAGATTAATACAATGATACAGAAACGTATGAGTAAATGTTGGTTTTCTACCAACTTCCCAAAAAATCAGGTACTCAATTTAACAGTTTTTTTATAAATTTTGATACCTGAATTCTCGGCTAGACCGATTTGTTTTTTTTTTTTATTATATCGAGGGTATGCTTCTCGAGTTGTCGCATTAATACTTTGTAAAAATCGGTTCAGAGGTTTGATTTTAATATCGAAATAACCAAAGAAGTTCTATGTTCCTGTCGTAATGGAAGTCGTAATAATTTTTTTTTTAAAGAACTTGTCACAGGTTTTATTCTTGCCTGTGAGCCCTGCATTAGGAGAATCCTGTATTGCAGGACTTAGAATTCCTTTGCTGGGAACAGTTGAACTTCATAGGTAGGTAAATGAAGTTTCGAACTCATAATCCCTTACATCCTCATCATCCACAGCCTTCCTTATCCCACGGCTGGGTATACTATGGGCACTCTAAAATTTAGAAAACTGCAATTTTTTTTTTATTTGAATAAATAGTTTTCTTACAAATAGAATTTCATCAATAAATAGCTCCAAAGTTGTTTTTTTTATTTTAGCTCCTCAATTTGAAATTGAAGTCGGTGTGAAATGGGATTTAAATAACCTTAATCTTATTTACTAATGGACTTAGTATCTTGGCATAGGTATGATCTAGGCGCGTTTTGAGAATAAGCCACAGAATCGTAGGTTATTTTAGAAACATTTACTGTAGTGCAGAAAGGTCACATTGATAGCACGCAATAAGAAACCTTTAATTAATTAGACATATAATTATATATTATAATATCCGATGCTCGACCGAGCGCTGATGAAATCAAAGATCAAATTACTGGTCTCAATATAATTTCATGTCATTTCCTCATTCTTACAATAAGCGAGCACTTATATTTTTCGTATGGTTAACGAACATAAATAATAATAAAAATGCTTAGTGAAAAATGCGTACTTTAGGCTTCTCGATTGTAGTAGGATGTCAAATTTGTAAGTATTTTCAGAAGCTTTCAGGCAAATAAAAATTGTTACTAGCGCTAGACACTAATTAAATAGAAATAGAAAATAGAGAAAAGTACAAGTCAGTAACTTTTAACTTTAATGGAGAAAATATACAGCTAGAATAAACTAATAAGTTACTAATTATTTATTACTTTTTTTTTTAGGTTTGTATAGATAGTTGTAGTGGAAGGGCTAGTGTGTATATACCACCGAAATCTAAAGGTTTGCCTGGAATAAATCGCTCCTGGTGATAATGTCGTCCTATATACTGCCAATGTTTTTATGTCATCTGTTTTAAAATATATTTTTTGTGTATTATAAAAACTGATACATGAGAATAAATAAAAAACAAATCGGTTCTCTGTGAAATCGGGTAACACGCATAAATTATATTTAAAAGATGCTCCTCTTTTGGAGTCAGATAAAAAATATTGTTTATGTTTGCACCGTGACTTAATTTGAATACTTAGACTGCGTTTTTCATTGAGACGCCATCATTCGCTTTATCTCGATCGATCAAACTCAGGACGGTGAGATGCGTTAGGTTTAATCCAACTGACACTTCTGAGAATTAGATCTACGCGATTGTTCCGTGATTATGTTTTGTATTATCGTTATGGGTAATTTTGTTAAGGTCATTCTAAGTTTGGCTTTACCAGGTACATCATAGTCATCGTACTATATTTGTTTGGTGGGTTTGTCTACACGGATACCGGGATCAGACTGAGTTAGCTGCAGGTCCCGGAATGTTGTGGGTATCAAATGTCAGTTTGACCGTGTTCCGTTTCCGTCAAAGAAATAAATTCACGTTTTAGGGTTTAATGGATGGATTTAAGCAATGTAGAGAAAAACTCTGCAAGGTGAGAAAAGATTCTGTGCATTTTTTATTCCTTTCTATAAATATGTATTATAGCAATATCGACACGCGGGAGTGTGAATGTACGAGCAAAGAAAATATATATTCCTACTAGCTGCGCTCCTTTGTTTTACCCGCGGTGAATATTTGCTCATTCCATGGGAATACTTCAATTTTCCGGGATAAAATGTAAATGTTTCCTACTATCCAGAGTATAAGCTATTTTCATGCTTAATTGAGCTTGAAGGAGTTACAAACAAACACACAACATACACACATACAAACCTTTATTATATTAGTGTGATATACATATCTACATATTTTCAGTTTTTCTAATTTACAAACTAAATCATTGAAATAATTTAGTTAAAAATTATATGAGACCGTCTAGAAAGATTATATGAGACCGCCTAGAAAGATTATATGAGACCGCCTAGAAAAATTATATGAGACCGCCTAGAAAGATTATATGAGACCGTCTAGAATAGAAACTATGAGTATATATTTCAAAAATATATGGTTTTCCATTGCAAATAATATTAGCTCAATAGTTATTAAATCAACAACGGTCTTTTGACTAAGTACTTGCCCCACTGGCAAAAGAGCAAATACCACAACCAGAATTGGGTCACCGTTTTTGGGTTGTCTATATCAAAACACCATTGACAGGTATCTCTATTAAGCCGGGTTTAATAAACATTTTGCAAGAAATATGTGCGCTTAAGTTTTGTATAAAATGCCCTATTATACAATTTTTGAGCTCAAATAGCGCAGTATAGTTATAGTGAGCCATTTATCCTGCTAACGTTTTTGCAATGAAAAATCAGGCCTAAGGAGAACTGGCTCTAAATAGCTTTTGCTTTTGTTTCCTTCTTCTTACATCTATATTATAAATTTTTATACTGCTGTATTTTTTTCTATGTACAAATTTTATTACTCATTTAATGTTTTTAAACACGTGTCTTACTATAATTTGACACTTATACCCAGTCAGATTATAGCTAAACAGAAATCAGACTCGCCTCGGGTTTTAGCCGGTCAATTATGATGTAAGTACACTATTTCCCAGTTGAGGTAATATAACTTGCACTATGGACTTTCCAAACAATCTCCGACCCGTTTTCTGTTGAGCAACCAATTCTTGGGTAATAAAATATGCATTAAAGAAATTATAACTATATTAGGCTATATTTACGTTTTTTATTTTAGGAGAGTGAGCATACAAAATAATTAAAATTGAAATGGTTTAATTTCATAGTAAACGTCTAAAAACGTTCACTATAAAGTTAAACAATTCATTCAACCACCAGAAACACCTAGTCATTACCTGTAGAAGGCTGGAAGCTTTATTTTCCAAGAAATGTGCCTGCAAAAATACTAATCTCGTATAAAATGTACATCAATGTAATTTTTTTCTTCGGGTGCTGCTATTAAAATGTTGAATATTTTGAAGTTCGCGGGCGAATTTGTTTCTTCTAGGCAAGCTTGCCACATCTAAGGCCGCATCGTTGCTTTAAATCAGGACAGTTGCGAGAAACCTGTTATATATGAATAAATGATATAATTTTCAAGTTTATAATACTTACAGTAATACGAATAATATGTAAGTTTTTAAAATTAAGTGACGAATTTTTCAATGTAAAGAACTGTTTCTTGACGATAGGCCTAGCATTTTCGTATACTTATGTAACCTATCGAGCTGGCTATGTGACTTTACATTTCCATTTTTTATCTACGCATAATATGCATTTTCCATACTATTTACTAGACCATTTAAGTTGACTACTATATTCTACACTTACGTTGTTGAAATTGTCATCTAAACTTTATTCTGAATGCTCAAACTGGAATGCATTATATTTAGTTTGTACTAAGATGTAAGATGTATTTCGCTTTCAAAAAATATGTTAATATAAAAAATCTTAAAACATATAAGTAGAGAAAAATTAGGAAAACCTAATATACTCAATCCAAAATAACGACCCTTGACGCTTTGACTTATTACCTAGTTTGACGATCATTTTATTGAAATTCACAACATAATACGTTCTCGTATGTACGTTGTCGCGTTTATTATTTATTGCACATAATTATCTAATTATCTCAACCCAACGCCGAGCAAAAGGAAAATGGAACAAGTTTAACCTCCACACATACCATTTAACAAGTTTTTGTCTCGGCGTCCCACCTATGTGGTACCAGTACTATGTACATAAGCAGGTACAATTTCATCGGAAAATGCGAAAAAAACAACACCGCTCGACCAGCGCAGCGTCTCGAAGTAGGACAAAGTAGGTCGGGTGACTTCGGCAATGCTCGGGTGGCTTCGTGCTCGGTCGGCCATCGCCGCGCGCGCATACTCTACCGAGACTTGAAGCGGACGCTACGCGCTACGAGACTCTTTCCTATAAAAAAGAAAATAAAGCGCGGAAAAACTAGCTTTCTTTTATCGCGCCGGGAAAAGGACTCGTATTCAACACACTCATAGTATTTCTACTCGATAATAAACGTTAAAAGTGATTCGTGTTGGACTTTTGTTATACTGACAATGCTTTGGGAGACCGGTTTCGCAGAGGAGGGAGATACGGTAAGTTTTATTTTTTCGGTCATTAAAATTGAATAAAAAACATGTGCAGACGTTTGAATTTGATATTTATACGTGTTTAAATTATGAAACCGAGCCGGTTACGCACACACGCACGGATGTCTGTGTATCTACGTGCTTGCGCGTGTGTGCGTAAACTTTCTAGTTTTCGCTCGACGCTCGTCGTATTTACATAAAACGTGCACAGTTTTTCATAATATAAGCTACATGGAAGCGTTTAATGCTTATTTTAGCGAACAAATATTCATCGTGCACGACCCTGGCTGTGAGGAGATTGGAAATAGCTTTATTATTAGCGAATAAGACATAGCGAGACGGCTACAGTACGGGCGAGCGCTGAGATGGCGCTGCGGTCGCTGTTTGGATAACGCTAGCTACATTTTAGTCACACCTTGGTGCTACTGCGTCGAAAAAGCTACTTTTTATGTTTGTATTTCAGCTAACAATCACTGACTTACAACAAAGAATTTTAATGAAACACATTTCGACTTGTATGTTTATACATTATGCGTGTTATCAACATTATCATGACCCTAAACATAGGTCACGCGGCCTTCGCGACCTTAAATATAAATATAAAGTGATAAGAGACCATGTGACCTGATATAACGTAGGTAAAAATATGCGATGATAAACAAAATGCACATGTCACACGAACCTCAAAACTTTAAATGGTATAGTTAATTTTTTTGCACGCATATGTTACCAGTTATCTATTTACTTTTCAGTTCTATGCTTAATAACATACAAAGGATACAATGACTTGTTAAAAACCATTGAATGGTACATAATTATTTTTACTAATAAATTAACTCTTTTCAATATTCACTCATTTTCAATATAACTCTGTTAAATATTTTGGCAAAAGTTGCTGCGACAAGGTGAGACACGTTGAATTAACTAATATGGATTTTATATTGATTGATTATCATATTATTTCTTCAATAAAAGTTATAATTTTTTACGTAAATACAAAAAAAATATACCACAAATTGATTAAAAAAAAACAAATTCAAAAAGTATCAAAATATCGTTTACTGATACATATTTTAATTAAGTTAATAAAATAGCTCTTATTTAGTGGAAGACGAGCTTTTAGCAAAGATCTAAATTCTCAACGCATTATCATCTTTTAAGGGTACGCAAATGATGCGATATGCTTGATTTTATTTCATATCATCGTCTTGTCCTTACTCCACTATGTAGGCTCGCCACAACTTGTCTTCTGTCATTCTAATCTATTCTACGTCATGTCTTCATTCACTTTTCTTTCTTACATACTCATTTCTTATCTTTATTTTATAGTCGATAGGCTTGCGCTTGACCGCAACTCACCTGATGTAAAGTGACGATGCGGTCTAGGATGTAGCGCGCTTGCCTAGAAGAAACAGATTCACTCGTGATTTGAAGAGACCGAGATTATAGCTATCGGGAAATAAAGAACTTGGCAGCGAATTCCACAACCTGGCAGTTCGCACAATAAATGTAGACGCGAAGCGTTTGTGCGAGTCCGTGGAACCTCTACCATGAACCGGTGGCGCCTTGCAGTATCCCTACTTGTCCGATTGTAGAATGGAGATGTGGGAATTAATTCATGCAATTCCAAGGCACACTCCCCGAAATGTATCCGATAATAGAGCGATAGGCAAGCCACTTTTCGACGATGCTCGAGGCTTTGAAGTTTAACTTTGGCCAGAGCATCGTTACCTATAAGTATTTTAGCTCGCCTTTCGACAGACTCCAACTCTTCAAGCTGGTATTTTGCTGATTCATCCCAAAGATGCGAGCAGTAATCCATACACGATCGAACTTGTGCTTTATACAGAGTGAGCGACGTGAAGTACCGTCGCACCATAGAGATACCCAGCTTTTTGGCAGCTAGCTGATCTTATAACATACTCATAACTTTTCCCAACATATTAATTTTATTATATATTACAAAGTTATATAATAGATTTAAGGGCGACACTTACAAATGTCAATCGTAGCCATTTAGAACATTTACATGATTAGTTCTACCAATAGGCAATCAGTCAACGCGTAGACACAATAGAGTAATTATAACCAATACTAAGACGCTATTTATATACTACCCTATTTGTCTATGTTTACATAAATTCATGTTTACAAAAATATGTGAAAAGTTTGAATAGAAAATTTGAATTCTTGGTCTCATTTTATGTCAGTAAACATTACACATATCTTCTCTGATTGATAAAGGTAAATTAATACAGATTTCATGTAGGTAAATTTCTCCTATAGTCTTATTAAATCTTAGCAAGATTTTTATTGGACACAATAGAGTCATAATCACCAATACTTAGACGCTATTAAATTTTTATCGATAAAAAAACTTGGCGAGATATGGAAATTACCAGGAGAAGTATAAGTAAAGTCCGTACAATCGAAGACAATATTAAAAAAAAAATTGCTTTTAAGAACACAAACACAAAGTTTTTATTGGTACTTATTTTTTTACATAAGTTTTTTTGATCATAATTATACACATTAGTGCATAAATATTAGTAAAATCTATATAAATTTACTCTTAAGAAATTTAAATCAGAAAAGATATTTAGTTTGCACTAAAACTTTTCACATATTTCTTCCCTGCTTTTTAAAAGACTTCAAAAAGGGGGAGGAAAAGCAGAAAAACCTTTAATATGCATGTTTTTCGGTTTTCCAAAGATGCCTCAAAGGACGACCGATTGAAAGGGGATTTTGTTCCATATAAATTTTGATTTGAAAATCGGTTCAGTAGTTCGGTTTGCAAATCTAAATTGCCTTTTAATCGTAAAAATCATCTGATTGAGGATTAGAAATTTTTGAATCAGGTAAGATCCTAACAATACCTAAATTTGTACTTTGTCTAGCGAATAATTTTTAAAATGAATAAATAATATTTAGCGTTGGTAGGTTGATGTGAGGTGCTGAGTTGTTAGTTACAATTTTATACTATTTTATTTCAAAATTTTCATATATATCAAATCGCCGAAGATGATGATTATAGCTATTAATTAATGTGTAAAAACTACAAATTATATGCACCAAAATCTGTAATTTAATATCTATACCACCACTCACATAAAAATTCTACTAGTCATTTAGGCTACAGGCCTTCCAAAGAAAAATACATACATGCCTACATACCTAAACTTGAAAAACGTAACCCTCCTTCTTTCGCAGTCGCGTAAAAAACAGATTAACGAATATGTATGTTTCATTTATCACTAAGAAGCGTGTCTGTGTGAGTAAGATAAGCATTTTATCACCCGACGTACCAAGTAAGCGAACTATTCACAGCTTGTTGATAACTTTAAAAGCATTTCAACTATTGATTTTTCATTAAATAATTATATGTTTTCGCGTTATATTGTGCAAAGATTTTGGTATCTGCAACACAGTCTTTCGACTAATGCGGGAACCAAAAGCTTTGCACCATATTTTGTATCAAGTTTAACAACCAATAAATACTTGATTATTGATTGATTGGTCGTAAACTCAAATGAATTAAAACAACGTGCGGCCTAGGATGTAGCCCGTGAAAATACTGATAGCTCGCAAGTATTAACAAAAAAGCTTTTTCAATGTATATACTATCAGGGCTGGCGTAATCGCTTTTAAAGCCCTAGCGATTAAAGCCCTATTAAAAATTAAGAATAAAAAAAAAATGTATATACTATAAGCAAAACTTACGATCTCTTGTTTGAAACGAAACGCTTATGTGTACGTCAACTGACCCTGCTCAAACTGATCCTGCGAGATGAGTTGACCTAATGCATATTTGAATCAGCCAATAAATTCCCAGTACATTAGGCCTTATTACATCGTATTATATGAGATAAGTATAGAACGGAAAAATATAAATATAATGATACTTATTTAGCTACTTTAAAAAACTTTGCAGAAAGAAAATCTCTAATTTTACTTCTCATATCTTTCTTTCATAAATGGCTGCTAAGCAACGTTCCATATAAAGCAGCCTACATACTATCGCAAACGTCGTGCGTGTTTGTCCGCCATTAATAAATTCATGCTATTATTATTTATGGCTTACTAGTAGATTTAATTATGATTATATTATTTTCCGTTAAATATTAGGTTGATTTTTTTTCGGATCTTTCCAGCTTTACATATTATTTTGAATAAGTGTTTTTACGCTTCTTACTCATTTAATTTTAATTGTATTTCCATTCAAATAATATACAGGGTCACTGGTATTCAATTAACATCTTCTTAAGGGTTGATTCCGATGACCATAAGCATTCACTTTTGTTTTACAAACTTTTTAAATTCGCAAAAAATAAGCTCTGCATAAAATTTATTAACTGGCAATTCGACAAAGTTGTTGTTGGAATATAATTACATAATATTAGAAGCATCAATAAATACAGGCCTTTCTTAACAGTTCAATTCACCAGGCATTTTAGCTCGCAATTCAGTTTTTCCACCGAAACTCTCATAAGCAGGGAACAATGACTTTCAAAACGATAGAAAATCTATTTTTACCTGTCACCGGCGGTGTTGCCCGCGATTTAAAACGGATTATAAAGAACTTTCAAATTTTAAACCCCCATTAAAGATTGAATTATCAACAAATCTTAGTACAAATATTTATTACAAATATTTTTTTTTTTATTTTGTCTTAAAATTATATGAATCCATAGGATCCAGAACTAGTCATAAGACTGTGTCTCAGGAACCAGTGGCTTCTCCTAATTCAGTATTCACTATGAATGTCTCTTTAATTTAGAATTATAACTAACAGTTTATTGCATAATTTTAATAGACATAAAGAAAAAAGAATTACAAATAAAATATTTTTACCAAGTACACCCCTTTTTACACCCCAGTTTTACTATAATGTGTTACCCTAAAATTTTCACGTCTCTACGTTCAGCAGTTTTTGCTCTATGTTGATCCCTAGCTGACTGACTGACTGTAATTTCAGTCAGGACTTACTCTTTAATATATAATATAAATAAAAATAGTTTTGAAACAATATTATTCAGCTCATAAACTAACAATAAAATGTACTCACGTCTTTTCCGTGTAATATTAAGCGCAGGCTTACATAAATATACAAAAGGCACACGACATAGCATCTTAATAAAGTACCTAAGCATGGGTAAAACGTGCTTTATATTTTATGAACATTGTTACCAACGAATCTAGTTGGTAACAATGTTCTTTTTTTGGTTTTCTTATCAGACTGATTTTACATACTGACAAAGAAATCGAATTATAGATAGCAGTAGTTTTTCTGAAGATTACATTACATTACTTACTTATTCTGGTTATCTCTCCGGTGTTTCGCCTGGTTCTTGTTTTTTGATACATGAAAAATGAATGAAAATTGTAACCATTGATTTTTATTTCAGTAACAAATTCTATTAGCGGTGATAGTCTAATGGTTCTTATTCTGCCAGTAGGTAATGCACTAAAGTTAAACAATTTACATTAAAATTAGCCACTCTAGTTATCCAATAAAATTAAGAATATAATACCTAGTTATATTAATGTTAATGTGATAATGCACCTTTGTCTTTGTTGGTTTCTTGATTTGTTAGTTTTTCTTGTCCTTAGCAACTGAATGACGAAAGGACTTGATTATTTTTGCACAAAGATAGTTCGAGGTATATCAGAAGCTATTCTTTCTTGAGTAAATAATCTGCGCAGGCGTAGCCCTGTTAAGTATTGTATGTATGTTTTAAGTATTGTATATAACCTTCTGTAATTTCGCCTTCGCTTCATGTAATTTAAGAACCGGTTATATCTTAAACAATATAAAGTGCGTCGCAATTGCTTTAATAACAAACGAGCTTCGAGCTTTGAGAACTCGGAAGGTATCCCTACGAAGGCCACTCGAAGTACTGTAGAAATTGTATCAAAGTAATTGGTAATATAGACTTTATTTCCTTAATGATACGACATGTAACAGAGTTACAGATGGTAGTTAATTTCTATATATTTTTTGATGGAACCAGTTATCATACTTGCTCATTAATAATCTGATTGTTACTAAGAAAGTTGACCACATAATTCAATTACTTTGTGCATATATTAGGCAAGAAACTATAAAAATCATTTTGCTTTTATACTATTTATTATATATTTTCATTTAGTTAAAATTAAATAAAATTAACGGTAAATATTTATCAACTTTATCTTATTTAAAAGACACAATAATGAATAAGTAACTTAAACTATTTTGTTAGTATTATTGATCTTCTCAAATAAAATAGAATTCAATACAACTCTATTTAATTATTTTGGAATTATTATTATTTAAATCAAAATGAGGCTATTATTAGCATTATTTATTGTAACTGTATAAGGCAAGCGCGCCCCGATGACCGATTGGACTTGGTGCATGCTACGACGAATTTTCTTAGAAAAGCTTTAATTTATTAGCTTTTTTATTAGAAGTCACGATCTGGTAGATGTTTAACGTTTTTGTTTGTTTAATTTAAATCTCTTGATCGGCGACTTCTTGAGTTAAAGTTAAAAGAAATAAAATAGTAAGGCCACCATAAGCTCGCTAGAATGAAATAATTATTTTGAAAAAAGGCAGGCCAATTGTATGCTATTTTTTATATCTTATATTATTTATTTTCATAGTTATAACTAAACTTTGCAAGATGAAATATCAAGGAACGGTTTAAGACCAAAAACATTTACTAGTTTTAATGCGTGAAAATATTAATCTTTGGTACATAACTGTTTCTCAGATAACTGTTAAAAAGAATAGCGTCTATTATTTGTCGATTTTCTCTTCTATTCGTGTCGAGGACGAAACGTTACGTGAATCTAAATATTGTGATGAATGTGCGAGTATTTTGATGTGGCATTGTACAAAATACAGCTGCTAAAAGTGTACATAAGATGTATCGTTAATACCTTATTTAAATTAGATTCTGTGGATTATATAAAAAGTAGGTTAGAGAATTGTGTCACACAAACTTACTGTTATATTTATGTATATGTATATTGCACTTTGATTACAGGCAGGGTACGTTCTAATAAAAGACTAGATACCTAAATGATAAAAACGATAAAATGCGTTTATTCCACAAATTTACACATCTGATAACATAATAATTTCGGCTAATTTCTTATCGATAGCTACGGATATATGGATATAGGTCTGTTGCCAAACTAGACTATTCGCCTGTGTTACAGTGCTCTCCCTAATTTTCTAATAGCATAACTTTTTTGCATATTAAATAACAACATATATAGTATATACTAGTAATAGAGACACTATTATATTAATGTATGTAATGAAAGCTAAAATTATATTTAATTGAATGAAAACTAAAATTTCGTTATCATATTTATTGTTTCTTAAAGTTTTTCATATTGTGTTTAAACCTAATATTGTGTATTTAGTTGTAGTATATTATAATTAACTAAATTATGATATAATTCGCTACCTTTGCAAGGGCGTTTTAGAGTCACCAATCTTGTGACTTTGTTTGTAAAGGATTTTTTTTAAGATACCTAAACTGCTACCAGGAATATAAGTATCATTTTATGCTAAACAAGGTTGCGTAATTTAGTTAATTTTCTGTTTTTAAGGTTAATAATTAATATATATTAAGGCTTAGATGAGCCGGATTTGCAAAATAAGTTTAAAATAGTATAATATTTAATACGTTTTAAAATTAATAACAAATTCTGTACAGTGCAAAGACAAGAAAACTTTTTTAGATACCGCTCTTGTGGTTTGGCAGGCAGTTATTTGTTTCTACTTCTTCCAATAAGTTTGCGATTGCCACATCCATTTCTTACTTCATCACAGACCAGTAGCAATCTTTGGTCATTCTCAAAGCGTCCACTGATTCATAATGTTGCGAAAGTTTCTACAAAACTCGAGTCGAGTCGAAACAGGAAAATGAAAGAATCAATTTTGCAAACATCTTTTAGGGCGCTCTTAAGATGTGAGTCATATTTACTTCAATGTGTCTTTTTAGTAGGCGCTATTTAATATAATTAGGGTATAACTTCGTAAAATATATAGTTTTAAATCGAATTTACTTCAACCTGGTTGTTATTTTTTTAATACTACGCTTAAGATAAATATGGGCTAGCGCCGCGGATTGGGAGCGTACCTTCCGCATTCAGAAACGTGCTGTGCGATATGTGGCGCGCGTTCCCTTGGATACCCCGGCTCGTCCAATTTTTAAGGAACTGGGTATCCTGACGTTGCCAGCCAGGACTCACCTTGCCGAATACTCCGAACGCGGCTGCAGGCACGAGTACCACACTCGCGACGGACACAAGCTCGCTAATATATCGCGTAATCTCACGAAGTCTACCAAGTTGACGCACGTCATGGGACCGAATGTTTACAATAACTTGCCAGAAGAGATCTTTGCAGCTAAAACTCTGCAGTGTTTCAAAAACATTCTAAAAAGATGGCTAATCGAGCAGGCTTTTTATAGAATTAATGAGTTTACGACATTTAAATTAGAATAATTATTGTGACATTATGACTATTTAATTTATGATTATTTAATTTAATTGCATTTATTGATATTATCTCGACATTTTAATGATTTAGTTTATACACATAAACTACTTTATGTACTATTTTGTACAAACATATAATTAATTGACTTGTAAATGTATATATTTATAAATAAATGAATATGAATATAAGAAGAGTCCTTTTGAAAAAAAAAACGGAATCAAAAGTAAGAAAAAAATGCGTTTTTATCATAATATGATATTGTTAATGTCTTATTTAAGTATCATTTTTAACTATTTTTCTAACTTAAAGTTATGTTTGCTGGCGACGTTATGTTTTGCAATTTTGTGATAAAAAAATGACTGCCTTAAACGCTGCCCGTTCACATAAATGGGCAATGATTTCATTTTAACTCAGGCTTTTGCGTCAAGATGTCGCGAGATGGATACTTTTTGGCATTATTAACACCCTATAGTTTATGTAAACGGCAGCTCCATGCTAATTTATCGAGTAAAATATAGGAAAAATACAGAAAACATTGTGTGTGTCTGTAATCAGGTGTTCATGAGTCTTTAACTTTATGTATGAGAGCTCGGAGCTTTTCAAATTGTATGATTTCGATATTACTACGTCAAATGAAAATTAAAAAGTTATGTTACTAGCAGTTTATGTTTCTATGTCTTAGAAGTATATTCGTAGCATCTGTACAGACGATTTCAGAAAGTTTAGTTTGACTTGATTAAACTATAATTGAGATATACCTAGTCTATGTACAAATAGGGTACGTATGCTCATATTTTTTAACGAAATTTTGTATAACAATCTATTTTTCCAAGTAAATATGAATTTACATTCTCAGCCTTAGTAGAGTTGGGCACTATAGCATTTACTTTAATATGTCTATTGTGTATGTATAGTGTTGTTACTTCGTATATAGCCTCAAATAATACCAACTCTAAACAAAGGAATCTTAAACAAACCTTAATATAAGCAGAACCTAATCTGGTACATAGGGCACCGCAAGCTCACACAAATCAATCGTCTAACATTTAACGAGCCACAAATCAAGCGTATTCGATATCAAATAATCGAATAATGCCAGCAGTGGGCGGGCGCATATCGATTTTATGTATCGAGTTACTATGCTAAGTTAGTAGAGACCAATCGTACTGGTGAAAGGGAGCTGGCGTCACAGACGTTACGTTTCGAACGACCTTGTTGTAATGTTCGTAATTATTACCAGTCTGCCAAGTAATTGTTCTACGGCTACCGAAGTGGTCACTTTGAAATTATCGAGTTATCACTTTATCTCTATGCTATATTCTAGACCCCCGCGCCTTTACGCGCTGAGGAATACCTTCTGTTTAAATTGATATTAAGCATGAGGTCATTTTCAAAATATGTAGCAATTATGTGAGAAATTTCATGATTATTTGTATTTCCATAAACTTTTAAAAGGAGAGAAGAAGATCTCAGTGTCACGCCTAATCTTAATTTTTTATCGTATATTAAGAAAGAATATTTATCATGTAGACTTAATTCTGTAAGTACTTGGTAGTAGTAGAAGGTACTAGTTATGCCCTTGCAGGTGCTGAAATTATCACCAATTTTAAGGCAGGCATCAACAAATTGAGAGTTCAGCACAAATATTTACAAATTAACCTTTTTATTATAAATACCTATTTTTGGATAACCACAAAGTTTAGTGGTTTTTTTTTTATCATTATTGAGACAAAGTTCTATAATTGAATTCAATACAATATACAATATCTTGTAGATATTATATTTTTATTAAAGTAGAGCATTAAAGTAATTGTTTATTGTTCAGTTTATAGCCTCGATGAAGTAATACGAATATCTTTAGTAAAACTTGTTATTTATTAACGCAATAAATATACTTTTAAAAACAATTATAAATCAATTTGCACTTACAAGTATATTACATGTCTGAGTTGTTATTATTCTCACAGTTTAAGAGCCTTAGATCATAAAGTAATTTATATTAATATGGCGGCGAAAGGTTACGTGCTCGTTTTCGCATTTAGCCAAGACGCAATAAGGAGATAATTTAGGAAGACTAGATTTTAAACTAAGTCTAATTTATCTTGTTATTGCGTCAAAATTTTAAGAGCAACATTTAATTACTGTTCTACAATAAATAAATGACAATGTTGTATATATGCCACTCTACGGTCTACTATTCAAGGACTGACCGTGTTTACAGCGATTAGTAGTAAACTCCCAGGATAGACGTACCTATATTTTGCATAAATATTTCTCTCGAGTTTAAATTCTTACTGTGATATTTAAAAAGCAATAAATAACTAAACATTTGTCCTACAGATATATTTTAAGCAGGTTTTTTTAGGAATAGGTAATTATAGGTAATTAAATAGGTAAAATATATTAATCTACAACAGATTCAATCGCTGATTCATGCCCAAAATTTCAGAAGGTATATTAGTCACGCGACACAATATTACATATTTATTCGATAAACCGATTAAATCGACTCGACTCGAGTTAAGCTCAAATAAGTACAAGTTAGCAACAGTATCACAACAAGCTCTGTTGAAAATAATATCGAGACGACGGGAAAACCAGAGACCTTGAGAACTGGTCCCCTTCACCGACGGTCCACGCCTAAAGCTAAGACTATAGAATCGCTTGAGCAGTACTCTAGATCACGCCTTGTGGATATTTGAACGATGATCTATTGTTGTGAAATATATATAGTAGAATAGAATAAAATGAAGTTTATTTGGAACAGAAACAGCACTAATTTAAAAAAAATATTAAATTCTACATATAATCCAAATGCTCCAACTAACAGAAGGCAATTTGTCCAGAATGCTAGCCTAACTAATCAGTTCAAAGTTATTAAACAAAGCAAATTATAATCAACGTTTTACAAACCTAACATATCATATAACACTTAACGAAAAGGCATAATATGTGTAAATCAAATTTTGCACAATATTTATTACTGTTTTCCACTGTACCAAGCACGTTGATATTCAACTTATGTATAGCATTAATCCGTTTGCAAATTTTGGTTGGTTGCTTTTGCATTCAATCGTAGCGAATTAAAACACAGTGTATTTTAGTACGTTATGTTCTTCAGCTTGATTTTTAAGATGTGTTGGAGACTTGTAACTTTAACTATTGGTTTTTAAAGTTGAAATGATTATAGTAAGGTTCTGTCATTTAAAAAATGATAGTGAGCCAACGTCAGAGTTACAAATGGGAAGTATAGAAAATATATTTAAAAAAAACATTTCCAAATCCAGTTCCAGCGGCACCTCTCAGAAATCAGGGACTACATATTTAGAATATGGGTCGAATTGAGAATCTACTAATCTACATGTATTTTTTTTAACTTTTACTGTAGAGTTGGTTAACTGTCAGAGATAAAACGAATTCGAAATTTCACAACCGTGATCAGATTAGTGGTAAAATATTTTGAAAAACAAAACTAAACATAAATACGTGACTAAGATCTAAAAGTCATGAATCATGATTAATAACACATACTCGTAAAGAGGTAGGCGAATATGGTACTTTTATTATTATATTAATTCTGTATTAATATTTTCATTTGGACTTTTTTAGATTAGTTAGCCTTAGTGATGTTTCCAATAAAAGGCTTTAGGAAGTGGAAGGTATCTCACATACTTTTTTATATTGCACTTTGTTCCAGCTACGCAATCCTGCTACGTAAATTATGCCTACGAAACTTTCGTTCTACTTTTGTAACTGCGTAATTATTTGAAATAAAATATATTTATACTCGTTTTACATTAAAATATATAAAGCATTTTATCAAATGTCAGTATAGTTGTCAATATTTAATTTTTCAAATCACTAAATATGCAATTCCTTCATAGAATATGCATAAAAGCGTAGCAATAATAAAGCAGTAAGTATTTATAAAGAGTTTCAATGATTTTATCATTCATTTCACTGTTGTTATGAACCTAAAAATGTTGTCCGATTAATAACCATATAAGGACATGTAGATAAGTGCCGCACCTACCGTAATCTTATCAATTTGCGAACTTTGGCTATAAAGATATACCGAACGAAACAATACCTACCTCTTAATAAATACGATATACACTGTACTTAAATACTATTCATCAGTAGTCACTCATGTAGAACGTTCTTTTTATAAATAAATTAAAATAATAAAGAGTTTCGCTAAATTAGTATATTCATGAAACTGGACGAAAGTTTTTTGCTGGGTTTGATTGTAAAGGTTTTAAGTATTGAGAATAAATAAAGTTTAAAATGTTGGTGTATAACAATGTTGGATATTTTGGAGGTCGGATTTCTGAAGATTATTATTATCAGGTGATTACCGCACCGCATATTTTATAGGTATTGTAATGTTTTTCGTTGTTCTATACTAAAAACGTAATACGTAAGAATTATAAATCAACAATCATGGCCATTAATTTTGAGTATCATTATGGATACCGCTGTAATAAATTGTAATGTTTTTTAACCTTCTATATACCAAGACTTTACTACACGCTACTAAAACCCATTGATTAAAATAGTTCTATTTTTTTCTTCTTCTGA
The DNA here is from genome assembly GCA_947049295.1 of Ligdia adustata. Lineage (NCBI taxonomy): Eukaryota > Metazoa > Arthropoda > Insecta > Lepidoptera > Geometridae > Ligdia > Ligdia adustata. Next base: position 2,613,425 of record OX346218.1, on the reverse strand, counting down.
TGATAATAATTTCCTAAGAATTTGAGTTCTCTGAAACTTGATATTTTTATCTACGTCATCGATGATTGTTGAATATAATGGCTCTATACTCGTGCAAGAGATGCTATATCGCTTTGTTACTGCTTTCGAAGACACTTGACGCAAATATCATGTCTTGTTGATCATAAAACCTGTACATTGAAGAACATACTTTTCATAGCTGTTTCTGATGTGAATATTTAATATATTGTTTATTACCTAATTTAATAAAAAAAACTACATAATACAGTAAAACATCACACTAATATTATAAAGGCGAAATAAAGGTGTTCGTGTGTTCCTCCTTCACGTCTAAACAGCTTAACGGATTTCGATGATATTTTGCACGAAGACAGCTTATACCTTGGATATTTTGACACATATGCTACTTTTTATCCCGGAAAATTGAAGTGTAAAACCGCAGCTAGTATTAAAATAATGCACTTACAATATCCCAGTGAACACTGTTGCACGGATAAAATACATACTAAACATTAGATCGACATATTGGTAGATTACATCGACATATTGGTAGATAAAAACAAAATATAATTCAAAACGGATTAAGATCATAGTAATTTAGTAAAACAAATAGAGATGTTTTGGTATAGTTAGTGCTTCATTTTACGCTTTAAACTATATCTCTCGCATTGATTGTCACTCGAGTAAGGCGCTCATACTCGTAATCTTAACCTACGTCACTAAGATAGGTAAAAATAAATCACACTGTGAGATCATCATTACTTGGAACATGTTGCAATTTTTTTTGTATTTTCCTTAAACCGCTTATATTTTATCTTTTAACAATTAACTATAATCAAATAAAAAAACAAATGCATGTTATATATATATATATATATATATATATCGCCACATGCCATGGCGTTGCTGTAAATGTGGGAGAATTGAATAAATAAAGAAATAATAATGCGGATAACAGTATTTATAAGTCATAGTAAGGTTTAAGCAGCGAATTAAATCCAGTGTGCTTCCTTTTATCTTGCTTTGGTACGTAGTAAAATAATATACAACTGAAAGGGACAGTTGTATAACATTTTGCCCGTAAAATTGTAATTTGGGTTGGCTTAAACCATGTTGCTCTCTTTAAAAAAATATTTATTTATGAATCTAGTATTATCAATATATCAAGTTGCAATGCAGAAAAAAACCGTATCTAGTACAGATAGTATTCTTTAGAAGAATGATAATTGTTTACCATGCTTTCAACTGTTTCAGTTTCATTTCTATTTGAATGCATATTGAAAGCCACCATAAAAGTCGTAAGTCCAAACTGTGAGCTCTTCTTAAAAAACAGCCCTAAACAATGTCATCATCGCTACATCTATGGTCATGTTTGTCCACCAATATTGACTCTAATTACAGATAGTTTTTGCGACATATGACATGCACGTTTATGAATGGAGCAACAAACACAAGCAAGCGTTAGTCAGTGGCATTCCCACTTACATAACCACAGCCTTTAAATAAATGTTAGTGTCAATATCGTGGGTGGAAGAATTACTTTGGTATGTGCCGCTGGAAGACGCGATAATGTTGGGTTCATATCGAACTCAACTGGTGTTAGAATGATAAGAGAACACTGAGAAAAGTAATAAACTGTGTTCAAATTTAATCTACGTTATAGGTCTTTAATATGGATGTATGTTTTAGATTTAGGCTAAATAATTTCTTATGTCAATAAATCAATTATTTATTTATTATTTATTGGTCAGAAAGACACGTTACGTATTGTCTTAACATTTTACATATAACTGATTGTATATGTATTTGAAGTGACTAAAATGTCAGGTTTAATTGAATTTTTAATAATATTTCAGATATTTATTGACAAAAACTTCATAATAAATAAGTAAAATTACTAAGTCTTTGGTAATAAATAATCTAACAGTTTTATTATCAAATCACAAAGTTGACGTCTGATTCTAAATCATTGTATAACAACTTCACAGTGAAATAATAACTAAAAAAAAATTTGAAATTCTAAATCTATTTGGTACAAATAAAACTGCAATTTGCATTAATGAGATGGACGGAAAGTCAAGTACCAATTTGGAGACACCCCGTTGAACTCTTTTGTATAAAGCGACGGGACGCCTCAGAAACTTACTGAATTATTGTTCAAATAGCACATAAATATAGCGAATATTCACAAAAATGCTGCTGATTATGCACAACGGAAAATATTTCCATTATTAACTAAGTTACGTGAGACAGAACACGTAGAATATATTATAAATACTGTAAGTAGTGCGATCTCGTTCGACGGCCTTGTGTTTATATCAATGTGTGTGTGTGTGTGTGTGTTTTTGTGTGTCTGTGTGTTTATGAATGAAGTGCGGAAGGCTTGGTGATGACGTCAGAGATTTAGACAATCACGATTGTGTCAAGCGTCAAGCAATAAGGCGCGAACGGAGGTTCATCAAATGATACTTACTTATTACTCTGTATTAAACCAAAACAATTCAAATATTTCGTATAATTTAAAACAAATTTATCCATGCTCGAATTCAAAATTAAATTTGATCGTTCTCGATTCGTTTAGTAGTAAATTGCATAGAAAACTATCGACTGAAGATGCTCACACATTGCAAATTTGTCTCTTTTATTTCTATGTAGAACGTCACAAGCCAAAACAAGACAAAAGACGATTAAAGTGACGCGTTTTTTAATAAGGCCGATGATGTACTAAATATACTTTTGATCGGTATGTACAGTAATATCTAACCCTGTACGTGTCATATCGAAAATCCCATGTGTTTTCCGCGTCTTATGCATGGGAAATAGGATTTGCGTTATCCATAATCGGAAGTTGTGGTTAAACCATCCAAGCGTGGCTCGGTGTGACATCATACTGTATTAATAGTTTCGAATAGTAACATATATTATATAAGCCTTATTGTGATTACTCGTATCTGTCTATATTATAATATGGATATGGATAAATCACAGTAGCGTTTATTGTCAACTAGTTTATTTAAACAAAATGATTATTGACGACTACCATTTGGCAGGTTGGCAGGTGCCATTAGAACTTTTTCAGTTGATTCGAATTAAAAATAAAACCTCTGGACCGATATTGTTAATATTTAGATTGCACCACTTGTGTCTGGGAAATTAAGTAACAAACTTTCAAAACCCGTTGAATTGAAGATCCTCTTCTTTTTAGAAATAATCAGTAAATAGTATATTTGTGAGTAATTCGTTACGTAAAAAAATCTACCTGCATTTTAGTACTTCAAAATAGTAACCGTAAAATTGAATTTGATTAAGCTTAATTTCATTTTTAAGCGTAAAACATTTAATTAAAAATAAACACTCCATCGAAATAATCACTTTTAGGTCTTATTATAGTCATATACTATTTATAGTCAGACCTTGAATCAAATAAATAATATTAATGCAACTCAATTTGTACTTGGACAGGATATTGTTTATCTACCTATCTAAAACGCAGTTGACATTTTTAATAATTGCTTTTTAATTTCCATTTACGCGCACGTTAAAAACTTCAATTATGTTAGTTATGACGTATGCATAACGCATAGTTCCGATGTCAGATCGAAAAATTGAATTCGATATTAGTTTAGTAGCGTACTTCCCGTAGTGACGCAGGCGTCCATTGAGGCAAAGCCTCCATGCGCAGGCGCCGAGCTCAGTGCCGGTGTGATCTATCCGACGTACACACGCACTCATCTACCGAAAAATAGTGCAAAAAAAATAATAAACTCAACCTTTTAGAACCGACGGTTACGTAAAAAACAGTGTAGTAATAATTGTAGTGAAATAATTGCGAATCGCGAAATTTTAATTTAGAACGCGGCCGGCCGGCGTCTGCACATAACCTCAAACTTTTGACATGGACGAAACGTCAAAGGTGCATCAACCTCGGCTTTGACAACTGACTTGCGGACGACTGTGTGAGTGCGGCTTTTGTTTTGTACACCAACAGTGATATATTGACTAAATATGGAGGGTGAAAGTGGGCAGTATCATGTGAGTTGATCAGTTTAGCCGTCAGATCGACTTTAACATTCACATACCTATCGAAAGACTAAGTATTGCCCGGTCACTTATTAGGACAACCTGCTGAATATTACTTAATTGTATACCGATATGATTTAAGGTTCTTTTTTGTGTGAGTCGTCTTTAAAAATACATAATAATAAATCAATATACATAGCTATAAAGCAAATTATAATGTGAAGTCATTGCCTATTTTGGATTTGAAGCAATTCTTCTAGACGTTTGATTTCGTGCAAATCGTGTTGGAAGTCTTTAACAGTTTTATAGAATTGGCAAATAAAATTGGCAATAAATTTGTCAGCCGGACTTGGGTTAATTGGATCTGAATGTTTTGGAAATACCAAACTTTGGTATGGCTGCTTTGGAGGTTTGAAAAAAGTTGATTTCATTACACTGGATTTGTATACAGACTTGACTTGTTTTGTATTTACGTAATTATGTACAGTAATTTATAGAGATACTTATATGAACTTAAAATAAATAAAAATATAGGTATTGCATAATTACTCTTATGTTTCGCAAAACATATCGTGTCTGTGCGAAACATTCTGCGTCAGTTAATTCGTAATAAAACACGCGTGGACTTTAAGAAATTCCTCAAATTCAAGAGATACAAATGTATTTATATGATTTCGATAATCAACTAAAATTCTTATTAGATTTACTTAAACTCAAATTAGTGTGAGCATTAAGGTTTGGTAAATTAGTTTTTTTTTTATCTTATATAAGCCTAAAAATTATAATTTAAAAAAAATTACAAACGGCTGAAATTAGAAATAATAAAAGAATATAAATAAAGACGTTCAACTTATTTGGGAATCCCGACAATAAAGCGAGGCATAATGGCCTATTCTAACTTAATCTCTGTCTGACATCTAGGCGACCGTAGTGCCATTGTTACTATACTAACTTTGTTAACATTAAAATTATATCAAGTTACTTGTACTAATACAGATGTTTAGTAAATGTGCTTAAAGTCTTACTGTTGCTAAGTAAGACTTTAAACGCATTTACCATTCTTAAGTTAGTTTTTTTATTAGACGATTTTTTTATGGTATGCAAAGCAAGACAGGAGATGCTAAAATAAAAGCCGCATTTATTACTTAATTTGGTTAGTGTTCTGAGTGTTCTAAATTTAAACCTTTTGGTATAGATAGATGGAAGTTCATGGGTGCATTTTACTTTAGATTATCCCATAAATCTGTTAGGTGTGCTTTGGTACAACATATTCTGATTCTTCATCATCGACACAAAATAATAACTTATGTATGACACTACTTCGCAGTAATTGTATAAACATTCTATCTCATCGATAATCACTTAGAACAAAGCCTTTTATTGACATAAATAATCATACTACAATAACAATAGACCACAAAAGAGGTCGTTGTCCAACACAAGTCCCACTTACGATTACATTATTATGAATATTATGAAAGAAATCAGCAACACAACCTAAGAGCGAAACGAGCGGAAACCATATCGAATCGCTTCTTTGTCGACACCGTCTATTTCTTTGCTACGAATAACATTGTCGGAACAACGTGAATTCCCCAAGGTTGCTTGAATTCTGACTGCACTAAATATCGACTGCCGATAGTAACTAATAATAGAGTGACGTCAGAGCCCGGCCTATTGTGCATTTTTTGTTCGATTTGTGAATGAAACAACCGGCTTCCTACCTACTGATAAATCAATGTTAATACGATTACTCGCATAGTACTAGACTTTAATTGTTGGTTAGTTGTGTAAAAAGAGGCGTTCCGGAAGCTGAATGGAGGCAAGACGCATTTCCGTAGCTTGATAGACCGTAGTGGATTTATGAGTCTCGGTGACACAATTCAAGCGACAGTTAAAGTTCAACTCTAGGATTTAGACAAGGAAGTGACTTGAATGTCGTAGGCTTCTGATGATATTACAACTTTATTCCTATTAGTACATGATAAAATATTCGAAAAGTAGGACTTTTTGATGAGCTTGAGCTTTAACATACCTAAACATGTTTGCAAAAATACTAAAAAATTGTTTTTAAAAATTTAGACGTTGCAATTGAAGCGTCTTATGTTGAGATATGAGAAAGTCTTATGTCATGAAGAGTATTGAAGAGCCTATTGTTTTGTTTTAAAGTTGTACTTGTGGCCTTCTTATATATAAGCTTGAGCAATAATCTTATATTTAGTGTTTAAAGTACATTTAACATTTAAAGTATTTGTAGTGTTAGGAATGCAGTAAATCCCGTCTAGTAATCACGATTTTGATACCTGCGTATTTCCGTGAGCACAGTACACAAATAGAATGTTTGATTATTCATTTATGCATAGGCACGCGTATTTTCTAGCTTAGTTACAGAGTTGCTTAGGTACTTAATACTAAGTATATAATTAATTTACTACATGAACATATACATATCGAGTATTGTGTAAAATTTAGACTTTGTCAGTTCGTATTGTTGGCCCATTCTACGACCAACGCTACCTTTTCGTTAGCTAAGACATAAGGGTAGCTAAATCTAAAGAAATAAAACTGTACTTACATTTCGTATTAACTTCTTTATAATCCAGATTCACAAAATACAATTATCACCAGTTTACAAATATCACTAATTAGTAGGATTCATTTATTTAGAGGTCTTATTCCATCGAAGAGCAAAGCACAACTGAACTGACTGCCCGCGCTCAGATTGTTCGGAGCGGTCCGCCCCCTCCAATCAAAGTTGGCGACAGTAGCGCCGGCTGTGATTGGTCGAGTCAAATCAAGTCAGTCGCCCTTTACCACCGAAGTCAAAACACTGCTTTTACAATGATAATAAAGCAGTGTTTTGATATTCGTATAAATCGTTTAATAAATAATAATAATATTTTTAATATTTTATAAAATAGGCAAATAATTACAACAGTATCAACTTTAATGATCTACTCGCAAACGCCTTTATAAATTTTGCAATTATTTTGACTTGCCATAGGCTGCTTCCAAAGGATTTATTTTTTATAAAATTATATATGGTCCAGTCATCACGTCAATAAAAATTGGGAAAGATTCCGATAAATTGAAAACCACTTAATTTTTTGAAATCGATAGCTGTAAATAATGACTTCGACTCGAGATTTGAATAAATATGTGTTGAAACAACCACGGTAGGTTGCTATTCAGATTGTTTACGAGGCGTAGATGTTAGAATCGATGCAAGTTACTGAGAACAATCGCAAAGAATTAACGCTTGAGAACTATGTAAATGGTGCATTGTTTTTACTTTAAAAAAATGTAAAATATCAAGAAAACACTTGCGCGCTCTTGATTGCCCGACCTGACCGGTTAGACTTGATATCATTCGAGATTTTCGCCCGGGAAATGATCGGCTACAACTATCTTAGTGACGTTTAGTATACCGCTGTGATGGGTCTGTCTTTATTGCGCGTAAGTAATTCTTTCCAACAATTTATAACAAATTATCAAATATCCTATGAAAAAACGTTAAAAAGTTCTAGTAATTTTCTATGCATTTCCTTCGATTCTTCAATGGCGGTTTTTTATTATTATTTTAAATTGTTTACACTATACTACTAATTAAAGCCGGTTATCACGTTTCTAAAAGCATTACTCGTATATATTTTTTAATTACAATTTGAAACATCAACAAAAACTGTTGTAAACATTTTACGAATCTATTTATCGATACTAAGTAGTCTTTCTCAGAAACAATATCAAAAAACTTGGAGCAAATAGTTGCCAAATATACATATATATATTTGGCAACTATTTGCTCCAAGTTTTTTGATATTGTTTCTGAGAAAGACTACTTAGTATCGATAAATAGATTCGTAAAATGTTTACAACAGTTTTTGTTGATGTTTCAAATTGTAATTAAAAAATATATACGAGTAATGCTTTTAGAAACGTGATAACATATATATATGTTACAGTATATGTATCTATATATCATGTAGATACATATACTGTAAGTAAATAAAGTGTCATGTTCAAATATAGTCTTATCTTCAGATGAATGAAACCGATAATCATCGTAACTGTATAAATGACGTGTAATTTTTGATTCAATTTGGAACGTAGTAACCATTACTACTAAATTTATTCCTTTGACGTGGCTATTAGATAAATATACAAGAGTCTTAACGCATGGTATGTTTTGTACATCTGGACGAACGTTGCTACGCTCCTTGCGCTGACACTGACGCGTGCGATGACCTAACTCCAAGCAGTCGACGCACAAATGTGATGGACAAATATTTATCGTTGGTGTACTCTGCGAATTGCTAATTAGCACTTACCCTATTCGTTAGATATCACTTAATGCAGCTATACTTAAGCAATACTCTACTATCCAACTTAGACTTGTCAAGGAGAGTCTTTTTTATACTATTTATGTATATATATATCATGTATCCTTTAGCATGTGGCTTATTATGTTCTATGGGTCGGTCACCGATATTAGACCTGGTTTGTCTTCGGAAATATTTGCTAATAAAGATGGAACGTCTTTCATGATGATGACATTCTTGAGATTTGTCTGACACGGCTCATTATTCTGTACATTTGCTATTGTCATCCTAGTTATGAATGTTCTAACATACAGTTTCCGTTGTCTCCAGATGCCACAGACAGTGCCGAGGTCCGGGTGCAGCCCGCCATCGGCGTCGCAGGACGAGAGGGCCGTGCCCGGCTCACCGGCCGACCTCCAACACCTGCTCCGCCTGCTGGGCGCCGCCTCGCCACCAGAACCCATGCTGCACTCCCCACAGAACCCACACTCAAAACCACCCCCACCATACCCTGAAGACAACAATTTCCTCGACCGCCTGTACGATTTTGAAAGCTATTCTACCCCATCTCCATCATCTGATGAAGGATCAATCCCCACAGTGGCGCTGCAGCCGTCTTCCCCATACAATTCTCTTCAATACTACTCACAGATCTCTATCAAAGAAGAACCGAACAGACTGAGTGTGCCTGGCTTCGCTTCCCCTTACCCATTGTCCCCATCGGGCTCCTGTGTCTCTTACGGCAGCAATCATACACAATACAGCACATCACCAGTTCCACAACACGACGAGTACATTGATATTGAAGAACTTCTAAAGGAGAACCAAATATTACAGGAGAGCGTTCAACAAAGTTACATCACACCTAAAATCGAGGTCGAGGAGCCCAGAGATCACATACTTCTTAGATCAGCTCTTGAAGATACGTCGTTTCAGAAGAGACTTAACTTGAGGCCGATACCTTTCGAGTTGAGTAGTGTGAAGATGGAAGAGAGCAGTGGCGGTGACGAGGCTTTGGTAGCTCCAGACATAGACCGCGTTCTGTCAATGGCTATCGAACAATCCAAAAGAGACGTAGACAACACCTGCACTGTACTTGGAATTTCTCCAGGTAAGTCGTCAGAATTGCCAATTACATTAGTCACCGAAATTATTGGGTATTACATTCTCAGTAAATATCTTTGTGTCTGTCATGCCACTTAATTCATGCGTACAATGTATTGGCATGTGAAGCTTGTACTTGGCCTTTCATGCGTACCTACTGTTAATAGCGCAATGAATAATGACGTCACGATTATCTCGATATGGTTAAAAAACGTATTACCACGTAGAGTTGTCAGCTACTGCCTAAGTACATCGTCATTATTCATATTAAATGGTTTCTGAGAAGTTCAACGGAATGGTAGATTACGTAAGCTCGGTGTTTGTGTTGGTCCAGTGATGAGCGCGGCAGCTCATCGGACGTCGTGTGGCCTGCGTATTACATAAATTATCTTAAGCTATATTTAGTTGAATATTTCAATGTCCAAAAGTCTTTAACTCTTACTAGACGTCTAATTTGCGCAATAATTATGAAAAACTCGCTTGAAACTCTCTGCTTTTAACTGAGTTATCTATAAAGACAACAATTAATACAGCCATTGAATTGAAGATAAACATTGAAACAAACGTCAATATCTCTCTATTTAAATTACAACTATAAAGAGCTGTGACATACGGCGACATTAAAATATCATTTGAAGGGCATGATAACCTCATCATAAGAATAGACTTGGCATCAATAAGTTATATTATTTACAGACCCAATGCTGTGGAGGCCGGATGACGTAAAGGCTTGGGTATCGTTCACATTGAGGACGTTCAACCTTCAAATGGTTCCCGAAGAATACTTCGCTATGGATGGACCAGCACTAGTAGCACTTACTGAAGAAGATTTCAACCAGAGAGCACCTGAGGTAATATTGTACTTTTGATTTATCAAAAGTTATAATATTCAAACATACCGTACATAACTTAATAAAGGGTAATGTAGAAACTCCGCCCGTGAATACATTTTACAAAATAATGATTCACTCAATTTCATCCCCACTATTTTATGATAGATAATCAACTTCATTAGTTCTTTATACAAATTTGTCTCAACAAGGTGACCGATGCAAAGTACAGAACAGAATAATAAATATATAATTTAATAGTAGACGTTTACAGTATTGTGACAGTAATGACGCTAGTTCCAATGTTATCGCGCAGTCGTAATCACTCCACATTCCTCGCACTGATATCTTTTTTTGGATGACCTTACTGGTCATCCAAAACAAAGTAATCTCAAATAATTGATGTGGCTTATTGCTTCATCGGTGCACGGTCAAATATTGTTTATTTATGAAGACTTGCTTTATTGTGGCTAACCGTTTTTTAAGGTTCCGTGCCCAAATATTGAGACCCTATTACAAGGACGTCCATCCGTCTGTCTGTCACCAGTTAAATTTTCACAAATGATGTATTACTCTTGTCGCTATAACGAATATTTAAGGTTGCTCCCACAAACGTGATATTCCCACAAACGTGATTTTTTGATATTGTATTGATAATGCTAGAATTAGTGCGTCAGTGAGTATATTTGTAACCCTGCGCTAAATATTGCCTAAAATAAAGTAATCTATTAAAATAAAGTAACCTAAAACCAATTCATAAGATCAGGTTAGTTTAGATGTAAAAGAAGATAAACATGCGTAAAGCGTCACACAATCTATACACAGGGTTTTTGCTTAGGGATGTACTAAGCCAAAACGTAATCAAAATACTCATCATTTCGAACAAAAATATGGGACCAACCCTGAATACGAGAAAAAGCTGCGAGCTGTTCCACAGATAAAGTTAATCAGTCAGTTATCTAGAAAAGTTATGAAAAAACTCATGTTTTTTTATAATTCAGAGTTAGTCCTACGGTAAAAATTGTTCCTTAAGATCTCTTTTCGGCTTACTACACCTCTAACTGATAACCTTGCATATACGCATTAACGTTCTTTACTCTATTTATAATAATAAAACAGTAAAGAATTATTAAAACAGATGTATCAGTTTATCAATATAAATGACATCATTCTATGAATCTGTTCAATCTTTTCTTAATTGTTGTTTCACCGAATTTATAGCGGCAAACTCATCAAATTCAATTATATCAAAACTAATCTTTACTAGCTCATCAAATATGTCTGTAATAACTTCCTAAGTTTTTGTTGGGTGTATCTTACATCACGCCTTGGCGAGCGTGATTCTTTCGACATATTGCCTAACTTAATAGTATCAATTTGCTGATTTGGCTTCTGTGGCTTCATTTAACTCTATACTTTAAGAATTTAAGAATATTTTATGTGAGTCATCAAATCTTTTCGAAATAACTAGGAATTTCTAGAGCTATCATTACATAATACTGTTTAATATCGTTAACGGAATTCTTCTGTTTGAGTTGAGCCGTTGAAGTAAACACGATTCAAATTTAATATTTTTTATTGTTTTTCCTTTTTTTATTATTTTTATGAGTGTTTTTCTAGTACAGATATTAAATAGTTTGATAAATCTTAATTTTACTCAAACTGACACAACGTTGTCGTTTGATATCGTTTATCATTTTAGATATTTATGTGAGACAAAGTTCAAATTTGTTACTTGTATACAATTTATCTCTGTTTTAGTGCTTCATTGTCATTTTGTTTGTGGTCTGTAGATTTTAAATGCCTATTTCTTCTATAAATAACTTACTGAGTCTTGTTTGAGTAAGTAAACATTTTCTGTCTCTATGGCAAATTTTTTTTTCAAATTATGTAAAGTGTAAGAAGTAAGAAGACTCAAATAAGGAAAGTATTACGTCCAATTAAGGAAATCCGTTAACGACAACCCGATTCTTTTACATTATATAACTCGACACACTTAAGGTGTTCAACAACAACAATTTGTTTTGCAACGATTGTTATGTCAAGTTTGACTTTGACAGGTTTGAATATTGGAGCATTTATCAAATTATGCAACTCGGCTAATTGCGTAGTATACGAGTAGTCTAGAACCGTAAGAGCGTCTAATCGGTGCGTTCTAGTGGACAGGAATCGTTATCACGCGCGGCTGCTTCGAGACTTTCACCAAGGCCGATGAAAGTCGCCAAGCACCTACCTTGTTTGGCATCGCTGCATACAAACAGCGTTTGTTTTGATGCGGCCTTCCAAGGCCCTTTCCTTGGTTGCGGCACCAACAATTTCACAGTTCGATAACCTGAGCGCCCAATTGACTGCGTCAAATTTATTTGTCTCAATTTTTATTCGTGGACATTAGATTGTATCATTTATATGCTGCGGTTCTCGTACAGAAAATTAGTTTCTTAAGTTGAATTTTGGGTTGTTATCGGACATCTTTATCGTACGGCGCGAAATTTTTCTTCAATAATTTACAATAAACAAGTTTATGAGATTATGGTGGTTTTGTTTAGAAATTGGGATGGGTTAACAATGATTTGTGTTTATTGCAGGCTGGAAGCACTTTGTATGCGCAACTGGAGATTTGGAAGGCAGCAAGGCACGAGGTCTGGAGGAGTTCTACCACGCCTTGGTCTGATCATCAGCAACCACCAACTACACCTACTCCTGCACCTCTACCCTCGGCAGATGATATGAGCGATGGTAAGTTTTAGAATTGACACTTAGCTACATACATTTACTGTATTGCATTTTTAATGTTAAGGGAAATTTAAAGTAGCTCATAAAGACAAAAAAACCATTAGAAATGTTAATATACCTACCAGTTTTGAATAAGCATAAATGAAGATAAGGGTAAACATATTGAAATTATTATACATATTTCTATTAAATAATATTAAGTTCTACGTAAGAAGAAATTTAAATATAAATTAATTGTAAAGTAACAGTTATTAAATGTAACGGTATAATCACTCTTTATCGCTTAAAAAACTTCGTTTTGAATATAGTAATGATGAGTCTGAGATAATAATTTCTGCTAATGAGTTATTAGTACGAATAAGTAGGTACGTAGCGATTGTCTAAGAAAGCGAGCACTAAACCCCACAGCGTAAAAAATAAGAGTAGTTAATTTTCAAAAGACACTATAAATATCTGCTGCTAGTTTAGTCTATTCTGGAAACTTTATTGAGTAAGTACAATTTTTTGTATCTTATATTACACAGCTACTTCGAGTAATAATGTTTCAAAATATTTATATAAATGAATGTCATCACTACGTCTCTTCTAAGATCTTCTCTATTTCCTCACTTATACATCACTCATGTGAGGACACAAACGATGTTCTGTCAATACGCTAATTAGTCTCAAAATTCTTATCGCTAAACTTTTAGTCAAAGTTTTCTCTCTGTTAGAATTAAGATGTGGAACATCGATGCATCAGTGGTGCATTGTGCGCAACCGTTAGCCGCGTATGAACGACACACATACGAACTGACAAACAAGTTGATGATATATGGACAAGATACTTGTACTAGGAACACGTAGATCGCACTCTTTTGAATAGAAGGACCATCGTGGATTAGAATAAAATATCGGATTCAAATAGTGATGATGTAAATAGCTTGATTCTGTATATGTTTTAGGAAGCGAAAATAGAGGTTAAAAGACATATCTAGTGTCACAAAACTACGAAGCAATGCGCTTTATGAGGTAATTTGAAATGAAGATAAATTGACAGAAATGAGACGAAACTGATATAACTATAATAGAAAATGATTATTTAAAAGCGGTAATTAGGACTCGTAGGCTTGTTAAGAACAATAGACAATAATATCCAGACTCAGTCATATAAGTGTTATAACTAATTGTTATCGCCACGACATGATTGGAAAATTTCTTATGTAGGATTAATATTCCTTTGTTAGGTGCGAGTATTGACACAAATAATTGATTTAACTGTAATATTGGTAAATATAGTATGACAATTTAACCTGTTGCATAAATATAGCAGCTCATGGCATTGTAGAAGAATAAACTATGAAATTGGCACAAACTAACCTATATCGTGATTCAATTCACATCAATAAAAGTCAGTGCAACACTGAAGCCGGACAGTTAACTCATAAATAAATAAATAAAAGTGTCAGATAGTGGCACAGGAAATAGCTATCGACAATTATCTCTCGACGAGTTGACAGCAATCCACACATGCTCGTTTGACATAAAGATTTATATCGGAGAGACTCTGGTGATAAACTCACTCTATACAGGTCATTGGGTTATCTACTGAATTCAATTACAACTTAGCATGCACCGTCTGTCGCTAACGTAGAAACTTTTTGGGTGACAATGGTTGCACTTTTATTTATACCGATGAGTCACTGATGAATGATTAGATGATAATGTTAATGCGAACGTAGAAGCGATATCATACTGCGTCTATAAAATAAAAGAAAAAACATTGACCAACAAATGTCCACTGAGATGAATTGGATTGTAGCGTCCCGTTCGAAATGACTCGCCTTGTTACAGTTAGGCCATCAATAAGACCTATGCCGTCCTATTGCCATGTCGGCCCTTACTTCTGTCCACTCCATATACGTCCAGTCTTGTTTTTGTGTCGTTTCCCGACGACACAGATTGTCAGAGTCGCGTAGTCTCGCAAGGCCACGAACAAGTACTGCCTTTCCAAATGTGTAACGTTGTCGTTAACATTATGTTGCTCTTTAATTGAATTCAAACTTGTTTTCTTCTATATTAAATTGGATTGAGTTTCCAATGAATATTATTTTAAGTTTTGCTGTATCTTTGTTTCACAGATCGTCTATTACTTTGTTTGCTATACTTGTATCAACGGTAACACCTGCAGTATTCCATTCAACACAAGCTTTCTTCTTTAAATAGCATTTAGCTATTACTGTTAAAGTGTTTACGCTATTCGTTTGAATGTCAGTCTGTTTACATGTCTAGTATGAAGGTCAACGCTATAAATTGATATAAAGTTTACACTATCCGATTAAAAATAAAATGCTGTAGTTACCGAGACTTGCCGTCGTTTTGTATATTAAAGTTTGATTAGAAGTTTCTTGCGAGATTAGACTGGGGTCGATTATGTGTAGTCCATACACTGTTCTTGGAATATAGGGTTTATTATAATATTCTGGGAAGGCATAATGTATATTAGATACTTGCTGAGTAGTTCATTTATCGCCATTGGCACCATTACACTATAAATAATGACCGTAAATTGGATAGCGTAATTGTTGTTTAAAGATGGCGGTTATCTAGTATAAAATGTGATTGTGCCACCCAGCAGAGGTTTTTGATAGTTTGGGATTATTGGATTTGATACTTTATCTTAATTCAGATTGTAGTTGGATACTTACTTTTGTTATTATTAATCATTTATTGTTTTAGTTCTTTTTGAAGACATGTTTTATTGGTTGTGGTACGAATTATTTTGTTGTTGATAATGTCGTAGTTACACAGCTGTGGCATCATTTCTCTGATAAACTTGTGTAAACAATGAATTGAAAACAAATCAAAGTTCATCAAAATGTACTCGCTCTTAAAAGCATTTGATTTGATATTGATATTTAATTACAGTTAATTAAACACAAGTGAACTTTAGAATAGGTTTTAACATTCTCAATTTATATTATATTCTATATATGTAGATAAAAAGAAATTTGCATAAATTAATAAAGATATGAAAGATATTCAAAAGTAAAAAAAATTAGTCACTTTTAAACAATTTCCAGCCAGCATTTTTAAGTGCCCAAAATGCTGGCTGCGTTGCCCCGCTGAAATGCTAGACTTATTTTTTGGGCCAAATATAAACCAGCATGTTAGCAGAATGTCTCAAGCGCCGCAAATATTATTTGTTTAGTGGCAAGTGTCCTACATTATGTGTACCATCTCTTTGTGACAAACATTAAAAGATTTGGTTTTCACCTAATTTTGCAATAATAGATTTATTTACCTATTCAAATGCCTGACTAATATCTTTATTAATTTATTCCGTTGTCGTATTTTTTTATTTCGCTTCTAACAAGAAATGGCCTGGCATTAAGACAAACCTGTCTGACTTTTTATGTATTTTAAGACACTACCGTTACCTACACTACAGCTATAATATTTTGTAGGAAATATAGGTGTATGTATATGCTAAAGTAAAACATGAAAACGTAGATATTACGTACCTGACGTAGCGTAACAAATTCCGAACAATCGAATAAATACAACAGTTATTCTGTATGTCTATCTGCTACTCTTGTACGCCTAAACCACTGAACTGATTTTGATGAAATACGGTGTATAGATAGACTAGACATTGGGAAAAGACATAGGCAATTAATTGCGAAAAAAATAAATTGAAGAGGATAATTTTTTTCTTAAAAAGCCTTATAATTCTGGCTTCTTGTAGTATTAGTACAAAAGGTTTATCCTCCAGTCTAACAGTTATTTTTCTTCAGCAGACGAAGACTCGGAACCAGTGGGAGCCAGCAGTGCGACCGCTGGAGGAAAGGCCAAGACAGGCAGCACCCACATCCACCTTTGGCAGTTCCTTAAGGAGCTGTTAGCTTCACCCCACATCCATGGCTCGGCGATTCGGTGGTTAGACCGAAGTAAGTGTGCTTTTTACGGATATTATAACATCGTTTAAGAAACTAGTGTTTTAACCACTGACACAAAAATGACGTAGTGTTATAATTGACGTGTGTTTGTGTCTATCTCTGGCATCGTAGCTCCCGAACGGATGAACGGATTTTGAGTTTGTTTGATGGGTGGATTAGTCGGTGTGTTTCTAAAACTAAGTTTGATAAAAATTGGTTCAAAATAACCGCCGCCACAAAATGGAGGATTACATTTTTTTGCTTGTTTTAAAATGTACTTGCAATATCGTACATAGTAGAAGACAAGAATTATTCATGATCTTATAAAATACGCTGTTGAATATAGAGCTATCTATGATATTCAGTCATAAATGCTATAGGGTAACTACTATTACCTAGGGTTATAAGAACAAGGTTTCATATAAGACATGTGCACACTCAGATTCCATCTTCCAACATAATTTAATGCGAATAAAATTAGTGGTAGGTAATCCTCAACTTACATATCTGTAGAGTCTTGTCAGATTCTTAAGCATAATCATTAAAAACCTCTGTTCTGATAGTAAATTGAGTTATATAATTATAAGAGTAAATTATGACTCGATGTGCCAATGTATCCTGAACTTAACTGGTATCTTGCAGCCATTTTTCACCTCGAGGTTGACTATAACAATAAAATTTATATCCATTGTATTGTGTCTTATGTACTCGCTATACGTCGTATCTGACTTGTTTGATTCCGTGACCAGTTATTTATATAAACGACATGAAACAGGTTCAAACAAAGAAGACTGTTACTGAGACACAATAGATATGATTTTTTTACATATAGTTAGACTAAATGTAACTCATTTTGCACGAAGGAATTTGTTTATTTATTTTAAAAAGGTAATTTTCGTGAATCATTTGCGCAAAATACAATAAGTTAGTCACGTGGATTTATTTTTAAAGATATAAAGATATATGTATATAAAGATAGTCTTATACAAGTAGCATATTTAGAAAATGAGCGTAATAATATCTAGGAAAGTGTATGAATGTTTTTCCACATAAATTGTATTACTCAAAATAATTGCTTTGAACATTTATTTTAATTTGTCATCGCAGTACGAGTACATACATATCTTATCACGTTATATTTTATCAGCCGGTAGGTACCTATAATTCTGATCATTTCAAGATAGAGTCGACCTAGCAATTATTTTTAAAAATAATAATGATTTGTGTTTCTAAGTAGGTAGATAACGGATTGGTTTATTATTCATACAATCAACAACTTTAAGTACACAAACATGATAAAAAATATCTTTGCTGACAGCCAATAGTTATAATACTAAGTTTTAGATGTCTTATTATATTATATTTGATTAAAATACTTCAAGCAACTGTCTAATTACATTAACAATATATTATATGACAGAAATAGTTAATAATCTAAATTATTTATGCGTTTACCTGTCTATGCTTGAGCTGATAACTCAGACTAAAATATTATCTTGAAAATATTATTGGATCGTATGGGTGACTGTAAGACTCACATATAAATCAAGCAGCTTTAGTCCAGTCAACAATCTCGAACTATAGAATGAAAATGTTAATACACAATTTGAGTGCTTTGTGGAAGCTATAACGTGCTCACTCGAATCTCTGATAGTGTACTTAAGTAATCTGTATCTATTACGAGCTATTTAAGATTCGTATTCCATTTGCATAGGTGCGAAAGAGCTAACACTCTGTTTCTAAGTACCCAGTCCTAAGCATTGATGAGATTTCGATTATTCAAGAATACATTATTGAATCTAATGTTAATGTAGTCGGAAAATTCAAGCAACGGTGACATTCTACAGCCAAGGTGATCCAGCCAGTTACTTACCATCTGGATGCTATGGATTCTATAGTAATCACGTTCTTTGTACTTGGCCAAGTCTTATGGATTAATGTAAGCCCTTCAGAATTGAAGTTTTATAAGGTCGTTATGCAGAACTTGTAGTATATAACTCTAAACGCTATTTATTTCAATCCAGTGTCTTGTCCTTCATCACAATAACATAATATCCATATCCGTACGAGTGCTTTAGGACAGAGTTAGTATTGAACTTAATATTAACATTCATTTTGTTATCGACCTAATGGCGCAATGCAATTGTAATTCTGAAACAACTCAAATGACAGACTTGAGTTCACGGTCTTAACTATAATACGAGTACCTGTTAGTTATGTACGTATTTTTAAGGGACTCCGTCATTGATTTTGTTTTAAAAATAACAGCCTCTCACTAACTAGGCACATACTTGTAAATCTCCACCTTTACCATGTACCGTTTTAAAGTCTCTAAAATAAAGATACTATTTACATTAGCAAATCGGCGAGCAAATGTTTAATTCATTCCGTGTTGTTGCAGGCAGCGGAGTGTTCAAGATTGAGGATTCAGTGCGCGTCGCCAGACTTTGGGGTAAAAGAAAGAACAGGCCAGCCATGAACTATGACAAGCTCTCTCGAAGCATCCGTCAATACTACAAAAAAGGAATCATGAAGAAAACCGAGAGGAGTCAGCGACTTGTCTACCAATTCTGTCATCCGTATTGCCTATAAATACTCCTAGTCTGTAAGCAGATGTAAATAATTATTGTAAATAGGTATGCGAGAGCCGCGGTAAGGCGGACTGTAAGTGGCGATTGATTCCGTTTCGCGGGTGAACGCGAAATGGGACTCAGTTGCAGAGTTTGTTGACGACCGAATTTTCCGACGCACTGACGAGTAGCGTCTGCTCGGAATTACTAGGCGTTTGTACACTATCCCTCCAGAACATTCGAGAAAGGTAATTTTCTCTAGAATCTTCCTGGACGGGATCCTTAGCTGTGTTTAGAGTTAAGTTTTTTTTACCGGTGACTACACGTCGACGATTAATTTTATTTTTCGAATCGAACGATTTATAATCGTCTGCGTCGAAAGTCGGTAATTGTTTATCCCATATATCTATGATATATTTCTAGTACGTTCTATGAACTCTTAGCTTAGATAAGTGTATATTATATAAATAAGGAAAATGTAAGATGTTTTCGCATGTAATCGAAATAGTGATACTTCTAGAGATTATTCTCAGTTATTGTAAAAATGTATACATGAACTATTTAAGGTAAATTATTTATAGATTAAAAAATAAATAAAAATAACAAAAAAATCTTGTAGACGTAAGTTATAAATTAAGCCATGACAAGTTATGTCAATCTTGCAATATTACTAAATTAAGATGTGTAGTGGATATATGATAGATATAGACGGCGAAATAGTTGTGCAATCGAAAATAAAAAATAATTCCTTAAATTTTGTGCCAAATAGACAAATTACTGCATTTTTTTTATTGGGTACAAAATTTATTAATTTGGAAAGCAGACGAAATCTGACTTAGTGACCCGCCGAATTGAAATGTAAATACTTTTTTTACTCAAAAATATTTGCAATAGCTAGGTGGTGGAATTGAATAAGTTGTGACTTAAGTATTTACGAGCTAATATTTAAGGTGAATGCAGTTAGCGTTCAATAATTTCTCAAATAATAATTATTATTATTGGACCAAACTAATGTAGATTTTATGAATCAATGTGTAATATGTATATCGCAATAAAATGAAATGGCCATTTATCTGTGTACTTTTTTATAATTCCCTGCATTATCTATGGAGAAGTTAACTCATATTATAAATTTCCAACCAACATACACAGATATCGTAGATTTTTAAAACACCCATAGATAGACATTAAAATAAATCACCTATATAAATCACATACTCGTATGACCACTGCGATTTTAATATAATAATTTGATCGTTTTTGGATTTTTCGCTCTTCTATTATAAGGCAAGAACTAACGTAAATACACAATGCAATTACAATTCCGATACGTTTTAAATACCAAAACATTTCAAACGCCTGGGAAATATAATCTTGAACTAATAAATAAAGAGATGTCAAAATTCAGGCCACAGAAACTATAGGTACCTAATTATTGTACCGTAAAACCTTTATATAGCTGTTGAAGTCGCTCGTTCATTTAGAAATGTGTAAGTAGCTCTTCAATACAGTAAACACTCGAAACTGAAGAGACATGACATCATTCAGCCCCAGAACAAATCATGAAAATGAGGTCTTTTGTGCTAAAAGTGCACAAATCGTTGCATCACATTGCGTAAAGCCACCGGCGATGACGTCAGCACACCGAATTCCATCAGTGAAAGTGCCTTTCGCTCGGATGGCCTCTAGGAGGGGGTTAGAGGGGAGAACGGCCTTTCCGGGGGCAGGGAAGTATTGATATGTCAATATCAAGGAAGTATATTTGGTAACAGGCTCTAACAGCTAACGATGCAGCATCTGTTATGTTCATGTAATATAAATTAAAATATGGCTATTGGTTTTTACTGACTTCCCACTGAAAGAAGTTTATAGGCGCCTGTTGTACTTAATGGCAGTCAGCAATCAATTTTTTTAAAGAACATGTATAGGGAAATGTCTACGAAGCTTAAGTTTTTTAGAGTATGTATGTAGATGGTTTTCAAAATAAAGTCTTGGTTACAATATTTAATGTTATTCGTATTGCTGTAAGTAGCATGTAAGTAGTTGCTTGTGTGAGTTAAAAATAAGATACCATCGATAAAATTTAGTACCTACCTACATGTAGGTAAGTAATTGATTGTGCTTGACCAGTGTTTCCTACTTGTAAAAAGTATATTCATGCGCTGGCGTTTACGTAACGAAAAAAATATACAAAATAGGTACCTAGTTATAACTCGCCCTTTTGCTCTGATGTGGAGACGGCTTACTCAGCAGTACTTGCACTTCTGTGGAAAGCTGACTAAGGTGTTTCTTATCGGACCACCGAGTAGTATATAAGTTAATGGGATATAATCTTTAGAATATTCATTACTTTTAGAGCCTCCAAATCTGCTACACGTAGTTTAGATTAGTACTAGAGCCTTTATATCGGCTAAACGTATTTAAGATTAATATTAAATCCTCAGTATCGGCTACATGTATTTTTAATTTAGTTTTTAAAAAGATATTTCAGTGCTCTCTAAATTTAACTACCTACTACATTACACGTTACTTATTTATTTTTACTGAATTTGTGATATGTCCAAAAGCTTAGTCAGGCCAGTCTTTCTGTAGGTTCGAGTTGGACTCTGATATTTGAATGTTCAAACTGTTTTAAGTCATAAGTTTTAAGCGAAAGCGATCATAATTATATATCGTAATAATGTAAAAAAAAATACTAAACAACTCATAAATAAAAAGTAATACAATCATATTTAACACAAAGACATGAAGCTCGCAATTTTGCTAGTAGGCTATAATATAGCCTGTATACTTAGCAAATATAAAAAACCAGGGTAGATACTAGATAAAAGATAAAATAAAAACATGTAAAGATAAAATATAATAAGATAAAAATATAATAAAGCTATGAGTGTGAAACGTTATTTATTTATATTCCGAAGAACAATTAATTAATCCACGTACTTTAACCGCTGTCATCTTAAACTTTAGACTTCAACAAAAAGGCATCAGCGAAGGCCGTCGGCATTCCAAATTTGTGAGTCCAAAGCGAAACCTACCTAGCACGGCCGGCACTAACTGGTACGAAAAGAGCGCGGGCGCGGCGCACCGACCACATAGAATTAGTAATCTAATGACCACAGCTGGACATTTATAAGATGTCCATAATTATGCTGATTTTAGTGGCGATAATAACTCCAAGAACTGTTGTATGAACCCTCAGTCAGTATTTGGCTTTGTTCGCTATAAATAGGTACCTATACATATCTGCAGATACGATATAGGTACTTAATTTATACGTAGGTAACTAAAGAATGGGAAGGAGAATAATAGGATGCAAACGAATCTTACCGTATTCAATTGCCTTCTGTAATTAAAGTATCATAGAACATAGTAATTATTCTTCTTCTCGCCCCAGTGTCAGAGTTTCGCTTAGATACCTCTAAGCGAAAGTTTTAGAACTTTTAAAATCAGCCGCCATTTAAACTATAGAATATGTCTACTATTTACCTAGCATGTAGCGCCATCTATGATCTGTGATGTTTTTAAAACGATCGTCATTACTATCTCGGTGGTCCATGTACGATTATTCTATTCAACAATTTAAGGAAAAATAAATAGTTATGCTATATTTTTTGGTTTAATTAAAATATAAATCATTACCAAAGGTTACGAATTTGTTTAACTTTTAAGGACCTACATCTGCTTTTATACCTACTTGTTTTGTATTTGTATAAAAGCAGGTAAAACGAAACGCAGCTCTGACGTCACTGATGACGTCAATGGCGCTTGACACTTGACATTTACAACAAAACGATCGTCTTTGTTTTTATTTTTGCTAAAATGAATTAAAACACAAAAACTATTTAAAATGGCTTAAAATAGATACAACAATGTAGTGAAAATATCGTAGTATCTTGTTGCAATAAGCGTTTGTGATTTAGTGGTATAAATTCGTGAATAAATAATAGTTTTGTGTCGCATCCAGTTGCGTGGGTTTACGCTGCATTTTACTAATGATGAAGCCTGGAAAAAGTATAGACGTGAGGGAGGAGATAGCTGAAGTACACACATCAGCTAGGTCTCCATCCCCAAAGAAGAAAAGCAGGTCTAGATCGCGAAGTCAGTCGGCGACCAGGAAACTTTCTAACGGCCACGCTGAAGATCCAGACCTCATTGAATCGGCGCCTACTGAAGAAACCTCGACAGATAAGTCTAAACGAGACAGTTGGATAAAATCTGAACACGAATCCGTAGAACTACCTATACACGAACAACTGAAACAGGGTATTTTAGGATTTGTGGAGAAGGAAATAAAAAAGTCCGATAAGAACCCTGCATTTGTTTTCTATTCTCACGACCCTAATGGCTTAGATGAGAAGTTAATGAAGACTTTATCTCGCCCATCTAGTGGTCATAAGGAAAAACGAAGTCCATCTTATAGAAAGAAAAAGCGGCATTCTTCGAAGCACAGAGAAAGAGAGCAACATGATTTTGAAATACCAGGATCAAGTCTTAGTGCTTTGGAAAAGGTAAGGTTTTAAAGGTCAAAGCAAACTGTTTTGTTATGTTAAAGGTCAAAGTAGTTTGCCAAGATAGCATTCAAAGGTCACTGAGTTCAGTTTGGCAAATGTAAATAGTTTGTTGGAATATTTAAGAGTATTGTAGTAAAATTATGCTTAGCTCATGACTTTAACTTTCCTAGCTAGTGGTAAGTGACTTGGCCTAGTTTCAATGTTTTTGGTACTGGCTAAATTTCTCAATTGCAACCTACCATTGATTTATTTTCAACCCTCTTTGAATATTACAATGAAACAAAACACTTAGTTTTTCTTAATCAATTTGTTGTGGCGCACATATTCGAAAACTTTCTTAATCAATTTGTTGTGGCGCACATATTCGAAAACTTTCTTAATCAATTTGTTGTGGCGCACATATTCGAAAACTTTTCGCCATGGCTGTGAGCTCATGTTATATGATACGACTGGCGTGTCAAGCACCATAGAAGTTCTTCCTTTATTCGAGATCATTATAATCAATAAAAAAAATTTACACGCATATCGTGTCATAAGCCACAAGTTAAAAAAAAATCATCAACACGCCTGTAGTGCCATCAGGAACGAATTGGTTGAATTTTAACTATACTTATATGTTTTAAACTTACAGGTAGACGATTATCTAAAAGAGTACAATAGGGAAGAGGTAGTCACTCTATCCGGTGAGTTAGAAATAGAGAATGACGTTGAAAATAATAACGGTACCAGTAAGGAGTTACGTCACAAACCACGTAAGACTAGACGGAAAACTAGAGATGGAAGCCAACAAGATAGTAATGCTAATGGAAGTGATGTCAGTCCGAAAGTTTTTAAGACTGCAAATAAGAGTAAAGCTTCGGCTAAACCAGGTAAGTAACTTAACTGATTATGATTTTCAGTAACCCGGATTCGGTCAGGCCAAACTACCTAAACTAACCTAATATGACAGTTCTAAAATTGTCTCCTCTCTTTTTGTTTACATAAGTGAGTAAAGAATGGATATAATTTTAGGAACTTTTAGTGTAGTCAGTGTGACTGGCCGAATCAGAATCAATATCTGATATGGCTCACATAATATCAGAATTTTAAGGCCCCCAGAAGGTCACTATTTGTTGATCATTATTAAAAATTACTGATAAAGAGCTGTAGCAGACTTCTGTTTTGTGAACTCCTACTATTCCATTGAAAAGTCTGAACAATTAGTATATACTATCCCTGGAAGAGATCGCTTTTTAGCAACAACTTTTCTCTTTTATTTAATTATTTTGTGTGTCTGGAATTAAGGATTCATCCATCTATCTACCTATTATTATGACTAGCTAGTAAATGGCGCCGTAGCAAACTTGGCTCTCTTTTTTTTTTGCATGAGGCTTAAAAACAGTGGTCTAAAGTTAGCAATGCTTAATGGGATCTCCAGGGCAAATTAAAATTTCTATTGCTTTGCTTTACATTGATTATTCCAATCATTGTTACTCTGCTTAGCTGTCAGCTTTGTTTGCGACTAAGGATAGGCCTCTCACCACTCATTCTGCTCTTGATCTAACTTCTACTAAAGTGTGGGTAGTACTTACTTCTAACTAGGTTTAATAGTATAAAAAACCTGCCGGCCCAATAGAAAAAAATAATTATTACTTACTTCTGTTTGACCTGTGTCTAGGTGTATATTATAGATATAAGCATGTATTTATGTATATAAGTATGTATATCAGTCATCAGATTACCATAGGCTTGCCTAGTTTGGTACCTGAAGACCTTTGTGTGGATGTTGTCCTGTATTATTATTAGGTACTTGATTGTTCTTTCCAGCCCGACCCACAGACTTATCAGCAATGCTCCAAAGCTTGGAAACCAGCATGCCATACCACGAGCAGTACATAGACAACCCATTTTCCTCACCGTCACCTCTAACGTCTCCTAATGATGAGAGATTGGACCCGTTCCGAGGAAGGAAGCCAGAGAAAGTCTACCTGCAAGGTGGTGGCACATTCAGAGCAGTGTCGAGGGATAGAATTCTAGAGTCACAGCAGAGTAGGGAAGGGGATAAGTATTTGAGGTTTGTAAGGTTTATTAAACAGTCTATATATAGATAGATTTCTTTGAACAATTTGAGCAACTTTTGTCTTGTTTTATTTGTAAGAGAATTCAAGATAAAAATGCTCAAAACTGAAAGTTAGGACACACCTGTCTTGGCCAAGAATCATACCAGGAACCACTCGCTCTCGAAGCAAACTTACCAAATAAGAAATTAAGCTATAATCTAAATTATCACAAATATTCAACACATTGTTCGTATATATCAGCAAGAATCTAACTAACTTTATAAAATCTTTGTATTTGTTTCTGGTGATAGCCTTACCCCACTGTGTTAGAACGCTATCTACTAGCTATTACATTGTGCACTTACTTCTTGTTATATCTGGGTATATTTACCTTCCAGAATGGGCGACATAACCCCTCTGGACCTGGCGCTATTAGTCCAGAAGGCGTGGAGAAGCTTCGCACCAGCTTGTCACGGTATCCTCGGCGGAGTGTCTCTAATGCACCTTCTGCTAATAAGTTACTCTGACGCGCTCGACGCCGGCCATCTTTCGTTCCACGCGTTGGTCACAATGCCTTACGTGGCCACTTATTTCTTCTTCTGTGTGCTGTGTCTGCTGTCTGTATTAGATAGGTAAGTCTTTGAGCGACTATAGCTGAGTTTTTAGATTTTTTTTCTACAGTGAACTTAAGCGTTTTGACTTATATTAATGACTTTCTTGAAAAGTGAACCAATTGGGAGTGATTGTTAGTCCAGAAGCAGGCCTTTTGATGTGCTTGATTGACACCAGCTTGATAACTAAATAGTGCAATATAGCTCGCT
The DNA here is from genome assembly GCA_947049295.1 of Ligdia adustata. Taxonomy (NCBI): domain Eukaryota; kingdom Metazoa; phylum Arthropoda; class Insecta; order Lepidoptera; family Geometridae; genus Ligdia; species Ligdia adustata. The sequence continues at coordinate 2,586,558 of OX346218.1, read as the reverse complement.
ATATATAGCTTGACTAGCTATATGACAGATGTCACCCGCTGCAATTTGTTTATGATACGTACCCAGGAGTCACAAACGCGCGGAAATAATATCCGCACCAAAAAAGTGCACCGCTATGCGCTACGTGCACTCTTCTTGGTTATAAATCAACCGCGGGTAAAACTACAATGATATTGCATTCAAGCGAAAGTGAACACTATCTAAGGAACATAAAGGCTACTTTTGCTAAATGTGTCCGGTTCGTATCGAAAGGACATATAAACAGAACGCCCTAATAGCAGAACGTCATAAAAGCAAAACGGCATTTTAGCATAACAACGTGAACTATATATTTGAGGTATAGATATGTGTTATGGCTCGGATAATTTTTCACTATAATCTCTTTGAGACTGTAACTCTTGAAATATCATAAACTCATTGGCCAGTGTCAATTTTCTTATTTTGGCGACTGATACTTTGCATTGTTAGGGATACTCTACTTGAATTATATACAATGACGCACTTGTTACTTAAGCCCATTATCTAATACGATTCAGTTTAAAGCTTTCTTTTTACTCTGCTGTATAATCAGATACCTACGTATTCATACATATGCATAAATTATTTATTTTATGTCCAGATTGGACGTGACAAGCATAGACCTGACCCGCGGCATCCAGCCATACTTCCAACCTATAGTACTAGTGATGCTCTACACCGCGTGTCTGTTAGTAAGCTGCGCCGCGAGAATGTACGACGATCTAATGGTGTACCAATACGCAACACTAGTGGCCAACTACACGGGAAATGTTACCACTGTAAGTAGAACCAGCCTACTGTACTGCATAATCCTCAGCATACTCATAGCTGACGTCTGCTACCCCTAAACTACCTAGGTATGCATCCCACTCGCCCTTCTACTCTGATGTAGAGACGGCTTACTCAGCAGTACTTGCACTTCTGTGGAAAGTTGACTAAGGTGTCTCTTATCGGACCACCGAGTAGTATGTAAGTTAATGTTAAGAATATAATCCTTTGTGTAATTCATTAGTTTTAGAGCCTTCAAATCGGCTACACGTAGTTTAGATTAGTTCTAGAGCCTCCATATCGGCTAAACGTATTTTAAGTTAATATTAAAGCCTCAGTATCGGCTATAAGTATTTTAATTTAGTTTTTAAAAATAAAGTTTCGTGCTCCCTAAATTTAACTGGCGCAGCCGTTAGGATTTGCTGCTGTCGCGCAATTCATAGTTTCGTCGGTATATGGGTATCGAATTTTGCCCAATCGCGGAATCGAGTGCGCGTGCGAATCCTCGAACCAAAGAAATAAGTTAGAACGGGACACCCAGTATGGCAACGATCGGTTGGTGAGTAAAACTTTTCGCCATCCTTTCCATTCCTTACTATCCACGAATTTTGTTATTATCGAGATAAGACTTCTCTCGTTTATGACGTCGGGTATCTAAAAATATAACTCTCTTTAGACTACCTATGTAGCGATAAGAACCTTGGACCTAAGATAGAGTTAAGTAAACGTATAATCGCTCTACATATTAAATAAATTACTTTCTAAAAGTAATTTAATCAATTCAAATTGCAAAATCAATTTGAATTGTTATTAATAAGTGATTTAATTGTAATTTAGGTAAATTTAAAAATTAATTATATTTTTGTGTGAACTAAATTTTAGTCTAATTTAATTTTACAATTCCAAACGGATTTATTGATCAAGTTTTTCTTAGTTATTTTAAAACTTTAAATCAATTTTTCTGATATGATCCTACACCTTTGTAATTCAAATTATTTTAGTAACTTGTCTAAATTTTCATAACTCTATTATGATGGATAATGTAGAGCAGGTTAATCCGATCCCTCGCGAAATTTTAAATCGTGTTCCGATATATGGTGGGGACAAGACCTAATTAAACTTATATATAAGGAAATGCGAGTATGTAATAAGTAGATATATGCAACGAGGAAATGTGGCGCAAGACCTTTATGACTTCCAATCTTTGACGAGCCGTTTATGCGATAAGGCCGCCTCGTTATTGTTAGAACGTGAGGACATTTCGACCTGGAGTGAATTAAAAGAACTCCTTAAACAGCATTTCGGAGACCCGCGTAGTGAGCAATGCGTAGGAATTGATTTAGAATCTATGAAAATTAAATCAGGAGAAAATTATTTGAATTTTTGCAATAGGATACAGAGCGTTCGTTCGGTTTTGTTATCTAAAGTGAACATGTTAAATGACGCCGAGTTAAAACGTGCCAAAACAACTATATATAATAGCACATCATTAAACGTGTTTCTCTATAACCTACCAGAGGAAATGGTGCGCATTGTTAGGCTTAAATCTCCTACGACATTAGAAGTATAAACCACCCCAAATTCAAGAGCCACGGTTACAAGAGTCCGACGTAACTATGCGGACAGCTCGACCCGTGTCTCGCGCAGGATTTAAGCTCAACGAGTTGTATGACGAACCAGACTACTTTGACTATAATTACGAACAAGACTTAAACCAAGACTATGAAACATGCGAATACGACCAAACTGATATGTACCATGACGAGACGACGTATGAACATACAGACTCACCGCAAGAGCAATTAGACCCGAATTTTTGTATAGCTGCTCGACAGACAAGAAATCATAGAATTAAATTGTGACCCTACACTTAAATTACCACACATTTATTTGCCGGAAATAGACGCGAAAATGATGATCGATACTGGCAGCACAAGATCATTCTTGAGCCCACGAAAAGCGTACGAATATTTTTACAACCATATTCGTTACGAGCCTTTCGAAATAGTTAGTACGCATGCTTCTAGTAGACTTAGCGAAGCTATAACTGTACCACTTTTACCATCTTTTCAAAGTGACGATTTCACAAATTTTATTTGTATGACGTAGACTCACGATACGACGGCCTAATTGGCAACGACTTATTAAGACAACTAGACGCCGTAATTGACCTTAAACATTCGACTCTGAAAACAAAGACGACATGCATACCTATTATTAATACGAATTTGAACTACGTAATTGAACTGCAGCCACGATCTGAACAAAGAGTAAAGCTTCCTATATACCAACATTCAGGTGAAGCTATACTTGACTACAAAGAGTTTAGCCCTGGTATACGAATGCCAAGTGCATTGGTTAACTGTGTGAAAGGATATGCATCAACAATTATTCAAAATGCTACCGACACACAAATGACTCTGACGATAAAACGACCCATGCAAGTATCAAAACATTTAGACTTAGAGTGCAACCTTAATTTTTTCAGACAGACAGGATACTTGATGAAAACCTACAAAAACTGAGACTAGACCATACTAATGCCGAAGAATACGAGAAAATTACAAAACTGTGCAATGAATATAAAGACATTTTTCATTGTGACCTAACTACCTTTGAATTTTACAAATCAGGTAAAACATAAAATACGTACCAAAAACGAAGACCCTATTTACGTAAAACCATACCGACAGGCCCCGACTCAAGCAGAAGAAATAAATCGTCAAGTAGAAAAAATGTTTAATGACAATATTGTTAAAGAATCTCATTCTCCGTGGAATGCTCCGGTACATTTAGTTCCGAAGAAAATTGACGCGACTGGACAACAAAAATTTCGAATGGTCATTGACTACAGACGACTTAACGACATTACTATTGACGACAAATATCCCCTACCGAATATAAATGACTTATTTGACAATCTAGGTAAAAGCGTTTACTTCAGTACTATTGACAAGACAGACCGACCAAGAGGAAGACCGCTTTTAGTACACAGAACGGACACTTTGAGTTTTTGAGAATGCCGTTCGGTTTAAAGACAGCGCCCGCAACTTTTCAGCGCACTATGGACAATGTCCTCCGAGGACTATAAGGACTACACTGCATGGTGTATCTCGATGACGTCATCATCTACTCATCGAAGAACATATCCAAAAACGACGCCTAGTTTTTGACAGACTTAGACAGACAAATCTTAAGGTACAACTTGACAAATCTCTGAATTTTTACGCAAGGAGGTTTTGTACCTTGGCCAAACGATTACGAAAGACGGACTGAGACCTAATAATGACAAAATCAAAGCCGTGATTAATTTCCCAATTCCAAAGACTACGACGGAAATCAAAAGTTTCCTCGGACTCGTTGGTTATTACCGACGCTTCATAACTGACTTTTCTAAAGTGACTCAACCACTGACAGCCTGTTTAAAGAAACGAAACAAAATTATTATTGACCGAAAATATATAGACGCATTTAATAGATGCAAGGAACTTCTGACTCATGCACCACTACTACAATACCCTGAATTGACAAACCATTTATTTTGACGACTGACGCTTCAAACGTAGCCCTAGGAGCAGTCCTTTCCCAAGGACAAGTTGGTAGTGATAAGCCGGTAGCCTACGCAAGCAGTACCTTGAGCGATACAGAGACTCGGTACAGCACAATAGAACGAGAGTTACTCGCTATCATCTGGGCGACAAAACACTTCCGCCCATACCTATATGGAAGAAAATTCAATATATATACTGACCATCGTCCATTAGCTTGGTTTAGACTCCTTAAAAGATCCAAATAGTAAGCTTACGCGCTGGAGACTGCGACTTCAAGACTTCGACTACACAATAATATATAAAAATGGTAAACAAAATACCAACGCCGACGCCTTGAGCAGAATTAAGGTAAATTTGCCTTAAATTTGGACGGTGAAGGAAACTCAATGGCTGTAAATCACGACAGAAAAGAAAGAAAACCAAAGCGAGAAATGGACAAAGTAGTGCAGGATATCATGAAATTATCTGGAAATAAAGGTGAACGAAAAGTGTATTTTCACAATTTGCCGAATTCGAGAAATTAATTGTCAACAATAAAACGTTTCCTCATGAATTTATTGGAATGTTAATGCATGCAGGGCATCTGCGCGATATAACTGTAGATAAATACCGACAATTAATTCCACAACGTTATAAACGTGGTATTCTCAATACTTTAGGTTCTATTATAAAAATTGTAACAGGAAATCTTGACAATGATGACGCACTTAAATATGACAAATTAACTACAGAGATTTTTCATGATCTAGTAATCATATTAAATAAAATCACTATTGTCTCCAAAATGCTGGATAGCTTTATAAATATGACTCAATTGAATCATCGAAATTCGTTTACCATGGATACTCGCCTCAAACAGTCGAAAAGTCCCTCAAAGAGTTAATAAGGAGAACAATGTAGCCGTATTGCCTCCATTCTAGGATCGTATAGCCTATTCATTTGTAACTTCCGTACTATATTTAATAAGTTAAGCGAAATTGAAACTGCATTAGCCTTAAGTAAAAGCTCTATATTACACCAGTCTATTGTAAACTCTACCGATTTACTACGACATTTAAAATTAATATCCAAAGCTGGTAACCTAGTATATGAACCTAATGAATTAAATTTAGTCAAAATTGAAGAAACTATTTCTGTTAAATCATATATAAAAAAAAACAGATTACGTTTATTATAGAAATTCCACTTACCGATAATTATACTCAACTATATAAAAATGTACACTTTACCTATTTTCCTTGAACCTGAAAACCCAACCCTGGCCATTTTTCCTAAATACCCTTACCTATTGGCGAAAGGGATGAAGTACTTACCGATCATAAAGCTGTGCCGCTCTATCGTCGCCGGAGACCATCACCTCTGTAACGATGAAAACAGAGCCCTATACAGCGGGCCAACCTGCGAGGAACAACTTCTCAAATACGACAACAATCTCACCTGCTGCAAGCAGTATCCTGTTTACGTAGAAAACGTAAAACTACAGAAAATTGACGATGAAAATTGGATACTTTTTACAAGATTTCATACGATGCTGACAAAACGATGTGGTGACGAAATGTTTAAATATCCAGTATTTGGAACTTACGTCATCACGTTAGACGAACCCTGTGACGTCGAGATCCACGATCTAGCCTATCCAGTGCACGCGCACTTAACATGCACGAATCAGTCTGGACGACGTGAAGTATTTGGCGTTTGCGTTGTGAAGTGTTTGATAGTGTTGCTAAAAGAGAAAAAGACTCTAGCATCAGTGTTTTAGTTTACTCCGCGTTAGGCCTCGTAGTATTAAGCTTATCTTTAATTTTTGTGTATGTTTTAAATTTTAAAATAATTCAATTTTTACGAAATTATCGGAAAGGTCCTCAAATCGCACATTCCGATAATTTCTCACTTAGGGAGGGAGGATTTATGCATCCCCCTCGCCCTTCTGCTCTGATGTAGAGACGGCTTACTCAGCAGTACTTGCACTTCTGTGGAAAGCTGACTAAGGTGTCTCTTATCGGACCACCGAGTAGTATGTAAGTTAAAGTTAAGAATATAATCCTTTGTGTAATTCATTAGTTTTAGAGCCTTCAAATCGGCTACACGTAGTTTAGATTAGTTCTAGAGCCTCCATATCGGCTTAACGTATTTTAAGTTAATATTAAAGCCTCAGTATCGGCTATAAGTATTTTAATTTAGTTTTTAAAATAAAGTTTCGTGCTCCCTAAATTTAACTACCTATATAATAATAAACAATAATAATATGGGACAACATCCACACAAAGGTCTTCAAGTCTCAAACTAGGCGAAGCCTGTGCTATGGTAACCTGATGACTGATATGCATAATGTAACACCGAGTTTACCCCCAGACACCAATAGATGGTGCTAGGATGCAAATTAGATCGCGGTGACGTTTGTCTCGGCTCAGCTCAGCGTATCTTTAGTATCGGTGAACGACGCGAACTAAAGATTTGTGAAGGATGAACTAAGCGCAACTGAACTAGTTCAATTGAAGGATTCCTTCGCGAACTACACATGAATACTCTGTTGGGATGAAGTTTTGCCGGAGGCGTTAGTAGTGCAGTCACCTCGTCCTCCCGCTCACGCATACCACTACCTAAGTAAGGCAGATGCCATAGATTAATAGTCATAAGCTGATGTTTCTTAAAACCTTTGTCTCAATAAATATTGTCCGTCGCAACACCGTGTATTGCCCTGCGTCCCGTTCCCGCCTTATAGTACTTATATATACATAAATACATATATAATTAACACCCAGACGCAGGTCAAACAGACATGTTCTTGTCAAGTAGGTATAGTTTAAGGGTCGCAGACTTTGTGCTGATTGTGCGACTGGTTTGAAGTAAGTCTAAAAAGAACTTAGAATGCTTTTTACGCGAGTACTCATTTTTATAGGACAGACAAAAATATCAATTGATATTAACGTCATTATAAAATAGCATCAATAAATTTCACCACGAACCTTCACGTAATTTTACTATTGCATAATGTTTTTATCGCGTTATAAACGTTTATTGGCTCTAAAAATAACTTTATCGTTCAATAAACATGGCGGCTATTCTGTTCTTTTGAAACAATTATTATTTAACGGTCTTTTATTGCTCAGGCATTAGCTTAGTTTAGTATGAAAGTCTGGCCTTATCTTATTTATGTCTTAACTCAAAAATACAGAGTATAAACGGTTTTTAGTCTAATTTTACTGTGTGAACTGCCAGGTTGTAGTATTCGCTGTAGAGTTATTAATTTTCCGGTTGCTATAAGACTAAAAGACCGCGTTTGGCGACCACCTCGCCCACGAGTAGACGACGATCTGACTGTAGATGAAGCACGCAGTCCTAGAAGATACCGATTCATACTGACCTTGAACAAACCTTGATTTTAATAATTCCTAATTTTTATAACGGCACAGGAAACATCGTGAGGAAACTGTAATTTTTTTTGGAGAATGTAGAAATCGCTTCATACGGGTAGATATGTAAAGTCCTTAACCGACGGTTTATCCCAGCGTGATAGACTGAAGTCTGGAACTTGAGGAGACATCCGTAAATAGTATTGGGTCATATTGTTTAACAAGACTGGTTGATTGTTGAAAAGGTCCAATTATAGTTTCGTTCACATTCGGTGAAGTTCATCAGGAATGAAATGAGTCGTTCGAATATAGTTGGACCATTTCAACAATCAGGTACAAGTGAAAACCCTTCTTAAACAATATGAATCAAACACGCGATAGATTTTTTCAAAATAGTATTAGGTTGCATTTAGCCTGATACTTTATAAACTGAATCTCAGATATGTTTTTTGATTCTCTAGTTATATACATTGAATCTTGGCCCTGTAATTATTTGGATTATATTTTTATTTATATTTTCGATTTAATCCTTGTTCTTTACCTAAAATCTCAAATCTCTTCCAGCCAACTATCCCAACATTCTACCACACGTGGACGCATTTCTCCATCTGGCGCGCGGTCCTCTCCATCCTCGGGCTGGTCTACTTCATCATCACGAACCCTCAGGATCTGGTGTACACTAACCTCAGCAAGCTACTGCAGTTCAAGCATTCGCTCCAGAGCATCGGATGATTATTTGATACGCTTTCTTTGGTTCGATTCATTTCTGTTTTGGTAATGAAAAATGTTAAGTTAGTGGTAGCCTAGTCGGTAAACCCGTTGCCTCACAAGCGAAAGGTCGCGGGTTCAAATCCAGGTTCAGGCATGCACCTCTGTGTTTTTCATTGATGTGCATATTAGAATTAATTACCACATGCTGTAACGGTGAAGGCAAACATCGTGAGGAAACCTGCTTGTAAGAGAATGTTAAGGTTGGTCCACAACCCGCAATTTGGGCCAGCGTGGTGGACTATTTCCTACTCCCCCTTCATAGGGGAAATCCGTGCCCAACAGTGGGACATTATTAGTTGATACGACGATGAAAAATGAGCGTTGGATTGCGGTAAGTTTACAAGGTCGTTGCGTTGGTTATACAAGGTTATCGGTTGGAGGTGTACTATGCTAAAAGGAGACCGCTGTCCTCATCTTGACGAACAACTTTTACTATGGCACCAAACCAAAATTCGATTAAGAACTTTTACACAGAAAAAAGTTTTAAAGCGTCATTAAAATTTAAGAAATAGGTGTTTTATTTTTCGAACTCTGGCTTCCAAAGTTGCTTGTCGTGATAAGTACACTTACGCCCTTTCGGATTAGTGTACCTCTGACTGTTAACCATATAGTTGTATATAATATGTGACGCTTATTCTCATTATCATTATATACCTTGCTGCGTATACAAATAGGTCGTCATTTCCGTGTGCCTGTGACTGTCATGGGGTAATCTAAACTATATATATATATATATATATGTATATGTGATATATCTAAAACGGATCCTAATATTGTCAAATGTCACTCTTAACCGAAATCTAAATTAAGTTATGACCCGCGGAACTCTCTCACCATCATCCGCAGCCTATGTTGGGTATAGGCCTTTCTACTTTCATAACACTTGCCTCGGTCTTATGCCAATCTGGTCGTAGTTTGGGCTCGCCACAGATTTTATGTTGTTAACCCACCGTCTCTCTTACGAAGTTAAAATCCAATACTCTCTTACGAAGTGAAAATCCAATCCAATGTTACAAAAAACACATATGTACAAAGTTGTTTTTATTCTTATTTATTTATACGCAATTTCATTATAATAAAAGTTTCAGCAAGAAATATTTTTGATTACACAAACCAATCTAATTTTTGTATAAAATTGCTTCAGCACCCATTTAATATCATAAAAATTGTCTCAATAGACACACTAGGTTATTCATGTCCCTATTTAAGTCAGTTTAAGCGAACTTACTTTACATAGGGTTATCGGTGATTAATGAGAAACCTCTTGACTGGAGTGATTCAAGGCCAAACAAAAAAATATATTGTTAACGCGCGTCTAACTAAATGTATGGAGCAGCTGTGTTACTCGTATTTCTCTAGAATATCTGTAAGATGGTGTTGACCTTGATGAACCAAAGTATTCAGGTTACTCTTTCGTTATAGTAACCGGCAATCTTCTTTAACTGAAATGACATATATACGCGCATATGTACGTCTTATTGACGAATCGATCGACGATCGCGTCTTTGCGAGTAGACTGCCCCGCGAAAATCACCTAAAAATCGTCACCCAAGATCAAAAATCGTCATCCAAGGTCATTGGTTCAAGTTGTGAGCCGGGAACTGTATCACTAACCCTGTACAATTTTCATCTATGCTACGTATATGCCTACTACATCTCTTGCACAATTGTCTTCCTTCGTGTTGTTAGTATAGTAATAAGTACTTAGGATTCATTTATATATAGGCAATAAGTGTGGTCTTTGCAAGATCATTTCATCAGTTTTATTCAGATTTGACCACTCAGTGTAACTACTATAAATTTCTGCTTTCCGAAATGTTAGATAATACCTAAGCGATTCTATAAAACCTTATGGTTCATGGTATATTGGTCAATTGCGGGTGGAACTTAACTACTACTGTGTAATATTTTGAGATCAAACAGCTAACCAAAAAGTAAGCGCAGTTCGATCATAAACATACAAAAACCTTCTCCTTTAACTATAACTATGCAGTATTTTGCTCTCACACGCGTAATTTAAAAGAATTTTAAATGCCCAAAAATAAATAAATACTTCTTTTTTCTATTTTTTATTCTAAACAAAATCTCTTACTTGGCATTCTTTTGCCCGTGGATTTCGTTTCGTTCAAAGTTGATTTAAACATAGCCAATAATGTTTATAGACAAGCTAGAGAGTTATTTATTATTTATGCATATTGGTAATTGGGACCTTAAAATATGCGTCTTCAAGGTCTATTGTTGCTAAAAAACTGAGTGGAGTCATCAGTTTACAAGTGGTTATTAGGTCCTTTTCTGTAGTGTTTCAATATACTTATTTAATTGTTTTATATTCAAAATAAAACTTGAAAGCCGTTGGGCGTTTTTAAACATACTGGAAATGAATATTTTTTTTCCTTTATACATTGTTTAAATGCTCCCATTATGAATAATATATATTTTTTTTACTACTGGTATTCCTGTTTTGACGGAACGAGCCCTGTAAAGGTTTATTTAGCTGTTTGTTAGTGTTGCGCAGGTCCAATCCTGCACTAGCTGCTCTTGCTGTTCTAATGCCGTCACTGAAATTTTCACTAAAGAGACATATCTCCGTATCACGCTCTTGCAGGGAGGATTAAAGAACTTTGCTGTCGTTTGAAAGCACCATGCATCGTCTATTCATTTTTCTGTTTTTTGGAAATCGCTCAGAAGTCCTGATGCATTACTCACTTTTTAATTTTCTCATTTGACGTTTTTAATAATTCAGTAAGTGGCCCCAAGGTCAGACATACTGCATACATGCTAGGATTGCCGGGGTCTGTCTTTGTTATTTATCTTTTTCAGGCATTTTCCGGCAATGCAAAAGCTGACTCGGGGTTTGACTTTGGGAGTACCAACATAACTACTCTCTGGCTTGGAAGATATTTATTAATTAATTTTTCTTTCTCTTCCTTGTCTTAACCCTGTATTATTTTATCTATATTTGCACAAAGTAAACTTCTGGTAATAATTTGGCGTTCGAGCTTACCTGTGTCTACCTTGTAGAGTCCACCCAAGTTTGGTATGGATGGCTACCGCACCTGTCTGTTAAATATTATTTGCTTTTAAAGCCTTAGATAATGTAGGCGAATTCGTGAACCTAGGTACATGTGAACATAACACAGCTTGACCTAGAGCAAATTATTCGGCATGTCCATCTTCTGAACTGGGTATTCTAAGCTTGTATTTATTGTAGCTCTGTGAGGTTATCTGCTTTCCTCCAAACACCGAGTGGCTGAGTATTTCCTGTCTTTCTATGGACAGTTAGAGAGTCTGTGCTATATTTTCTTTAATGTATGTCCTCTGCGAGACACTTTAGAGTAATGCTTTTACTGTTTACCTCTTATTTCCTTTACTCTCCAACTCTACTACCACTGTCTGGAGCAATGTACAACACGTGCCAACTGAATTATTTGAGGTTGTTAATGTGGTTGAATTGGTCTTCTATTCTAATATTTTTCCTCTTCCATTCCTTTAGGCTAATTATAACTTTGTTCTGTGCCTATAGTAGTCGAGTGCTTTTTATTACATCTTTTATAAAAGTAGCCAGGTTTTAAACACACAGTACAGGTTTTTTTCTCATTCAATGTATCCTTTCTTGTACAGCTTAAAACACTCCAGATTATTGTAATTATATTTGCAGTACAATATGTACTTATTTGAGCTCTTTTCTATAGATACGGAACATTCCGCTGTTGTCTTAACTTCTTGTTGACTCGTTTATTCAACTTTAATTAAAGATGGTGTTTGTTTGAGCCTTCTTAATCCATTGCTCTTTCTTCACTTCAGTCTTCAGACAATCGAAGGAATTAGGAGACTGTTTAATTCTGTTTCGAAATCACTGATATAGTGTTCAAGCCTTTCCCACGCTTTCAGATTTTCTTCAGGAAATGCTGACTCAACCACTGGCAGTATAAATGCTGCAATCCTTTCTGTCGCTCCCAGCGTCTCAAGTCAACATAATTGAGCACTAGTTTTATCATACAAGTTTGTTCAACTGCGATATTCTTGCTTGTTAATAACATTTGACAATAATTTTCGAACGTGAAATTGTGTTTGAAAATCTTGTCGCGCATATCTTTATTTTAAATGATCTATGCTCTTAGCATAGTTATCGACTGAAATGGGATAACTTATTGCGAATTCTCGCGCTTCAGTATTTTCAGTAATAGATTCTAACAAATAGACGAACTTGTCTTCTGGGTTTAGGTCTTAATCCTCGTGGATTGTTTTTAAATTTTGCGAAAAATGACAGCTATTGTCATAACTCGCCATCAAACATTGGGACTTCGAGTTTCGGCATTCTCTTTTATGACGTCCTGAGTTTGTATTGATTTTCATTAATTTCTTTACTTTTATTTCAAATTTCGTTTCTATGTTAAATAAAAAGTTTTTATACCAGTCGGCGTCCTCGTATTCTTTTACGATTTAATCGTCCTTGGCGTCCTCGTTGAGATCGTTGTTGATGACTTGCTCATCCAACGAAATTAACTACTTGTGAATCTCCTTTATGCTTTTGTACTAGCTTGTAATTGTGAGTGCGTCTGCGAGCGTCGTATCAAGCAATATTTCTAATAATTTGATCTTCTTTGTGAATTGACCCCGCAATACGCCTCGCAGTTTTATTGTATTCTCCATGTCTAATGTTCGCCAAATGTCTGTAAACTTTCTTGTAGTACCCTATTTCTCGCCAGGGGGTTTGGGTCTTGGTAATGGGTTACACTTTATAAAACGACGACTTGGCTAAGCCTTACTAACTTTACTTACAAATACGATTTCTACGTATAATGGTAATAGAAATTACGATCAAAGGAGTCATTTAAATATTCCACTGGCCAATCAGTAATCTGGACATTCAGATGGCGGTATCTGCTATCTTTCTCCCGAGTTAGCGAGCAGAGAAACTTGAAACTTCCTGCTGTCCTTTTTACTGCATGAATTCCATGAACTGTTCGATAAGCGCTTCTTCGTGTCTTCTTTTTATCATGTGTTGTAATTTTTTTCCTTTTTTACGTGTAAAAATGGCTTTTACTCAATTGTACGTTGTGCAAATGGCGCGCACGATGAAATGACGTGGGTTTTATTCGCTTTAGGTAAGAGGTTTTTTGTAATTAAATATAATTATATTTTATTTTTGAGGCTTTAAAATTCATGAAAAGGGAGTGGATACTACATAGTTATCATGGAAGGAGGAGGTATAAAGTATAATCAAATATCAAAGGATTAGTCGTATTTGTTGCTAGTCGTAATAAGTAAAGTGAGCACACTTTGGTTCATTACACCTTCGATGGCTATGTATTTATTTTTTGCTGCCGTATTAGGTCGCGTTATAGTTTTTTTTTTTTTCAGATATTTTTAACATAAGCATGTCCCCAACCCGCAATACGGCTACTGTGTAGGAAACACGAATAAACACACAATTCAATCTCGCATTTCTCATAACTTGTGATAATTTCATAAGCAAATGTAATCATCGCATTTTAGCTAATTACGTACCTATTTAGAGAGAGACATATACTATATAAATATAGAAGTTATTTGTGACAATATTTATGTAGTGGCAGCTATATATATTAAGTAATATAAATAGTTATAATATATATTATATTAGTTGTATGAATGTATATGTATTGTATGTATGTCGTAACGTTTTATATAATATAAAGGCTTTGATTGTTTGAATAAACTAAGAAATAATATGGTGAGTAATTAATATATATTTTTTAATGTGTTAATTTTATAGCTTTCTGCATTATGATAATTATATCATTCTTACGTTGAATGCTTACAGCGTTGTCGGTTTGGAATGTACTAAGCCGAAAGGGGGTCATGTTGCTTATGATAATGATAATGAAAATGCCTCCCTACATAATATGCGTATAAAAGTATACAATAAACATTCCAACCATTATAAACAAATATGAAAAGAAGTACTTTCAAAAGCTTAGAGAATTTCCTATGATAAAAAAGTTACTAGCAAATAAAATAATTGTTTGCAAAATAGTAAAGTAGTTAATAACTTCCTCTAATTAAAATAATTGTTTAAATATTTGTGTAGATTTGTTTGTTTTTTAATTTATCTAACTTACTTTTTATTTTTTAATATCTTTTGATTGCTTCGTCCTGTTCCACGGGGAACATGTTGTAGTATGTTGAAACTACATATGTGTTTAAATAAAGAAATGAAATCATTCTTGGGACCAACTCGGAATTCGAGAGAAATAATCGGCTGTTATTGTTTCTAAAGATCATTGGTGATTTTTGTAGCGACGATGGTCGTGTGGTAAGTGGGTCTATTATCGTGCAAAGGGTACGAGGTTCGATCCCATAAAACATGCAAAAAGAGCCTGAGCTACCGGTGAAGGAAAACATCGAGAGAAAACCATAGCATAGGGCGTGTTTTCTTTCTCTAGCTCGCCTGGCTAGCTACCACTCTCAAGTTGTAAAATCTGTCGTCAAGCAGCTAACGGAACACATTTCGGCTTCCGTCCTTGAGAGACAGTGTATTCCAGACTAGGCATGCTCCATCTGGGGCTACAGTGTCGCTAACTTCTGAGGTCTTGCAAACTTATGGTCAAATGCCTAGCTGTTTAGGATAAAAAAATAGGATTCAGAAAAAAAAAGTTAATTATTTTTAAATAAGATGAGGCAGTGACCCCCCCATGTGGCTTTCTATACTTCCAACCGCAAACCTTCAACTACGTACATTAAAATCTACCAAAATGTATATTACTATTATAGCTTTACATATTATAGTCATTGCTACCACAGTTACTCTATTTGATTATAAAGTAAAGTATGTATAGGTTAGTACTTATCTACGTACCAAGTTATGTTTGAACTCGAGTTCGAGTCAAAATTGTTATTTAAATTATAAATAAAATAATAGTGATAATCAAGGCAGATAAAGTAACTTGTAATATAAAAGTATCTACTTGTAATAAATTCATATAAGCAGCTTTTATAAACCCTACCTGTTATATAATAGCATATATAAAAAAAATAAACAGCTGTCAATGTCACCGATCAGATGCCAAAGGTATAAATTATATATTTTTCGAAAATTATTTCCTACCTACCTAATGTTACAGCTTTCGTGCTATTTAAAATCTTATCAAATTTCAATTTGTTCAGTATTTTACCGACTTTAGACCAAACATCAAAAAGAAAACGTTAAAATGTACGTAATGAAACTTGTTAGACCTTTTTTTTTTAAATATATCTTACCTGTCACGCACATTAAGTATTATACGACAGTGCAACGTGATCAGTTTCTTTAAATTTAAATTATCTTCGCCTGAAATGATCTTTTTATATTTAGTCTTTTCATAGAATATGTGAATATATATTAGCACGAAAGCTGTAGAATTTTTACAATACAGCATTTTATCGTATCCAATTAATTTCATAGCTAAATATAGAAGTTAATAGAAATTATAAAGTAATAAAATTGACTAAATTATAATCATAGTTGTAAGGTATTGATTATTTAATTAATTAATGACGCAATACATACAAATAAGTTAATAAATAAGGAGGTTACATTCTGATATTAATTTAGCAGTCTATGTTTCATCACACAAAAGACACAATTTATATAAAAAAAATGTTACGTAAATTATTTTAAGATAATAAATTTCAGTGCTTTAACAAAGTCATGTTTAATTATGTTTTAATTGAAACAAATACCAAGTTACTATAAACAGCACAATTTTTTATTCAAATTTTTATTGTAGAAGCAAGAAGACAAAATTCAATAGAATTATCACATTTCAAAGCAGTTGCTAATACCAAACCAAATTTTTATCCACACATTACATAAATGTGATTTATATCTATTTCTTTGTTGTTTTATTATTTTCCTTGTTTCTTAACTTTGTAAAAGGTTTTTATACCTTGCAAAATTTTCTTACAATATAAAATATATAATCGCTACACTTTACCATTTACGCCCTTCAGAAGTAGGTAACTAAAATAGACGGGTGCTTATTTTGGTAGTCTTTCAAGAGGAAAATATAGCCTAAATATTTGCTGCCCACGCGTATCTCGCCTCTAGCAAGCCTTATGTTTACGAAGTGCCAATAATTCGGCACTGGAGCGTCAAACTGATTTATTGTGTCATAATCTTTTTTATGGACGCGCGCGGCGTATGTGCTAAACGACTTTCGCCATGGTTATGTGCTATTAGGAAAACATACTAGACGCTTAGGTATGAAAGCACTTCATGCCGTCATCGTTTATATCACCATTTAGCATTTGATCCATTCCGTATTTTATTCTGTAAAAGTCTTAGTACTCTCCATTATTATAAATTATAAATAAATGGAGGGGTTCCAAGCGCCACAGAATAACGTATGTAATAGCAATCACAATAAAAACGTTACAATTTAATTAAAAAAAAAAATTATCCATGACATGAAACTGAACGATACGAATAATAAATTGGTATGCAAGTAATTACTTGAATTGCATTCCAAGTTGTTTGACTTGAAGAGAAATTGGACTAAATTAATAGGGTTTGTGCAATTATCAAAGTCTTGCTAAACCACGTTAACACAGAATAAATAATAATACGACATCTTGTGCGAGATTTATGTCATTGTATGCAGCTAACCCTTCCTACCGTACACAAGGGCTTTGTTAAATCTGTAAGATAATTCGGATCAACTTTTGGAAAACTAGATTTAGAGAAAGAGAACTAGACTAGTTAGGCATCCGACTTCCTCAGACAGATAATTTTATAGTAAGCAAGCGTTTGTAAACCTACATTAAAACTATGCCCAAGATTAGTTCGGCTCTCCGTTCAGTACCGTCGGTAACGATCGTATGTACCGTATGGTGATTTATACAAGGGATCGGTAATTATCATAAGTCTCTAATTTATTTACACAGTTGTTTTTTTCCCTTTTACCTTCCATTAGGTTTAACCGTAAGTTTGTGTACTTGTAAATGTAATTAAATCCATACACACACCTAACGCCTTTGTGAAGATAAACTTCATGTTTAATTAGTTATCGACTGATTGATGTTGCAAGGGTATTAATTTCAAAGGGAAATTAATACCTATGAGTAACTAATGTATGGGATATTGTTACGTACCTATAGCATAGCTTTATCAAGCTCACAAAGCAACGGCGCGGCGTCTTGTCATGCCTCAGAGAATAACAAACTAAGGATTACGGAAGCTTCCTATCTTAACCAAGCTTGCTACTTACATTTGTAAGTTTATCTTGTCACTAGATCAACGAACTTCATGTAGCACTGAACTTCAGCAATATTGAGTTGGGCCGTGGAAAGTTAACCGTGGAGTGGTAATTGTCTTTCTTATATACATTTATAATCGGATTTCGTTATCATAATTTAGGATCTTCTAACAAGCTGTGTAATTCAAGAAGCAAAGTTTTCGTAATTCAAGTCCAGTCGGAAATACTACTGAATTAGGCTGCAGGGTGCTGTTTATGGCAGGCTTCCTCTATTCTGTCTGCTAATCAAGGGCAAATACTGTGGTTTAGAACCAAGACTTTGCACGTTCTGTGTATTTCCTCGGCTTATCTATTGCAGGTCAACACTCAAGTAGTTAATCCAAAGATATTAGTCTAACCCTTGAAATGTGAGATCCCCGGGGCAAGAGGGTAGAGGTCATTAGCAACCAAATCCTCCCATTTCCTTGTTTACAAAGCGGCCATAAACAAAGATACGAGAGTCTGAGCTTAATTCGCACCGTTCCTTTTTATTGCAGGGACGTTTAACCGTTGCCTTACTAAGCGAATTGTCTTAAATTAACGCGATAAGAGTCGAGTTAAACAATCTGATAAAATATTTTTGGGCCTAAAGAGGCTGGGAGGCCTATTGTCTAACACACACACTTTTAAAATTGTCGCTGTTTATATTGTACTGGCAGTCGTTCTATCAAAATTTCACAAGGATTTTAAATTGATGTTGGGGCTAATTTTGGAGACAGTTCTAAAGTTTTCTAAAGCCACTCCATCTCTTTTAACTTGCTCTAGGAAGGGATGGCAAACTTTTTAGATTTTTAGAACTGTTTCTTAAAACTTTTAAAATTAGGCCCATTGTCGATAGTCGTCAGTGTCTTTTGTAGGAAAAGTTTTGAATGACTACGTTAAAAATAATGGTAGGTAGGACATAATGGTACCTCATTTGTAAAATACATTTTTATAAAGATAATGTTCAGAAGTTACATCATTTTTGTTTCAAAACCGGTGAAAGAACAGCTATTGGGGATGTTCTAATATTGACTACTAGCTTGTCCTCGGGGCTCCTCCGGCGTTATGCCCGGGATACACGAGGCTAGTTTTTCAAGCTAGGATAGCAAGCTAGTTCTCTGTGAAACTTTCTTGGCTAGCTGACCTGGCTTGGAATATGCTAGTTCTGTTTACATGAGGCTATATTATTTTAAGCTAGTATTATTGCTGTGACCGAGGTGACCACACGTCCAAAATGAACTGCACGCAAAAAAAAAAAAACTATTCGACTGAAACAGTTACTTCAAAAACTGTGCCAATTCGCACTAGACGAACTAGAAGAAGAATTACAGAAACGGGCGTGGACAAGAAGCTGGATTTTAAGAAAAGATGAACGTGGATCATCTGCTTTACTTTTGGAAGAATTTCGCAACGAAGATTTAGGCGAATATAAGAGTATTTTGCGAATGACGCCTGATTTGTTTGATATTCTGTTGAGTCTTGTGACGCCAAAAATATAACGAATTGATACAATTATGAGACAGGCGTCCTGTCTTTAACTCATCACTAATTTTTTGTAGCGCTGAATCCCGTTTACACTTGTCTTTATAACTTGGAAGGGTGGCGTTCCACAAACATTCATGTTCACGGTATAGTTGTACGAACTTTAAATTAATCTCCGTACTTAGTTTGGGCATCTTAAAATCTCAAAAACACGTCGCGGAGAAAAACAAACAAAACACGTGGTTACTGCTTACGACTCAACTGACAACTAGCTTCGCCGGCCACATGAAGCTAGTACACAAGCCAGGATAGTAAAATCAGTGGTGGGGGGCGCTACTAGCCTAAAAAATAGAACTCCATCCTATTTAAAACTGTCCTGGCTTGTCAACTAGCTTACTAGTTTACTAGCTTATAAATGAAGCTAGTTTTGTCTACACGAAGCCAGAAGTACTAGTTTGCTAGCTTACTGACACTAGCTTGCTATCCTAGCTTGAAAAACTAGCCACGTGTATCCCGGGCATTATGTTTGTTTTCCCGGCATAAATGTAGCCATGGCACTCTCCAGTTTTCTATCCATCGCTTAGTTGCTGAGGAGAAAACGAAAAAACATACCAATAAACCAAAAACCACACTAGCATTTATAATACGTGTGAGGATGGTTGTTTCAAAAATGTAATTAACTTTTGGTGCTGGAAGTAGAGTTCGTGCAAATTAACATCATACTAACAGTCCGGGTCTCATTTTTGTAACTAATAAATAAATTTATCACTCGCTAATAACGTCATTTATGAACGATATTCAAAAACCCACATTTTATGTTTGGTAAGTGATGTCATTAGCGTGTGATGAATTCATTCGAACGTTTCAAAAATAAGGCCCTATATTCGAATCTTTACGATAAGGCTTCTAATTGAGTTCCGTCTACTTATTTACTTTCCGTACACTTGTTTACTTTATCAGAACTTCAAGTAAGTCAAGTTGCTTCAGGTCTAGGTAACTCTTTCGGCTATACAAAGTTGTTATAGTTTTAATTTATGTTACCATTTCATGATGGTTCCATTAGATAAACTTCTTGAAGAGTACTAAACGGAACGGTTCAACTTGTTTTGAAGAGTATTAAGTTAACGGAACGCAGTTTCACTTAAAATAACTTTAAGTTTTAAGATTTGTATTTTCTACAAACTTATCATTAATATTTATTGTTTCACTTGTTGACGTGTTTTTTCGCCTAGATGATAAATAATATGATATTTTATACTTTTAAGTGTTTGTAAGAGAGGAAAGCATTCCGTTGTATGTATAAATGGAAAAACTTATTGAATTTTGCTAATAAAATAAGTTTCTGATTATTTATTGCATTTTTATTATATATTATTTACTAGTCAATTTGTATCCTGTATATTGGGTTAATAATCCATGATTTTTATACGAACGTAAATTTGTGTAACTTTTTAAAAGTGAGAGTTGTCTTTTTTTCATAGTCCTGGTATATAGGTACGCCAACGTTCGGCGTTATAGGCTTTGTAAGCTTATAGTAAAAAGCCTAGAGGTAACCTCACAGGCCGCTTCAATAAGTTTTGGCCTCTAAGCTTAGTTGGAACGGCTTTCAATGTAAGTTGCGGTACACTGTAAACCGCCGCAGTTATCTTGTCTGTCCCGTAATTTTGATTCCAAATAGTGAAATCGTGGAGTTTTAGTAGGTAAAAATATTTATTCTTACGCGTGCAGTAACCAAGAAATAGCGATAACGTTACAATAAGAAATATAATTACATTTACATAGGTTTGAGGTAAGTAAATAAGACTTGCACTAATGACCCGTTGGGTTGTTTCCATGGCCTTCCCCGATGCCTATCCGAACCACTAAGGATAATGGTGGTACACCCAAGGTAAATCTCTTAGACGTGTAATTGTTCCACTGCTCTGTAACGTCAATGATTGGTCTAAGCAGTTTAGGTATCCTGTAGGAGTTCTGAAGTCTAGTTTACACTTTTACACGTATCTAGAAATATGAAGACTTAGCTATAGAAGCTTAGCTTATAGAAGAGTTAGTTCAGGTATAGGTGCCTGGTTTTATTAGCTTTTGCCTTGGAAATAGATTTTCAAAATCTGTTCCCTTATCTAAAATGTAAGTATACCTGCTTATGAAGAGAGCACTTTAATACGCCAAATAATATAAAAAAGTGACTATATTTTGTTCTTGAATAAATTCAGAAAAAAATCTCTCTCACGTTTGTAGGTACAAAGGTAAACGAATCATAACAAAGTTATCCTTATCGTCTACGACACAGGATATCTTTTTATATTTACCTAGGAACCTAAATGTTGCAAATGACAGAGTTTGTGTTAAAACGTGAAGGTTCTGAACGTTAATTGCGTTCGTTAAGCGACGAAAAGCGGAAAGCGACCGTGGAAAATTAAGACAAATTCATGTCAAAAATATGGTTGCTGAATTGGCACGGTCGTCATGTTTTAGTGTTTTAGAACCTTAGGTCTTTTGATATGAAACTCTACCTGATATTTTAGCGTCATAGTGATTTTAGAAAATACTCATAGATAAGTAAGTATTTATTTTCATTCGCGATGTTTTAGTTTAGAAGATTAGCTAACTAGCTACCTCAGGTTCATTCGTCAATCTTCAGAACTTGAGGTGGTTATCGGTACCCCGATCATAACTACAAACTTATGACCTCACATGAATACTTAGAAAGCTGAAGAAGTTTTAGTAGGTACCTACCATAAAAATTATATTTCCTAATACTAAAGTAGGTACTCGCGAGGTGGGTAAACTCATCCACCGGGATGACATCAGTCGTGAAAACAGCCGATTTTCGACGAACTGTTTTTATTTTTGCTGAATTATCTGGTAACTTATTTCCCTCAACTACTTGCCTTGCCTTTTGTATTGTATTTATTCATCTACACTAGGTACGTAATAGGTAGAGATGATTGATGTCCAAAGACTATCTCAATAGCCTAACCTACTTAATATTCGCGTCGAACAACCCACGGAAGCGCTATGCTCGAGTAGCTATTCCACAACCATCCATCCTTTTCCTAACTAGAATCTAAAGGAAAACATCGACGAACGAGGAAATTAGCTGCTTGCTTGGTTTTACTCGTACCTATATATTTATTATTATTTACGTTATATTTCGAGAGGTTTTTCGGTTTGAACCAACCTACATACTTATTTAAACCCTTTTTAAGAAGAAAAAACGCATTTAAAACACTCATCAGTTAGTCATCAAAATATCACGCCAATTCTGAGATTTGGTACCGTCAGAGACACGATTGCCTTATTATAAACACCCTGATGAAGATCTTTTTTATGTATATATTTTTAACAGTCAGAGACATATAAAACAGTATGTATCAAATACACGTTTATTTTGTAAATAACATTTGCAACTTTTGTAAGATGGAATTAATTACGCTTACGATATATCGACGTGTCATATGCGGCAAGCCAAGCGAAACCTCACACTTACATTTATACTCACATTTTTTATACATCATTTGATAGCTTGCGAAGGGTGCGACGTCTATACGTGCGACGCTTTTGCCCCGTGGTTTTACTTGCGACGTACCTAATTGCATCCTCATATGACTGTTGAAAATCATTTCTTAGTGCACTCTGAAATGAATATTACGTATCATCGTAATTTTGTATCGATAGGTTCAGCAGTTTGCGTACTGGGTTGATTGTGAACTGTCAGGCAAGACTTACCTACTCCTTTATATATTTAGAATCTATATAAATAATATATAAGACCAGACTAGGAATTCAAAAATCTCACGAAGGTTGCAATTCATGTACCTAGCCTACGTGAAAGATGACAGTCATTAGAGTCATCCGAATTCTAGAAAAAGTAGTCTTCGATTTCATATAAAATTTGTCCGTGGTCTGCCAGTTATTTATAGAAAACAGTCTTTTCGATTTTGTTCGCCTGCAATCGAAGACCTTGTTTAATCAACACGTCGATAGAAGGCTCTAACTGGGCAAATTTACCACAATACTATATTATTTTATATTTTAATACAAAACGTGCTCCGTTTAGAAAGTCATTTCTATTTTCCTGCTATGAAGCATCGTATTTTTTGATCTCAAACTAGGGTTAGTCTTAGACTAATCCTAGTTTGAGACTACTACTTACTAAACTAGGAAACTAGGACTAGTATTAGAGTCTGTAGAAAAATGAATGTTTTAGTTGTATTTTTATAAGCCGTATAATAATAATCGTATGACGTAATAAGGCATCAAGTAACTTTCACCAGAACGTATACTAATCTATTATAGGTTTAGCGAAGCAATCGAAAAGAATCGAAGCGATGAAAGTGATGTAACCAATGAAAGCAAACTTGGGTTTCGTTGATAAGGAATCTAAGTGTCTGCGGTATCCTGTTGGATTAAATTTACTTTGGTGTCTAGACGTTAACGAGTAACGGCAATAAGTGTAGTTTTATATAGCGTCTTCTACCTCATTAGTCTCCTATCTTCTGAACAAAATACCTCGTAAAATAAATAAAAGTTAAACACATCGAGCTAATGAGGCGTACCAGACATTTTTGCTTTTGCTTCTCAAAAGAGTTTTTCAATGGAACGAGACCACCTGGCAGTATTTATGTCTTCATTATGTTCAAAATTAAAGTTATTTCACAAAACTCCAACTATTTACTTCTTTTAGTCAGACTCTTCCATACTGTTATAGTTAATTGTACCTACCTAATGATGGATTCTATTTAGTCACTCTTCCATACTGTTATAGTTAACTGTACCTAATCATGTATTCTATTTAATCTTATTTTATAAAAAATATGGCAGAAATGACCCATTTAAATAAGGAGTAATTTTTATTATAGCTTATTGTCACTTATTACATAATTCAAATTTCTAAATAAATATTTAATAAATTAAAAAAAT
Source organism: Ligdia adustata (assembly GCA_947049295.1). Taxonomy (NCBI): domain Eukaryota; kingdom Metazoa; phylum Arthropoda; class Insecta; order Lepidoptera; family Geometridae; genus Ligdia; species Ligdia adustata. Next base: position 2,562,453 of record OX346218.1, on the reverse strand, counting down.
AATATTGATATGCTTGCTATAAAATATTGTTAGCTTATTAACAAGGTATCAATTTATGACAAAGTGATTGGGAGCATGGTTTACATGCGATTTCACAAGTTGCGCTGCGACCCAAGCGGGCTAATCTACAGTTACTTTCGCTGAAACGCGTCATAGAACTCCAAAACTCGGTACATCGAATGACACAACAAAAAACGAAAATCATCATCATCCATCATCATCCAATCCATCTACAGAAACGCGATGCGTTATTTTTTTAACCTTTTTTTAGGTTCTAGAGTAAAATAATTGGGCTAAATAGTCGAATAGAATCTAAAGATTCAATTTTGTCATATCTGATGAATAATTTTCCTCTCAATGAAACATCAATTTCAAAAAATAATAAACGCATTTCTGTAGACCGGTATTTTTAAACAATTGTTTATTTGTTGTAGTTTCTCCAAACCTAGTGAATTCTTCAAATTTTCCAAAGTCATAATTGCTAGCAGACTTTTCAGTGCAATCTCAGAAAGTTTAGCTACATCAAATATCAAAGTTAAATAAATTTAAAGAGATTAGTTTCGAGTATCATCTAAACTTTGCTACAATTTCACTCATAGCACTGTAACATCCCGATATAAGTACAATCAAGTAGACTAAAAGCAAGAGTCCGTTTTTCCACAGGATGTAGTTCCAGCGTCCCAGATCTCTTTCCCACTTGTGGACTGTCTGTACCACTAGTGGGATTAGCAAACCCAGGGTTGAGAAGAATATGGCTCCAACGAGACCGATCAAGAGCCCCAAATCCGGGATCGCGATTGCCAGGATCACTGAAATACAAAAACAAATCAGACTAAAGTTATTGAATCTCTCTATACTACTGACGACCGCCGCGCCGTATCGAGCCCTGATAGTTAGTAAACATGTTTCGAAAGTAAACGGGTTTAATATGCTAAATGAAATTTCAATTTTTGAAACCCCATTTGACCGCCTCAGCGGTTGAATTTCTAAAAATCCTTTCTTCACCCTATAACTTCTAAATTGTGTGTCTCTAGGTTCAACGCTTTAGGATTTACGTTGATTCTTACCAAATCTCTGTCAGTTAGTTATTACTTTCTCTTTTATAAGATAAAGATGGATAAAATGTTTTAGTAAAACTTCTACTACGAACACGTATTTGCGAAGGTGAATACCTAGAATGGCTTTCGATGAAGTTCAGCTGTCACGACCCCAAGCAATGAACCGATAGTAGGTAGGTAATAGAAAGACAGACAAATTAATCTTCTAGAGTTATCACGGTGACTAGAGAGACGCCGGTAGGTATGTGTAGGTATAACTTTGATCTTATACTCGAGTGTATTCAACCTCAAACTGAGTTGCATCTGCACTCACTCTCGCTATTAGAGTAAAACATTCGACAAAATTTAATACAGTAGATCGTAATGAAGCAGTACTAGTATAACAGATTCAATTAAAAATGTAGTAATGCTGATAAAAAATATATACTTCTCCGTTATGGGTGGTGTTCGTCTTGTATTTGAAATTAATCATTGTGTATATTCAACTGTTAAAGTCCTTTCATTTGATACCAATATACCAATGAGGGAGCTGTGAAAAAATATACCTTCCACCACTTTGGACTAATTTTTATTAAACATAGCTAAGAACATTCCCGACTAATTCAACTTTTAAACAAAAAAAAATCAACATCTGTTCTTTCGTTCGGGAGCTACGACTCCACAGACATACATACAGGCACACACAGACACGTGAAACACCCCGTTGTTTTTGCGTCGAGGGTTAATTTTAAAAGAGATGGAGAAATAAACCGACACTTCGTCGAACAGATACAACAGATCTCTCTTACTGAGAGACAGCAATAGCATTTAATATTTTACTACATTACAATCAACGTCTTATTAGAACAGTTACTATTAAGACTGAACTATTAATAAGGTGCATACGAGTAGGCTTTCAATTATCTTTATAACCTTGCGAGCAATAAACTGTATCGCAATCTTGCAGATTACAAAACGCATTTACAGAAATCTATAATTCATAAACTAATTCGTAGGAGTTATTAAAATGTGTTCATTTATCAAGAAAATTGCTGGGCATATAAAAATAAATGTATACTAAGTTATGTAATTTTACTAGCTGTTACTCGCGGCGTTGCCCTCGGTATCAGAAGTAATATAAAATGAGAAAATAAATATCTCTAGTACTAACAAACTAATACGAACTATTGGTTTCGCAAATACGCTAATTTTGCGATTATTTTTCTAGCTTCTAAATCAAAGCAATAAAAACTGCTAAAATGTTTGTCCCGTCAAATATATATAGTCCCGTCAAATATATATTTTTATTAATTAATTTATTTTTAAAAAGATAATTAAACTAAATATTCTGGAAATATTTCAAGCGTCTACATATTGCCGTTAATAATATTGAGTAGAAAACGGCAAAGAAATCTCGATTGTTTAATTATTACCTTTATATTTTTTTATTCTGTTTTTAGTGTTTTTTGTATTAACATATTTTTAGTCTAGGGGCAACGGAAATTTATCATTTCTGAAAAATTCAACTGTCTAGCTATCACGGTTCAAGAGGTAACAGCCTGGTCACAGATAAACAGATGGTCGAACAGCAAAGTCTTAGTAATAGGGACCCGTTTTTACTTTTTAGGTATGGAACCTAAAAGTGTTCACCTATTTCTCCAAGTAATACAAAATCGTGTATTCAAAATATAATTTCATTCTAAATTACAATTAACAGTATAGAAAAACATCAGAAACCCGGTCGTCGAAGAAGGTGAATTTAGTTTTTTAACTATATCTATCGAGGATAAGAGTGAATTCTTTAACATGCAATTTAGCCAGCCTGGTAGACTATATAAGGGAGATCCGTACCCAGCAGTGGGAAGTAATGATACCAATACGATTCGCTCTCTGTATTAAGAAACGCCAAAGCCAACTTTATCATCCAGTATCCGGATTTATAAAACCCGCATGATTCTTCGGTACTTCTTATCCAACAGATTTACGAAGTCTACGAACTATTTTTCTCGTTTCCCCTTCCTGCATAAATATCGGATAAAAGGATTCTACGCAATACTCATCGAATTTTATCATGAAAATATTTTAACGAAATATTATTGTGCTTTACTATCACAGATATACTTGTACATAATATGTCAACGATCTGGTTTGTTATTGGTGCAAATACAATACAATAATTCTTTATTGTCACCACAAAAAGAATACAACAAACAAATAACATGGCACAAAAGGCGGTCTTATCGCTAAACTCGTAATAAAATTTAGCGTAGACGGTATATCATTATATTATCAATATTTAGTATTTTTCCATTTATTTCCATGCATAGTATAATATGTATTTATATACTTGTATGTATCCTTGTGGTTGTATTTATTATAGCTGTTTAGTTGATAATGTAATATTTTAAGGCCTCTTTAATATTAGTAATTATCATTTACGTGCATGGTTGCCTGGAAGAGAGCGCTTTAAGCGGTAAGGCCACCATTTAGAAGCTGGTATTTGTTTATAAGTTTTACATTTTGTCAAGAAATACATTAGAGGTTTCTCGGCCTGAGGTTTGGTCCTAATACGAGCACGTTTGATCTCAAAACCTCAGAGAAACCGTAAAACGCGCGTGGGTCTCAGTCAACCCTAACCGAATAATAATATTTGAAGCCCCTTCAACTTGATAAAATACCTACAATGGAGGTAGAAGTTTCAAATTTGTGCCGTTTGCAGAGTAAACATGGCACATGGGGGCTAGGGTTTTGAAAATTATATTCGGGTTTACAACAAAACTGGAAAGCCACCTGCGCGGTGAAACGTCTACAGGTAGGGAGTGACATGCTGATGTGGCAGGGATACAATTAGTATCCATGTCTCCCCTATGCGGGGGAGACAAATACCTTTCATTTACAGATGTGTTTTATGATGGCTTTGTCCACCACATGTCCCTATTTTTTTATTTTTTGCTAAACTGTGTAATCCATGTGAAGGGATCACATGTATTAGTAACGCATAAGAGATGTTTTTGTCACTATTTTAGTAACATAGTTCAATGACCGACTTCAAAAAAAGGATGTTCTCGTTTTGGCGGAATCACTCTTTTAAAATATTTAACCGATTTTAGTTATCGTTCATGTGTATTTTAATTTTAATATCAAGTTACACTAAACATTAACAATAACCTTATTTCATAAGGTAGACAGTGTCTTTTACTAAGGTTTCATGATGCTTTGAGATTTAGAATCTAGAAATATATTCGCAAAATTAATATGCTCACGAGGTCAACACTACTAGTGTAACTTTAGTAAGAACTTAACTATACAGTTTTACAGCTTGTTACCCTCCGTCAGACCTGGACCCTGGATCGACCAATTGTTTATCTATAGTGTTAGCTAAGTGTGATTTACAGGATTATCAGTTAGAAGTGTACTAAGCCGAAGTTACTTTACGCATCCTAATGAACAACTTTCACTTAGATACCAACAATGAATTTAAAAAAAATCATTTGTTTAATACATTTTTTCGATGACCGATAAACTTTTTATATGGATTGAAATGGCCGTTTGAAAGTTGACTGCTAAAACAAGTACCTTCTTTCGGCTTAGTTCACCGGAGAACACTGTATCAAAGTTATAATTTCTCATCGTATAATATATAAATGAATCGCTGAATGTGTAGCTAAGCGCAAATCTCGAAAGCAGCTGACCTGATTTAGCTAATTCTTTATTTAGAATATTCCTTCAATTACGAGGATGGTTCTTACGGAAAGAAATAATACCATAAATAAGTGTTAGTGGAGAGGTTCCGGGAAGGCAAAACAATTGAGTGAAGTTAGTAAGTTTCATATAAATATTAATGTCAATGTTTGTCAATATTTGCTGATCCGGCGTCCCGAATAGAAGAATAAGAAGGGTCAGCTAGTTTACGATTAAAACTCACCAGTGAACGACACCCCGACAGCTCTAAGGGCCATCTGTCCCACGTTATGGTACTGGTTGCTCACTCTATGTCTCAAACGGGTCCATATTATATCCATGGGAGCGTACATTTGCAGACAATACGTGAAGAATACAGCTACCGCCACGAGAACTTTAGCTGATAGCGCCAATCTGGGAAGAAAAAGGAAATCAATTACAGCATTGTTACCATCTTACTAACTACTACAACGTTCGCGTTTACTAAGAGTATAAACTAAGCGCCGAATCTGTTTTCGCATCGTTTCGGCATCTGAGTACGATACTCAAAACACGGGTTCGCGCATTTCATAATGTTTTCTCTGTGTTAGTATTAACTGTGTCCTGTAAATTTATAATGAACTGTGTGTAGTTTTAAAAAAATAACTTTTATTTAGAAGATTCTACAGTTCGCAAAACTAGAAGTATTATACAAATCATTTTGATTCGACACTCAACTAAACCAACAGTTTTTATCATTTCCTCTGACAAAGAGGACAATTCACTTCACATCCTCGGCACACTGAAGGTGCCTAAATTGAATTTATTTGCCCCCACGTTAGCGGACTAATGTCGCCTACTTTTGTTCGAAGACAAAACAATAAGGAAACCTAATTATTGGAAACTTATGCTGCCTATTTACTTACTCGTACCATCCTAAAACAAGAAAGTGGAGTTTTTACCGACTTTCCAAAAAAGAAGGTACCAATATGACGGCATTTTTTATGTTTGATACCTCATTTTGTGGAGATTGCTGGACCTATAAGTTTTTTTTTGCTATAAAGAGTATATTATAATAGTAAAAGAGATGTCGGAGTTCCGGCCAGGACAGTGTACATGATATCATAAATACGATAGAACTTAATAATCTTGATTCTCTCAACAAAATTCAAAATAACGTAACTTATAGCAGTATACAAAATTATATTTACGCAAAAAGGCGATTGTTGCGTTTTTTTTTTAATTTTGGCGTTTGTGATATTTGGTACAATTGATGACTATTGGAGCCGACCTAGGATATAAAAATCTTTCAGAGATGCCATAGTTCCATTTTATATCACAATAATTAGCCATGTTCGTACACAATAAAGTAGGCAATTGATACAGGTTTAATTAATACATAATACTTACCACATGTCATGGCATTTTTGGTAGACGTACACCGTTTTGGCCGAAAATGAAGCAAGTCTTTTATCAAAATAAGTCCAGAAGTTTGATTTAAAAAATTAAATAATTGAAATAGTTCTATCGGTGCCTGCAGTAATTTAAGGACAATTTTTTAACAAACAAGGACAAGTAGGTATCTGCTGTTTTATAAAAAAGGTTTCACAGCCGTTGACAAAATGTATAATACCACGTTTATTGTCTTTTGTACTTGTGTCATATAAAAAGTTGCTAGAGTATTCACGAGTTTGCTGAAAAAATGGCGTCGCTGTCTGTGTATTTAATGCAAAACTACTCATTCTGCAAGTTTTAATGTCTAATATTGGTGGATCATTAACCATTAATGTAAGCATATTTTGTGAGCAAGTGATATAAAGACGGAATGGTTTTCGTGTTCGCGAGAAATCTCCATAGAAACCCTGGGAATATCTACACTGCTTTACGAGGGTACATGATGTGACTTTAAAACTTGACCACGATGATTTGTTACTTGATGTTTATTTGACTTGTTTGATTGATAATTTGAAAACCTATAAACTTGACGGCTATGGCTAATAAACATATCATAAGGTGCCATATATCAGAAGAAAAAAAAATTGGCATTAATATAACAGTAACTTCCCTTAGGCTAAATACTCTCCTAACTAGCGTAGCAATTCATGATTCTATGCTCTTAACTGATAATTCTACATAAGACTTAAGTTTACAATCAAATTCAAATAGAATTAATTATATTGACAAATTGACAAAAATAATAACTTTAAATAATGACAACATCAAAACATTGGCAGTAGGTACATTGAGCGGCATAATCGCCTAAAGTGATTTTTTTCAGGCAAGCTTTCGATGGATCGGACTTAGTGCAAATAAATCATATCGGTGGTGTACCAACAAATACTTAGAAAACACTAATAACCACTACAAATATCTGTACAAATCTAAAAATAATATAATTAATAAAATACGAATATAAGAATAACTGCAAATAAATATTCGAGTATATCTACTGTACCAATGAAGATCATTAATAAACCTAGACGTTCCAACTTATAACAACATTTAAATTACTATTGATCAAAGTGAAAACAAGCTGTAGATATATCATAGGAACTTACATAGCCGCGCTTTGGCTGAGGAGCTTATTCTATACGTAGATTCATAAGCAGAACCCTCTATCAGGCGTTGAAGCCAATTTAAAGCATTCTGTAAGCCGAGAGTGCATAGATGTAGCATGATGTTCACACAAATTATATTTTGTCAAAAATATACATACCAAATTTAAAATTTTTAAATCCTCCGACTTCGCCATTTTGTGGTGGAGGCCATCTTGGATTATTAATAATCTTTCAAATATATCTTCGTTTATAGTGTTCTACTAGTCAAGTTTGATACCCATATTGAGGAGGGTGTTGTGAAAAAATATGTAATCCGCCATTTTGTGGCGGCGGCCATCTTGGACTGATTTTCATCAAACATAGCTGAAACACTCTTGACTAATACACATTTCAAATATAAAAAAAAAACAAAATCAAAATCCGTTCATCCGTTCGGGAGCTACGATGTTACAGACAGACACACACACACTCACTCACATTGGCAAGACTTATAACATCTCGTCGTTTTTGCGTCGGGGGTTGAAAAGCGAAAGCCTCGACTGACTGACTGTCTTTTGCTAGAAATCAACATAGAGCCGTCTGAACCAAGAACAATTTAATTTTGAGATTGTATCCATTACCATTTAGGATTTTTTGGAAATTCAACCCCTAATGGGTCAAATAGGCGTTCAACGTTTGAAACTTTATTTTAGTCTATTTTGTCACAGGCAACGCCGCAGGTGACAGCAGTAGGTATTGGCTTAAAGAAGCATATTGTTTTTTTCAATGTTCAGATTAGTCGATAATTGAAAGTTTCTCTACATGATTTTGATTACTTAGTCACCCTTTGCCGGTTTTACCTGCCGTGGTAAAAATACACGGTATTGAATAAAAATCACATAACATCCAACCCGTGGTGGTATCGCGTAACGTAAGTGGTGAAAGAAGTCAAACAAGTGGCAGCAATGTTGGTTTAATTTTGATAGTTTGCCCCTTCAACTCTGTCAAAATGAAACCAAAATTGATGTCACTTGTTGATTTTAATTAAATTAGTTATAATTACTATTAAGTTTAGCCATAATCTAGTACTAATTTATATACTTCCTATTTTTATCTGTCATTAAAGGTCACCCGTAAAAGATGTCCCTTAAAAGATATCCCTTAAAAATATTACAATATAGCCAAAGGCTAGTAACTTAAATTTAACATAATCTTCGACGAAAATAGTGTCTTTAAGAACGTGTCCATTAACACGTATCATATAATGTCTGTCAATTTGATAACACTTTGTTCATGTGTTCTATAGTCTCAGCGCTTTCACTGCATTTCACTAACACTTATTCACTACTCTACTAACTCGAATGGTTTCGTAATCTTTTAAGTCTTCTTATAATGTCCGTGTGGTCGAGGAGTTGGATGGCCTCGATGATGCTGAAGCCGCTCTTCATGAACTTCTGCATACTTTTGGATCACTGTCTCAATAAACTCCATTCTTAGGTCTAGTTCTAGTTTAGATTTATAAACTTATATAATATTTTTACTACTATTTATTTTTACCATTTTTAGTACCTAACCTGTGTAAAACAATAAAGACCTATATAATAAGTGTTAAATTTAAACCTTTAACTGTAATCTAAAGCGAAATAAAAACTTTGAACTTTGTTTCACTTGTTTCGTCGTTATCATTACGCTATACCATCCGTTTACACGTGTCACTAATTAGGAAGAGAAACATGTCAGAAGAACTTTTTGATCACCGTAATTTGATAAGGTCGGTAGTGCCTACAGAAGCTTTTGTACTTTCGTTAATGGTAACGAAAGCTTGTTTTGATAACATACGAATGTTATTTTAAAGTAGCTTAAACAAATATAAATATTATCTATCATTTATTGAGGAAATTCTTTTAAGTAAACATCTTCATATTGAGAAAATAATCTAATACAAATAAAACTGTGTGTAGATAAAATGTTCTATGATTGTTTATAGTACGTGATTTTGATATACAACGTATAAGAGAAAGGTGTGACAATACTTAGGTGTATTACTTACAATACGTTCACATTGATGTGTAGACCAATACTGTTAAATGTTGTCACATTTTTCTGCTACACATCGTATAAATAGAAAAATATTGATTTACAGCCAAAAACTAACTTAGATAATAATATTTAAACTAGCTGCGCCTCGCGGTTTTACCTGCTGAAATTCATTTATCCCACTTGAACATTTTTCATTTCAACACATTTTTCCGGGATAAAAAAGCTATGTGTGATAAAAGGACATATGCTATGCTGGTAGGAAATTTCACACAAACCTGTTGCGCTATTTGAGCGTGAAAAAGTAAGAAACATACATACAGAAAAGAACGAAAGCCTGTAACGAAATGGAATTGCCTCTGAAATCATTTAGTATTTACTACTACTACTATTTTTTCTGAACTACTTACATCTGATCCTGTGGTAAATTAAGCGTAATGCTTCCTTGGACAGCGTCTCCATACTTCAAATAGCCGAAGAGCCCAAGCACTCCGTACAATACTGCGACAAAGCCCATGGTGCTAGTGAGGACTCCAGGACAACCCAGGAAGTGCTGAGGATGTGCCATCTCGTTTTCCACAGGCATTACTACGTTAATGCCTTCCATGGCAAATATTGCGGTACTGAAAATTGAAGAATTAGGTATTACCCGACTGCGAAAGAAGGTAGGTAATTCTCTTAGCTTAAAATTTAGCACGCCCCAGAACTTAAACGGTTTGTCGTAATTTTATCTCAGTGAAGTCAATAGATTTGTCTTCACCTGCAGATGGTCATAGGCTATACTAGCTGCAGCACGCGATTTCACTTGTTAAGATAAGTGGATCTCAAGTTCTTACAGTCTGGTTTTTTGAAGTTACTTTTAACCACTTGTTTTAGATTATGGTTCTTAATATCATATCCTTTTCTGATAACAAAAGGTGTCCTGAGTAAATTTGATTGATATTAACAAACTATTTGCTCTGATATTTTTTTTTCCGATTTCACGGAAACTTTTAAAGGAAATTATGAATATTGATGATATAGTTTCGTAAGATTTTTCATTCAAGCTTAGAGCTAAGGTTTACTTATTCGTGCTCGTTTGTATATTGGTATACTAAAATTATGACATCAGTTTAGTATCAAGATCTGCACTGCATCTTCTAATAGCAATAAATTTAATTTCATTTACTTAGAGCTTTCTATTTAAATAAACATAATATCATTCTAAAGAACAGAAATCAGATAAGTACGAAGTTAAAATGGGCATAAAATTTAATTACTCGCCCGAACGCGAAAACATTTGAAGATTAAAGCTGCGAATATTTTGCGTCCCGTTCGTTACTTTCATCTTTGAAATGCTGTAAATAATTGGAATTTACTTCGAGAGAGTTCTCAGCAAAGATAGATACGAGGACGAAGGGACAGCGGAAGACTTTGCAGGCTTCAGTTTCGGCTCAGAGCAAATAATGAATCGCATTACAACCGGGGAAAAAGGTGAGTTAAAATCTTCTGTAATGGCTAACAACCCTCTTTCACAAAAGGCAATTAAACAGGTTACTTACTTTTGCAGCATTTCAATAATAAAGCCTGAAAATCTAATTATTTTCCTGAAAATATTCATGCTGTAAAATTAGGTACTTTTATTATTATTATATATAAAATAGAAACTTATAAAAAGTACTTCTGTGAATCGCGATAATATGTCTGTACCTTTATTAAAACGAGACCTCTTAACCAAATTTTTTCATGTTCATATTTTTTACTTAGTTTAAAATTATAGATATACGTTTCGCACGTATTATATTTAAATATGATATTATATTTAAATATGATTATAGTTAAATATGATATTCATATTCATATATATCATATTTAACTACTCTCCCGCCAAAAAATTGCAACCAAAAAACTATATAGCTACCAAGTTTCGTTGAGATTAATTTAGAACTACGACTTGTACACGAGTACCAACATCAAGTCAACAAAAAATAAAAACCTCGGAAGTCATTTCGGTGTCTGTCGTCAAAAAAGGAAGAAGATCACCTGCTCCACCACCTGTTGAGAAGGAAACTGGACCGGAGACAAAGATCATCATCACATGGTATTCGGGAGAAAATCACAAAGAAAGAAAACAACACAGAAAGTACCCCAAACCCCAGAAGAAAAAGACGATACCCGAGGTCTGTTGACCCCTGCGCCCAGCCCGGGGAAGAAGGAATTACCTCTTAAACCCTTTTCTTATCTACCCTGTAGGGGCTAGGAAAATGCCCCTTGATGATGATGATGCCAAAAGTCTATTTAATACACGAGTTAATCGTTTGATTGCTCGCCATCAAGGTAATGATTTCTCTACATTTTTTTTATACCAACAAGTCATACTTTTTCCCTTTTTGTCAACCTTCGCTTTGCGTTGAAAACCTTTTGAAATGCCAGTAGGAAAGTATTCATTTATTTGCAGAAGTGCTACAACATTTATTTGAACATAAAGCGCTTTGTGTTTTCTTGTTGATTTATTATATTTTGTCTCTTCATTTTGTGTTGAAATATTCTCTAGCCTTTTCTCAGAAACATTTCATGCGAGAATCATCTGAAGTTATCTTTTTTTCAACTGTCTATTTTTCCAAAGAGACAGACACAATAACACAATAAATCAGAATACGAAATAGACACAATATCTAATTACTAGTTCGGAAGTCTTTGGGCTCATTGATTTTACTGTAAGCTATTGTGCCAATAAATAACTTTTGTATTTTTTGTAATTAGGGTCCCAAACTGCTGGAGTCTGTTAACTGTCTTTTATGGAGCAGGTGCAGGTTATTAACCCTGGAATAGGGGTAGTAGAATTCGGTTTTGGTTTCCTGCCTGTAGTGACAGGTGACTAAAAAGGGATTCGGGCTTGTGTGTTGTCAATTTTGGGACCATGATATTACCCTACTCGTAAACCTTGGCCCCTAAAAGACAACAACGGGATAGTGTCTCATGTATTTGTATGCCAGGACGTATCGTGAAGTGTTGGAGGGGCTTTGGTAGCGTTCCAATGAGGATCCCCAGAACCCTTAGACTATACACAGAAGTAGGCCACCGAGAGAGAAGTTTTGCTTGGTAAAATCTCTCAAAACCCGGTTGTATCGGAAGTCCGCAACTTAAATAAATATCAGACTACACTACTAAAAGCTAGCTGTCACCAACTATCACATTTTTATAGGGATTTGTTTACAAGTTGCATTTTCTTGTCGGCTCAAGGCCCGGAGCTTAGTTATTATGGTGATTATATGTATTAGAATTTATTTCTAGAAAATACAAAATATAACCATAAATACATTTTTGTGTAGTGTAAGTTCACATCCTCGGCCCCATCTCATACAAAATTATAGTTTTCTAGCGGCAGTTAGGTAGGTAATCCATATGTACAATAGGCTATTTGAATGCTACCGCAATCGATGGGTCTGAGCTATAATTTATGATCATCAGCTCTTTTATCTACGGTTGTTATGGTCCTCATCTCTCTTGTTACAAGCTACGGAACAGAAAATAAAACTTAATTGTAAAAATTACCTTAAAAATAGCGGCCATTTGACGACATCTTCTACCATTTCCACCTTCGCATGTTGGGAAACATCAACAAAGGTGTAGTAACTCGTAATTCCGAATGTCAACACCAAACACACATTAGCTACCACGGAAAATGGAACTAGGAACTTTAGGTAGCGTATTTGTGTTGTCAGAATCAAGGGTAGCAAAAGGATCCCACAATACGCCTCCACTGATAGTTTGCTCTCGGGAACAAAGTGGTCGAAGATCTGGAACAAACATGTTACTTTTAATGCTAAAAGTTTCTAAGAACGATTCAATTAACGTTGATTGGGAAGTTTTTATATGTGCGTGGAAATAATTTGATTTTAACCTATATGTATTACTCGTACGATCATAGATCAGTCACAGATTTACGATTTTTCAATCTGGATTCAAAAAAATATACAGGTTTACCGGTTAGGGATATATTAAGCCAAAAGAGCTCATCAATACGAACAACTTTCACTATCGAATCTGAAATTTCATAGAAAATGTTTTTACCAGTCGTTGACAACATTTATGAAAGAACAGATTTTTTCTTCTCAAATTCAGAGTTAGTTCCATAGTCAAGGTTGTTCGTAATGATGAGTAAAGTGACCCTTTTCGGATTAGTTTACTCTTATACTATATTCAGAACTCGGTTAGAAAGTGATGAAAATGAAATAATTGTACTGAAACTGATGAGGAATAAGGTCAAGAAAATAAATAAAGAAAAGTAAATATTTTATATTTTCGCCGGATCATACGAGTATAACGCCAACGTTTTACAATCAGGCGCGCCAGATTATACTCGTAAAACGGGGTATTATTCCAAAAGTGAGTGACATAAAATATAAGATCAGGTGAGCTGAAAAAAAGATTGTTTCAATGAACTTAGACGGATATACTTTATAAAGTCGTTATTTTTAATTTTAATGTGAATTAAGAACATTAATAGTTTTTCCATCGCCAAGTCTGTGGCCTGCTTAAGCTCAAACCGTATTAGCGACGCTAGGCTAGATTCTAGACCACATGTATGAATAATTTAGGTAAATAAAGCAATATACCTAAACTTTTTCCATAGAAACTCATGAATTTGAATTCTATCTTACACAAAATAATAAAGTCGATTTTATATAAATGCGATGTTTTATGTTTTATCAGTTTTCCATAGGCATATCCATAACTTTTTAGCTTCTTTTGACATAAAAAGGGATAAAATCAAACGACATACTGAATTTTTAGGATATTAGGTACAGAAACATAGTATAGAAAATTTTTTACTAAGAAGGCAGTGAAGGTGCAGTTACAAAAGCAACTTGGTCTGATCGCCACTTGCCCCTTTCTGATTTTGTCTATTATTCTAGCCATTCATAGAAATTGCGGATCTTTGCCCACGTTTTGAAAATCACTATCTGTTTTATTGTCCCAGTTTGAGCAATTTCCTGCAAAATTGCTTTTTTAACTGACATTGTCCATCATCTTTTTATCGTAAAAATGATAAAAAACACCTAACTTACTTTGGTAATTATCTACTCGTATATACTGGTTTGAAAATGAAATGAAAAATATTTATTACTGTAAAAAACATGGTGAGTAAATAAGACTAAGATTATGTCCATTAAAATTAAACAGTTTTTTACATAAAAGTGAAAATACCATATTAAACTAATATATCTTACGGCTTCTTCACTAAGCAAGCTTGTAACGAGGAAACCAGAATCCAAGTCAACTTCAAAATATTTATTACCTCGTTACACAGACAATATTACAGCTATATTATTATACTAGTACATATAATAGTAATTTTTAATTTTGGACTTTTTATTAATGAGGTTAATCTATACATATAATTTATTTCTAGGATTAGTATAATGAATACATTGAGGATTTAATTATGAATATGAGGAATTTTGTTTAAATGGTCAGCGGAAAATGAATGTAGTGTAAACATCAATAATTTGCTTGCAACAGTGTTTTATCCTAATTGTTAATATTTCTTCTGTTTGGTCATATGTCAATGTTTTTAACCATTTACTTATTACATGTTTTGATTCTAAGCTATTCTTATTTTTAATATTACAATATTTTAAGACTATGTTATATACAATTACTATAACAAAATTGCCAAATTTATGAGCAAAACAGGTATTTACTGAAGACAGAGGCGTTTTAAAGACCCGACGAGCAGCAAACAATTCATACTCTGGAGATATCCTGCATAAATGATCTGCTTTGAGTGAACTACTGAGAATAAATTGTTGGCGGACACTGAGCACACCAGACTCTTTGTACACACTAGTAGTCGGCCTCTTGAGTCTCTTGAGCATAACTTTCAGAACCAATCTTTACGCTATTTCAGCTTGAAGTAAGTGTGTTTTGGCAACACTGCCCCAACAAGTTATACAATAAGAAATCAGGGAATGCCATAGTGCATAGTACACATCGGTCAAAGTATCGTCAAAATATCATCGTACAATGTTTATAGTCTTCCTGATACGTGCCGAAAGAATGTTGATATGAGCTTGAAATCTGAGGTTTTCATCAATGTTAACACCAAGATATCTTATGATTTTAAATAGAAATAGAAATATATTTATTTGCCACAGAAAACACAACTTAAACAAAATATGTAACATGTAAACATTACTAAGTGCTTTCTGTCACAAACCGGTCCCAACTCAACACAGTGCCGGCTGAAGCCAGCGTTGATATTCCGTTGGAACCGGGACGCGACGTCGCGCACGTCACAATCTACACAGTTACTTCTGTCAGTGTCATAAACTATGCTACGAGTAAAAGTCAAAGATCGACAAAACAAAAATAACAACAAATCAATTATTTTCAAGTTTTCTCAAAGACTACAGTTTACACAAACATTTCCATCAAGCTTCCTAAATTATAATATGTAAATAATCACTGTGTGAGTTACTAATTAAATTAATAGCTACTTAACAAAAGAAAGCTACAAGTGAAATTGAGCATTACTGAACTAATTCTACATGTAAATGAACCTATAATAAACACGGAAACAATAAAATAACTCGAATTGAACGAACATTAACATTAAACGAACGCCAAAAATCCAAGAAGAATAAAAGGTAAGAAATTTTAGTCCGGCTAAGGGGTTCACAGTTACACAAAACCGTTCGACAGCACTCGTTATCATGAATTTTGATAAGTACTGATATTAGTTTTTGGGGCTGAGGCAGCAGTAATGTGAAAACACATATACTTTGTCTTATTGACGTTTAATGTTTGCAGCCACTGCGATATTTGGGACATGCCAAGTTCGGTAGAAGATATTACGTCAGGCCATGTCTCGCCATTAAATCTGACTGCCGTATCGTCTGTATAACACAATATATCTGCGTTTTTAATCGCTAAATGATGAATGTCATTGATGTATAGATTAAACAATAAAGGCCCGAGAATACTGCCTTGTGGGACTCCGAAATTAATTAGCCGAGCGCTACTTATAGTTTGGGATATCTTTACGCACTGTCTCCGTTCCGTTAGATAACTTTCAAACCAGTCTAAAGCGATACCTCGAACTCCCACACCTTCCAGTTTTTTTAGAAGTATGGGAACGGAGACGGTGTCAAAGGCCTTCGCTAAGTCTAAAAATACACCAACACATCGCTTCTTTTTGTCTAGGTTCAAGGAGACAACTGTTGTAAGCAACGTAACTGCATCTTCCGTACTTTTTCCTTTTCGAAATCCAAACTGTTTAGGCGAAATCAGGTTATTTGATTCAAAATAATTTGCAAGTCTTTTATTAGCTAGCCTCTCAAGCAACTTTGAAAAGACTCCTTGTAGAGATATAGGTCTGTGATTATCCAAAGAACGTTTGGAGCCACCTTTGTGTATTGGGCATACAGATGCAATTTCCACTCACGTGGAAATACACCAGTAGTTAAGCTGAGGTTGAAAATATATGTAAGTGGTATCACTAATTCATTCTTGACATGTTTTATAAGATCATTACTAAATCCATCGATCCCCGGTGCTTTATCATTCCGTAAGCTTGATATCAGTGATTCCAATTCTGCGCTATCGGTTGGGGCCATGAAAAAAGAATTTGAAGGGGAATCTCCAATTAAAATTGATCTCGACAAACTTTTTTGGTCCGTTCGAGTTTGAGAAATAATTTTATTTGCTAATTTTTGACCAATGGTAGAGAAATGAAGAAAAGAAATGTTCAACTGACTGTTGAGCACTTTCACAACTTTCTAAATTCAGTAACTCTTTTGGCTCGACTTTAGATTTTGTTAAATTACAGATGTTTTTTATTGAACGCCACAATTATTTTGAATTATTTCTGTTTTCCATTAGTTCACCTCTTTTGTATTCTGTTTTAAGTTTTCGTAAAATATTTACAAAAAAATTCCGATAACGCTTATATATGATTTGAAAAACCCAGTTATCTGGCTCGTCCTTGGCACGTTGGTGCAGCCGATCACGATGGCGCATACATCGAATTAATCCAGGCGTTATCCAGGGGTTCAAAATATTCTTAGATCTGCTAATTTTAACAAATTTGCTATGTCTACTTACAATTTCCGAGAAAAGCGCAGTGAAGTGCTCGACAGCAGTATTAACATCACTTGAATTACAAACCGTCGACCAGTCAATTATTGAAAGGTCAGTTTTAATAGCTTCATCATCTCTCCTTGTTATGAGGCGGTCTGGTCTATGAGGTTTTGGACAGGAAAGCTCCATACCTACTACAACTGGATAGTGATCAGTAATTTCTGTTTCACATACAATACTAAGTACAGATTCCATATTCGCTACGTCCCTTACATAAATGTGGTCTAAGCACGACGATAATCTTGTGAGTGCAGAAATTACTGGGACTAGTCCCCGCTTGCCCATAAAATATTGGTATGAATCCATATGTTCACGTTAACCTATAGTATCCATTATGCTCACGTTTAGATCTCCCGCAAGGACTAAGGGAGATTTACCTAAGTTGGTTATGTACGTATCAAGTGAAGATAAAAAGATTTCTATATTTTTAAATGACGGAGAACGAAATATTCCTAAGATAGGTATCTAAAACATTAGGAATTTTAATATGTAAACAGTTTGCCTCAACAATAGCTGGCTCGGACACCGTAACAGGCCAAAGGTCCCGGACACATACAACCACTCCACCATTTTTATTTATAAATTAGTTCGTTCTGATATTATTATAACCGTGTATCTGAGGGATAATTGCGGAATCAGAAAGCCAACATTCAGACAAAATCAAAACATCCATCGGCACATCTAGACGCTTTAAAGCAACAAGAAACTTGCAAAAGTTTTTTTTTTATTTTGAATACTTTTATATTTAATGCTAATAGTTTAAAGTTATGGTTAGGTGAAAAATTTTGTTTGCATGTTTCCAAAGCGTTTGAAGTAACACATTTGATATTAAGAGAGTCTAATTCTGAACCAAAGAAGTCGGTGAATATCATTATCGTAAGCTTAACTTATCCGATAATTCTGCAAATAACGTTTCATTATACATTTTAATACAATAAAAACAAAGGCCGTGACCAATGCATAAGCCTAAATTTAGTCGCATTATCATATTATACAAAAGTAATGTTTTCCAGTTAGCATTAGGTTGACATAAAATGAGGAGCTTCAAGTCGGATACACCCACTTTTGCTCTTCCATAAATTAGTAATAGGCAGTTTCCGTACATTAACAACTTTCTCTTTTTATAACCATAAGCAGAAGAATGATAAAAGATATTAGCAAAGTTTGAGATATTTACATTTGATTTAAATAAGCTTTTGCTAAGGCAACTACATAAATTTAAATATATACACTCGTACATTATCCAGTTAATATAAAAATAAAAATAATACAATAATACTATACAAACCCAACTCTTATGACTCTGATTTGGAGGCTGAGGCCAAAGACACAGGATCCGAGTGAGAAGCAGGCGATCCAGCTCCTTAGAAGATCGTATAGGCTGTCGCTGGATATATCGCTGTCTAACGTAAATTATGCCCTGGTTGCACCAGTAAAAAGCATAACCCAGCTGTTTAGACCTTTGCCTCGCATCCCGAAATAACGTTCGGTTTTTCTTTGTCAGTCTTTCGTTGAAAAAACTTTACGTGTGCTGCCGGGCACATTTAGGTCAGCACTGGTTAGATTCTTCCTACTTTTGACGGTTTTGAGGAGAATATCACGTTTAGTACGACGCAGGAAACGGACGACCACGGGACGCGGCATTAAAGCACGATCCTTAGGTAGC
Organism: Ligdia adustata; assembly: GCA_947049295.1. Classification (NCBI taxonomy): domain Eukaryota; kingdom Metazoa; phylum Arthropoda; class Insecta; order Lepidoptera; family Geometridae; genus Ligdia; species Ligdia adustata. Next base: position 2,543,392 of record OX346218.1, on the reverse strand, counting down.
GTCTGGTTAACTGGTGGGCGCCGGAAGTCTACACGGGATACCCACTCTATATGAGTACCTATCTACAAGTTCCACCCCTACCATTTTAGCAGCCACAAACATGGTGTGATGTGAGTACTCGGAAATATTTTCCGGAATGCCGGCGGAAATATTTTCCGGAATTCCACTTCGTTTCTTAAGTTGTATTGTGCTTGAGAGTTGAGCTTGCATTGAAGCTGCATTACAGTCAGTTGTAAGGCATCGACCTCCTTGTCTCTTTTTTCTAAATATCTAAGCCGCTCGTTGGCCTCTTTCAACTTTGTCATGACTTCGTCTGTCATTGCTGTAGAATAACGACTGAGTCACGTCGTCTAGTTTTGACGCTATGGCGGTGAACTGAATGGTCAGGGTACTCAACTGCTCCATGAGCTTGTTTACATCGCAATCTGGCGGCTCTGTAACACTGGTAGCGGTGACATTTTCCGGAGCACTACCCCGTACTGGGGTGAGGCTATTGTCTTCTGTTCTTTGGGTAGCACTACATATGGGACACACCCAATGTTTCTTACGTTCTGGTGTAAAAGAGGATGATTTAAAGCATTGTGTACAGAAATACTTATCACAGCCAATTGACGAGCATTTAAGCCCAGTTAACGCCCTCATAAATTTCATACACCCGGCACATTTAATTTGCGGCATGACTACGGCGGCAATTCAAAATTGCCTCGCAGAAGCTCACAAGAAATCAACACACAAGTGGCCGTTTTGCACGAAGCGTTCAAGCGCTAGTATTTGCCGAATACGTCACGGTAACAAGTCGTTGCCGGCCGGAATGCAAGTCCACTTGTTGCACGCGATACTCGCAGCTAAGCTCAACGCGTAAATGTGAGGCTGCTTTGCACCTAGGCCGTGTCGACGTTCACACCGGTTTAACTGCACTGGATGTTGTTTTCGTTAATATAGTTTATTTGTTGCACTTTTTTGTACACCGAGATTTAAATCATATAAAACGTCACTGTTTACTTGCTAACTTTTGTGCTAAACTAATCACTTAAACACTTATTATTTTAAAAGATTTTTAAATGAGGTTATTATGCACAATGTTTACGGTTTGACGAGGCGTCAAAGAATCAAAGGTTTAAAAGTATATTATAGTTTTATTACGCTGCAAGTCATTTTAGGCCTGGGTACAAAGAAATTTAATTTTGCAATAAAGAACTACTGTAAACTACCTATACGATATGATATAGCAATTCAATAATTAATGGCTCAAGTAGTTAACAAACTGGTCAGGCCATATTGAACTGTCAGAACCTTTAGCAAAATCGTTTGTATAATATATTGTCTGGCAAAAGTGTCTCATTTTTTTATTCGGGGCTCCTAAGCATTTGACCACCTGCTCGCACTACCGATGTCAGTGACACTGTGACCCTAGATGGAGCATGACTAATCTGGAAGATATTGGCACTCAAGGAAAGCTGCCAATACACACCTATATGTATATATATGCTTGTAGATAGATTACAGTCATATACTTGAAATTGGTAGCTGTGCAGACCAACTTTAAAAACGCTCTACCACTGTAATATAGTTTCTTCATGATGTTTCCCGTCACTAGTAGCTGAGGCTCTTTATATAAAAAGTCTATATTTTACTAATATACTGTTCGTATCTACTTTAAAAACAGAAATTTAGGATAGATTTCTTTGTTTAATATATTTTTAGCTAAAAAGGATATCATATGTTATCACGTTTTTGATAATGCGAATGATAATACATTGATACTTTTAAAATGCACAAGGAAAGCATTATTATTATTGATTTATTTATTTTCAGTTTTATAGAGTCTTAGGACTCTATTTTCCACAAAAGGGCTTACGTGCTGCAGTTTCCTATTGGTAATATTATTGGACTCTATACAGTCCATATTTTTCTTTTATTCTTGTTTTAGAATGGGGTATTATTCGACAGTTTTCTTTTATTGTTTATATTTTTCTTTTCATGGCCTCGCGACGGCGCACTACGAGCCTCGTGTCGGCCTGACGGCCGGCTGTCGTCGTCTTTATTTATTAGCTAAGATATTTACGATTGCAAACGGCTCTTCCTACCTAAATAGTGGCTTTTCTTTGGCAATGCTATGGCAAAGTCACAAAATTGACGTTTCGTGAGAACTATTCTTCAGTTGGACTCCATTCAGACCGGCCATTTTTAGTCTGGCCATCCATCCCATCATTCAACGTCACCAATCCAAACTTAACGTTTGGTACTTGGATGACGGAACTTTAGGGGGCGATTCGAACACAGTTTTGAATGATTTACAAATTTTAATAGAAGAATTTCGTCTAATAGTTTGGAACAAAAATTTTCAAATTGCGAGTTTTTGTTTGCGAATCTTGTCCAGACCAGTATTTGATTTTCAAAATTTCAATATATTAATGCCTGATATCCGTTTGGTAGATAAAAGTTCGCTTCGTCTTCTTGGTTCAACTATTCTCAGTGAATCTTTTTCTCCCTACGTTGAGAAAAGAATTCAAAATTTCATGAATACATCTGGCCGTTTGCTCACTCAAAATGAACACTCTTATTATGGCGTTTACTATCATCAGACGTTGTTGTCCACTGTGGCAATACAGTGAGCTCCGTGAGAGCCTGGACAACATCATAAAGGACACTTTGATTATGGTTTTGAATGTTAATATGGATGACAGAGCATGGTCGCAAGTTTCTCTGCCTGTAAGGTTAGGAGGCTTGGGAGTCCGCAAAATTTCTAGTGTCGTGCTGCCCGTATTCTTGACTTCATTATAATATGGCACGAATGATTTGGTAGGAAAAATTATTGCACCCTCTTTAGGCCATTCTAATGTAGTATTAGCTAATTCTTTTGAAGCCAAGGATGCCTGGAGGCTTGCTTACCCAAATACCAATTTTCCCAAATCACCATCTTGTCAGAGGCTGTGGGTTCGACCGATCTGTGAACTAGCACGGAATTCACTTCTAGTTACGTGTACTAGCAACAGGGATCGCGCTTCTATACTTGCAGTTTATGTCTTTACTTGGGAGTCGGGACTTTGGTTACAAGCTTTGCCTTCTTTCAATACAAGTTGCCTATTAGATTCGACTGCTTTTCGTCTCGCTATCAGCTTACGTTTGGGTGCGAGCTGTTATGAGACCCATCGCTGCCAGTGTGGTACTGCAGTCGATCTACTCGGTCACCGTGGTCTGTTTTGTTCTAAAAGTGCTGGCAGAATACGAATACGAATAAGTCGCCACGTTAGCCTGAATGATATCATGCGACGGGCTTTTTCCACCGCCAATGTTGCAGCTGTGCTCGAACCGAGAGGTCTATCGCGTGACGATAGAATAAGACCTGTTGGAATGACGCTTGTACATTGGAAGTTGGGTAGGCCTCTTGTGTGGGACACGACATGCGTTGACACATAAGCGCCATCTCATCTTCCTTTGACACAGAGTATTGCAGGGGCGGACAGCATAAACGGCGAAAATATGCTAGCCTCGGTAGAGATTATATTTAATCCATTTGGAGTCAAGACTTTAGGGCCGCGGGGACCGGGAGCTCATCGTATTTTCCAAAACTTATCAGAGCGTTTGATCAATTCGACGCGTGACCACAATGCCGGTTTTTATCTGGCCCAACGAATAAGCATTGCCATTCAAGGTGGTAATGCGGCTAGCAAACTGGGCACGCTTCCCTCTGGTGGTGAGTTGGAGCATTTGGATTATCTGTAGATCTTAAATGGTCTATAGGTAATCGATCAATCGATTATGTATTATATATTATCGATTTATGCTATAATTTTTTTGCTGTCGTAGTAAGTCATTTTGTTACTGTTAATAAAGGCACTTGCCACAGAAAAAAAGGAAAGCAATAATATATATATGCAAATACATATATGTATATATATTTTCACCTAATTTCGTAGCAACTGTTAGTAAAATTTATTTCAAAAACAGCATAACTAAAACCGTGGATTAAAAAATTCGTTACTTACTTAATAAAGTTTCTTAGATTGTTATTTTTAGTAGAAATGGTAAGTATTTAAAAGCTTACAAAAGCTATTTTTATAACGGCGTTTCTCGGTTAGACACAAAAGTCTATTTATTTTTGCAGCTTAGATTTCGCTTTCACGCGTATTATCTATTACTTTATGGTTTTAAGAAGTTCTTCAAAAACAGTAATAAAATATAAATTTTTGTGGCGCAGCATTTTTGTGGGCAAAAAAGGGCTGTCAAAGTTATAATCGTTGCAAGTTTAAAATTATTTTGTAAAAGTAATTCTTTAGTCTTTTCTTAGTTTATCAAGTCAAGTTATCTAACAGAGGTGTGTCAAGCCAAATAAAACAAATGTGCAACAAACGTTTTTTATACATTTTAGGCTCATAATAAAAAAAAACCTAGCTTATTAGCATAGTATTTAACTGTGATCTTTTTGCTTTGCATTTGTGGCAATTCATTTAGTTTAGTTTTTAACATAGTAAAGTTGCAGATAATATATTGAAGATATTATACATAATTTTATTGAATGTTTATGGTGCTAATATTATTTGCTAATACATAAAATAAAAGTCATATCTATAACTAGACTAGTCGAGCAACCTACCCATGACATAACTAAATATATATTATATCTTCAATTCAAAACATATCAAGCTACATATTTATTTAATATTTTTAAATAAACATGTTCTTATAATAAAATGTTTTATACAAGATATTTAGTGTGTTTCCGCCTCGTCTTGATGTCAGCGTGAGAAATCGAAAAATATTTTTGTTTTTATGGTGTGATTCCTCCTCACCACCGCCACACCTCACCTTATTATTTATCTTTCTCTCAGTATCCGACTTCCTCGACACGTGTTTCGCCTTAGCACAAGGCATCCTCAGGAGATGTTGACTTTTCAAGCGCTCGCTCGAAAGATCTTTATAATAAGATGTTATCTTGTATATAACATCTTATTATAAATAGATTTCCGCAAAGTAACGCCTGACTCCATCAAATATATCTTCTTATACGTCTCAACTTTGGTTCTTTTCATTATATGACGTGTTTTTTTTTAATGCTATAAAATGTTTCCAAACTTGCCTAACATTGTAAGATTTATTTATACGTGCTTATATAATATTGAAGTATTTTCATAAAACAGTGAAAAGTTTAAAAAGTTACTAACTAAAATAGACACAGGGAAAGTTCTTTAGATAAAAAGTTAAGATGACAATCTTCACTGTTTCAAGATTTCTGAAATCAGGATTAGTGAGACAACACCGAAACAGGATTTAAGAAATTAGGGCTAGAAATATTTTAGTACTCTTACATATTTAGTCCTTTCGGAAACTAACCTCTTTACCCGACTACGTACTTATAGCTATTATTAAAAGGTCAAATTACTGGAACTGAAAATAAGGGAAGGGAAGGGAATACAGTTTTCCCACGAGAAATTTCCGCGGGCAACACCGCGGGGCGCATCTGTTAAGCAATTCTATCAAAACCGGCTAAGTTACAATAAAGTTAGATATTTAGTCCTGTAGATCCCAATTAAAGAAGTTAGACTATAAAACAACCGTTTAGCCCAAATGGTCTGAAGAGGCTATTCAAACCTTTTGCGAACCTGTTATTTCTCTTTACGACTCTATTTCTCTTTAGACGGCAACAGATTTCACGTTTTGCTGATTTTCACAATCCTACTATTGTAAACGTGAAAGTTTGTAAGAAAGTATGAATGTATGGATATATGTCACGCAAAAACTGCCAAACCAATTTAGATGTCATTTAATACGGCGATAGCTTAGACTCTGGATTAACACATATTTTATTTTTATTCTGTATTAACGCGGGTAACAAGTAAGGTAAGGTAAGTATTTTAAATATTGTTTGATTTTGGAGATGGAAAACAAATGTAGCCATTAAAATGCTCATTTTAATGGCTACAAAGTTTCTGCTTAAAGTTAACTTTAAGCAGAAACTTTAGCAATGTAATAAGAGATAAAAACAATAGATACATTGCGAGTGGCGCGGCGCGGGAGAAATGACAACACTTGTAAAGTGTACATATAAGTAAGTTAGTAAATAAGTGGTCATATTATATTATATTAGTCTGCCAACTAGCTTATTAACCTATTGCTTGTTTTCACTGACTTCCCAAAAAATAAGGAGTTACTCCATTTGAAAGGTAGTTAATTTTTTTAATTTTTTGATACTTGATTTTTTGAAGACAACTTCACCGATTGGATAAAATATATTTGTTGATACTTCTTGATTGGTCCAAGAATACAGCTTTACCGATCTATAAAGTATTGGAACGAAGTTCCTTATCGCGCGTTGCGAAAGGGGGCTAGACGGAAAAAAATAAGACCAAAATGCAACGACACTTTTTGGTATAATTGTGTCGTGCGGCGTGTGCGTGTTTCTCTGTCTGTCTGTCTGTCTCTCTCTCTCTCACTCTCTGTCTCTCTCTCACTCTCTGTCTCTTTCTCTCTCTCATAAGAAGCAAGCCAGTTATTTTCGTTTCGTATTTCTTTTTCAATATCACTAATTAATCGAATGGAACTTCGTTCCATCCGGGTGTCGCTTGACACATCTCAAGTTTTTTTTTTTGTTTGAGGGGTTATACGAAATTGGTCTTACTTAAATTGTATCAAATTAGGTTTAGAGGTTGGATTTTTAAATCGAAAAAGTTCCATCGGCGCCTGCCGTAATGGAAGACGGTATTCGGTGATTCTAAAAAAACTTGTTATTGTATTCATCACTAGCTGTCCCGGCGAACTTCGTACCGCTTAACAGTCGATTCTTTAAGAGTAATTTTACCATAGCATACAATACATACTAACGTCACTCAATTGTTTTGTTTTCTCTCCGTAAGAACCATCCTCGTACTTCAAGAAATATTCTAAAAAAATTATTAGCAAAATCGATTCAGCTGCTCTCGAGATTTGCGCTTACTCGTAGCAACACATTCAGCGATTCATTTTTATATTGTCGATAGATTATTAATAATAAAATGAAATTAATAATGTAAAGCCAATGAAAAGTTTTATATAGTATTGCATAACAAATACAAGTGCTAATAGATTTAGAATACTTACATCTTTGAGAGAAGAAGCAATAAATATCACGTAAACCGCTGTACCTCCGAGGCAGACTCCTGCCATCGATGCATCCGCAAAATTCCTGAAATAAAGTACTAATTAATGGCGTTACTAACTAATTGATGGCGTTACTTTGCGGAAATCTATTTATAATAAGATGGTATATACAAGATATTTAGTATTTTTCCGCCTCGTCTTGATGTCAGCGTGAGAAATCGAAACATATTTTTTTGTTCACATCTCCTGAGGATGCCTTGTGCTAAGGCGAAACACGTGTCGAGGAAGTCGGATACTGAGAGAAAGAAAAATAATAAGGTGAGGTGTGGCGGTGGTGAGGAGGAACCACACCATAAAAACAAAAAAATATTTTTCGATTTCTTACGCTGACATCAATACGAGGCGGAAAAACACTAAATATCTTGTATATACCATCTTATTAACTGTTGAACTTGCAAACAATATAATTTAGCAGCTAGAATAACATTTCAAACTTCCAAGTCTCCACCACTTATAGACTTGACTTTAATTTAATCATGACGACTATTTACTTGACACGTATCGACTACAATTTAATTGACCGGCGAGCCAAGCGTCTCTACTACGAGTCTGGAAAAAATGTCTTTTGTCTGTTAGTTTGTATGTATGGATGTTTGTCCGCAAGATTTTCGTATTCACGTTCAGGTCGTAGTTTCCAACCAATCTTGAAAGACTTAGTATATGATTCTGCGAATTCATCTTCGGGGATTAATGATTTGAGGGGAGGGGTATTACTCCGAAAAAGGGCAGCACTTTTTATAAGTCAGCAAATAAATACAAATCTACTAGTTAATTCATTGTATCATCATCATCATCAGCCAGAAGACGTCCACTGCTGAACATAAACCTCCCCCTTAGAACGCGAACGGTTACTTGTGATTTTTCGTCGCTCTACCTAGTGGGAGACCTACCTACGCTGCGTCTTCCGGTTCGTGGTCGCCACTCAAGAAACTTTGTACTTTAACAAACAATTCTCCAAACAAGTAACACCTGACCCTGACTGATTAGATTATCTTCAATTGGCATGTACAGTTTAACAGGTCCAATTATTTTAATAAGTTCACGAAGACTATGCATGGTGGTAGGGCGTTTCCTATCGCTCGCCTGGCTAGCTACCACCCTCAAGTTGTAAACACTGTCGCCAAGCACCTAACGGTGTATTCTGGTAGCCTTCGTTGAGAACCAGTGTATTCCAGACTAGGAATGCTCCATCTAGGGCTACAGTATCGCTGAATTCCGTGCTCGTGTGATCTTGTGATCAAATGCCTAGCTGTGTAGCATAAAAAAAAGACTCCATCAACATTATACATAACAAAAAACGATGGAGATATTTTTTGTCTTAAATAATACCGAGGATGTAAAAAGGATTCTAACCGCAAACATAGACATTCCTATAAAGCCTGTAAGTGACTCAAGGTCAAGGCAGAGACATTCATCAGCAGATGGCGTCAGGATCTAATTATAATTACTAAGATTCTATTTTAAGTCAAATATTAAGCAGAGAAAAAAATCTAGATATATCCCACATACCCTTACTAAATCGTCTGCAGAAAAAGCAAAAACCTTTCGAAAATAAATCACAAAATAATAAGGATGCTATGGAAACTTCACTAATTCCTAACCTACCTTATATGAACCTATATGTTAGCTACATTATTCTGTCTTCCAAAGCAATTGGAAACCCTTTTCCCCTCCCTACAGATCCTATTTGGAATTACAAAAACCACTTATCCATCTGAGTCAGCCTTTATTTGGGGATTGGGTGTGTCTCTAGTATAAGAAATTACTTCATTTATTTCTTACCCGAAGATTGTCGCGCAAGGACAAAAATAAGGATAGGATTAATTATTGGTATAATGAATTATTTAGTGACCTAGTAATTAAAAGTCTAGTCTGATTTCCAACCAATCAGCTAGTTGTCTAATAATAAATGTACTTTTTTAGTTTTTTTTTGATATATCAGGCAGGCTAAATCTCTATATAATTATATTTAAAAAAAATATGATAAATCATTATCTCTCCTTAAATAAAACGCAACATTTATTTATTAATGATTATTGCGAGTATGACATTTATGTATAGATATGTATTAATTATGTGTACTGATTAATTTTAAAATATTATTATTCTTGTAGTTTTTTTGCGGCACAGTATTCGTACCACGCATTTTTTTTATATTTTTGCTATTGATGCATCATCGACGTGACTGTTCTCACGTAGTCTGATCCATCCCAAGGTTGCCTAAAATAAATTGCTTTAGGTAGTAATGCCGCCCTATGTACTACCCAGTTTATGTTCTTGTTTGTATTTTATTGTTTATTTTGTTTTTGGTGTGCAATAAAGAAATATTGTATTGTATGACATCATACGTTTTGTATATTTGCCAGCGTCAAGAGTATGAATGTTCAAGTTATGAATGAATTTATAAAGACAAATATGAAGTAAGAAGTTGTCGTGGTCGAATAAAAGTCACATCATGGACCCTCGTAAAGCGTTAGAGACTTTTTTACTAAGTGTTCTATGGAAATTTCCCGCGAACAAGAACACCGTGTTCTTTACATTGCTCGCCTACACTTTGCACATAAGGCATTAATGGTTAATAATCTACCATTATCAAACATCATTGTTTGAAGAATTGCTGGTTTTGCAATAAATATACAGCTAGCTGGTGACGCCTTTTTTTGGTAAACGCGGGAAAAACTTGACAATACTTGTTTTTAACAGCGCGCTAATTTAATTGTTGAATATGTTATCGGGAAAATAGACTTTCGTTGAAAGAGCGACATTATTACGAGTATTATGTTACACATTGCTCAGTTAATCAATTTTGTAAGATAGAAACACACTGATATAGTAAATTACCAATTTAATTTTCCTTTTCGTACTATTTAAAGAAATATAGCAAAAAATAATAAATAAAGTTTTCCATTTTGTAAACTGCGTGACGCAAAGAAAAAACCAAACGAGGACAAAACAAATAAATTATTTTCGAAGTACAAATGTATGAATAAATAGCTGTATAAATTTGAAATTGGAATCCCTAACCAAAGAAGAGATATTTGAGATCAAAGTGGCCAGTACGACAAAACGCCAATTTCATATGTAAGGACCTAAATAATGGTTTAAAGATTGTAATTAATTTTAGGCACGTTTCATCGATATAGCTTCAATTATTTCTTAACTATAAACCAGCCTTTTACTGTAGTACAAATATGGGTTTTTAATTGAAAAAACAACCCAGTTTCTTTTAATTTACCTTGGAAAATAAACCGCAAACTACACAAAAAAGTCAATAGATTGGTTAGTTTCCAAAATAAAGTAACATAACATAAATCCTTGGTAAGTTGTATAAAATGTTTGCCGGATGGAAATAGACTTAGCATTTTTCCGAAGTCCACAAAGTAAACTACGCAAACTCATTTTGTTTGTTCGGCTTTTTTATTTCGTTTTATTGGCTTTTCATGTCCTGTTAGGTGACATTTTCAAATCGCATTTTTAAATCTTAGGTAAGCGTACTTGTACAGCTAGCACAAACTATTTTGCAATATTGTATCTTGTCTTGACAATCTCTGAACGTTGCCCTCTGGTGGAGGGTTGAAGCATTTGGCTTGTCTCTACATGAACCTTATTCTCTAACAAACAACGAGATTATTTTCAGAAAACGCGTGACGGTGTTAACGTTTTGTTGAAGCAATACGTTATTCCGATAATGCAAAACAAGCTCGTACTATGCCACGACACGATACAAAATTTGTCATTGGCTTAGTTAATACCGTTCCACGTGAATTGTACGCGCTTAAGATAATTAACTTAGGTATTTTATGTGTCATTTCTTTATTGTTATAGTTAGTTACTTTATTGTTATAGTTAGTTCCTTTATTGTTATAGTTAGTTACTTTATTGTTATAGTTAGTTACTTCATTGTTATAGTTAGTTACTTTATTGTTATAGTTAGTTACTTTATTGTTATAGTTAGTTTGATTTTTCTTAATAAAGACACCAGTAGTTAGTTTATTATCTTATAACTTGATTTGCTCATACTAAAACAGTTTGAACATGAGTGCCACATATTTATACTAAACTAGTAGCCTGTATATCAATCCAGGGTCTAAGCTATCTCCGTACCAAATTTCATCCAAATCGCTTCTTAAGTTTTGAACGAAAGAGTAACAAACATGCATCCATAGATTCATAGATTCTTACAAACTTTCGCATTTATAGAAAAATATAGAATTTAGCCAGTATTGGTATAGTGCCGTAATAAACTTTACAATTATTCGGATTCAGATTATTTATTTGCAGAGCATAAGTACAGCAGAACTTACATGTATAATAGTCGTAGATGTATGTATTTTTTTTTGTGGTACAATATTTGTACCAACTCGTTTTTTTTCTTTTTTTATTGGTACACCACCGACGTTACTATTTGCAGTTAATCCGATCCTTCCAAAGGTTGCCTGGAAGAAGTCGCTTTAGGCGATATGACCGCCCAATGTACTACCAATGTTTTGTTTATAATATATTTGCTGTATATATTTTTCTTGGTGTGCAATAAAGATATATTGTATTGTATAGTCTACACTGAGCCCTTATTGGGTATGCAAATTTAATTAAAATTGTGTTAAGAGCTAACGCCAACACAGAGTTTCATAAACTAGATAATTTCTCAATATATATTTTACCATGTCTAAACAGACGACTTTAGGGCCTATAGAATTTTGTTTAGTTATTTTGACTTAAAATCGAACTTCTACACAGATTTTGTTAACATGTATATGGTACCACATTAAATATACAAATTGAAAATAACTATCAGACAAAAACATAGACATCTCTGAGATATCAGGTAACAAATAAGTATAAAAGAAAAACTATGAATAATGCCAAAATAATTACACATATTAGCACACACATAGACAACACAAACAAATATAACATGCAACAAAGAATACAGACTTCAAAAGCATAATTATCTGGAGTCAATCTCTCAAATATTAAAATGCTAACACTGTCTTGGGAGAATTCTTCGAAAAACAAGACCCGTACATGAATATATGGAAGTCCAGGCGTCAGTTCAACTAAAGATGATGTATACATCCTACTTCATTCCATCTTTTTTTGTAATTAAAGATAACTAGCAATATATAAACCTTCTGGTACTTATCGTTACGTTTTATAGTACGAGCGTGTATATAACATATAGTGTCCGTAATCCTCGCCGCTGAGCACGGGTTTCTCCTATGAAGAAGGTCTCTACACATTCTTCATAGTCCACTACGCTGCAGCGTAGTCTATTGGAGACTTTTTATCTTCAAAAGCTATTGCCTTTATTCTTCTTAAAATAAACTAATTTTTGCTCGCGGCTCCACCTATACCTCGAAATATCTCTCAGCAAAATATTCAGTCGATCTGTCACTCAGTTGCTGAGAAGAAGTCAAACAAAGCAATAAACCAACAAACACAATTTCGCATTTTAAATATGCGTGGGATTAATACCTTTTCCAACGGACAGGTTATTTCACGATTTTTTCCTTCGCCGTTAAAGCAACTTGTAAAAGTAGTATCGATATATTTTTCATTGTTTTAAAAAATTGTATGATAATTTGTGTATTCGTACGTCGTAGTTAAATTCGTTCTTAATTAATTTTTCTACCTCAGAAAGCTCAAACAACTATTGAGGGGAAATTTACGCGAGTTATTAAGGTAACACTTTGACTAGACCTGGCTTAATTACTTCAGCTTTAGAATTACTCGTTTTACTTAAACAAGTTAATTAATCTAATACAGTGCTATCGATTAGGGGTGTACTAAGTAAATTTTGTTAATTTTATTTTTTTTATGTGATTCTACTTCGCAATTTTAATTACAAAAAGATACTCGTATGCAATAAAAAATTGTTGATATATTTTTTCATATTAAACTTTTATTGTTTATTTATCCTAATTCACACATTTGACGAAATTATTTTTCAATCAATGGAGTTACAAAAATTTTACAAATAGGAGGTTGTATTCCTTATTAGGTGTAGGGGTGTACCAAGGAAGGGTTTGTCATTCAACCCTTAAGAGGGTCAAATAGGGGTTCAATGTTTGAAACTTCTGTATATTCCACTTAAATGAAGTTTAATGCCGCGGGCTATAGCTAGTGGTTTAAATATGGTTATATACCTTACGTGAGTAGAGTACTGTCGCAACTTCTTCGGTCCAAGTTTAAACACATTTTCACAGGTGTCCGTGTAGCTAAGCGAAGGCACTCTGGCTTTCTTGCAGACTTCTCTTGAAGTAACAACCTGGAAATAAAAAGGTTGCTGTTGTATAAGTTTTAGAAAACAGTAGTCTCGATGTTTTATAATTCATCGTATTTTATACAGTATCTGGGTTTTAATGAGGTATCAGTGGGGCCGTGGTCAACATTGAGAGAAACTTTACAATACAAATTCTTACAAAAATATAGAAATATATAATAGGTATAAACTGAAAATTCGAACTATTGTGAACTGTGTATTATGAATATCTAGGTTCTTGTGATGTTTTTTTTTTTTAAACTCGGTACTGGATTGTGTGAAGAGGTATGGCACTCGCATATTCTGCCTAACCTAACCTAACGTATTTCTATGGAACAGCTGATTTTTTTCGCAAATTCAGGGTTAGTCCCATAAAGAAAGATGAAAGTATTGATGAGTATACTGACCTCCTTTCGGCTTAGTACACTCCTTACCTATAACCCTGTATATAAAACTGAGAATATGGGGAGCATGTAAAATTAAAGAAAGGAGCGAAAGCAGAATGTATGCATGGTCTACCTCCATAGCAACTTGACAGATTCTCGTATGTTATAAAGAAGTGTGGATGTGACGTGTAGAGAAGGATAATCTCTACTCGAAATTGATGCAAATTAGCTACATTGACGGGAAAAAAGCGTGCCCATCTGCATAATAATAATAATTATATGTCGTATTAATGCTAAAACTAATTATTTTTACACAATATTGAGCTATTTTTAAACAATATTGAGCTTTACATTAAATATGACCGAAATGTATCCGATTATCGCGGACCTGCACTGAAAATTAACAAAATAAGTTTTTAAAAGTAATGTACCTAAGTTTACACGGCTATATTATACTCATAATTACAAAAAAATATGGGATCAATACCTACTGAATTAATGAAAAAAAATCAGATGTTTCATAATTTTTTCGACGACTGATAGTCCCATAATGAAAGTGGTTTCACAGTATGAATAGATTGTCCCTCTTTCACCTTAGTACACTCCTAACCGATAACCCAGTAGTATGTTTATGTGTGACTGCATATATTACAATAAATGTAACACTGTTACAACATGTTCAACATAAAAACATGTTTAACAAAAAGGTCATTTCGTTCTAACAATCGAAGTCGAGCGAGCAAAATGTATGAAAATGACGTTTACATGATGATACAGAAACACGTAGGTAATTGCGCGTTTTTCTTCACACTTTAGCAGAAATTTTGTGACGCCTCGCTGCTTTACTCATATGTTATAATATCAATAAAAATAGTTACTGATAAGAACTTAGCAAATAAATAGATAATAATACTAAATATTCTGCTCAAATACGCGTTGAACCACGCATATTGTAGAGTTTTGTAGCTTTAAATCAAAGTTTATTTTATTCATCTTCTTACATAATTCCTTTATTATATGTATTTTTTTAATTTTAACGTAAATACCTACGTATTGTCAGATTTTGGCCAAAACAATTTTTCCAAAATAATTAAGGTGGTCCTGAAGGATATTTAGCCAAGCCTTTCAGCATGTTTAAGTTTCGGTACTGTTTATTACAGTTTAGAAATCCAATCATTTTTTATAAATTTGAAAAAAGCAATAGCGGGTAAGACAACTATTTTATTATCACAAGAAGTGGGTACCGAATCGACTTTGCCTCAGTTGCGACAGCCGCCAGTATCGACAGAAAGACCTGTGCGCCAAGCACGCATGAAAGCAAGCACATCGATTGCATCAAAAAAAGGTAACACAGTAGCAACACAGAACTGTCAGAAGCTAGCTGGAAAGCCTCGCGCGTCGATCGGCGAGCGTGCCAATATGGCGGGCCCTACCTGTCAAACAAGTAAGCCCCTGACGTCATCCGAAGTGACGTTGTGTGTGGCCACTAAACCTACGACTAGCTCTAGCAAAGACGTGACGACACTTGATGCAAGTAAGAGTGAAGGCTGGACCAAAGTTGTTAAAAAAGCGTCGAGGAGACGGGAAATTATAACAGGAACCAGAAATAAAGATGATGAACTCCATACAGTGGAGAGATTAAAGTATATGCAGGCTTGGCAATTCGACCCAGAAACCACGGAGCGTAATATATTGAATCATTTAAATAGAATCAAGCAATGTGACAAATACTACGTTGAAAAAAGGCAGACGAAAGCTACTTGGCATGCCGTCTTCATTGTGGGGGTTCCAGAAAGTAGCTATGAGCTGATATGCTCGCCAAATTTGTGGCCCACCGGCGTGGGCGTCAGTAGCTGGAATTTTCGAGCGCGGCCTCAGTCGCCGGCGAACTGCAGTAGGTGCAAGCCGCGCTGCAACTGCCGCCGCCGCGACAGATTACTCTAATTATGACAATCAAAACAGTATGATTTCACGACGAGCATCCACTAACACTGATTCGTTAAAAAACAGCAGTGTGCAAGATAGGTGTGATCGCAAAAGTAGTGTTATAGTGTGCCACCAAAATATGCGGTGTTTTACTACCCGTGGCAAAACGAAGAAACTAGAAGTGTTATTAGAAAACGATATTAAATGTTATGTACTCGCCTTAACCGAACATCGGTTAACGCTTGAAAAGCTTAAATGTATTAATATCTCTGGCTATAAGTTAGTTTCGAGCTGCTATAGAAAAACCATTAAGCATGGCGGATCTTGTTTGTATGTAGACAATAATACCAAGTGCGTTGAGAACTTAGATATTACCGCTTTATCTAAAGAACAATACCTAGAGGTATCGGCTATTGATTTAATTGACTACAATGTTCCATTATTTATATATAGAACTCATTTAGTAAGTACTAATATTTGTTTATGTGAATTGGACCGTTTCCTCGAGAAGGTATGCACTTTAGGTATAGACTTTATAATAGTAGGTGACCTTAACGTAAATACCATAGGAACTCACGTTAGCACCGTCAAATATCTATTAGACTTGTTACGGACTCACAAAATATGTAACAATGTAGACTTTCCAACGCGAGTTACTGCGACAAACTCCTCGAGCCTGGAACACGAATACTCGAGCATGCCGGCGGGGTGCGTGCGGGCAGAGCCGGTCGACACCAACATTAGCGACCATGTCGCAGTCAGAGTGGAGCTAGTCTGTCAGACGAGTACACTACCATAATGCGTAAGATACGGCCGAGCTTACACACACCTCAATAAGGTGAATTTTATATAGTCCATTGATAGTGTAGATTGGGAAGAGATTAAAATGCGAAATCGAACTCCTACGGAGTTGCCATCGGCTGTTACAAATATTATATATAATAAATTTGACGTGTGCTTCCCACAAAAAAAATTAGGCAATAAGACATATGACTCATCCTGGGTGACTCCAGATGTAAAAGAATTTAAATTATTATTATTTGACATAATTAGAATCGGTAAATTGTTTCCTGACATTGATGCTATTAATGACATTATTTTTGATATGAATAATCATTACAATATTTTACTAAGAAACGCTAAATCTGCCTTTTACTCAGGCATGATGGGCAATAATTTTCAGTCTTCCAAGATAATGTGGAGAATAGTCAATGAAGAGAGAGGAAAGACAAATACTGTTAGTCTCGATTTCTCGGAAGTGATTAGGAAATCTGATGGGACAAAATTTGACTCAAAATTGTGAGCGATAAACGCGATGAACGCACGGTTCCTGAGCGCGGCGGCGGCATGCGGCGCGCCCCGCGCTGACGTCGCCCGGGTGAACGCTGCGCTGGGCTTGGCGCGCTTATTTACGGCTTATCGATGAAATTGCTCAGACTGGCAGCGATTCCGCTAGCCCCAATACTAGCCAATCTATATAATACTTGCCTTATTCAAGGTGAATTCCCGACGCCGTTAAAGATTGCCAAAGTATCCCCTATATTTAAGGGCAAAGGGAAACGAGAGAACGTTGACAACTATAGACCGGTTTCTATCATTCCAGCTTCGGCAAAAATATTCGAAAATGGACTAAGCGCACGGCTCACTAATTTCCTAAATGAGTCGAATGCGCTCTCAGAACGGCAGTACGCGTATCGTGAAGGTAGTTGTACTACCTCCCTTGCCCGCGAGGTGGTGCGCAGAATCATGGCAGCGATGGAGAGCAGGCCTAAACAGCAAGTGGCTTTCCTCTGTTGTGATTTGTCTAAGGCGTTTGACGTCGTGGACCACGATATATTAAGTTTGAAACTGAAGCACTACGGATTGGGCGGGAAGTCACTCGCCTTGATAGAGCACTTGCTACATGACAGAGAACAAGTCGTTGTTGGAGAGAGGGGGACCTTGAAATCAAAACCTCTAAAATCGACTATGGGTGTAGGGCAGGGATCGTCCGTGTCAAATATTCTGTTCTCGCTGCTTCTAAACGATCTGCCCGATGCTATCACCGCGGCCGAAATATTTATGGACGCCGATGACGTCGCTGCGGTGGTGACAGCCCCCTCGCTAGATTTACTCGAAAAAAAGTTGAACACCGTCACTTTACAACTCGCTGACTGGTTTGAGAAAAACGGTCTAGCACTAAATTTAACCAAGACGAACTTCATTCATTTCTACTTAGCCGGTAGGAAACCTAGGCCCATAATAGTGGAACTGAATGGAGTTGAAACACAAGTCTCTTCCACTGCACTCTTAGGGTTTGAATTGGACCGCGGATTGCAGTGGGAGGACCATATCAATAAAATATGTGGTAAGTTGGGCAGTGCATGCTTTGCGTTATCTCGGCTCGCACGAGTGGTGTCCCCGTATGTTGTGCGATGTTGCAACTTTGCAACCGTGCACTCAGTCCTGCAGTATGGAACGGAGCTCTGGGGATGCGCCGCTGACTGGTTGCGTGCATTTAGGATGCAAAAACGAGCGGTTCGAGCGATCGCGAAAATTCCCCAAGACTCCTCTGGTCGAGCGGACTTTAGAAGACTGGGGATCCTCACGTTGCCATCCATTGTCATCTTCCAGATAGCAGTATACGTGAGGATAAACCTAGACTCCTACACTGAACGTGACTGTGTGCACGGCATTGACACCCGGGGCAGGCACAAATTGCGAGGCGCGATTCATGAATTGCGTAAGTCCAGGAAGGTCACATGTATTGTGGGTCCGTCTGTATATAATAAGTTGCCTGATGATATCATTGTAGCTTCTAGCCTAATATCGTTTAAGACTCGCCTAAAGCGCTGGCTTGTCGAGAAGGCGGTCTACGATTTTGATGAATTTGTTGGGTACAAATTACTCAGAAGATTATTTTAATGATTGTAATTTATGAGCAAATTTTTTATTTTATTTAATTATTTTGTATCTATAATATTATTAGACTATAGTGGTACACTAGTACTCGTAGTTATATTTAAGAATTTTGTTTTACAATGTGTAATGATGTTATTGTAACTACTATGTTTAACGTGTAATTTTTTTTTGCCTATAAATTAATATGAATATGAATATGAAAATTGGTAGAGAGCTAATTGCAAACTTCTATTAGGGCCCGTTTTATAAAACTAAAATCTTTCTAAAACTTAGAAAAAAATACTTAAATATTCTTTCTTTACCTATTCAGTTACGAGCTTTTTTTTATAGTCGATAGGATGCGCTTGACCGCAACTTACCTGTGTAAAGTAACGATGCGGCCAAGGATGTAGCGCGCTTGCCTAGAAGAAACCGATTCACTCGCGATCTGAACAGACCGAGATTATAGCTATCGAGAAATAGAGAACTTGGCAGCGAATTCCACAACATGGCAGTTCGCACAATAAATGTAGACGCAAAGCGTTTTGTGCGAGTCCGTGGAATCTCTACCATGAACCGGTAGCGCTTTACCTCTACTTAGTATTCTCTTAGTATCTCTACTTGTCCGATTGTAGAATTGAGATGGGGGAATTAATTCATGCATTTCCAAGGCACACTCGCCGAAATGTATCCGATAAAAGACCGATTGGCTAGCCACTTTTCGACAATGCTCGAGGCTTTGAAGTTTAACTTTGGCCAGAACATCGTTACCTATAAATCTTTTAGCTCGCCTTTCGACAGACTCTAACGCTTCAAGCTGGTATTTTGTTTCGAACTTGTGCTTTATACAGAGTGAGTAACTGTTCCGACGTGAAGTACCGCCGCACCTTTGAGAGGATACCCAGCTTTTTGGCAGCTAACTGAGCTCTGGACTCAATATACGCACCAAAATTGAGCGTTGAAGTCAGCGTGTCACCTAACGTTCGGAGAACGGATACATCTCGGAAAGTAGGGGCCAGCTAGAATGGCCTCTTTTTGGCGGAGAACAGACACGCCTACGTCTTAGCAGCATTGAACCTGACCAGATTGGTTTCGAACCAATCAGAGACTGCCCTGAGGGACCAGTTCAATCGCTCGACCATAGTTTCTCTAAGTAACTGAACTAGAGCCGCACTGGCACGTGGAGAAGAAATGTAACTCTCAACGACCGTGCTGTCGTCTGCGTACCAAAAGATGCCTGGTTTTAACAGATCGTTGATGTGCAGCAAAAAAAAGGGTCACTGAGAGCACCGAACCCTGAGGGACTCCGGCATTAGCAGCCATTTGGTCTGACAAGCAGCCATCAATGATCACTCGTATTGATCGCCCCCCTCAAGAAGTTTGATATCCATCCACAGAAACCAGCGGGCAAGCCGTATGTAGGAAGCTTGCTTACAAGACCTTCTTGCCAGATCCTGTCAAAAGCCTTCAAAATGTTGAGAGAAACGGCAAGCGCTTCCCCGTATTTCTCTATGGCTTCACTCCAGATATGAGTTGCGTATACTAGAAAAAACCCAGTAGACCGATTTCGGCGAAACCCGTACTGTCGGTCACTGAGAAGATCATTTGCTTCTAGATACGCCAGGAGCCTGTGGTTCAAGACACGTTCCATACTCTTGCAGAGCTATGAAAAACATTATAAAAAAGTAATATGAGGGGTCACCCTTAAGACAAACGGATGGGCAGCGCAAAACTATAAGAGTTTCTACTATAAAACCCAATGAAAGAACAGTAACTTTATTTTCTAAGAACCAAACGCCAAAGCACTATTATGTTCTGAAAAGTTTGAAGAACCCCAAAATAATAGCTACAAAATGTATTCTGTCCTTTTACCAAGATGTTTTTAGGGTTCCGTACCCGAAAGGTAAAAACTGCATCCTATTACTAAGAAGTCCATCTGTCTGTTACCAGGCTGCATCTCATGAACCGTCATAGCTTAACAGTTGACAATTTCACAGATGATGTATTTCTATTGCCGCTATAATAGCAAATATAACAAGTGGTTAGAAGCGAGTTAGAAAAAACTTGACTGTTAAATTATTAAACCTGTGTATCATCCATAAATTCTTTGGTTTTATGTACCCAGTGTCGCTCTCACGACTAGCCAAATCTATTAACACCGCTCACATAAAAATACGACAAGCCGTTTAGGCTCTAGGGCGTCCCAAAGAAATATACATATATACGTACACTCGAAAAACATAACCCTTTTTCTTTCGCAGTCGGTTAAAAAACAGAATAAAATCTATGGAACAGAGGCTCCAACAAAACAAACGTTGCCATTTTTTGTTTGAAATTTGATGTAATAGCACGGAACCTTTCGTGCGCGAGCCCGTCTCGCAGTTAGCTGATTTTTATAAGCGAAAACCTACGGAGAGGTTTTTTTAGCCGCACGATAGCATAAAAAAGACAGTACTGTTGAATGTTGATAAAGCTTTTTGTGGAATAAAACCCTAAAAAGCTTTTATCAGATTGTGAAAGATTTTACACGCTTCCATTAAATATTTCTTCTATTTTATTATCGATTGTGCCAAATTTGAATACTTTATGTTGGGAAAAGCCTTAATGTATTAAAGAAGACTGAAAAGGATTGTATACAATGCATATATGATATACAACGTGTGACAGAAAGGTATGACAATATTTAACGATGATAGTCTACCCATCAAATTGAATCACTTGATGAACAAAACATTGCAAAATTAAAAAAATATATATATTGTGTCCTCCATACAACTTGGCTGATCACGTCACCAATTTTTGTATGGAAAATGTACTATAAATATTTTTTAATTATAAAAAAGTTTGTTCTGCAATGGGTTTACTGTGATGGGTAGATTAACACTCTTGTATTGTCACACCTTTCTGTTACACGTTGTATACATACATATCCTTATAAAACCGATTGATGATAATGACACGATTACAATTTAAAATACAAAATGTTAAACAATCAGCAATCTCTACAATACAATATCTACAATACAAAAAATACTATGAAAAGTTGTAAAAATTCATAAATCAAATGAAATTATGGTCCATAAAATTTATAAAGTGTTCACCAAATATGAAATAAAATAAAGTTGGACTTTTCAAACGATTAGGTAAGTGTGAAAACCCGTATTATAAAACAATATTAATCAAATACTCACCAGTTTTTCAAATAAAATATATATAAAGCCTCTGAATTTGAGTATTTAAAGCGAATTCTTTACATACATAAACATACTTTTCATCCATGCGGTCGTATTTTGTCCTCTGATTTTTAAATGCGTTCTGAGCTAAAGTGGTTTCATGAACTTAAAGTAAGTAAACGTGTCCTAACGCATGTGCCAACTTCCTTGCAAGAACTTGTTTTGTGTCCACCCTTATGGCACAAAGCTTTCCCACTTTCATAATGGTCTTTTTTTGTGAAATATCCGCAAGAAAAGGATATGTGGTGTAGTTTTCTTTGGGCCTTTTTTTACCTTGTACTCGTATGAATGAATGAATGAATAAACTCTTTATTGCAGACACACGAACATCAAATATACAGGAAAAACCTTACATCTATTGTCACAAGTGGCCGCCTTATCGCTACAAGCGATCTCTTCCAGGCAACCTTAGGATGGAGATAATTTACAAAATAAATATAGTATAAGACGAGGTATACAATAAAGAATATTAACTAATCAAAATTTGTAAGACTAAAAATAAACGAATAACTGCAGAAGAGACCGAAAAAACAAAAAATAAATGAATACAGACAGCAGAAAACAGACGATCTTTGGTCAGATAGTAGCTAAATAGAACTCCTTTACCTTATTTTTAAAAATAGCGAGTGATGAAGCTTTTTTGATGTCTGTAGGTAATGCGTTCCAGAGCATAACTGATTGAACAGCAAAAGAGTTTTTGAAAAAAGTTTTAGTGTGTTACATAAAAGTAACTATTTAGGGGCCTTATTTTTGAAACGTTTGAATGAATTCGTGACTCTCTCATGACTCTCTCATGGTCACTTACGAAATGAATGTATGACTCTGGATATCGTTTGTAAGTGACGTCGTTAGCGAGTAATTAATTCAATCGAATATTTAATAAAAAGGCCTTAGGTATGATAACATGAATTCTGCGTTAATCCCATACAATACGAAGCGCATTAATTAAACTATATTTACACTAAAATTATAATAAGGAAAGATTTTGTGTGTAACGAATAAACTTCAAAACTACTGGAGCGATTTTAAAATTTTTTTTACCGTTAGAATGTTAAAAAGTCACTGAGTAACATAGGCTATTTGTATTATAGTATTATATTTCCTAAAAAAAATATGCGCGTAACTCAGATTTTTTTTAGTAAAAAATAATAAAGCGCAGCGCGCATATATTTACAAATAAATTTCTATAAGAACTCGAACTTTGATTGAGTCTAAAACCTATATACTTTCATTTTTTTATCACATATAATAATGAATGTTTATTGACAGAAATTTAAAAAAAAACAGTAATTAAAACACTCTAACTAAACTAGATCTTATAAACAAAATAACATAAAAATAAGCTAAACTGTAAAAATTAGAATTCTGAAAATAATTGATGTCCTAGTGGCAAAGTCCCAAGAGTAAGTCTTTCATATCTATTTTATTTTTGTCAACAAAAAGAAAGATGTTATAAAACAGTTGATTTAGGTTATTATTGTTCAGTAGCCCTTATTAAACAGGGAGCCTCTGTTTAATAAGGGCTACGGTAGGCACCTACTAAATTAAAGCTATAACTCATATCGCTACTCTCTACCTCCTGGCTATTAATTACGCTCTAGACTTTTTGTTTAGCAAACTGGTGATTGTGATTAATATCAAGCAATTTTTCGAGTGAATGATTTAAAAGTTTCAGAAAGGTATTGTTGAAGTATTATTTTTGAAAACAGTGATACGGACTTCGATTCAGCCGGCAATTCAATTAGTTTTTCTCCTGATGTAAAGCGACGATGCGGCCTAAGATGTAGCACGCTTGTGTAGAAAAAATCGATTCTCTCTATAGGAAAAGACTAAAGTTATAGGCACGGGAAATAAAGTACTCGTCATAGCCACTTCGTTTCTTTAATTTTTCCTTATTTTATCTGTGCTGGGATATTTTTCATAAAAACATACACACATAAAAATCTCCTTCACCATTGGAGTCTAAAATACCTAAATTAATATATATATTTATATATTAATCTTCTTAAATAATGACTATTTACACTTACCAAAATATGAACGCAATGCGTAGCGATAAAAGCAACTAGAAAGGTTCCGATACACCCCGGTATGATGCCGGTGTTTTTGAACGCTGCTGGCATGGCTAGCAGGCCCGAGCCTAAAGATGACTTCAGCAAGTGGACGAATGATCCAATAGTCCTGTAAACGATATTTTATATAACTTATTATAGTTACAAAGGAAATAATAGGACTACGACCAGAGGTGGTATCGCATAATATAATGAAAGAAGTAAAATAAGTGACAGCAATATTGGTTTCGTTTTGACAGATTTGAAACGGCCAACTGTCGAAATGAAACCAAGGTAGCTTTTACTTGTTTGATGTTAACACCACTGTCTAGTTATATACAATCAGCTTAGGCCCCGCACAGAGAAGCAAGCGACCATGGTAATTCAGTAGCTAGCCACAAGTAGTTCATATAGGTATATGTTTTGTATAAAATTGCCGTAGACATGTAGTAAATCACGAAGTCACTAGCTAAGTGTCTACGACTTGCGCGTCAGTGTCCACTAGATGAACCAGCGCGGCGTAGGATGCAAAGTATTTTTATATCAAGCTTTAGATTACGCGGTACATAGAAGGTGACACGCGACATCCACTGCCCAGAGTATTAGGCTCTTTGCTCATTATCAATATCTCCAGGTCTTGGATAGTTTCTGCGGGTCAAATATTATATTACATTAATAGTAGCGATAGTTTGATCTGAGATAATAATAGTAGGCTTCGTCTAAGGTTTTTGTGTGGTATAGAAATTGTAGACATGTAGTCTACAATTTCTATACCACAAAACGCACTCGTTTGTATTCTTATGCCAAATGTTTACCATTTGACTTGTTTTATTTAAGATTCGTAAAATCTGTTAAACTACGCTTACTTATAATTAATGGAGAGAGCTAAGATAAACAAATAATAGAAAAAAAACTTTGTCAATTTGGATGATAACACAAAAAAGGTATTGTTTGTAGATTAGAAAGTCTAATTTTATTGAACATGCAGTGTATAATATAAAATAAATGGTCTGGTGGTTTTAAAAGTTTGTAATGAAATTAAAATTAAAAATGTCCTCATATTGAAGTTAGAAGATGTTTTTCATAACATCATAACATTAGTTACACTTTTTTGGACTAACATATAAATATCCTATACGAATACCAGAGTGGTATAAGGCCATGTTATTTTTAAAGATTTACCTGCGGTTCATATTGCTAGTCAAAAACCAGTTTCAACTACATCGTGAGACGGATTAAAATATAAAAACATAAACTGAATCTAGTTAAACGGGTTGAAGTAATGACTTCGAGTAAGTACGACTAGGTACCTCTTTAATAATCGTTATGTAGCAAAATGTTAAGACGCTTATAAAACTCTAAGAGAATCTCTCTTTAACTCTGGCAATGTAATCGTTATGACGATTATCGGGCACCGCTTTCATGTTTTAAAACGGTTGTCAAAATTATTAACTTATTGTAATTAAATTTAATTATGTAATATTTTTGTAAACCTATGTTGTTTTTAATAAATGGATTGTGATATATTATTATATATTTAAACATTCAAGCTTTGTGACATAAATACTTCGCATTTTTAAGCGACACCAAACAAAAAGAAGAAGGTTCTATATCTATTTTTTTATGTGTATGTATGTACATGGATATTTCCACTAATTGTGAACTGTTAAAAATGGTTTTTAGTTGAAAGGTTAATAACTAACAATAACTATAACTTAGAATAACTTTATAACTCCTGAGGTGGTCCTATTATCACCAAGTCAGGATCTGATGATGGAATCTGAAGGAAATCGAGGAAAACTAACTGTAGGTAATAAGTAGGTAGTACCGACGTCACGTAGAACAAACCAGTTAATTTGCAACATGAAACCTCCAGATTATAGGTTATACTACTAACCTATTATAGGCGTATATGTATACTTAGTAAAATTTAAGAAAAATAAGGATATACTAAACAATATTTAAGTTAGTGGTAGCCTAGTAAGTTAGTTGTAGCCTAGTAAGTTAGTGGTAGCCTAGTAAGTTAGTTGTAGCCTAGTAAGTTAGTGGTAGCCTAGTAAGTTAGTGGTAGCCTAGTAAGTTAGTAGTAGCCTAGTAAGTTAGTAGTAGCCTAGTAAGTTAGTGGTAGCCTAGTAAGTTAGTGGTAGCCTAGTAAGTTAGTAGTAGCCTAGTAATTTGTGGTAGCCTAGTAAGTTAGTGGTAGTCTAGTAAGTTAGTGGTAGCCTAGTAAGTTAGTGGTAGCCTAGCCTATGTATAATATATTTAATTTTTATTTATTTATTTTATAGTTATAAACACTAATGTTAAGAAGAGGGAAAATTTGTATTTTTGGTATGCCACGAATAAACTTGGAAACCATTGAGTTGATTCCAATTATTTTTGGCCATTAGTAAACTTCATTAGGTATCACTGCGTAGCTTAAGCTATATATGTGACTAGAAAAAAATAGAGATCCTTAGAAATCCATACTAAAACTAACCCAAAATTAACCATAAAATGTTTTTCATCGCATTAGTATTCATGACAGAGCAAAAAAATGTTCTTCAATATCATAGAACATATCTATATCTACAAAAACCATCCACTCGTGCGAAGCCGCGAGGGGCCGCTAGTCAGGAAATAAAGAACTCATCAGTTACTTACGATGTAGGATGTGTGACATTCCTATGTTCGAAGGGGTCATAATCTCCATCCTCTTCGTCGCCTTTTCTATCAAGTGTGATGGTTGATTGAGTATTGAGGTTCTCTCCGTTGACTCTGGATCTGTAGGAAAAGCAAGGTAAATACATATACAAGGTGACTCCTAATCAGCTATCATCCTCAGAGTGACTTCTGGTGATCAAAAGCAACCAATTTTTATTCTACAAAATTTGAAAATCCGAAATATAAATGTTGTGATATTCCATACAAAAACATAATTGATGCATGGCTAAGTGTAAATAAAGGACGTTTGTTTTTTCTTTTCAAATTTTCATAAGTTGTGGCCTATGATGATCATAAGATCATCATAGGCCACCCTTATGATGATGCTAGTTGATGACCAATCACCCTGTATTCGAAATATACGTATGTACGTATTAATCCCCAAAGTTAAGTACGGTCGCCATCGTCGGATACGACGCGAATGACATCATTATTTCAGCGTCATACTGCTGAGCACGGATCTCCCCTATGAAGGGGGTGTAAGCCATAGTCTACCACGTTAGCTAAATAGCGGGTTAGGGACCCCACATATCTATGTAAGTTTTTACCTTCTCCGACAAACATTCAAAATAAATTTCAAAAATAAACAGTTAATACTCTAAGAAAAGTAAAGAAAAGTGTTATTTGGATTTACAAACCAAACTCTTACACTGATTTTGATAACGTTACTAATTGGAAATTATACACAATTTTTCGCAAAAAAAATATTTTTTCAAATCTATGAAGGCATCTTTGAAAAATTGGGAAACATGATATAAATAAAGGTTCTCAGGAAATGAAAAACAGTAAATAAAATAATATTCTCAGTTTTTTTTAGTTTTTTTAACCTAATATTCTATTTCTTAGCTTTGTTAACATTACCTTGTAGGTAAAGCGAGTGTAATAACCTCAGCGGAATATTTACAACCAGAATTAAGATAGTAAAGACTTAAGTCATAAACATTACTGGCGTTTATTTGTGTGGAGATGCCGTTGTGACTTGTAATATCTTCAAGAACTGAACATTAGAAAATATTTCGATACTTATAAAACTGCTCAAAGAACCGAGGTATTAGAATACGGTTAGGTTGCCTCCTTCCCATACAGGGTTATCTGTTAGAAGTGGGCCGAAAGGGGTCCTTGAACCCATCATGACGAACCACTTTCTCTATGGATCCAACTTAAAATTCAAGAAAAAAGGCAGCTGTTCTATTCATTTAATCAACGGTCGTTAAAAATTTTTGTAACGAAGAAAATCTTTAACTTTTCCCATGCCTGTACTAACACTATTAAAAAATATAATGATTGATATCATAATCTAAGATACGGAATCCTAAACTGAACTTTGGACAATGTAGTTTCACAACAAACAAACACTAAATGTAGCTTACATTGACGCAAAACTCGGTTTCATGAGAACTATAGGCTTTGATTGCTTGGTTACGTGATTTGACTTGCATATATTAATCTCTTTTTGTAGTGTTGTGAAGTCAGTGTAGATTTATAACTCTATTGGACGCTGTCAGGTATTATTAGTAAGCGTATTATTAGAATTCAGTATCAACAGGAAATATATTACGTTTTCGTTTTAGCTAGTGTAAAAATTGCATACCTGATATTTTAACAAGTAGGTAAAAAACCCGACTGCTAAATCGTTAAACCTGTGTAGCATCCTTAGTTACTTTTTTTTTGAGTTGTGACCCAGTGACACTCACGACTATTACAAATCTATTGACGCCACTCCACACACATACATACACTCGGCAGTCGAGTAAAAATAGTAAGGACCATAACTATATTTTGGGAGAATATAATATGAAAGATGATAAAAACACTCGGTTATGATGAATCTATAAATGATGATGTTAAGAAGTAATAACTTAGTTTTTTGACGCACATCGTCATCATCATCAGCTTACTCTTGTCTACTGCTGGACATAATCCTCTCCCATGACACGCCACTTATATCCTATGGCCTATTTTGACGCACGGGACACTGTAATTTGTCCTATTTACTCTTTCTAGTTGTGTACGTATTGTGTTCTTTGTTGCTTTTATAGTGTATTATGTATTAAAAATATATGTGTTCTTACTTAATTCTCTTTTCTAAATGACAATAGGTACTTCATCTACTGCTGATTCGCTGGATAGATAGACCTTTACTTGAAGTTGATTATGTCCTTAAGGTTTTAACGATTTGATACCTGTATGCCATTTTGATCAGTACTACGTCGATCCCAATACTTGGTGTGTGTATTGGGGTTGTGTTTTCCTCAAAAAGTGGGGAACTTTGCTACGGCACCATTACTAGCCAAATTCAATAATATTTGAATAAAACATGCGGTAACCAACATCAATTAAGTTTCCTGTGCAAAAAGGAAATCGATCGATCGATCGAAAGGTTTTCGTTTTCATTTACAAAGTCGGAAAAAAACAGCGTGGTCGCAAGGTCGTCAGTTCGCAGAAATACAGAACTAACAAGAAAGAAAAATATACAAGTTTGTCCATCTTCCCTTATAAGTGGGAATAGCAGACGAAAAACTTATCCGAGACTTATCCAACATTTACAGGTAATTAAAAAGAAATGCAAGTTTAGCAAATATCAAGATAAAAACAAATCTAAGTGAACACATATGTTGCTCTATTCGTTGCTTACTTTCCAAAACAAAAAGTAGGTAACTAACAACTTACATTTCCAAATCCATTTTCCCGATGTAGACACACAAGCACGAAACACGACGCTATTTCCACATATTTAAAGTCCATAATCGTTTGAGATAATTGCACATAATTATCGCGGATTAAATGTTACAATGAATCTGCCACGGTGTGCGTTGTCTACTGGTACATAAGACCAACTAGATCTGCGCTAGAATTCCATGCACGCTGCGGTGACCATAAAACCTGTTGAGGAAAAGGATTGGTGAACGATCAATAAAATGTTACAGTTATATTTTTTGGCATACAGTATTTTTTATACAAACGTATATCGATCGGAATTACTTAAGTATTTAAATTGTTGCACAGGTCAAGTAAGCCAAGCGTATTCATTGTGAAATTGTTTTTTCGTATATTAGTTTGTATGGTTGTCTGGATTTTGGTAACCGAATACAGATCGTATTTTCTGAGCAATCAAATTTGGTATTCCATTTCAGATATTATTTTAAAAATATAATTGGCAAAATCCTTATATAAGATAGGTATATGTTTTTTTTACAATAAGTGTCGCCGGTGACTTTTGTTAAGGGGAGAATATCATAATAGCTTGTTAGAAAGTTTTTTAACGCGCTGCTTATGCCCAATTTAATTATTATTTCACAGGGACAACATAAACTGAATGTGTAATTTTTTTTAGTATTTTAATATATTATTTACTTTAATATATTCAATATGAAATTATGTAACAAATTGTAAATAAAATAAATTAAAAACTTAGCTTATCAATCAAATAACCCGCCCCTGATCATTCCCGGCGCAAAAGTGCCTATCACATTTTATAAATACGTCATTCTCTTATGTTTATATTATCAAAAAATCTGTCTGTGTATTTGTGTCAAAAACTACTTCGTTTCACTCATTGGCTGTACATACGATAATTGACATGCAAAATTAGTTTGCAAACTGATCTCGTCGTACCAGAGTGACAGGTTTATTGATGAGCATCGTTCAGTTTATAATGAAGCCTCATTAAAATGGCTCCCGTGGTTCATCAGCTGTCCGACTATCAATAAAATACTTATAAATGGATATTTTGAGTATTTTTAACCGGTTTTGAAAAATATTTACGACTGTATTTATTTCATGCGATTTATCAAATACACTACACCGATGGGAATACGTCTCAACTTCATATAAATATTATGAAAAACAGTCGAATACTTTTTTAAATCTTAGTCTTTTTTATCCTGAACAGCTAGGCATTTCACAAGTTCACACGACCACGGAAGTCAGCGACTGAAGTCACTGTAGCCCTAGATGGAGCATGTATAGTCTGCAACGCACTGGCCCTTAAGGAAGGCTGCCGGAACACACCGTTAGATAGATTTTACAACTTGGAGGGTGGTAGCTAGCCAGGCCAGCGATAGGAAACGCCCTACCACCGTGCTATGGTTTCCTCATTATGTTTTCCTTCACCGGTAGTTCGGGCTCTTTTTGCATGTTTCGTGGGATTCGAACCTCGTACCTTTTGCACGGCAATCGATCCCACTAACCACTCCAGCATCATCGCTACAAATCCCTTATCCCTAATTCATATTATAATTCATTAAATTACAAATGTGAAAGTAATGCAGTAAACTTTTGTATGCTGCTGTGAACTGCTGAACCAGTTCTCTTGAAATTTGATACAAAGACATAATATACCTCGGTAAAAGACAAAAAATATTTTTTATTACAAAAAATACTTATTGAAATGGTTGAAATAGGGTATGAAAGTGTCCATACTAATCAAAAAACCTAGCGAAATTGCAATAGCAATAGCCACTATGCCATTGGACGCCTACATGAAACGTTACAGTAAGTACATTTTAGTAAAAAGTCTTAGTCCACGCGGGCAAAGTCGCGCATAACTGCTTGTATCCGAATAACTTTTGAAGTCTTTAATTATAGTAAGTATTCAACACATTGAATCGATGTCAATGCCCAATGTATTTATACTGTTTAATTATTAACAGAAAATAAATTACCTATATTTTTATGTCATAATATTTCTTTACGAACTATATTTAATGATGACAACTTAAGCTAATGAAGTTAGATGTCACATCAAAGACAACACCTATTGATCAGTATTTTTCTCTAAATAAAACATAATGGCAATTTAGTGGCTTTCCTTCTAAGTTAATATTAAATAAAGGAGCTGTCATGAAATCCCTGAGGCACGTTTAGTAAAATAAATTGCACGTAAAAAGTTTTGTGTTTATTTATATAGCGACATTTAATTTACGAAAGTTCTAATTAGAAGGACCGCTAACAGATGCCCTAAAGGCGAAATATAATTGGATATTTTCTCTCTAAAAATATAGTAAATATGTAATAGAAGTTCTGAGAACTGTAATTGACCTCGTGAGTTTAATTAATTAGCAATGGCAATAACTTAAATGATTTTATTTCTTATTGTACAAGGAAAAAAATCTGCTGTTTTATAAAAAAGTTGATCGGTCGTCGACAAAATATATGAAACAGATGATTATTTTTTCTCGAATTCATAGTTGATTCCATAGTGAAAGTTGTTCCTTAGGATTGGTACATTCGGCTGAGTACACCCCTCATCGATCATCCTGTATATTCAAAAATCTTAGTGTGAATGAATGTTTATTTTTATTCAGACGAATCTTCCAATTTTTTTTTAATTACCAACCAAACAATTTTCAGCTAAGTGTTGTTAAAAATTACTAAACGTATATTAAGATGAGACTTTTCTAAATCTGGTTGAAAAATCATTTAAACTACTAACTAATAATTAACTCAGGAAAGATTCGATACAACCTTAAGGGGCACGTCTGCCTCAAAATATAAAATTATCTTATACGACTCTAAAAAAAAATACATGGTTTTACACTACAAAAACATACAAGTGATAAAGTGACTAGTCTATAGAAACGCGTTGAGATTTTTTTGAACAGGTTTATTTATGAGATAAAAATAATTGAATCCATCATACACGTCGGCATCAAACTTTCAGAAGGTGTCGATTTCGACGTTCTTGTGGTAAGTGTCTCCCACAGCTGCTGTAGTAGTTAATATTGTCACATAGCAGCCAGCTAGTAGTGATAGTTAATATTGAATCTACTGTCCTTTTTGCCGACACGCTTGAGATGACTCTATTTAATTACTGAACTCTGTTATTTTTGTACATTTTCATTTCCTTTTATGTCAAAAACTTAAAAGTACTTCAAAAATATCGCATATCATTTCTGTAGATTAATTTATCACCTAACCGTATACATTTTTTATAACCTCATTGGAAGTACCGAGTCTTATACTTTTTAAAGTAAGTTTTTGAAATAATTTTTTTTTGATATGTTTCAGTACACGCACCCTTTAACTTTCACAAAGAACATTTATACACATTTTTTTTATTGTCGATTAGCTTGCGCTTGACTGCAACTCACCTTATAAAACGTACGTATAAAACACCTAATATAACGTGTTATTTCAAGCGCATAGAATTCAAGTGGGACGGTATTCACTAAGCCACTGTCAAGTTTTAAATCGTGCTGTGGCACAAAAGACGCTCGTATAGCATCATCAGAATAACGTATAACATCGTTAAACACCTCACGTGTTTTCAGCAAAGAATCTTGTTTTTCTTTAGAGAATGCCTAGTATATTTTTTGCAGTGGCAATAATAAAACCATGGTCACACTACTGTTATGGAGGAATCCTCAGTATGTGCGATGTTTACATTGAACACACAATCGTTCAAGTGGAAACAATTACTGTTCACTGATTAGAATTTTCCGACATACATACAGAGTTATTGGTTAGTGATGTACTAAGCCGAAAGGGGGTCACTATACTCATCTTAATCGGAAACTTTCACTATTTTTTCATTCTAAAACATATGTGAACATTATTATTAATTGTTATTTAAATGTAAGTAAGTTTAGTTTCCTCCACATTACGTATGCTTTAGTTTCTCTCCATCCAAAGGTTGTCTGGAAGAGATTGCTATTAGCGATAAGGCCGCCGCTTGTTGCACGTAATCATAAGTTTTATTACGTTTATTGTATTATTTATGTGTGCATTATATGAAGAGTTTTCTATCTATTTATCTGTGGGACCTTTGGATTCGAGAAAAACAATTTGATTTGCTCGGCTGTCTGAGAGACTAGTATCAAATGGTCTCACATATACATTTTTACAATATATACTAGAAATTAGATAAATAGGCAAACTAGCCAAATTTCACGCATTTGGTCTGTCATTGTAAGAGACATGACTGACAGACAGACGGAGAGATAGTAGTACAATGGAAACCTAAAAAGAAAAACGATAAATTTATCTTCCAGATTAGGTAAATAATAATCGTTAAGTAGGGATCTATTCACAACATTTCTACACACATTTAGGATGACATCAGTTTTATCACAACAATATTTATTTTATCAGCGACATAATGTCATATCAGAGCAATCGAGAGGGACATTACTGGAAGTAAACCCCTTGTAATATTGCTGAATAATTCATAGCGATGTGACCAGATATAAAAGATTGTTTGTTTTTACATATCCGAGGGAATTTGCTAATCTGAGGGGCGAGGTGTTTAGAAAACATTGCCTACAAGCTCGGCTGACTTCTATTGTTTACTTTCGCAAAGGTTTCATTAATATGATAGGACAATTTAATTTAATTTTGGTGTTGTAAATAGGATCTATGTGTAAATATGTTTAGGCATTCTTACATACTGCCGTGATCTATTTTTGGGGGTATAGGGCAGCTATAGTTTAGATGTTTAGGTATCACTGTAGAAACGAGCTGGTTATATTTTCTTTTAACTGACATCTTAGCGGTGGTAGAGGATCAGTTTTAGGTTATAAACTTTCCGACCATAATGTGATTAAATTAGAATTGTTCAATACAAAAAATGTTAATAGTAAAAATACTCCCTATATAGCTAGAAATTTTTCAAAAAATAATCTAAATTATTTTAACCATTTGTTTAACAAAGATTATATGAAAATATAAGCAGAAATACTAATGACTAGTAACGCAGACGCAAGAACGAGGATTTTACATGATGCTTTGATATATTATTACAACATAGCTTTTCCAAAAATAAGAAAACAAGTAAAAAATATTCAAAAACAATGGTCAACTGTAGGTATAGAAAAAGTAAGAAAAATTTAGTTAAAATGGAAATTCTTCAAGAATTTGACCCTAGCGCAACGAGAAAATTAAAAATTAAGAGATACAGGAAAATATTGCGTAAAACTATGGCAAAAAAATTACAATATAGAGATAGAATTAAAAAGTCAAAGAATAAAATTAAAGAATCTTGGACTATTATTAATGAACAGGCAGGTCAAAATAAGCGACGCGATAGAAGTACTAGAATAAAATCAGTGAAAAACGAAAGCGGAGAAGATGCATCAGAAGCTAAAAAAATTGCTACTATTTTTAATGACTTTTTTCGCAACATAGCTCATAAGTTGACTTCCAATCTAGAAATTGACGGGGATAATTGCAAAAAGTATTTAGATTACGGTAATAAGCCATTGACATCTATCTCATTTGGACCAGTAGATTATAATGAGCTCAAAAAGGTAGTAGGTAACTGAAACAAAAACCTACATTAGATATTTATGATATAAGTACTAAAACTTTACAAAATCTAATAATAAACAACGATAATTTATTCGAATTAATATTCATTGTCGTAAATTCATGTTTAACGGACGGAATATTTCCTGACGTATTGAAACCGGGTAGGGTCATTCCACTTTTTAAAAAAGGGGATACTGATAATATTAGTAACTATAGACCTGTATGCATTTTGCCAGCTTTATCAAAAATTTTAGAATCTATTATTAAATCAAGAATTGTCAAAAACTTTGAAAAAAATAATTTATTTACAATGTCACAGTTTGGATTCAGAAAATGCCGCTCCACAGAAATGGCTATAAGAAAAGTGGTATATTATATTCTTGAATCCTTGGATAAGTCAAATAAATGTGCCAGTGTCTTTTGTGATCTTTCAAAAGCTTTTGGTTGTTTGAGGCATGATATTGATTTTAAAAATGAAATGTTACGGATTTCAAGGCCCTGCATTAAATATGATGATAACTTATTTACAGAACCGTAGTCAAATTGTCTCTGTAAATGAAGAAACTTCTACAGAGGGTACGATGTCAATTGGTGTACCACAGGGCTCTATTTTAGGGCCAGTCTTGTTTTTGATTTATATTAATGATATAACCAACGCATTGCCGAGTTGGGCTCATATAAATTTATTTGCAGATGATACACATGTGGGTATCAGAGATAAATGTAAATTTAATTTAGACGATAAAGTTAATGCAGTTATGGAATTGTTAAAGGAATGGTTTGACGCAAATGGTATTATTCTTAACTCTGATAAAACCATATCAATGCAGTATCAGTCAAGGTTGGGTATTTTTGGGAATTCTATTACTAAAACAAATATATTTGTAGGTTATACAATTGATAACACAATTAGTCATAAATCTCACATCGATAAAATTTGCAACAAAATGGCAAGTGGTAATTATGCTTTATTTAAACTCAAGCCATTATTAGAAAAAAAGTCACTCATCTCTGTCTATTATGCATACGTTCATTCTATAATAAGATACGCTATAACTGTTTGGGGAAACGCTAAAGATATCATAAAAGTTTTAAAATGTCAGAAACAATCTATAAGAACAATGAATGGTTTGAAAAAACGTAGTCCTGCGAGAATACACTTTAGAAATGATAAAATAATGACAGTTATATCACTTTATATTTATAGTAGTTTATTAGAGGTACACGAGGATACGGAAATACCGGAAAAAAGAATTTCACGTAATAATAAAAAAGGGCGAGTCCTGCCTGTCAACAGATTATCTAAGTGTAAGAAACAGGGACTTTACACCAAAATATTAATGTACAATAAATTACCAAATAGCGTAATGGAACTCAATTTTAAAATATTTAAACAAAAATTAAAATATTTTTTTGAAAGAAATCCTTTTTATAAACTCAGTGAATATATGTCAATGCAGCTTGTGGAATCATCGTTCTTGTGTGATGAACAACAATTACAAAATGTTAGTAATAGGTAAAGAAATAAATGACAATGTAAATGTATAATATAATAACTATTTGTTCTTAGAACTATAAAAGTATTTATAAGTTAAGTTTATTTTTAAAGTAATTAATAATTAAAATGTAAAAAGACTTGCCTGTAACGAATGTTATTTAAAGGCCAATAAATATTTCTTATTCTTATTCTTATTCTTATT
Source organism: Ligdia adustata (assembly GCA_947049295.1). NCBI lineage: Eukaryota > Metazoa > Arthropoda > Insecta > Lepidoptera > Geometridae > Ligdia > Ligdia adustata. The sequence goes on along the minus strand of OX346218.1, from coordinate 2,506,867 downwards.
CATCAATAGATAACGAGTTTGTATTTCACATACACATATTTACTTAGACAAAAATGTCGTAAAAGTAGAAAAATTACCTATAGACCATTTAAGATCTACACATAATCCAAATGTTCCAACTTACCTACCAAATGAGGGCAGCGTGCCCGGAATGCCGCATTATCACGCTGAATGGCAATGCCGTTGCGCCAGATAAAAACTAACATTTTGCCGCTTGTGCTGTTTGGCTGAATAAGCTGCCTCAGCCCTCTGTGTCGAAGGAAGATGAGATGGCGCTAATGTGTCAACGCATTACTTTTATTCTACGGCCAGATTCACTGTCATCTTTAGGTTGTATTGTCATATATTGCCACCATCCCACGATCGACATTGCCTTCACTACTCTGTTAGTATAAAAACCTACAAAAACTACCAAAGAAAAGAAAAACTACATTTGTTCCGGCAGAGGCTCCTATCTGAATGTTTTTAGTGACATCACCCACTGTATATAAATCCTATTGTACTCGTAAATGTTATTCGTCACCCGAGAATAATGGTTGTAGTGCTTAAAATGATTTTACAAAGCTAGAAAAATTGCTGAAAAATTCTAGGTAGGGATATACAAAACTAGAGTGAAGGCCTGAATTATTTATTATATCGAAGCTCAAAGGGATTGATTGCTTAGACATGGCTCATTCGGTACGTATCGATTCGAATTAATAAACATTCAATCTGTATTCTTTGTTTGATGGCAATAGGTGTTCTTTCAACAACTTTCTGCGTATACACTTGTAGTTCTTCAAATTATAGACTCTGAGACCAAAATAATTTTATAACTTAAAGAAGAACTTCCTAACAATTTCATATTCAGAATTAGTTTTAGGGGTAATTAATATTTTTATAGACCTCTCGCTGGTTTGAAACATAAACAGAAAGTCAGATGAAAAGGCGGTCAATATTTAAGAAACTTTAGTTAGTAGAGAAACGGATCTTTCTCATACTTGACTAATACATATACGTATCAAGCCATAACGTCTCACTGCTGGGCTTGGGTCTCCCCTTTGAATGTGGTGTAGGCGATATTAACACGCTAGTCAAATTGTGAGTCAGGTTAGTAGTATACATACTTACGTACAACGTATCTTATGCCAGAAAAAATATCTAAATACAGGATTTTTATTACATGAACAGTGTATCTATATAAAAGATGTAATAGCAAAACTAGTTGCTTCAATTCAATAAATGTTTAGCAAATAAATCTCAAAGGAAGAGAAATCATTTGCAATGAGATCCAATAGTCTAAGTACTTACACTCGGTATTATGTTTAAAAAAGGGAAAGAACGTAGCTGCTTGAGCTGGCGTTTTCTGAAGGTAAGTTTTAGTAAAAAAAGTGAAGTTAAATGTAGAGCTTTATAAAATAGCATCTCAATTTGCAACTCAAATTGTAAGGTAACTTAAAAAAAGAGTAACTTGTTTAGTGCAAGGTAATAATGCAGTCCAAGAGCAGTAATGGAGTTGCTTGGTAAAAAAAAAAATTAACTTGCTACTTTAAAAACTCAGATGATAGTCACATAGCAGACAGCGAGTTCCACATCCTAGCAGCGAGCACAATAAAATTAACCACAAAGAGAATTCTGCTTGAAAGAAAACTTGTAAGAAGTTAGTCTAATTTAGAAACTTAAGGCTCACTAAGATTTCATGAGTTTTTTCATCCACGAAATTTCGGCAATTATTCAATTCCTGCTTCTTCCGTTTCGGTATCGACTAATTATATTTTGTTCTGTCCGATTGTCAGCAATCATGATAGGCTTTAATTGTGATATTATATAGGGTAACAAACTAGTGGTTGGACATAACTAGTGATTGGACACTTCAAATTTCGACTAAGTTTATAAGGCTTGTGTGTTACCTATATTCTGCATTTTTGAACGATCTGAATTATTTCTACGTGCATTGGGATGTCATAAAAGTACAAAATTTTCTCAACAGACGGCAGTGTTTGAAAATTTAAAAAAAAAAGATGTGATCAGTCAATGTTTACATTTTGCGCTCGAAAATAATTATTTTGTTTAGGATACAAGTGAAGAGAAGTAAAATAAAAAGTTTTTTATGCTGTTTTAGAAACGTGTCATTGGACTAATGTAATCTAATGTGTAATTAGCACTATGAAGTAATCTGTTTATTAAAGTAAATCACATCTGTAGGTTAGGTTATCAGTTGTCCAACGATTGTGATAGTTTTTGTTCCGAGACTAATGACTGGACACCTGTCCAATAACTAATAGTATTGAAAGTACACACAATCGTTCATTTTATACCTTAATTTCATATTACATAGATTCAAAAATACTTAGTTTTTACAGAATTCAATTTAACGTTTATTTTACAGTCACTGGACACTGTCCAACGACTAGTATTTTCTTTGGAGACTAGTTCTCGGACGCTTATTACAACACAAATTTCTTTGTTTGTTTGCTATAAATATATTATTTTTGTCTACAGTGGTATCGAGGATGCCTGAATAGGTGCTAATCTAAATCCCATGATTATGTTTTTGTTTACCTGTTACACTCAAATAATAAACAATTGTGAAATAATTTGCTACAAAGATTAGGTAGCTTTGTAGCAAATTTTTTCATCATCAGACACTGGCAATCACATATAGGCTGTTTATAAATACAAGTGACACCGTCGAGCATTGCTAGTAATGCTAGAAGTCGTATTAGAATAGTGTCCAATAACTATCTGATAACTGTCCCATAACTGACATTTCTGTCCAATTACTATACATTTACGAGTATTTTTGAAAATGGCTTTTTTGCGTAGAAATTCTTTTAAATATTATGACAAAATGTTGAAAACCCAATAGATCAACGAATAAGGTAACATAAAATACGTTCCGTTTGTCATAATAAATGATGAAGTAAGAATTAAAAATATTATAAAAAGTAAAAAGCTAAACTATCCAATGATTGGTTATTTACCCTACAGAGTTACTAGTCACATATTTTACTCTTTATAGTGTACCTATAGATTGTCAAAAAGAAAAAAAAATGGACTTCAAAACTAAGTTTGATCAAGATTGGTCTAGAAACTACGTCTTAGGTCTCTATTTTTGAACCGCTTGTATGAATTGATCACTTGACAATGCTAATGATATCACAGACGAAGTATATGTTAAAAACGAATTCTTTAAAAATTCATACATACCTACCTTTCATGCTTCTTTTTGCTTATACTACGTTTGTGATGTTATTAGCGAGTGATGAATTCATACGAGCTGTTCAAAAATAGAGCCCCTGTAAGAAGAAAGCAAGCATAAAGACTGTCAGACGGAAAGATTATTTTTGACAGACTCGAAAAGGAGACGTTTCGTTCGCACGGTTAATATATAGACAAATACATACTAGAAGTAGTATACAAGTATTTTGGGTTCTAATGAAAAACAAGATTCCTTGCTGAAACGGCACGATATAAAATTTGACATGACTTAGCGAATCCCCGTGAATTCTACGCGCCTAAATAAAGCGGCCACGTTACGTTTTCAAAATGTTTATAGAGAATAAGGGTCCTGTCGTTCAATAAGAAACAAACTGAACTCATTATCTTTTACTGTAAGTGTCTTACATAGATAAGAGTATGTAGGTTTGCTCAATAACTGTGGATTACATGTCGTAAGTCTCGCTCCATTCAACAGCGGAACAATAGATTTTTCAAAGTCATTTTTCTTCTCAAATAACGCGACTGCGTCAAAGCTAAAGTAGCATAGCAACTTTAAAATATTAAACGAATTCTGGTGACACTACATTTATATAACATTTTAAAGAGACATTTTTTATTTAAAGAGATCTTATTTGAGAGAATGAATCAATATTACCGCGACAAAAACTGTCAAAGTAGGTACCATTGCATTAAAAAAATAAAACTATAAAAAACACAACCTAACGATAAAACGGCAAACAAATGCTGATGTACCACGGCAAATGAATGCTCAAAGACCTGCCGCCCAGACCATCTCAATGAGTGAGGCCTCCTCTGTTGAGAAATACATACTCACTAACAAAGTGTGTGATCGGGTCTGGATTTATATGAATAGCTAAAAATAGTAGACTAAATCAGAAAGGTTGCACCTAGCGATCAGATCCTAGCAAATTTATCTTTCATCAGTCAGTGCGTATAATATTAAACCACCTAAAATTTTATACGCGTAAAGCTCCCTTATCGGCTAAAGTTAGGCATGAAAGAAGTGAAAACAAGAGCAAGCAATGACGTCGATACAGAAAGCGTTGAACTGGCAGACTTTCAAATATCAACAGAACTAACCATGCCTAACTTTAGCCGAGTGAGCCCCAGGTGTCGTAGTTTCCAACCAAACCTGACGAAACTTGGTGTATGCCTTTTGCGAACTGTATGAATTTTTAAGACGTCGAGGATTTTTAATTTCATTTGAATCATGATTCTCTCACATAAGGATTTTTTATTATTGAAAATGCAAAAACCACAACGATTCTATAAAATACTTTATAATATATTTAACAAAATTAAAAATACTGTAACAATGACAAAAATCAAAGATAACAGTTTCCAATGCATAGTACTGGAAGCCTAGCAATGAAGTAAACTCACTAAAAGAAACTCCTATCTTATTTATGGCTATTGTTCTGGAGTTGGAAGCTTGAAAAAACATGCTTCTTTACTATTGTATATCCTACTTTTGTTCAAAACTGCTCGTTGTTTTATCACAAATAAACCATATTCTATTCTATTCCTGAAATACTTTTAAGCCGCAGAATTATTGTGTTTGTGAGGTCCACAATTCACAAAACTACTAGTGCAGGGTTTCCAATAATACAACAAATAAAATAAATAATTCAATTTAATTCGTGACATCGATTTATTATCGTAATTGTCGAACATAGAGTCAGGTACTCTGAAATACAGCAAGTAAAAAATGTGTGTATCTCTCTATATATCTATTGATACAGATACTGGGACAGATCCTCTCACTATTTCCATTGCTGTCGGCATCAACAACTGTTTTTATGCCGCGGTAGAAATAACGGTAATTTGGGAAAAACGCTAGTCCCACTTTTTCTATTTTATTTTCATGGAAATAGTGGGATACCTGCGAAATATTTATTCAAATATTTTTGAACTTGAGACATACTTATATGTGTACAAAATTGTGTCATATTCGATTGAAAGGATAATTTTTCGTTATTATTTATAGTCATTATAACATTAACATTGAGATATATAAAAGAGTTGTTTCAAAAATGTATGAAGCTCCGTCCAGAACAGTGTACATGATGCCATAAACACATTAGTGGTTATTAATCTTTAATATATCAACCAAATTCGAAACAACGTAATTTATCGCAGTGTACAGAATTAATTTCGAATCAAAATATTTATATGTTATTTACGCAAAAAGGTGATTTAGGCATTTTTATTGTGTCAATTTTGACATTTGTGACGGGTGTGACAATTTATACCAATGTGACCATTGGAGTCTGCCTAGGATACATAAATCTTTTAGGGATGCCATAATTGTACTACAAATCACAGAGTTTTGATATTTTTGTACACTATGAAGGAGACGACTGACGAATTTTTCATTAATACACAGTATTTACCACATTTTAAGGCATTTTTTGGTAGGCGTACACCGTCCTGGCCGAAAATGAAACGAGTCATTTACACTGTTTAAAATTATTGGAATGAAATGTAAGTCAGCTGTTAGGAAAAATATTTAACGAACAACATTTATTTAAATTTAATTTTATAGTAATTATATTTAAATTATTATATAATATTTATATTTTTATCGATATTATTTAGGTATTAAATACAGAAAATACCTATATTACAATATTTAGTGATAAACAAACATTTCACATGATTTTCCTAGACTTATTTTTCGGTCAGTCTTTCAAAAAATTTCAATTTATTAGTAGGAAATTTTTCATTGAACATAATTAACAAATTTGATTTTAACAGGTCTCACTTTAATGTTATTTTACTTAAAAAAATAGAACCTGTTTATGATCAGATTTTACATAATCGAGTTATATTAGTTATATATACATAAGCTATATATTATATTATAATCAGCGTTTTTTATAACTCATTTGATAAAGTTATATGTTATTTAAACCATATATATACTTAATACAAGCAATAAGTAACTTTTAAAAGAGTGATTATGCAACATATTTCTATGAAAACACAATTAGGAAGAACAATATTCAATAAGTTAAGAAAATACCTTCTTCATGTTCTGCCTACCATAACTCAGATAACTATTTCGACAGGTATAAAAAGTACATAGTAAAATATCATCACAAAAAAACGAGAAAATCTATCATATCATATCCATTACTTCATATATATCCGGGTGAACATACAGACACATAACTCTGTGTTATATACATGTTATGAACTTTAATTATTATTTAATTACATTTCGAAACACATAATTAATTACATCAAATACCTAGTCACGTAAAACTGCTACACTGTTTTTTTAATAATAAAATTTCATGAAAAAAAAACCATAACATGCATAGCATAAGATTCAAATCACTTTGTCAAGGTTGTCGTTCTGGTATATGATACGAGTATACATCATGGCGCACGAAATCACAAATCATATTTATGGCAAGAGCTTGACTTGCACGACGATCTTCACAGATGATCTACGTAGTAACCAATTATTATTATGAATAAATTGTGACACAAGGAATGAATAACGTGGGATTCAATATTTATTTAGTATTCTTTGTGGCAATATAAGAATAAATGACGCGGGTTTGAATTATACTCGTATGAAAGTAACATATATAAAGTACACATTTTTTCTTTACTTCATATTTTTATGTTCTCATATATTTATCGAAACATTTCATTTCAACAATTTATCGAAACTATTCTTAATCCCAGCTCGTAGTATTTTTTAATATCTATAGAATTATTATTATATTAAAATACTTCACTTTCTATAGTAAATCCCAACACCATGTATTTTTTTTAATGTTAATGTGTCTCTTGTATGTATCAAAACATTTCACTTTCTATTCTAAATCCCAGCACGTAGCATTTTTTTTCTTTTTATTATTACGTTTGTTTAGAATTTATCAAAACACTTCACTTTTCATCCTAGGTCTCAAAACAAAGATTTTTTTTTCAATTTCTTTATGTTGCTCTAGTATTTATAAAACACTTCACTGCATATCCTAGATCCCAGCACAAAGTATTTTTTAATAGTTAGTAAGTTTCTGTCATATTTCTCTTGTATTTATCAAAACACTTCACTGTCGTGTGATCTAGCGCAAAGTTCAAACAAAGCTCAACTGTATAGAGCGGGCTCACTCATAAAGTGGCCGGGTGGGCCCCCCCTTGGGCTGCCCCGTCCGAGCCCACGTTATTTTGTACAGGAACTGGCTTCCTTCTTCGCCTGTCTCGATGACCTGAAGACAAAGTTCAAAATTAGCTATTCGATTCATCCTAGCGACCTATTTATAAACATGTTATCTCAAATCAGTCTATTCGCAAACAGTGACAATGTTTCACTCGATGTAACGAATTAAAAAAAAAAAACGATTTATTTCTTGGTCCAGTGGCAAAAGTGCTTAGCGGTTCTTGGTTCGATTCCGAGTTCGAGTTCGAACGGCGTTTAAGAATATGTCTTAGAGGCTGTGTGTTGCGCATGTGTTTCTGAATTTTGCATTGCAACCCCGAGTTAGGGATGGGATGGGATGGCACTAGGATTTCTCCTGTGTCGGGGACCCCGAATCCGAAGAATCCTAGTGAGGAGCTGTGAGAGCTAGTGATACATTCATTAATTTTATTATCAATGCATATGTCGTTACATATTTGAAGAGCGACATATTTATTATAACTCTCTCAAAAACTAAGGAAAATATTGTCATTAAATTCGGTTCACAATTTCATAACACAAAGACTAAGAAAACGTGGATCATTTGTTTGAAAGCGGACTGTATGAGGCAATTACGGCGAATAGAATAGAACGAAGGATGATGACATGCTGTGCTGACACTGCCGACTTTAGATAGTGGGATAAAGACAGGAAAATGACGAACTTCACTCGCAAATAAGATAATGGGCGAGAGATACTGGAAAATTTTACTTACGTTTGTCAGTATAATAATATGTATATAACGGATCACCCGGACCTGGAGGATTTTTAGGAACCGTGACGTCAGCTAGGCTGACGTCACGATCCCCACCAACAGACTCGCTCATCGCAAATAAGAAACACTTTTATCTAAACACGTTTTATTACTTGTCTAAAACAATCTTAAAATCTAAAGTTATAATTTAAATTGTACTTACAAGATATTTCACGCAAATTCACCAAACGAATGTCCCTCGCAACGGCACGCTTCTGCTTTTATAACCAGCTAAGATGGCGTCGCCGTTGCAAAGTCAAATCACAGTCACTTCATGTTACACATTTTAAGTTACACCAATTAATACAACAGAGTATAGTTAGATAATTCCTTAAACTATTATTAGGACACGGTTTAAGCATTGAAACGATTTATCTCGATTAAAACATTGAAATAATACAGAGCGCTACTCGCTTTTTGATTCTATAGTTATTAGTCCAACAAATCTTCTTTTTACAATTTAAAACCTAACCAAAAACGATTTTAAATGAAATGCAACTAGTTTATTAATCAAGACATGATTTTAGCAATAGATGATTGGACTTAAAACTAAAGTTGATGAACATAAGAGTTGTTGCTTTGTCGCCAAGAACGACTACAACACTCTACTCAAATTCCATACTTTCAAGTTAGAAAACTGACAACAGTATTAAATCAAAGTAATATTAAACCTTTACGATTATGATAATCATTCTAATAACTTTTAAAACTATTAAAAGTAATTTAGATCGAGCTTGCGCCGACACGGCCATTCTGCGAGACGGTGTGCGTGCCCAGCACCAGTCGCGGTTCTGTAAATAATGATGAATATCTCTGAGCTAGTTATCCACTCACTGGTACACTAGCCGACAATTTGGTTTTGATCAGAGTTGTTTATTTGTAATGTGATAACCGATTCCAACGAACCAAGTTGTCAACTGTCATTATCGTACCTTGTCATTTATAAATTATGCTGGTACATAGAGAGCAAATGATAAAGAAATAAATTCATAGTCAACAAGATTAGCTGTACTTAAGGGAAGTGAGCGAAGATATCAAGTGTTTGTAATGCTACACGCTTACTCACACATTTCAGTAGGTAGTTAAGTTAATGCAAACGCTCCACGCATACTTGCATTATTTGATTTCTCGTAGTTAAGGATGATGCTGTGGTGCTGAGCGGTCTCGTACGCCGTGGTCCACAGAGGCACTAAAGGATTTGGAAAGGGTGATGCTGTGGCCTAGGTCTTAATAGTTTTGACCGTGGTCCACAGAGGCTCTGAAACTCGTAGTATGACTATTTATAGAAGTCACAGGAATGATGCTGTGGTGCTGAGCGGTCTCGTACGCCGTGGTCCACAGAGGCTCTAAGGGATTTGGAAAGGACGATGCTGTGGCCTAGGCCTTAACAGTTTTGACCGTGGTCCACAGAGGCTCTGAAACTCGTGATACGACTTTGTTTATAGAAAACTCACAGGAATGATGCTGTGGTGCTGAGCGGTCTCTTACGCCGTGGTCCACAGAGGCTCTAAAGGATTTGGAAAGGACGATGCTGTGGCCTAGGCCTTAATAGTTTTGACCGTGGTCCACAGAGGCTCTGAAAACAGTTGAGGAAAGGAAACAGGAAATACGGATGTACAGTCAATGTTAACTTTTGTTTGATTGCATCAGCCTGTCACCAAAGACAAAGACCTTATGCCTTTGCTAAATCCAAATCACAGTAAGACATGCAATTGAGATAAAAATGAAAGACACGAACCATTGTTTATGAGACTGGCAACTCAGGAGCTGGCCTGTTCTACCAACTGTGCCACGCTGATGGCCTGAAGTGTGGTCTGCTGTTGTGCGTTATCTTCCAAGCTTGTTGGTGAGACATCGGCCAGCTGAGCAGTCATTTCTTCATTATTATCATCGTCGTATCTCGCCGACACGGTTTCCTGTTCCCCCGGTTGTGGTGCTCGACGCAATTGGTCGTGTGCCACCTTACGTGGACGCCCCCTGCCAGTCACCCGCTTTACCATGTATCGATCGTTGTCAAGAATTTTGTGTATCTCGTACGGCTCGCTATATTTCAGGTCCAGAGAAGTCTGATTACGGGGATTATTCTTGACGAGTACATAATCTCCTCGCTGGAACGGGCGCAGTTTCGCCTTTTTCTTATTGAATCGTTGCTTTTCATATTGAGCCGCGTCTGCCATTTTCTGATGAACGTGTTGCTCAAGCAAGTCAAAGTCTATACATTCATTATCAATATTAACCAACCTCAGTAGCTCTGGCGGTACACTCTGCTGGCGGCGGGTTAGTAGAGATAGCGGTGCGACTCCAGTTACTCTGTGTGGAGTGCAGTTGAATGCAAGCTGTAACGCTTCTAGTGCTGTCTGCCAATCTTCAGTGTCGTAGTTTTTAATCATAGTCAGTGCATTTTTCAAAGTACTCATTACTCTTTCAACTTGTCCGTTCGCTCGGCTTACTCCTGGCGCAATGGAATGTACGTTTATGCCGTAACGGTCGGTGTAGGTTTTAAACTCTCCAAGAAATTCTCGACCTCCATCCACCACTATTTGTACTGGAGTCCCGAACAGGTGCACAATACGTTTAAGAGCTGCGAGGCTACTGCTTGGGCTCTTATCATTAGAATAGCTTAGCAGGATGTATTTGGTAAATGCGTCAATACTCACAATAACATACTCGTCCCGTCCTTCAGCATTTTTTGTTCCTAGCTTGCCGGTTATATCCATGTGAACGACTTGGAACGCTGCAGTGGGCTTTTGAATAGGATGAAGCTGTGCTTGGATAGCTCCCGATGGTCCTTTAGAGGTTCTACACACAACACAATTATCTGTGAATTTTCTGACGGTTGTGCTCATATTGTCAAACCAGTATGTCTCCCTTAGCTTCTGTAAGGTTTTCTCCCATCCAGGGTGTTGCAGAGTGACATGAAATGAGTTTATAAGACTCCACTGAAATGACTTGGGAACAACAATTGGATTGTGTATACCAAGTTTAGAATCCGCAAGGGTCTTTTTAAGTAAGCCTTCCTCCATCATATAGCCTTCAGCCGAGTCATCGCTATTCAGAGCATCTATAAGTGGGCGCAGTACATCATCGCGGCGCTGCTCTATCTGCAGCCACTCTGTGTCTCGGGTCATGACGTTGACAGGTATTTCGGTGGAAGGATTTCGACTGAAATAGTCCGCGTGCTGCAACCGTTCACCTTTTCTATATTCTACCTCGAACTCGTAATTTTGCAGGAAAGCCCACCATCTATGGATTCGAGGAAGAAGATCCTTTTTGTTCTTTGATGCTTTCAAGGCGTTACAGTCAGTTATTACCTTGAATTTTCGGCCGTAGAGGTAGTGCCGGAAATGTTTGACTGCCCTCACCACTGCTAGTGTCTCCAGCTCGTACGAGTGGTAACGGCTCTCAGCATCAGTTGTGCGCTGGCTCATGTACGCGACAGGATGCTGGCGACCGCCGACGGTTTGTACAAGCACCGCTCCGTATCCAATGCTACTGGCGTCGGTGTAGAGCTCGATTGGCGAATTTTCCTGACAAAGCATAAGGGTAGGCGCAGTAGACAAGTGTTGTATGATGCGATTTCGAGCTTCGTCATGTCTTTCGTTCCATTCCCACTTCATGTCGTTCTTGGTCAGTTCATAGAGAGGGACCATAACACGCGAGAAATTGGGAATGAAGCGTCTGAAATATCCAGCCAAACCATTGAACTGCCTAACTTGTTTGACCGTTTTTGGGATGGGTGCCTTTGTTAAAGCCTCTACTTTTCTTGGGCTAGGACTGACTTGTCCGTCTGCAATGATATTGCCCAAGTACTCGATAGAGCGTTTAAAAAAGGCAGTTTTATCAACGTTAATCGAAAACCCGGCCTTCTGGAGAGCGATCAATATGCGCTCGAGATGTGATAGGCCCTGAGAAAATTCCCCACACTTAGACAATACATCATCTACATACACCTGGCAAATCTGGTCAGCAGAGGTCAAGAGATGAGCCAAAGCCCTATTTATGCAACGCTGGTAGACCGAAACCGCATTACTGAGTCCAAATGGCATGGCTAAATATTCAAATAGGCCATCTGGCGTGACAAAGGCAGTCTTTTCAATAGAGCTCTCAGAAATTGGGATTTGGTGGAACCCAGCTGCCATATCTAATGTCGAGTAATAGACACCTCCCGCCAGTTGATCTATCTGATCCGCGATGATAGGTAATGGATAGTGGTCCCGCAGCGTATTTCTGTTTAGTTCGCGATAATCCACGCACATGCGATCTTTTCCATTTTTCTTTTTCACTAATATTATCGGGCTGGAAAATGGTGACCTACTTTCGCGGATAATTTTATGCTCAAGTAATTCTTTAATTATATCCCTCACTTTCTCCCGTTCTACCGGGCTCAATCGGTAAGGTCTACGTTCGACACACTTGCTTTCGTCTTTTAATCGTATTTCGAGCTCACCGGTATTGACGCGCGACTGAGGATAGCCGTGAATGAATAAATTCTCAAATTTATTTAGCAAAATTTTTAATTCGTTTAATTGATCATCATTAGTTAAGTCACAATCCAATTTTTCAAACTTCTCACTATGAGATTGCATGTGGTAAACAACCGGTTGATGAACCAGCATTGCACCTCGAGAATTGACTAACACGCTCAAATTTGTCTTTTCTACGAGATTCATGCCTAGTAGAATATCAGAACATACTTCGTAGTCTGGTACCACGTGAAATTCAAGTTCTACCCGCAAACTATCAAAGACACAAATAGTAGTCAATGTTGAGAGCGATACTACTGTAAATTGTCCTAGCCCCTTCAAGTAACTGACCTTATCAACTCTTTTTCCGGGCAATTTTGCAGCTACCGAGTCGCGTATCACCGAGCATTCGGCTCCGCTATCGAATATCGCGAGTTGATATAAATTACCCACTACGACTGGCATAGAGTTTAATTTAGTCTTACCCACGCAGTTTACGTTAGAAACCACTGCGCGCTCTCGTTTATAACACGTTTCATAAGTATGACCTACTCTAGAACAGAACGTGCAAGTCGGTTTACCCACATTTTGAGGCGTAGTTTTATTATCGTAGTGACGCGTTCGAGGATCATCAATTTTGTTACGGTAACGGCAGTCATGGCTTTCGTGACCCGGTTTTTTGCAGGTTTGACAGAAAAGCAAGGTCTTATCAAACCGGGGTCGCTTAGAGGGACCTTGTGGTATAGAAGCGTGAGGGCGCTTAATGCTTCTTATAGAGGATGCCACAGAAATAAGTTCTGGTACAGATGTGGCCCTGGCATTTAATAGTTCAATTCTCAATCGCTCATCCCCAATGCAACCAATAACTGCCTCAACTGCGTCACCATTCGATAATTTATCTTTGGTAATGCGTCTCCACATAACCCAAGCTTGTGATAAAAATTGCGCAATATCTTTGGAATTATCATAAGTATGTTCTCTAAAGCGTATTATATCCCGGGAGTATCTATTCTCTGGTTCAAAAGTAGTAATTAAGACATCGCGCAATTCCTGCCACGTGGTGGTAGACACCAGCCAATTGTCAACCCACAATCTTGCGCGGCCTTTAAGTAAACTACCGGCTTTCATTCTAACTTCATAGTCGCTCAGGTTATAAGTTTCCATGGCTGTGGTCACATGCTGACACCATTCTCGAACCCCAATATCGGTGTCCGGATCGTACGACGGCAAAAACACATCCTTTATTCTCACTTTAGCCGTATCAGGTTGAGTCGTCATGCGATCGGACACGTGTTTCATCATTTGCAACATCTGAGCGAAAAACTCCGTAGGTACTCCACTAACAGAAGCGGTAGCCGTTTCATTATTATGGTCAGATGGACAAGCAGAAGTAGGGGTCAATCCCACTTCTGATAACGGATCACCCGGACCTGGAGGATTTTTAGGAACCGTGACGTCAGCTAGGCTGACGTCACGATCCCCACCAACAGACTCGCTCATCGCAAATAAGAAACACTTTTATCTAAACACGTTTTATTACTTGTCTAAAACAATCTTAAAATCTAAAGTTATAATTTAAATTGTACTTACAAGATATTTCACGCAAATTCACCAAACGAATGTCCCTCGCAACGGCACGCTTCTGCTTTTATAACCAGCTAAGATGGCGTCGCCGTTGCAAAGTCAAATCACAGTCACTTCATGTTACACATTTTAAGTTACACCAATTAATACAACAGAGTATAGTTAGATAATTCCTTAAACTATTATTAGGACACGGTTTAAGCATTGAAACGATTTATCTCGATTAAAACATTGAAATAATACAGAGCGCTACTCGCTTTTTGATTCTATAGTTATTAGTCCAACAAATCTTCTTTTTACAATTTAAAACCTAACCAAAAACGATTTTAAATGAAATGCAACTAGTTTATTAATCAAGACATGATTTTAGCAATAGATGATTGGACTTAAAACTAAAGTTGATGAACATAAGAGTTGTTGCTTTGTCGCCAAGAACGACTACAACACTCTACTCAAATTCCATACTTTCAAGTTAGAAAACTGACAACAGTATTAAATCAAAGTAATATTAAACCTTTACGATTATGATAATCATTCTAATAACTTTTAAAACTATTAAAAGTAATTTAGATCGAGCTTGCGCCGACATATATATGTTACTATATTTATCTAAATGTAGATACTTGTATAGAATCTAGTTTCTAACAAATTATGATGAAACTTGGAATAATAGGTTTTACGAACTTTTCGTCGACGGAGATTTTCGATTGTAATAATAAAACGAGTGAAAATCGTAGCAGCTGATCTGAAAGTTTTATTTGACAGAACTCTAATAACGGACAACATTGGCCAAGAGATTATCGAGTTACTACTATTTGTAACTGTTTAATTTCATTACATAGTGTTTTAGATGTAAAATTAAATATTGGCGATACTAGCTGCTGACCCCGGATGACCCGCAATCTAACCACGGCCACCAAAATTTAATCAAACTGACCAAGCAAGGACACATCAATGTCCGTGGCTGACTACGGATACCTAACGTATTTTAAAGTCCGTATTTTCCGTCACAACCTTTTTTTTTTGTAATTTTTTCACCTTTTACTTCAGCCTTGCTACTTCTATAATAAATCAATACTGCTATATAGTAACGAGAAAAAAAATGACAATTGGACTCCCTAAACCCTCAAGATTTTAAAATTCCCGTTATTCTCGTATATGCTAATATTATACAGATTAGAGATTTGTATTTTCGTAACGAATAAACTCGAAAACTATACTGGACTGATTTCAAAAATTCTTTTGCCGTTATAGAGCTATATTATCACTGAGTAACATAGTTTAAAAATGAGATCCGCGGGTAACACCGCAAAGTGCAGCTAGTAAGTTATAAATGACCAGTGCTTGACAATTCTTCCCAGTAACCATTAAACTCAAGTAAATACTAATTGAGTTTGATTTCACGTTAAACGTTGTAAACAAATTATGTCCCCAGCCAATCATTATTGCATTGTTAATTTTGAGCATTGTCTAAATTTAATGAAGCAATTTTAATACAATGAAAAACCAATCGCAAAAACTCAAGTCTTTACTTTTCTACCAAATTTCAAAAGAGAGGTACTAAAATCGACTGTTTTTTTTTAAATCCTTGTAACCTGAAATCGGAATCGACTAGGCCGATTTGAAATTATTATTTTTTTATATGGAAGGGTATACTACCCGATTAGTTCCATCTAAATTTTATCAAAATTTTATCAAGAGGTATGATTTTTAAATCAAAATAACTGAAAAAGTTCTATCCACGACTCCATTACGGCAAGCATAAGTAGTAACTTTTTCTAAAGGGTCAGAATTGTCAACATTTCAAATTTACTGCCCCCCCCCCCTCCCCATTTTTATAACCATAATGGAAAGATCAAGTGAAAATAACGTATCACTTTTTTATTTTACTCAGAATGTAATAATTATGTTTTTAGAGATTTTTGAAAATCTAAGTAAAGTTCGAAAAATGTTATTCTCGTACGAAGCTCGTATAAAAATAACAAACAAAGAACAAAAACACATAATATAATTGATGACAACATTGCGAGCTTTGTACGAGAATAACATTTTTCGAACTTTACTTAGATTTAAAAAAAAACACTAAAAACGTAATTATTACATTCTGAGTAAAATAAGAATTTATCGTAATAAAAATGTGGGGTCAAAAATTTGAAATGTTGTCAATTTATTAAGATAGAAATTCACTATATATTTTTTCAAAAATTGCCTTCTATTAATGTTTTTCAAACACACAAACATTGTTAATGTTTAGTTACTTTTATTATTTCAATATGTAATAGTTTTCGTACAAGAAAATTGTCATAACTAAATATTGAAAGTATATAATGTGTATGTAATTCTTTGTTCTTTTTACTAAAAAATATGTGATATTCTTCAGACTAAAGTAATTCAAGCCTATGAGTATTTTGCATAAAAATAATTTATTGATTTTATAACTTAATAAAACTGAGATACAGCAAGCGAGAGGGCGTATGCCTCGAATTTTGACCCTAATTTGTTGGCGTTAGTAACATTTCAGTCATTTTGTAAAAACGAGAATATTCTCGTTTTAATTTTGAGGAAAGACAATGAATGTCATTCATGCCCCAAGGATCGTCTGCGTACGTATAACACCTAAGTTTAACTAAGTCACATTTCAAAAACCACTCAGCTGTTGTGTTGAGAGGTGACAAGCGAGATTTAATTTCTCAAGGTTATACAATGGTGTCTGGAGGAGATTGCTTTTTACCGACAAGACTGTCTTTTGTACTACTTTTATATTGTATATATTTATTCTTAAATGATTTATTTTATTAGTAGCAGTCAAGAGTTTTTGCATTATATTGTACTTTTACAGTATTAAGTTCATATTTTTTATTTTGAAATTAATAGATTCTGTTAGGTTCACCATTGATCATTACATAATAATAAGTAACTAAGCCGAAACATGGCTACTGTTTTTTGCTCATTACTATTAACAAACTGAACCAACACAGAAATCAACAAAAGAAAATGAGCCGTGACAGTTTATAACATTTTTATGATATAATAAAATATTTTGTTAAATATATGTGAAGAATAAACTTTTGTAAATTGCAACATTTTCATAGTTGTTTTATTGACATTTCAAGTTGACGAGTTTCAAATGTGGTTACCGAAAACCCCTATGACTTTCTGACTTATGATCCCCTGCCTGACTCTACTGCTCGTCGTAAAGAGAAAGTGTAATGTTAACCCTATTAAAGCATGTCAAAAGGATTTTCAAAGGGCAGCGAAACCTTTATAGTGTGTTGCGTGGATGACAGAGTACGGTTATATAATCCCATATTTAACGCCAGACTCTAGTGTGCAGTTATTTGGGAGTTAGCAAGAATATCGGATAGAGTAAGGCATGAAATAGTTAAAAAAGGGCATAGAGACTTGGTTTCAATCTGAGAGATTTAAACTAAGTTTGTTTCGGCAAGGACAGCAATCCCAAAGACGAAAGAAAGAAGAAACCTCATCAAAATGGCCGTGAAAGATCGAAACGAGGTAGTGGTGGAGGCCCTTAGAGATCGATTAGAACTAACATAATTTTTCAAGAAATGTAATTAAATTAAAAAAAAAATTGTATAATCTCTTAAAGGGCACAGACCAAAGCGTCTGTAGAGTATTAGTATCTATATTAAAAAAAAACTAAGTTTGCTTAATCTTTTGACTCTTTTAGATATTCTTCTTAATTCTAGCCATTAGACCTTATGAAATGAAACTATATTGATTGCTTTTACAAGGCACAACACATATCTTCTTTTCTTTTCTTACATCAAAACTTTTGTTCTATTTGTAACATAATAATATGCAATTTAATGTAGATGAGTCACACAATAATAACTATATATATACAATATGAAAACAATTGAATTAGATTCTAAAATACATTATATTATACGTGCGCCTGCTAATTCGAACTCGGTAAAGGTTGGTAATCACTTTTTTTTTAAATAACAGGATTTAAGATTTAAACTAGACCACATGTGTTTTCTGCTTATGACGATTCAGTTCAAATACGGGTTAACAGTCAGATAGTGGTTGACATCATCTTTATGACAGGTGCAAAATCCACGACTTCTAAGGAATCTAAAATTCGTAGAACCTTGTGTATATCAAGTTTGTCAGTACAAAAATAATGCTCTGTATACGAGTTCTGATATCCAGATCAACATAGACGATATAAATTTTACCAGTACTGAAACGGATGCTTTACTCATTTTACTAGTTTGGTCAACAAAGCAAGCCTAGCATGAGCAAGCAACCCTCGGAGAGAGCGAAAAAGTAGAAATAAAATACGGCTAACTAAAAAAGACAAAAATGACATTTTGGGTAACAGGCAATGATTGACGTTTCAATATTAGAAGTATATAAAAAAAACTAAATCGCAGCCTTATTTTTATTAAGGCTGCGATTTAGCCTTATTACGTTTAACACTCATAGCTAGCCACTAGGATTTTTTTATGTGTTGCGGATGCCATGCAACATTCACAGACTCACATACAAAGACAAACAGACGAAAAAAAAAATATTCGA
Organism: Ligdia adustata; assembly: GCA_947049295.1. Lineage (NCBI taxonomy): Eukaryota > Metazoa > Arthropoda > Insecta > Lepidoptera > Geometridae > Ligdia > Ligdia adustata. The sequence goes on along the minus strand of OX346218.1, from coordinate 2,488,104 downwards.
AGTTCAAATTTTGCCCTTAACGGTACTGACAATCCCAACTAGAATTCACGTCATTGCTCGAAGGGCACACTGGCTTTAAATGGAGTGTACCTGAGTGATTGGTCTTGTGACGAGTGGCGCGGGCAGAGCCGGGTGAACGCCGCTTCCTACAGCTGTACTTTGTGAGCCGCTGCTAAACACAATCCTCACCTTCCAGTCCGTCCAGCTCTGGAACAAATTAACACATATTACTGTTTGAAACACTATTGATAGTCTTCATTACCTACAGATGTATGATACTTTATTTACTTAAGAAAAGAAAGAAGGAACACATTTATTTTGTACACACAGGACACTATTACTACAACTAATTTCTTAAAAGTAGACAAATATTTAAAATAATAAAGTAGGTCGAGTTGCAGTGTCCCGTGCGTCAAACAAGGTCAGCGCTCAGCATGATTGCTCTTCAGCGCTGATTTTCAGCGTGACCCTTTAGAGACTTACTTAGACCTTTAGAGACTTACTTAGCGTTGTTCTTGTACTTGTCTAATTTGGTATAACATATATTTGTAATGAATATAAAAGAGTCTGCAAGGCTGACATTGGGTTGTAGCCATATTGAAATTAATAAGTAAATGAAAACTACTTTAACTATCATTAGTTGCAGATATGATTCTATGGGTTATGACAAATCTAACTTTATAGAAGTTGGTCTGATTTGATGTCTTAGCGTCTGAGGTGCCGTTGCTCTGGTAAAAGACATGGTCGAAAAGTGGCTATTCTATCGGTTTTTTATCGAATACATTTCGGGGAGTGTACCTTGGAAATAGATGATTTAATTCCTCCATTTCTATTCTTCACAATTAGACTAGTAGAGATACTGTAAAGCGCCACAGGTTCATTGTAGAAGTTTAACGGATTCGCACAAATCCTATTTTGTTTCACTATAATCAACTAAACTGATTACGAACGCAAGCATATTTGTGTATGATGTAAATGAGCTGTGTAATTTGTTAATTAATTCCGTTACGCTTTATCTTTGACATGTATAAACAGCTATTCAAGTGACTTGGTTGATAGAAAGCCTGTTTACTCCACACATATATAATCCATCTTGCCGTCACTTTCACATAATCAAGGACATAGAGAGTCGTCTTTGATTGAAACATCGTAATTATCTGAAGCCATGTATTCGCCTTGTCATCTTTAATTAAACAGTCCACAAGAGGTACCGTTTCTGTAGTATGATGGAATGGAAATGTATGAATAGGGTTCATTTGAAGGACTTATTTTAAGATTAGTATGTCGGTTTGTACAAGTTATGTAAAATTATTTAAATATATAATTATGACTCAACTGTCAAACAAATATTTTGATAAAATTTGGTGCAGGGATAGAGTAGACCTTGAGAAAGTACATAGTTTACTTTTAATTGCGTTAAGAGGGCTATAAAGGGTTGAAATAGGAGAAGACAGTCTCCGTAATTCAAGAATTCAATAATAATACACACCGTACAATAAAATGCCTAAGTGAGACTTAAAAAAATCTTTATCCGCGTAGACGAAGGGCATAATCGTAAACCATTTGTACTTTTCGCATAAGAAAGGACAGCATAATACATTTTTTTAAACTTTATTTAGCCTTACGAAAATTCATACCCAATGTTAAGAACATCGTGTTTTTCAAAAAACAAGCTCCTTCATAAATATTTACGAAACTGATACTTCGTTTTCATACACTGTATTTTCTTGCGGTAATTCGGTCCAAAAGATAAAAAACTTCATCGGGGCATCGGGGCGACTTTATTGAGTAAAAACGGAGAGGCCTTCAAATCGCACCCAACCATTCTTTTGTTACGCACGGATAAACATTGAGGAAGTGTCTGAGGCAAAATCACGGTATTACTTTATAAGAATAAAAATAAAATAAGAGTTGATATTTTTTTTTATATACTAAACTATTTCATAACTACATTATAGGATAAAGGATACAACAATTTGATAAAATCTTTTCTACCAAGACGCTGGCAGCTCTAATTTAATTAACCTAAATCCTAAATAAAAAAGATCATTCGTAAAATCAATAAAGGTTTTATTATCATATACATTCCGGGGATTGTACCTCGTAATTACGTCACATGATAGCGGTAATATTAAGGGTGTTTAAATAGATGCAAAAAAAAAACAATACGTAACTGCTGGGCGGCGTTAGAATGTACTTAATCCATTTTTCGGGGAACTTTAGAACTTAACCTAACTTTTCCGGTGTGTAAGTCGGCAAATGGTAATAAGGAGTTTTTCCGCGTTTGCTAAATAAAAATGCATCTTCGTCTGTATATTTATAGCAAAACGAGTGATTCTGCGAATTTTAATCAGCAATATTGGTGGAATTTTAACCATAATATCTTGTTTATATACACAAGTGTGGGCACGAGATGTAAAGACAAAATTACGCAGTTTTCGTATTCGCAGGAAATCTTCATAAAAACCCTAGTAAAGTCTTCACCACTTTACTAGTGTATATGATATGAATGAATGATGTATATAAATGAAATATACAACTAAATATTTTTGTAAATATTTCACATCATGAGTTGCCGTTGTATGGGAGCAAACCTTAAATATTTTATTCAATTATTAGCGGCAACAATACATCATCTGTGTAAACTTCAGCTTTCTAACTACACGCTTCATGACCGACGCAGCCTGGTGACCGACGGACGGACGGGCGGACGGACGTACAGCGAAGTTTTAGTAATAGGGTTCGATTTTACATGTTTGGTATGGAACTGTAAAAAAAGGTGCGTGTAAGTCGTGTAGACATCTGTAACAAGTCTATTGCTTTATCCTTCTCGCGGTTATTGCCTGTTATTGATTCGATCCCCTTTGAAACAAGCGTAAATAAGAAGCTTAGACAAATTTATCGATATGTTTTAATCAATGACTGTTGAAAACCTAATAGACGCTTGCGACAGATTTTATCAACCGGAAGGCTAGTCAGAAGAAGGTAAAAAAACGCCCTATCACTATGATATGGTTTCCTCGCGATGTTTTCCTTCACCGAAAGCTTAGATTCTTGTGAGAGTTGCGTCGTTTGTGGGATAGAACTTCGTGCCTCTCAAACGGCAACAAAGAGATTTAAGACAGTTTTTTTGACATTATTAACACATTATTTACTAGGCTTTACCGTTTTTTTATCACTTTAAAGTTACAAGCTTCCGAAACAGTCACATTTTTGCGCTGATACGATGCCTATTATTATGCAGAATTTAATAACTTTATTCAAAATAATAAAATGTGTAGACCTAAAATATATCATAGTGAAGTGATTGACACCAATAACAAAAAAATACGGTACAATTTAAGGGTTGAAAAGAGGTAGGAACCGGAACGAAAATTGTATCAGAAACACGAAAACAGTGAAGAGTTGGTGATCCAAGAGGATACTTAGAACTTAAGAAAGTTCTAAGAAATCACTTATATAGCGATAAATTGTAATGCAATACGGTCGCCACTTGAGCCACTACATGTATTTTTTTTATGTTTTGTGAGTCTACTATTAAGCGTTCATCTATCTTTCTATCTAATATCTTAATATCTAAATTTTAAAAACTTTATATCTATACGTGCTTAAATATAAACAAAAGATATTTTTACACAGTTTATAAACTGTTTACTATAGCCCAACCAGATTTTCAATGCGCTATCGTTTTTAGAAAATAAACTGAAACGTGACATAATGTTGGAAGTTTCCGGGGATTATTTACCCTTAATAGTTTCGAGTTCGCGAACCAACTACTCAGTCATCCCTAAAAGTTTTAACAAGGGATTATGGAGGTAACTATTACGTTTTTGAAAGTAAAGGATATAACTTTACTGTAATTAAAACCTAAATGGTCTGAACGGTAGCTCATACAAATACAAATACAAATAGCTTTATTACACAAAGAAATACATATATTTTAAACAATTACACATTGATCTCCACACTAGGATTCCCTGTCACGCGGAGATCATAAAGTTAATTAAAGTCCCAAACCTGCAATTTGGTTAGCGTAGTAGATTATTGTCTATGCTGTCATCATCGGGAGACTTATGTAGCATTGTATCTAAAGAGAACGATTTATTTGCGACTTGAAAAGTCTCGCCATTGGAAAATAGAAGCCGTAGCCGAACCCCACAATCGCAGTCAAAAGTTGACGCACGCAAGGCGTTTTATAATGTTCATGGGTCCTACACCATGACAGTGAATGCATAACATATTTTCATATTGTCTTGATATTGAATTGATAAATAAGGTTTTTAATGCGGTATTTAATAACAATAGGTAGAAACTTGAACTAATGTTGAATGGAACCCTTAGTGCGTGAGTCCTACTCGCACCTAGTCATTAAAGAATCATAATTACCTACATACACTCGATAAACATATCCCTTCTTTACTTTAGCAACTAAACAAAACCAAAGAGTTTTTTGTTCTAGTAATGATACTTAGGGACGTTAGTAGTTGCAGATAATAAAATCCGTTAGAATATATAATTTATAGAGAGAAATCCGGACTATCAGAAACTAGGCGAAGTTTATAGGAGTTTTCAACATATTATTTAACTAAAAATTGGTGAATGTTGTGTAGTAGCTATGCTAGGTAAAAATTTACCTTAGTAAATGAGACTAGTTCAAAAGTTTTATTAGTCTGTATGTATGTATATTAGATTATACAATTAATGTATAAGAATGTTTGTGTAATTTGAAGTCGCATATTTGGTTGGAAATGAATCGGTTTTTTTGGGAAAGCGTGTTACAACTTAGGCTGCATTGTCGCTTTATATCAGACAAGATACAGTCAAACGCAGGCCAATGTGTTATTTTGAAAAATAATTAAAGTTCATAAATATAAATTCACTTTTTATAAGAAAGCAGAGTTGTTTAGGATTTAAGAAATATATAAATTAATTGGCCAAGCTTGTCGCAATTTCTCAAAATCTTAAACGAGGCAGAAACCTTGTTATATAAAAGAACAATTACCTACCTAAAACTACAAACAGCCATCTTCAAAATTAATTCAGCCGTTTCACAAGTCAATAAAAACGAACATAATATTCTACAAGCCTAGACCAGAATATTTTAGTTAGTATTCTAGACTCTTAAACACAGACGTCGGCACTTTTCGATGGCCAATGGGTACTTAGATCAATTGCTAATGGTTGGGATAAAGTACCAAAAGCTTACGTACTTTCTCTTTTAATCAGTTATACGAGTAGTATTCTGAGGTTATATTATTAGAGAAAAATATAGGAGTTCGTTATTGTTCATTTATCTTTGAATTATCGTAATAAAAATGGGGGGTCAAAATATTTGAAATGTTGTCAATTGAAGTCATGCAAAGTTAACGCGAAACTCGTGGACCCTAAGCTGCGGCACCTCCCCGGTGCGGACGGCTAACGCGTTCGCATGTGCCAAATTTGTGTGATCGCGCCTAGGTGAACATATTTTCCCAGTTTTTTGTAAACAAAGATGCAAATAAAATGTATTTTTGGCGAAATATTTCAAATTAACGATGGTGATTGGTTACTCCGTATATTTAACTACGTAATTGAACTGTAACCCATTTAAAACTATTTATAGAGAGAGAAGCTACGTGTTCGATGAACATAGAAGGTTTTACGCCCACAGCTTATCTCAGAAGACTTCAAGAATTACTTCTAATTATAAAATCGCTTCTATTATCTATATTAAATTCTAGCTACGTTCCGCGGCGTGGCCTCTAATTTTCTAGTATTAAATATAGCCAAGTTACTCAGTGATAATGTAGCTTTCTAACGGCACAAGATTTTTTGGAAGTTTATTCGTTGCATACAACAATACAAATCTTTCCTCTTTATAATATTAGTGTATACAAATGTGTATGTGTATTACACATGTTTGTGCATGTGCATGTTTTTCAATATTGTCTTAAACCTAAGCAAAAATATTTGCTTAGTGTCAATATATATTTTATCATTATTATTAAAGTAACCCATGAGCAGGAAAAGCTTGAACGTTTACAAAGTTACTTCATTTTTCCCTTACGGAATATATTTGCATTTTCCGTTTCCGCACATAGAGGTTTACCGCTAACTTGACAAGCTTGATCATAAGTTTACGATAAGTATTACATAATTAGTTTTTTTATGAACTAACTACGGGCAAGTGCCATTATTACGAAAAACAAAATGACTAAATAAACCAAAAAAATATAGCTGATGGATTACCTATAAACAATTTAAGACCTACAGATAATCCAGATGCTCCAACCCACCAGAGGGAAGTATGCCTAGTATGCTAGTCACATTACCACACCGATTGGCAATGCTTATACGTTGAGGCAGATAAAAATCGGTATTCAGGTCACACAAACAATCAAACGCTCCGATATGGTTTTTTTCCTTATTCGGTACATTTTTGACTTACCCAATGCTTTATAATCGCAATTTCCTTCATCATAATTTCCCTAAAAAGCTGAAACGGTTACCCATCCGCTTTCGATGTAAACCTACTTACATTTGTCACTCGTGTACAAAATATTGCTTTTCCGCTAATTAACGTAGCGTTGAATTTATTTTGTAATTTTACTGTGTAATCTTCTTGGGGTGTGACGAATGTGTTGCCGTTCGCACTTGTACACCATGCATTTTTTTAGAAAGGATTGAGCTGCTGGTCTAAGGCAACCTCGGACAGCTTGACCGGACGTTTGGCGAACGCAAGTTCGCTGGGTCGCGGTTTTGGTTTTGGGGCGACAAGCACAAGGGCGCCTCAGATGGCACGGACCTCAGCTTGAGCCGGTGCCCAGAGAGGGACAATCGAATTGCCCTGGCATTCCAGACGGGGAGAGAGAATAGAGCCTTAGCCACTGGTAGTGGCATCCTAGCTAAAAACTTTTTAGATCGAATTTGCCCAGACCTCTCTTAGGGGACAAATGAGCCCTATGCAACTGAATGACTAAGTATACCATGCTCAATAAAAATATAAATTATTCTATAAACAAACTAATAATACTAAATTTAGTACTTAGTAACTTGAGCAGACAAATTACATTGAAGGATTAAAGACAATCAAGACAATTAATGGAAATGGTAACTTTCACCAACTGTTCCTTAATTAGCTAACTTCTCGAAGTGTGGAAGCAAAACTATCTTCATTATTAAGCTTTGGTTGAGGGAAAGATTTGCCCGGGAGTTTCATTTCTTGCCGACTAAGTTTGGTAATGGATAAATTATTGTACGTAATGTATTTTTTTTATTAATATTTAGATTTAGTACCAATCCATAGCCATATTTTTTTTTGAGTAATGTGCGTATGAGACAATATATCGTTTTAAACTATTATAATCCCCCGACGGAAAAACATCGTGGTGTTCAAGTACATATGTTTGACGTATTTGTGTGTGTGTGTGTGTGCTATGTTATCGTAGCTATCAAACGGATGAACCGATTAAAATTTTGTTTTTCTACCTACTTCCATTACAACAGGTTACTTTTACATTTCTAATTTTCGACGGCCCATTCTTATTGCGGTACTGGAAAGATATATGAAAAATATCGTAATTTTTTATTTTATCCAAAATGTAATCAATGTTTCTAAATATTACGTATTTAGAAACTTTTGAAAATCTAACAAAAGTTCGGCGTAATGTTATTCTCGTCAAAAACTTATAAAAAAAAAATATGTCATTAATTATCTGTATTTTCGTTGTTTGTTTTGGTACGGTTTACAAATGACAGATGTAACAATATTTTTTAAAAACAAGCTTTTTTTTATGAACTAACAATAAATAATTTTGATACAAAAATCTGACAATTTTAATATGAACTCTTAAAAATACATTTTCTCGAATTGCTTTTCGAATTTCCGAAACTTTCCAAAAATTTAATATTGTCAATTGCGGGTTTTTCCTACACCGATTAAGCATGTAAAATTAATCGAAAATGGCTCGGACCACTACGCTGGTACGGCCGTGCTATGTTGCTCGACTTGGCAGGGGCACTGCCGTGCCCGCAGATACACTTCGAAGGTAATAAAATGATACCTGTGCGTCCAGTATGACTGCCGCGGATGACGCAAGCAGTCACGTCTTGGCTGGAGCTGACCGGCGGCGGAGTCACTTGTTTGTGTTCTGCATTGTCTCGAAAGCATGCCCTGAAAAAGACAACATACTTAACATCTGAAGTATACTTTGTCCATCAAGTCCAGGCCTCTCTAACAAATTGTAGAACATATATAAAAACCGACGAATTAAGAAGATACTTCGAAAAAAATCTCTTTCTTTTCAGTCTCTTTTTAATGCGCCTGGACTTGGAGATTATAAAATTGATAATTTTTTTGTTAAAAAGAGGTATACTCCTCAGTATAGTATATAGTACAACTAGCTGACCCGGTTTTTGTACCGCCTAACAGTTATTGCATATTTTTCAACGTTTAAACCTTTTCCTGAACTTTCACATTTCAAAACATAAATTAGATAAATCGGCTAACAGCCGGTTCCAATAAGCGATCTCAGTCTAAAATTTTTACTCGTACCTTCTCAGATAGTGGTTTCGATATAAATTTAGCTAAACCGATCTACGATTCGAAATTTTAATCTAGAGACACAGCCAATCGATTGGAGGGATCAATCTGGTTTTAAAACATTTTCGGTTCGCCCTCTGTTCTAAAATGAAATATTATGCTACGAGTAAGTTTTGAAGTCCAATCCTTAATTTTCTTGGGATTACGTGGCAAGTATATTTTTTTTTTTTGGGATTTTACATGCAAAATATGCTTAAATATATTTTAACTCAGATTTGTCTCAGATATGAATTTTAAATATCGATATTTACCTGTGTTTTTTTCATTAATATTAAAGAGCTCTCTCTCACTCTTTATTACTAACTTGGAACCTTTATTATTTGAAAACTAAATTAGACATGGCAGCAATTATATTTATCTTGTATGTCACGGAGCAATCACACGCGTCTATCAGGAGGAAAACAGCTGTTAATATTCGTTTGTCTTGTGTAACAATATATGAATACATTTGGTACCTACTTAAATAGTATAATATTGTATAATTTTATTTAGGTTTTTTTTTCATTGCTAGTTTTTCATGTATATATAGTATACGGTCACCACTATAGAATATTATTTGGGTGTGTTAGTTGATGAGTCTATGTGGTGTCGCTGGCTGATTGAGGTGAGTATTCTATATGAGGTCAATTAAATGCAGTTTAGGCTTTAAGACATGCGCTTTATTGGAGCGCCAGCGAGAGACTGGCCTGACGGTCCGTGAAACATAATACAAACTTAATATAAACAAACTAAGCCTAAGTATATATGTGATGTAGGCGTGTGCAGCCTGCAATACATATAGTATTGTAAAGTTTGGATACACATTTGGAAAATTATTTATTGTATATCTATTTTGTAAATTGTCACCATATTTTTAGCGATAAGACAGTCTCTTGTAGCACTAGATGTAAGAATATTCTTGTGTATTTGATGATTATGAATCTGTAATACAGAGTTTAATTCATTCATTCAACAGTTCGCAGAACTACTAGTAATACCTAAGTATATCATTCCACTAGCTCTGCCGCGCGGTGATACTAGCGGAAATCTGACTATGCCACGGGAACACTTATTTCCGGGACAAAAAGTAGCTTATGTGTTAATCCAGAACATAAGCTATCTCATCGATGTGAAGTTGGCAGCCAAACTTAGCAGCTAATATTATCCGACCAAATAAAGATGGTCTTTAAAAAAACTGTTTTAAGTCTTTTTGCAACGATAAATTTTTCGGCCTTTTTATCGTTGCAAAAAGACTTAAACAGTTTTTTTTAAAGGACATCTTTATTTGGTCGGATAATATTAGCTGCTATGTTTGGCTGCCAACTTCACATCGGTAGCTATCCCAGTGACAAATTTCATCCAAATACGTTCAGCTGTTTAAGCGTGAAGGAGTAACAAACAAACACATATACACACACACATACAAATGCAGGCTAAAAGGAACAACTTTCTCTATGAGACCAACTCTGAATTCAACTTATAGTTTAAAAAAAAACAATTGTTTCATACATTCAACGACGGATCAACACTTTGTATGGAACAGCTGTTTTTTTTTATATATATTTTTATATATATATATATTATAGTATATATTAGTTATTGGTTTGGATGAATATAGTAACCCCATTTCGGCTGAGTACACCCCTAACCGATAACCCTGTATAATATTAGTATGATTTACAATTTATCCACCACATCATCACTACCTCCCTCCACCACAAATCCACCCCGTGCTTTAAAATTAATGATTGTGGTTTCTGTCGGAATTCGCGTAGGAGGTTTGTAATTACAGAGCGCGTGGCATAATCTAATCTAATTTAAGGTTGGCCGGTAAAAGCAATGGGCGTAAGATAGTTAAGAATATCCATTCGGAGATTAGAGGTATTTTTTACTTTAGACTTTACAAAAAACGACGAAATAAACCCCTCACAAGCCAAAAGGTTCAATAACAGGATCAGGCATGCACTACTGAGTTTTTGACTTAGGAGCAAAGCTGCTTGTCGGAGAAGGTTAATAGCTTTCAAAGATAATTGAAGGCGCCAATTAGCAATTTGGATAATCGCATATACCCCTTTAATGCATCAGCAGTCGGTCGTTAGGAAGACTACGTATCCACATACACATTGGACTGTTTTTTATGTTTGTTAAGATGATGATGATGGATAGACTTAATAGAAGGTTATACTCTTTTGGTTGAAAGGGTATAAAATGGTTTCTGAAGTAACTCCTTTTAAAATTTTATCAAAATCAGTTCAGAAGTTTGATTTATAAATCGAAATAACTGAAAAAGTTTTACGAGTATCTCTGCAATTATGGCGTCTGCCGAAGTTGAACCTCGGTAAGTAATCACTTTTTTAAAAGAACATGTTGTTGTTTTTCGAATATATTATTATATCGGTTTTGGGTGTACTAAGCCTAAGAGGTCTCGTACGGGTTACGGTTAAAGATTCAAATACGTTGTTCTGGTAAAAAAATTAGGTCATTGAGTTATCTGTATTTTTGTTATTATTTTGGTATGTTTCATAGATGACAGATATAACACTATTTTTTATTGGCGGCATCAGACGGTCTTGACATACTTCACAGAGAAATTTTTCAGCAGTTTTTTTTTAAATAACTCTTAAGAAAGTGGATATAAAAATCTGATCTTAAAGTATGAACAACTTTGTGACAGCAGCCATCTTGGACCGAGTTGCATCAAACATAGCTCCTGATCAATTCACCTTGCAAACTAATAAAAACTTACCGTTAAAAAACTTACCATAACGTAGACGAACTTATAAAAGACGTTTACTTACAGTCAAGTTATTCCACCGTCAAGAATGTAGTTATAATACTGGTTTTCGCGAACGAACAAGTCGTATATTACTTCGTTCTCGATTTCCATACTGTTATATACGATCAATTTCACCATAAACTTCAGCTAGCATCGACAGAAGTCTACATTGCTATGAACGTAAATTTATATATTTTCCTATTAAAGTTTTAATGGTTTTGTATTGAGCTTTTTAAAACTTTAAGCGAAAATTTGAAAGCGAAAAGTATACAATATTTTTAGTAATAATGTTTTAAAAACCAATCTACTTTTTGATAAAATGTATATAGGGCACCTGAGAAGTAGGTTAGCTTTAAAAGACTCTTTCAAAAGAAAAATATTTTTTTTAACAGGCTAAAAAAGGAAAATTCAGAATATCCTCCTTTTTTGAAAACTGTGTTATCACACGTTCCTACATGATAGCGTAAATGATAAAGGCATACGGGGAATTTCAGCAAGTTGATTATTATGTCTGTGTCCCGTATTGCTACTAAAAAGAATGACATCTACGTAAGCTGCGTTTTAAGTTTTCAATTATTATCAAAATTGTATTTCATTTCACCTGTATAGAGTCTGTGCGGAAAATGGAAGTAATATTATGATTTTATACGACAGCCTCGAGCTGGTACATAATTAATTAGTTTAAATAAGCAAAGTAATTAATAAATTAATTAGTTTACTAAGTCTCGCAATGATGACAAAAACAGTGATGTCAATAAATGCAAATACGTTAAATAAATAGGATTGTTCTTTTTTACGCACAGACTTTTATACAACCGCATGTAAAGAGTCGTATAACAATGAATTAAAACTTAGAAAGGTCGAAATAAAAACAAACTTGACAATGTATTTTTAATTCTACTATTCGTTTTGCTTGCGATTGGTATTTAAATTCATATTATACTTGTATTCATACGATTCTTTTCCACAAAATTTTGAGATTAGTTTCAAAAATGTAACACCAAATTCTTGTAAACTGCAGACTTTTTGGAGCGCCCTATGTAATTTCGATCATTTTAACATTACAAAGATCCATCATTAACGAAAGATAAAATTTCGACGATCCTGACTCAAAGAAATATGAAAATCTAATCAACATAAATCAGTTTGGACAGAATTTGTGAACGAAATAGAACTTCAAAACAAATCGTACTAGGCAAAACTTTGTTAAGGTGACTTTGCAACAGAGTGGTTCTTTATAGCCATGTTGTTTTCGTCATAGCCCTTAGTAATCCCATCTAATTTTATGGTGCAGTTTATGGTCAATCACGCCCCCGTACTAAAAGTCTGTAAGATTGATTGATATGTTTATGATTGAAGTAAATATGACCTTCTGGAGCTTATCTAATAAACTATAGCACTTTTTATGTAGACGCTCGAATGGAGGCCTTTTGATAATATATACTTATATATATCCTGACTGACTAAAAGACTGATATTTGCTAGGAATCAACGTAGAGTCTTTACCTAAGAACTTAGAGATATGAAATTTGGAGGATGTATTCACTATAGAGTGTTCGGAAGTTCAACTCTTAAGGTCGTTTTCTATCTCTCGCCTGGCTAGCTACCATCCTCATTATAAAATCGTTCGCCAAACACTTAACGATGTATTCAGGCAGCTTTCCTTGAGAGCCAGTGTATTCCAGACTAAGCATGCTCCATCTAGGGCTACAGTATCGCTTACTTCCGTGGTCGCGCGAACTTGTGGTCAAATGTCTACCTGTGTAGGATGATAAAAAGGGGAAATAGGGGTGAAGTTTGAAAAATATCTATTCAAGTTAAAAGTAGTTCATATTATAATTTAATTTCTATAAAAATAGTAGTAGTATATATATAATATTGCGTGTGTAAGGACACAGTTTGTTAATACACATACTTTAAGTTTTATATTAATTATGTTTTTAGCCCCTAAATTACATTTCATTATCACTACAACAGTTCAAGTGGTTTCATTCTTCTAACACTGTTCATGTGATCGAGGAAATATAGAATCGAAATACAAATCTATATATATAAGAATGAATTTTTACATCCCTTGGTCACGCCATCACGCGTGAACGGCTGGAGCGATTTTACTATTTTTTTTGTTGTGCTTGTTATTGTCAGGAGAAGATTTTATGACAGAAAAAAATATAATATATATAAAAATTAATACGTTTGTTTCACTAAAACTCGAGAACGGCTAGGTCGATATAGTCTTGAAATTATTGATATACACCAGGAAAGGTTTAAAAGGTGACTGTTAGGCGGTACGAAGTTCGGCGGGTCAGTTAGTAATAGATAATAATACAGTAAGTTAAGTAACAACCGTAAATCACTTTACCTGAAAACCCTGCAATTTTTGAAGAGTCCAATGAAGGCTTGCCGGAACTTCCTGTTCATGAAGCAGTAGGTAATAGGGTTGCAGCAAGAGGAACAATACGCCAGGAGTTGGAGAGACATGACGCCTTTTGTGCCCATGTACTGGTATAGTTCGTCCGGGTAGAACAGGTAGATCTGTTGGGAGACAAAAAAGAAACAGGTATATATATGATATAGCGAATTTGATAGATATATGAAAACATAAAAACATAAAAACAAAATTAACATAATTTTACATGTCATTGTAGTGCCTGCCACAAGCGGCAAAAAGCGATATTTTCCAATCAACCTTTGAATGGAGATTTTTGGTGGTGACTGCAGTTTTTGGGTATACAGTGTATCTTTACCGTTTTATTTCTAGCTTTTCATTTACCTTAAATCATAGAGTTACTTATATTAGGACTTGTGACTTGAATTACTTAAAATTACGATAAAATTTTACAAACTGTGTCCAATGAAAGAAATTAATGTGTGTAGATCATTTAGGCCATTTGTGTAAAAATCACGTTATTGAATAAGAAGAATAAGATTTTCTCTCGTAGCAACACCTGTTGCTACGAGAAAAAATCTCAGAAACAGCAAAAATATGTAAGAAATCTCGTGGCTTCGAGATAGTCACAACTTGACTGCTACGAGTATTACTTTTACGTAGATACTAAATGTTCTACTGATGTGCCCTCCTATTCTACTATTGAATTGACAAATTCAATACAGGGTTATAGGTTAGAGAAGCCGAAAAGATCACAATACTCATTCTAAGGATAAATTTTCAATGTGGAACCAAATCGAGAAAAACAAACAGTTATTCCATATATTTTATCAACGACCGATTCCCTTTTTCTATGGAACAGCATATTTTTTTTCTCGAATTCAGTTGTCGAGTTGATTCCAAATTGAAAGTTGTACGTAATGAGTATAACGACCTCCTTTCGGCTTAGTTAACCCCTAACCAATAACCCTGTGTGGATAAATACAAGTATACTTTAAAAAGATTAGGGAAAATTTACGTTACATAAATTACATCTATGTCAAAGAAAACTCAAAGCTATTTTTATTCGAAAATTTACACCTTCAAACAAAATTGATTGATTGATATTTGAACTGGATCAGTCATTAGCTGAAAAATCTGGAACATACTCGTACATAGAAAATAAGGCTTCGACGAATTGAAAGCCTCTTAGTTTTCGAATTCGGTTACAAATAATTATTACCGTAAAACACACAATAGATTTCTGCGTGACACCTGGTGACGACACCGGTGACGTCACCGACGACGTAACTCGTTTAAATTATGTAGGTACGATACCTAAGCATCGTCAAAATATGGTAACCGTCATACATTTTGATATGAATAGCTTAGCCTCCGATCCAGGCGACGTTATGTAATAAGCGAAGTTGCCAGTTTCTATCGTTGAAGAAATAATAAAGTATATTTGAGGTATTGGAATCACAAAAACTGAATGTTGATCAGACAATAATGAATTGAAATTAAGGTTTCTGACATAAATATTTCTTGACTTGAAAATAGAAATAAAAAAACTATTTAGAATCAGAAGAAATGTGTTTAATTTTAAATTAGTACAACTCTTAAATATACTTATTGTCACCTATTATGAATTTATCAGGCAAGTAAATATTATATATATACAAAATTATTTAAAAAAAAATGCTGAATTGCTTGACTTATTTTTTTGGCAAAACAAAGCCAACAATGTTGCTTGAAAAAAAATGAAACAGAAAACAAACTTTATTACACAATTTATAATCAGACTAAAATTACAAATTACTGCTTTCTGTCACAAACCGGTCTCAACTCAACATAATGCTGGTTGAAATAACCAGCGTTGGTCTTCCGTTGGAACCAGGTTTATCTGCTTTGGATGTGGCGGTTTTTTCACTCCCCTGTTAGATCGTATGTTTGTGCCGTGTCTGTATGTCTCTTGAAATTTCGTACTCTCGTCCAGGTTGTAGTTTGCAACCAATTTTGACGAAACTTACGGTCTTATTAATGAACAAAAATAAATAAATAAACGTGTCTTAAATTTAAGTCTTTGGTCTTGTTTTATCCGATGGAAAACGTCACGCGCCATAACAAGACAAAATACGTTTAAAGTTAAGACAGGTTTATTAATAAGACCGTATGTGTTTGGGCACTATTTTTTTAATATTTTAATGTCGTCGGGTACGTAATTGTGATTAGTGGGTATTTCTAACGAAAATGACAAACGATTTCTATGGTATGTGATACACATGCAGAATATACCGTTCATTAAGAGTTATGAATATAAAAAAAAAATCTGATCAAGTACGAGTCAGACTCGCTCCCTGAGGGTTCCGAAAAAACCTACAATACTAAGTTATGTTATATTTATTGTTAAATTATTAAAAATATTTTTACTATTTGATGTAAATAAAAATGTATGCTTTTCGCAATTTTGCCTTTATTTGTGGTATGAGACGATGCTTCGTACCTAATTTCAAGATTCTGAGTTTAAAGTACCCCGTGGACTTTTATTCCCTTGCGAGTGTCGAAGATTTATAGCATAAACAGCTAAATCTTTTGATTGTGTTGGCTTTTTGTTTGTTTTTTTCACAGCTCCAAGGGACAGTAGACTTCGTTGGGACAAAGGGACAGTTGCGTTCCTGAGAAAAAGGGCCTTGACTGTAAGACAGACAAACAAAAAGTGATCCTATTTTTATTTTGTTTTTGAGGTAAACCCTAAAAACGGTAAAGTGATTGTCGTTTTTCTATACAAAGTTGTAAAAAATATCATGGTCGCGAGTTCGACAGTTCCTGAAACTACTAGTTTTAATTTAGTGTTATCTGGAAAAAATATCTATGTATTATATAACGGTATATAATATCAAAAAATAATGATAATAATGAATCAAAAAAAAATACGCTGATAATGATGAAACTTTTAATAAATTAACTTACAGTGTTAATGACGTGCAGTGGCGCCCAACATATGAAGAACTCCATTATAATGACAAACAGCATCCTTATCACCTGAAACATAAGGTTCATTTTAGCGAACATAACAGCCACGGATTGCGTAACTATAGTTGCATCGCATAATTCAAAATTAGGGTGGTGGTATACACTAATTAGCTCGTGATTGCGCCATCACATCATCGGCAGAAACCGTTCGGAATTACAAATGTAACCTAACGGTTACATTTGTTCGGTTCGGTATTCGGTTAATCAATCTATCTAACTATATCGTTAAGGTAACCCTTAACGATATAGTTAGATATATATATACCCTAACGATATAGTTAGATAGATAGATTAATTGTTTATTGCAGACATACAAAAAAAATATTTTCAAGAAAAAAATTCTTACAAAATATACTGCTACAAGTGGCAGTCTTGTCGCTAAAAGCGTTCTCTTCCAGGCAACCTAAGGATGGAGACAGTTGTGAAAAAATTAAATAAAATAGGAGGGGGTATACAATAATGAATATAATTAATTAACTTAATACACAAAATGTATATCAATATATACACTTACTTAGTATAATAGTTATTGTTATTAAGGCCCCTAAAATCTTCGCAGATGATTTGTTTCAGCGTCGTGGATTGCTATTGCACTTCCGTTGGTGGCTGACCGGATCCGCAACAGCGACCGCATTGTTGACAAGTTAGTTGGGGTTAATGAGTTTGAGGTGTTAAGTCGTTAACTATGTGCCTGTACCAACGTTTCTTTCCCAGCACCTCCAACCAAGCAACGTCATGAATTTTTAGACCATATGCTGTGACTATTCTCCATGTGTCCCTATTTTCGGCAATGTCTTCCCATAATATATCATAGTAAAATAAAACAAATACTCTTAAGATTCTGTTTCGATTGAAGTTGTCATTTGTGTGTACTATGACCTAATTAATACAATAAATTATGAGTGAAACGTGATGCCTGAAGCTTTATGGTGTGCTAAATTATATTTTTTTTGATTTTCTTTTTAACCTACTTCAAACAGGACGAAGTTATCAAATTTGATATATGATGTCCGATTCTTCTGATTTGATGCCTGAACCGATTTGAGAATATATATTTTTTTAAAGTCTTTCTAGTTCCAGAACAAGTATTATGGGTCTAGCAATAGTTATAACGTCTGACATAAAACGTCATGTTATAACGTTTTTTGTAAGTACAGAACCTGGTATAGACATCTGATTGACGTCAATTTGATTACACATCCATTTTATTACGTAATGTATTTGACATTTTAACGGTTTTTGAGTCCTTGCGTTCGATATTTACATCGAGTTTATTAATTCAACTCTCAATTTTAATTTCGAACGAAATCTTCGGTTTTCAATAGAACCGTATTCGCGGTGAGGTTTCTCATAGATTTTATAGATTTTATCAAATCGGTTTAGTGGTTTACATTATAAACTAGGTAGACTGAAAAATTTGAATGCCATCGGTTTAACACTTTTTTTGAGATCGATTTTTCAGACTACCTGTGAACTATAACCGTTTAGACAAACCAATTGAGAACTTAAACATTTTAGTGGAGTCAATTAAAAAGACAAAATCTGCCAAGTGCAAGTCGGGCTTGCACTAAGGATTTACCATTATATTCACAACATTAGTTCAAGTTCATTTCTACCTGTTGTCGTTATTAATATCGAGCATAGAACGGCAAAACACGTTTGTTATATGAGAACTTCCTTTAAAATTTCAATGGACGGACGGACAGACAGCAAAGTTATAGGAATAGGAAATAATAATAATAATGGGATAATTTAGTAATAGGATCCCATTTTTACCTTTTAGGTACAGTTCCCTGAAAACTAACCATTATAATTAAGGTTAGCAAGAATTTTCGGTTTCTTTAAAACTGCCATAAATTTAAATATCTATCTTCCTGATTATAGAAACAGAAAAAATCAAGGAGGTAATTTTCTATGATAAATTGTTTTTAAGTCATTTCCAACGTCTATGTGAATAATATTTTTTAATCTTTTTGTTGGTAATTTTCTATCCAAGAATGAGCTATTTAATAAGATGACGTACCTAGTTGCTACAATAAAGTAGGTATAGATTGAATCTTGACACACTTTTAATAGAATAGGTTTGTAGGCTAATGGAAGTGACATAAGTAAACGGGAAGCTTTTAGCAAAATCCAACCATACGCGTGTCTCTTTACGTACAGAAACAAAATAGATAATAATAATGTATACAGGCTCAATAATTCGTACGTTTGATGGAGGCTGCGAAATATGGAATTGCGAGGCACTGTATATCCGACCGAACATTTTAGAGTAATCTTTAATGGCGAGAGTGCTTTCGGTTAAATTTTTCTGGACCGATTTAAAGCCATCAACAAAAGAAAGATACAGTTATACGTTGCAGTCGTAATATACAATGAATATGATTTATTTTTCGGTAAAAAAAAAACATTACTTACATTATATATTATTTTTTATGGACATCAAGTAAAAGCTAAGTTTAGTTTATACCGAGACAGCGCTCGCGTTATAAAGAGTTTTGCTTTTTTATACATTCAGTTGACCCCCAATAGATAGTGCCGTAGCTTGATGTGAATGGACAGGTGTCAATAATTTTGCTTATTCTCTACACAATTAACTAGGTCAAAGAAAATACTTATTATTTATAATTATTACCCGTTTATTGAAAATTGGTTTTTTATTTTATGTAACAGTAGATTTGGAACTTTAATTAGAAGAATTATCGTAGAGAATCCTATATACTAAATAATGCAATATAAATATTAGCATGAAAGAGGGTTAATAAAAGTACTTCTGTTTGGCCCTTATTTTAAGGCGTATATCTGTAGGGTAAATGCGGCAACAACCGACTGTTCAGAAACGTTGTTAAAAATATAAAGGTAATGTTATCACAGACCCTGTGAGTTTATTTTGAACCCACATTAAGCACAAAAAATATTTTAGTCATAATTTTATTCCAGCCAAAAGCCACAACCATAAACACAATTATACAGAATTATATTCACAGAATGATACCTTGTTGGAATTTTAAATACTATTTCAACATGCCACTAAATTTTCAAACGATAATTTACTATTACAGTACTTACAATTTATCGTTTGTCATTTCTCGGTACACACGTAATGTCAATTACAAATATTGTAATTACCTTGTTAGAAAATATTCATATTTATTTTCCGTAAAGTCCTTCAAAGGCTTTGAACTGCGTAAACAGGATGAACAATTAGAGGCATTATGATTGTATAATATTGCGCGTCTTCGAATCAAACACTGCCACTATACAAAGAAAATTATTTATTAGAAGGACATTTAGGCTTAAATCCGCACAGTCTTATATATATTTTTTGGTAAACATAATTTTTAAATTTTTATACTGAGTTTTTCGATTTTTTTTTTTAAATGCTTAGTAGAGCGGGATACTTTTGTCACAAGTATTTTGATATTTAAAAGAGGTTCCTCACATTGATTGTATGAAAAAAAAAACACTTTTTTTTTATTAACTGCACAAACTGTTGCTGAATTACACGTTACATTGCGCCCCGTAACACTTGTCAGTCACTTTTATGGATTTAACAGTATTATGATTTTTTACTGAGTAATGTAATAGAGTCGAACGTTAACGAAGTTCTTCGTTTCTCTGTATAATATAGTATATAAGAATTACTCGTATGACAGCTTGCATCTTCATGCTGTTTTACAGCATTGTCCATCTCTTCCTTTTTTTATTTTCTTTAATTGTTATAAATGCCTGTGAAGTTACTAAAATTATTATTTTTAAGATTTTCTTCTTGGCTTATAATCATTTTGCATACTGTGTTTATCTGAATAGATACTCAGTTACTAGTTAATACTGAATTTGGTATTTGTTGTAGTGCATCTGACAACATTACAATTTCTGAACCCTCATTTTTATTACTTAACGGATAGATTCAGAACTATTCTTATATTTTCAAAGATATCCTAATTTATTAATTAAACATAATTATTCGAATAAAAAATAGGAATACGTTATTTTTCATTTATCTTTCCATGATCATAATGTGATATGAATGATGTGATGTGATTTTTTTTATTTAGTCCTACCATTGATATTTGACAACTATCAATGGTAGGTTTCGAGCGAGCGCTTGAAGAGTCAACATCTCCTGAGGATGTCTTGTGCTAAGGCGAAACACGTGTCGAGGAAGTAGGATACTGAGAGAAAGAGAAATAATAAGGTGAGGTGTGGTGGTGGTGAGGAGGAACCACACCATAAAAACAAAAATGTTTTTTGATTTCTCACGCTGACATCAAGACGAGGCGGAAAAACACTAAATATCTTGTATATAACATCTTATTATAAATGGATTTCCGCAAAGTAACGCCTGACTCCATCAATTATAAATATTATTTTCCAAGTTCTACTTACTTTTCTCTTAGCTTCAATACTCTTGTCAATGTGAGTAGATCTGACGACGTGTCGAAACTCTAGGTCCAGCGTGTGCATGCAATACGCCTGGTTGCTTTTGTTGTCTGCCTCTAGTCTTGCTTCCGGTTCCTGTTAACAAAATAATATTCAATATAACAAAATAAATATATCAAACTAAGAAATATATTTTTGTATAGTATTAGTAATATTGGGCAGCGCTTAAAGGAGAAAAGGAATCCCCGCGCTGGGTGATTTTTACCTCAACAAACTTGTCTAGCCATCCTGCGCGGCAATACTGTCGCAGTAATGGGCACATTTGGGCACTTTTATTAATGGGTATTTTTGATGATTTCATGAAATTATTTATAAGAGTTAAATATTAAGTACATTTGTTCAGTTACTTCGATTGAAAAACTTAACTACACGGGAGATTTTCATAAAAAAATTAATTGAATCATTTCGTGTAGCTAAATACATGATTTTTAAACCAAAAAAAATACGATTTTAATTTGTTTAGCCATATTTGAGAAATGAAGTAACAAACATTAAAAAAAACAGTCAAAATAATCTCCTCCTTTTAGGCAAGTCAGTAAAAATTTCAAATAATTGCAGTATATAAAATAAAACATAACTAGCACGAAGTTTACAAACATTTTCCTATTTTTCAAATTTCATTTTATTTCCTCTTATCGACAATAACAACCCTAACCCTTCTGTAAAGATGCAGATGCGATAGCAAAAAAGTTATTTACACGTTTACGTAGATGAAAAATTAAAAAATAAAATTGAGACAAACCCTCTAAAGATTTATTGGATTTTTGTAAAAGAAACCAAGATATAAGGTTATTATTCTGAGAAAAACTCTGTAAGCCATTTTTGTACCAAACAATATATCGTCTGTGACATGTGGGCCTCGGAATGTTCAATGTAAATAGAAAAACAATTTTTCATTTCCCAGCCAATATATCTGTCAGGAGAGATAAACGCACATAGGATAACATTCTACTGGAATTTGTAATATTGACACTGCAACGTTTGTGTATGAAAAATAGAAATATCCAATTCTCTCTAGTCAAAACTGCTAGTTTTGTGATCAATTGAACTTGCATGCATAATTTTTTTGCGATATTGAATCTCGTAATTTTTTTTTTGTTTTGCTTTATTATCTTCTTCTTATATTTATAAAAATCAATTGCTGTTCGTTTGTCTCGCCAAAGCTTGAGAACGGCTGGGCCGATTTAGCTGATTTAGGTCTTGAAATGTTTGTCGTACTCCAGGGTAGGTTTAAAAGGTGAGAAGCATAAATAACTGTTAGGCGGTACAAAGTTCGCTAGGTCAGCTAGTGTTTAATATTTTAATACATGTAGTTACCAAATGTTTTCTGCCAAGGGAACTACCAGCAAAATAAAACAATTGTGCTTCCGAATCTATGCAGGGGAAATACATAAAATGGGGCTTCTTTAACACAAACATAATATATTTTCTTTTACGAGACAATAATGGTTGTACCCGTACTTAAAAGAATCAAGTGTGTATTAACGACATTTCCGGACAAATGTCGAACTTCAGGGCGACATAAAATTTTAACTGCAGGATGTTAACCCAGATAGAGACACAATACCAATAATGTACTGAAGTAAATAAAAATAGGAGTATCTGCTTGATGTTTTTCTGCGAATAATTGACCGCATTTGAATAATTTTTTGAGATATTATGTTTCGTTTGTTGATATATGAGATCTCGACTTACTTTCCGAGCTTCTGGTGAAAGAAAACAGCGATAGGGCGTTTTCAAACGCTCGCCTGTCTTAACTACCACCCTCAATGGTGTGTTCAGCAGCCTTTCTTTGAATGAATCAATGAGTGAATAAATGAATTGTCACAAGCCAGCCCCAACTCAGCTGCATGCTAGCTGCTATACAGCAGCCAGCGCTAGTCTTCCGCTGAGATCGACAAGTGACCTCACGCACGAATATGTATACACGCAAAAGTATATATATATATATATATATATATATATATATATGAAGGGCACAGGGAAAGAAGGGGCTCATCAGCAAAATAAGTATTCAGAGATAATGGTTTTTTAAATGTTCAACGTGTAATTATGCTGACTAAAATCCGCGCTTTTATTAATTTACTGTAAATTGTTTAGCTCTTATATTATAGTGCGCTTTTATTAATTTACTGTAAATTGTATAGCTCTTATATTATAGAGCGCTTTTATTAATTTACTGTAAATTGTATAGCTCTTATATTATAGAGCGCTTTTATTAATTTACTGTAAATTGTATAGCTCTTATATTATAGTGCGCTTTTATTAATTTACTTTAAATTGTTTAGCTCTTATATTATAGTGCGCTTTTATTAATTTACTGTAAATTGTATAGCTCTTATATTATAGTGCGCTTTTATTAATTTACTGTAAATTGTATAGCTCTTATATTATAGTGCGCTTTTATTAATTTACTGTAAATTGTTTAGCTCTTATATTATAGTGCGCTTTTATTAATTTACTGTAAATTGTATAGCTCTTATATTATAGTCCGCTTTTATTAATTTACTGTAAATTGTATAGCTCTTATATTATAGAGCGCTTTTATTAATTTACTGTAAATTGTATAGCTCTTATATTATAGTGCGCTTTTATTAATTTACTGTAAATTGTATAGCTCTTATATTATAGTGCGCTTTTTTTAATTTACTGTAAATTGTATAGCTCTTATATTATAGAGCGCTTTTATTAATTTACTGTAAATTGTATAGCTCTTATATTATAGTGCGCTTTTATTAATTTACTGTAAATTGTATAGCTCTTATATTATAGTGCGCTTTTATTAATTAACTGTGAATTGTATAGTTATTATATTTTTTACCGGTTTTGCATGCAATGGGCACCTTATTGTCAAGTTTGAGATGTAATGAGACCGTTTTTAGTCGTTTACTTGGTTTTTTGTTTACAGATTATCTTCGCAATGGGAGCTTTTTATACTGTACTTGAATTAACCAATGAAAGGCCTCCTTGAAACGGTTCGAATGGCATAGTTAGTTAGATTTTGCAAAAACTGTCGATGAACCCCTTTTTTTCTTGTACCCTTCATATGTGATTCATCTAGAAGTAAACTCACTTAAAATAACAGAAATAGTTACTTAAAATACTGCAATAAATAATAAAGATCATGTAAATAGGTAAAAACAAATTAAAACCCAGCCAAAAAGTTACCTATGACATAACAGCTTGTAAATATACTCGTGTCTAAAGATTTAACATATACAGTTAAGAAAAAACAAAAACTCTAACAAGTTTACGCAAAATCTAAATCTTTAGTCCCAGTGTATTCCAAACTAGGAAAGCTCCATCTAGAACTACAGTGTCGCTTACTTCCGTGATCGTGCGACCTGAGTGTCTTGAATAAAGAAAATAAACAAACGTAATGGGCTCAATACTCTGTATCTTCTAAGCATCAGGAAGTAAAAAAGACAACCAAAACATTTTTCACGGGATATTTCTGCTAAAGCGTTACGTGACCTTATGTGAAACCTCCATTG
This sequence comes from Ligdia adustata, assembly GCA_947049295.1. Taxonomy (NCBI): domain Eukaryota; kingdom Metazoa; phylum Arthropoda; class Insecta; order Lepidoptera; family Geometridae; genus Ligdia; species Ligdia adustata. The sequence goes on along the minus strand of OX346218.1, from coordinate 2,463,430 downwards.
TGTAGATTTACAATAGCAAGCTCATGTCATGACATTACACAAAGATATACAAGTATACTCTACAACGCGTTACAGAAAGGTGTAATAAAAGTTCTTTATTTCCCGATAGCTATAATCTCGGTCTCTTCAAATCGCGAGTGAATCGCGTTTCTTTTAGGCAAGCGCGCTACATCCTAGACCGCACCGCATCGTTACTTTACATCAGGTGAGTTGCGGTCAAGCGCAAGTCTATCGACTATTAAAAAAATGGTAAAGGGCAGCGTCTGTTGAAACGTGTTATAGACAACTTTAAAAATTCAAATTCAAATTAATTTTATTAGCTAGGAACATGGTTATAAACAATGTACAAGATCTTAAGGTAAGTAAGTGTGCACATGTCCTTGCCTATCAGCATGCAAAATAAAAATAAACTACACTTCTTATAAACTGAAACAATACTTCTTACTTGAAATACAAATTTAAGGACCTGATACTGGCTGGCTGGTATTCCAACAAAACTAAACACTCTTGTTTGTTCCCTATATAGGATACATTGCATACTAACTTATTTCAAAAGTGTTTAAATGGGAGCTGAATAAACGAATACAAACAAATTTTAATATTCAATTGAATTAGTTGTACTACATACCGAAATGTCAAAGAAATAAACGTAGCAGAACATTAAAACGCAATTTATTATCACACTAAGTACATTGAATGACGTTAAAAATATATATATACAATAATAGATCAAAGTACAGAAACGCGATATGATATTTTTTAATAAATTTTTAGTCAAACTAAAATTTTACGAAATTAACCAAAAACTACGAAATCGACGGTTTCTATGAGTCAAATGTCGAAATTTTTAGTGAATTTAAATTAAAATATAATTATTATTTATTTTAAAAAACAATAGCTTTACCGTGGCACTCGAGGGCTGCCGCGGTAAAGCTATTGCATACGCATACGTCTAGTCGCACGCACACAAACACCGTGCCGAAGTCTGCCGAACTGAAACGACGTTAGACGAGTATTAGGTTTATTTTCGTTACGGAATTTCTTGATTAGGTCGTCGCGTCCAAAACCCGCGATACAAGGTATGCAATAGCTTAAAATTACCTATTCTCAAAAAACAACGGATTGTCACCAAAACTAGTGACTTCTTAAAAATTTTCAAAAACGTTAATTGTCATCCTATTATGTGACCAACTTTATAGTTTAGTTTAGTACTTTCTACAGTTATCTGAGTTAGTTACTTTACTCGTAGGTATTTTGTGTAATAGTTGTAAAAGTTAAACCTAGGGCGGATAGACAGGCTATTTTTAGAGTAATTTTAAGAATAACTTTTCAATATTGTGTTTGAGAGCTATGCTTGTTATGCATTGTTAGCTATGCTAGGTATTTGATCACAAGTTCGCACGGCAATTAAAATCAGCGATACTGTAGCCCTAGATGGAGCATGCCTAGTCTGGAATACACTGGCTCTCAAGGAAGACTGCTGGAACACACCGTTAGGTTTTCCAACTTGAAGGTGGTAGCTAGCAAGGCGAGTGATAGGAAACGAAGTTACCACCATGCTATGGTTTCTCACGATGTATCCTTCACTGGTAGCTTGGGCTTTTTTTGCATGTTTCGTGAAATCGAACCTCGTACCTTTTGCACGCCAATCGACCTCACTAACCACTCGACCATCATTGTTACGTAAAAGCGTTTTCAAAAAGGAAGAGTTTCTCAAATCGTCGGAAACCTATTTTTAACCCCCGACGCAAAAACGACGGGTTGTTATAAGTCTGACGTGTCTGTGTGTAATGGAACGATTTTGATTATGATTTTTTTGTATGAAAGGTCGCCGCCATAAAATGGCAAAGCACAATCTTTTCACAACTTCCACAATATGGTTATCAAATGAAAGGGTTTGACTAGTAGAATACTAAACATTATCATATTTTAAAATCCAAGCTGGCTGCCACAACAAATATTGGTTTCGGGAGTGTCGGGAGTTATTCAACATTTCCAATTTTACTTGTTTCTTATGTTACCCAATATTTCAGATATGGCCTCTGGGCATGACGCCAATTTGTAAAATATGTTTTTGTTTGAGAGGTTTATTCCACTTGTACCTGGTTTTCTACCTCCTATCTTCTATAACGATTGGTAGCATATAAATATATAAGACCGAGATCGGTCTTGTAGCATTCTTTCACTTTTGTTGATGAGGAGTTGATATTGATAGTTTTAAATATTATTTGCGTATACATAGGTATAATATATATTTATATATATATGACATTTTTGTATCATAAGTTTTGCGTGACTAATCGAAGTTTTGTTATATAATAGTGGGACGGGACGGCTCTGTACGAGTGAAGTACTAAAGTAAATTACTTATTTTTAAGACTTTATTGTAATAAAAACGTTGTTAATGCCTTATTACCCAACTACGATCTCCTCACATCTTCTGAAAATAGTATAAAGTTTTACAGTTTTCTCATAAATTCGTGGAAGCCCAATGTTTGCTGTTTGTCATAATATCATCAAAATTTACGTACATTTTTAGGCTCACATATTAATTTGCAAATTTATGTAAAAGTAATGTAAACCATATAAAACCTTATCAATTTAATTGGGACTTGGTTGAAATTGAAATTCAGAATAACACAAGCTATGTTAATACCTATAGACGGCCAATTAGCATTATGTATGTTCAGACTAGTGAATATCAAAATAAAAGCCGCCTATTTTCTGTGAAATGCAATCAAAGTAAAATTAATTTGATCTAATCTTCTTATATAAAAATCAATTGCTATTTGTAGTCTCGCAAAAAATTGTAAACGACTGGGCCGATTTAGCTGATTTTTTCTAGAAATGTTTGTCGTACTCCGAGGAAGGTTTAAAAAGTGAGAAACATAAATAACTGTTAGACGGTACGAAGGTCGCCGCGACAGCCAGTTATGTAATATTAATATCTTATCTTCTTAATATAATCTTTGAAGGTGCGGGATCCAGCAGATGTATAAAAACAGCGGGATCCCGCGGCAATGCCTGATCCCTCTTTGCGGGATTGCAATCACTAAGTGTAATATTCACACAACTACAAAAAAACACCCTTTAATAACAGAGGGTGTTTTTTAGTAAAATTATAATTTATTTATTTATTGGCACGTTAAATACAAAAATAAAGAGGTCTTATAACTAAAAATAATGTAGTACTTCAAACGAAATGAAAATTAACGCGACAACGGTACATAATTTAAGATTAAATATAATAGGTTCCTACTATTTTTAGGAGTTTACAACATTAAGGTTGCTAAATGACAAATTTATTAAATGACAGGATCGTAAAATAGCTTGTTTATTGGCAAGACCGTAAAGTGTCATTGAAATTAAAGGTTTGGAATATTTTGGCAAATGGTTTATTTTAGTACAAAATCGACATGTAACTAGTACCTACTCGTACCTACATTTTGTTACTTTTGTACTATATATATACCATTATTTACACCCTTTTCAAAAGCTCTGCAATTTCGCTTATCTAGGTTCACTTATTTAATTTCAAAAGTAATTTAATTTAATTTATTTTACGTACACCGTAATTTACTTTTACTCCACGTTTGCAATTAATTTAAATGTAGGTAAGTTAAATTTAATAGTTCAATTTAATCTCATTCTGTTAACTAATCCCTACTAATACTAATAAATGTGAATGTTAGTTTGTTTATTACGCTTTCACGCGAAAACTACTTAACTAATCATCATGAAACTTTGTACACATATTTTTGGAGGTATTAGAAGTTATATAGGATTAGTACTTTTAACTGAAAAAACATACCCGTCGCATTGAAGATCTCCATGTTTGGTAGAGAACAAAAGGAAAACGACCTTAATCCGGAAGGCAAAACTTTCAAAACAGAATGTTATCTAAGTATAGTCAAAGACAACTTTTTTTTTATAAAATAATAACTATTTAACATATTTTGATATTTTTATTATGTTACTAATTGGAATATAAAAACACCTTTTGGACAAAAAAAATAATTTTTGCCATCTCTGAGACTAAAATATATATTTAAAGAATCAAACAAATTAAAAACCTCTTCCTTTTTGAAATCGGTAAAAAAAAACATTAAATACCTATGTTGTAGTATCCAAGCGTCAAGCGATTCGGCAAAAATAAAAAGAAATATTACGAAAACTTTAACTGATGGGCGGAAAAGACGAAATCGCTTTTCAAATTATATTATTGTAAGAGATGGAGTTAAAAATTTCGTTGGAAATACTTGTCAGAGCTTGGTGATTAATTTAAAAAATAAGTGATAACCGATTAATAACGGTACTGTTAAAACTTTTTCAGTTATTTCGATTTAAATCAATCAAACCTCTAGAGCTAGACTGATCTTTATACTCGTAAAATGAATATGCGAACACATACCACATACACATACGTATACGCATTCAAATAAACATATATTCAAATTGGTTCTGCTCTGAAAAATCAGGTAAGAAACGTTAAAAATAGTCGAATTGAGTAGCTGGTATTTTTTGAAAGCGGATAGAAAATAAACAAAACTATGGTTAGAGTTTTTAAACTTAGTGTCTTGTTTACTATTTGGATTTTTAATTATTTATATTTGTAGAATAATATTAAGTATAGTAGTAATCACGCGCATACCCAGTGTACTCATGCTCACAAAAAAGCTTCTTCTTGCGGCGGCGTCGTGTGTCGGGTCGCTCTCTTCCCTCCGATATGGTTGAGGAGAGCGATGGCTGGCACATGCGTCAACTCGTGAACGGGTGATGCTTGCTCGGATTGCTCGGTCGGTTTGTAAGTGACATTCAATATTCAAAATTTTAAATAATAATTGTTTAAGTTTAATTAGCTAAGTACTTTCTTTTATTTAACATTTTAGTAACAGAAGCATAAATATAAAAATTTACCCAAACACTTAAATTAAAAAACCCCATCCAACTCACGGTAAACTTATCGGTACCCAATTAATTATTAGCTAAGTAGTTATTTGTCTTCTTTTATAAGCATAAAATTTCAAGAAATGTAATTAAATTTAAAAAAAAAATTGTATGACCTCATAAAGGGCACGGACATAAACGTCTGTGAAGTATTAATATTTAAAATAAAAAAAACTTAGTGTCTGTATTTTCATACATTTTCATCAGCTTGCCACCCGCTCTCTCCAAGGCCAATGCCTGTTCACTTTTTCGACTGCAACGCTCTCGCATATTTGTGTAAACAAGTAAAATAATAAAAAAAAAATATATATCGTATTGTATAGTAATCTACTAGTCATGCCCTTTCATTTGATATCTATATTGAGGGAGTTATGACAAAAATGTGTAATTCGTCATCATATGGCGGGCCATATCGGACTGATTTTCATAAAACATAACTAAAAACATTCCCAACTAATACAACATTCAACAAAATCAAAATCGGTACATCCGTTCAGTAACTACAATGCCGCACACAAACAAACACGTCAAAATTAGAAAACCCCGAAAATTTTGCGTCGAGGTTAGATGACACTTACCCTGGGCGACTTCTTCCCGTTCCATTTCTTGCAATACAAGTCTGAGTTACTTCTGACTATAGGCGTGGTGGGGATGATATTGTTAATGTTGCTCTTGTAGCTATTCTGCCGCGACACTGAAACAAATAAGTTCGTTACTCACTTCAAAATTCGTCGAACACTTTTTTTTTGTATGTTCGACTGAAATTTAAAATATTATTTAATATAATTCCTAAAAAAATACTTTAATATATTATTCCTATACAAAAACTACCTTAAAAAAATATAACAAATCCTTAATCTATTAAGGATTCCTAATAAAGTTTGTGTTCTACGAGTGTGTACCAAATATTATGTAAATCGGCCAGTCAATGACGTCGTATCAAATTTTCCACCATTTAGTGAGAAATATCCCTTCAGTCATATCTCACTAACGATTAAAATATTATAAAATATTGTCACAAAGTTTCGTCAAAATTGGTTCAAAACTACGATTTGTACGCAACTACAAAATTTCTGAAGGCATACAAAAATACAAACTTCCTAACAGAAAAACGAAAGAAAAATTAGCCAGAAACAAAGCAGAGACGCTTCGCTCGCTCGGTCAAATATCGGACAAGTGACTTTATTGAAAAAAATGTGGCTAAATATAACATCTGCAATAAAAATTGCAGATGTCTAGTCTGGTCTATAGGTAATCGCTTATAAACCTTAAGATTTGCAGGTAATCCTTATACTAATGGCAATGCTTATACGTTTGGCCAGATAATTAGGACATAATAAATCAAGTAAATAATTTAGTAAAATGTTGTACTTAAACAACATCACATGCGTTCAGCAAATATATCGAACATCGTAAGGAGATTGATTGATTTGCCATACAGCGTGTATCAGACAAGGTTCATTAATTTTACCACATGTTTTGGCAATTAAGTTTTTAGAACTATACAAATAAAGTTGTATGAAATTATTATTTTGAGCAGTTTTAGTATTCACCATGAAATACGAAAATGACTCTAACGAATTTCTTACTAAAACATAATCAATAATAAAATACTTCGTTTTTAGAATTTATAGTTTGGTTTGGATGTGGTTTTGGCTTCTTCCGTGTAGTAAAGTGAAAATTAGTATTGTACTAAAATTAATCACTTTTAAGTTTCCTTAAAACCATAATTGTAAGCTTTAACAGATCGATCTTTAATAACATCGTTTTGTCTGATTAGGAGATATCTATGTTGCGAATGGAAAAATACACGAGCGAAGTGAGCGCGTATTTTTCACCTTTTTTATCCAACAAGAACTCTGAATATTGTGACGTATACATACATGTATTATTATAAGGTCTGGGTAGAAATTAGCGGTCGAAGTACTTTTTTCTCAATCGGTAAACAATGAACTTTTTTCGTTTCTAGTTGCTATCCTACAGGAATTGGTTTGTATTTCGGGATAAAGGCGCCATTTTGGAAATAATATCTATTTATAATAATAATAATTTCTATGCTATCTGTTACCGGCTTTAATCAGCAGTATTTAAAAAATAACACCACCAGTCAAAATCGATTATATTTTCGAGATCCATTATATGGATCTTTATGAAAACTAAAGCCGTTCAGGCTTAACAAAATGTACTTACTAATGACAAACTCACAAATTTCCGATATTATACCTTTATGGCGTAATGTAATAATAACGCATTCGATTCAGAAAATAACTTTAGGCAAATCAAAATGGCTCCGTAAACATGTGAGGTATTAATAGTTTTGTAATCTCCTACCTTTGATATATCATGAATTCATAGCGCTCACAGCACTGATATTCGAGGTTTATATAAAACCATCACGGATTGGGCTACGTTTATTCCGGTCAGTGGTTAACGTTAACGGGGAAATTAGTGAAACATGTGACAGGATTCTTGGTTTCGTTTTTACAGAGTTGCGAAGGTCTGTTATTTCAGCTTAGGCAAAATAGCTTCGATTGTTGTCTGGATATCCGGGCGTTTTCCTCAACCTTGGATTTAAAACATGGATTTTATGTCAGTTGAGTTTTTGGATATTTTTTATTAGAATAGTATGACAAGATATAGCTAGTAATTTTCGGTGGGTTGTGTACCTATGTGTTTGTGAATGTTGCGTGGCATACCCGACAGAGGAGAAATCTCAGTGGGGAGCTATGAGCGTGAAACGTAATTATTTTTTATTAAGTATTTGGACTAAGTGAATTAGCTTCGCATTATTCTATAAACTGTTTCAAAAATAAATCAGCTACTTCCAAAATGAACGGACTTTTTTATATATTTCGTTTATTTGATGACTGGCTCTTAATACGGTTGATAGAAAATATAATACTCTCAAAGCTCAAAGCTCTTAAGGGCCGTTTCAAGAATGAATATAATTTCTGTTCTGTATATTTTCAGTCTTAAAAATAAAACATTGAAGTCAAAGTCATATTTTAAATGATATCGGAATAGGAATGATTTCTAAACTATGCTTAAATCGATGTAAGTTTGCTTGCTTATGTTGATTTTTGTAACCGAATTCAAAAAAGAGGAGGTTATCAATTCGTCGGAGCTTTTTTGTGTTTTCCCCGATTTCTCATAGACGACGGCTGGACCAATTTGTAAATAATCTTTTTTCATTCGAAAAGTTATAATTTAATAATTTATTTAAATCATCGGTTTTACCGTAATATGTTTTACGTGCGCGCAGAATGGAAGTTGGTTTACACATTTTTAAAGTATTACTTGTTTTAAATAACAGAGTGAATCTTCCTTGAGATAGAATTATCTAGTTTTTAGGGTTTGCCTAGTAGATATTACAAGGAACTCCAATAAGTTTTGTTTTGTCCGTAAGTTCGTCTAACTGCATAGTCTAACCTCTTGAAGTAACCAAACGGCGTGAAAAATTAAGTAGAAAAGCTCAAAATAACAAACGCAGGCACCTCTTAAATATAATCCTCTTTATTAGTTCAAATAAAGGACCCCTCTTACATGACTTCCTAAAATCACAAAATTATACCTCGAATTACGGGTCTTTATTGAAAATATCGCAATTTGTGGTAAATTTCTACCATTTTAAACCCTTTCAGTTTCGCTAAGTACCATGGAAAGGTTTAGATAGGAAAATTATTTTAGACCTCAATTAGTGGAATTCGGGGACAAGTGAAAACCAGCTATTCTGAAAACACTTTTGTGACGTCATTAGTAAGGGATGAACTCATTCGAACGTTTCAAAAATTGTCCCTGGTTGGTAAACATAAATATTAAAAATCAGCTATTTATGCTTTTATTATAAGCGCGTTGACACTTTTGGTGATAATCTGTATGTAAATAAGAGATATGTAGTATAAAAGTGATAAACCTACGAAAATAGTATAAAAGTGAAATAAAAAGAACGCAGGCATACTCCTTGAAATGTTTTCTGATATTTTGCCTGTACATTATCGTGCGTGAAAAACTGGATGAAAAACTGGTGAATATGGATAACGGCACACTAGAGTGCTAATCGAAAATGACTTATTACTGTGATATTATCGTGTATTCGCTGAGACAGGGATCTTTAGACTTTTTTGCCGTAATAATGTCTCGAGTGGCAAGTTTTTGGCATCGCCTGCGTCATTCTGAGAACAGAATACTCGTTGGCTGTCTCTGATGACATCAGTAGTCCAGTGTTTAGGCGCTGGATTTCTGTTCACATGAACTGTAACAAAAAGTAATTCAACACACTTGTGTTACGTGATATTATTACTTTTATTGACACCCCTATAGTGTTTGCTTTAGTTTTGAGTTATATTTGGAAATGTACCTATATTGCTAATGCGTTGTGTATTCTATGGGACTACATTGCCTGAAATAAATCACTTTTATTTTTAGTTTATTTATTTATTTATTAGTATGTTTGTCTGTAATTATTAATTATTTAGTTCCAAATTATACCATAGAATGGGTTTTCTGCATGAAATAAAGACATTCATTATTAACTAGCTGTACCCGTAACTTCGATCGCGGTTGCTAACCTTGCATAATTATGTCAGTGGGAGTTAAAAAATATGGAATTAATTTCAGCGGTTCTTCTGAAAATCTTCTAATGGTAAAAGATACAATACAATTTGATTAAATTAATTATTAAGTAAAGCTATACAAAGAAGGTTGCAGAATAGGTATGAATGGACAATTTTTAAGAACTAAAGATTCAGCATAGCATTAAGCATATTTAACTTTTCGAATTCAGCACAAATTTTAAACCGTAGGTTTTTTGCTAATGTATGTATCCTGATTTCCCGTTTATTTGTATAACAACAACTATGTATGCAAATTAAATTTGTATAGTATATTTGTATATTATATTGTATAATTGTATAGTTTTTTTCTACAACGAATTATGTATTCGTCCAAAAGCTTTTGTTTTTGTTATAACTACAAAACCGAAGAAATCTTTTTTTGGGTAAAATAATTTCAGTTAGTTCTAACAAAAAAAGAATCATCCAAATCGAAGCATCCGTTACCGTGTTATAGTTAAATACTACTTTCATGCCCTCTGCCACGGGAACCAGTACTAATTTCCGGGATAACATAATTTCATGTGGGCTATTCTTACAAAAAAGAATTATCCAAATCGAAGCATCCGTTACCGAGTTATAGTTAAATACTACTTTCATGCCCTCTGCCACGGGAACCCGCACTAATCTCCGGGATAACATAATTTCATGTGGGCTATTCTTACAAAAAAGAATTATCCAAATCGAAGCATCCGTTACCGTGTTATAGTTAAATACTACTTTCATGCCCTCTGCCACGGGAACCAGCACTAATTTCCGGGATAACATAATTTCATGTGGGCTATTCTTACAAAAAAGAATTATCCAAATCGAAGCATCCGTTACCGAGTTATAGTTAAATACTACTTTCATGCCCTCTGCCACGGGAACCAGCACTAATTTCCGGCATAACATAATTTCATGTGGGCTATTCTTACAAAAAAAGAATTATCCAAATCGAAGCACGCGTTTCCGAGTTATGTTTAAATACGGTTTTCATCCCCCCTCCCGCGGGGACCCTTTCAGGTTTTTCGTTATTTTACCTTAAGCATAACAAGTTTCATTAAAATCCATCCAGCAGTTTCGGAGTTACGGAAAGTCCAGAACAACGCACAAAAATTTTAAATTTATAGATTTGGCGTTTCTGCATCGTTAATAACGCCTCCCGCGAAAGAAATTTTTAAAATATATTCAATGTACAGAATTTGACCTGCTACAGTTTTATTATAAGTAAAGATGAATAAACGTTATATTTATTATTGTGTATTAGCGTCATTATATTGTGCATTATTATATTGTTAAAAAAAGCATTTTACTTACAATGTTGCTGCCAGTTAAAATTATGCTGTATCTCATGCCGCATTCCTCTCCATAGCTTGGTGACGATGAGGGAGTATGCAAAGGACATGATGAAGAAAGGGACCAGCAGTAATGCGCCGTCCAGGCCCAGGTTAAAGGCTCGTTCCAGCTGGAGACTCGACCACATCTCTCGGCATTTGTATGCTGCGGGCAAAATAGTGTTCATAAGTTTACCTTTCTTTTAGTTTTACAAACATTTATAATGCAAACGCAAAGACGTTTCGCTCGCTCGGTTAACAACTGTTTCGGGTTTATCTGAGAAGTATAATAATGATCCAACATTAGATCAACAAAACGCTTTAAAATGGATGACAATGGATATCAATAAATACGCACAAAAGGCTGGCAGCGATTGTAAACAGATCAACATATTTATTGATAATTGTAAAAAATTATAAGCCACACATGTTTAAATATTCGTAAAGAAATTGTGTTTTAAAAGCATTAGCTAAATCTTATATTAAATAGTATAGAATTAATAATAATTAGGCACACTGCCCTCTGGTGGTGGGTTGGAGCTTTGTATTATCTGTAGATCTTAAATGGTCTATAGGTAATGGTTCTGCTATATTTTTTTAGCCGTTGTAGTTAGTCATTTTGTTAATATTAATAGAGGCACTTGATACATTATTTAAGTAAATCGTACTAGTAATAAATTAATTATAATAATAAATAAATTAATTATCATAGACATCAGACAGTACATCAACTAATAAGATGGTATATACAAGATATTTAGTGTTTTTCCGCCTCGTCATATTATAAACAAAAATACGAAATAATATGAAAAACACTAAATATCTTGTATATACCATCTTATTATAAATGAATTTCCGCAAATTTCCATCAATTATCTAGTACATCAACTACTACGAGGATTATAAGAATGTCCTTGTTGAAACCTACTTGGAATATACATAATAACTGCCGCTTTTTGAGAATGATGTAATTTTTTTAAATTTTCTTATCTTGATGCTCGACTTCATTTTGACTAAAAAAATATTCAAAATACATATTCAGTAAGTGCGAACAAATTCTGTGCACTAATAAATATTAAAATCAAAAATGTTGTTCTACAAATGTATTGATGGATTAGATTTGACCAGCAGTGTGGCTACTGTGGTCTGAAAGAGGGAGGCCCTTAAGGCTAGAATAGAATATAATCTAATGAATAATTTTGTTTCAGTACTAGTTTTCGCACAAAAGCCTTTGGTGACGTAGCTACTCCTCCGTATTTGAATTTCAGTTCCAATGTCAATACTATATGAACTTGTCCCTTCTCATCGGGCATCATAAACTCTTTTTATTAATCAATAATCTAACAGAAGCCAAGTCCGCTTTCAGTCGTTTTATTTAACTTCTGACATGGCTCGCTAACAATCTCGCAAGCCGATCAAATTTCCGGTTTTCAGTTTTCAGTCGAGAACGGTACGAGTAAATTTACCGAGCGAGAGAAGCATTTCTGGGAGGCTATCGGCTATATATATTGCTTTCAAAGCTATGACGATGGCGATGTCTAGACTCAAAGCAATCTTTTGTTTACTTATTGTTTTGAAAATTGACATCGCTTTGCTGACAGCAATACTAAGGTCTTGCTTTCGTAGCCGATACAAAACTATAGTATTGCTTTCAAGACTATAGCAATACTGAAAGCAATATAGATAGCAGATAGCCCTCCAGGTCTTCAATTGTGGATTTTTATCAAAATTTTGTTACATGTCGTAGTTTTTAACATTAGTTAAAAACGAATAAGAAAATAAGGTAATCGATATTTCGTATAAAGAAAAAGAAAGAAGACGTTAATTTAGTTTGTCCCCTTAAGGGGACACATTAAGGTGACAAACAGGACAACATTTATCGTATTGCTTTCATGAAATAAAAAACACAGAATACTACAAGGATATCACATTATATAAAGTTACAGTGAGAAGCGCTTTAAAGTACTTATAGCAAAGTGGTTAGAAGCGAAAAAACCCGACTGCTGAATCGTTAAACCTGTGTATCATTCTCAATTTGTTATTTTTGGAACGAAGTTTCTTATCGCGCGATGCGAAAGGAAAGACGGAAAAAATTAAGACCAAAAGTTGTAACGATACTTTTTGCTATAGTTGTAAGAAGTGCGGCGTGCGCGTGTTTCTCTCTCTCTCTCTCTCACTCTCTCTCATAGAAAGCAAACCAGTTATTTTCATCTTTCTATTTCGCATTGAATTAATCGAAAGGAACTTCGTTCCATCCGGGTGTCCCTTGACACCTCTCAAGTTTTTTTTTTTTATTTTTGATTTACACAGTGTCACTCTCGCGACTAAGAAGAATCTATTGACACCACTCACATAAAAATACGACAAGCCGTTTAAGCTCTATATACATACATACACTCGAAAAACATAACCCTCCTTATCTCGCAGTCGGGAAAAAAGTAAAAGAGTAAAGAGACAAAAAGTTATTCATGAGTACGAAAAGCTGCTAGCACCCGCTGCGTGCAATTATAATATACAGAACTTTAATTTGATCTCCTTAGAAGTGTAATTTTCAAAAAATATTTCTTCATCCGAATAAATGTCATTAAAGTATTGTATTAAAGAAATATTATTTGTACATAAGAGACGGAAAGAAAAAATAACATTTAAGAACATTACGTTTGACAAATTAATAGTTCTTATTGAGTCATTATTGTATGTGTATTGATTAAAACATCATGACTTAAAGCGCCTACTCATTATATCTAAGTCCTAGCTAGGGTCCGCCATGTTACCCACGGTTTTTTATATATGTTACTCCGCAATAATGTAGCTTACTAACAGCGAAATAATTTTTGAAATCGGTATAGTAGTTTTTCGTACCATACAGAAATACAAATTATTCCCCCTTATAATACTAGAATAGAAGTATAGTATAGTAAGTATAGATATAAACACCTTAGAAAACGCGAGAAGTAAACCGTTTGTTTGAGTAAATCGTATTTGACGCACGAGTAATTCATTTGAAATTTGAAGCCACATTGAAGACGTAATTCTTCCTTATCAAGCCTTCAATCAATGTATAACGACCATTGTTCAAAAGTCACGAAACAGGATAGGTACAAATGATTTATATAGCGCTTTATCTGTCAAAGATTGCGTAAAAACACATACAGATGTAAAATGGTATTTGTAAGGTAGTTTGTCATTTTATTTGGCACATTCAAGGGCAATAATATACTAAAACTTTATTATATCCAAACAAAAAAGAAACAGTTCCAACTTTATCTGCTAAGTTTTTCCGGGTTAAATATCGTCTATAAAAAAAAGGTGTAGAAAAGAAAAATTGTGAAATGCAATAAGTACTTTAAAAAAACATAAACCAGGAAAAAGTTTGGGTTGAATAACTTGTCTGTAATATATTTGTTAAATAATTTCTACGAATCCCTATATTATACATTATAACTATATAACATGCGTGAATTGATACGCATTCCAAAAATTTCCTTCGACAGTCAAGAGATTTATTTATATTTAACCCAGATAACGTGAGACGGAATCAAAAGGAATCAAAAGTGCTAAAACCTTAAATTTGAACTGTTTGTTACGTAGGTATATCAAGATATTATTTGCGGGTGTTTAACCATTTGGGCAAGAAACATCAGTTTGTAAAACGAACAGACACTAAAATTAAAATTTAATTTTAATTTAACTGTCTTTTCTATACTGTTAAAGATCTGCAAAAATCATTTTTTAAATTTTCTTTTTATTTTCACAACGAGTTTATTCTATTTTATATCATAAGATTTTTGTGTTATTATGTTTAGTATGTCTACAATAAAACGTTAACCTATTTATCTATCTTCTTAACGAAACTCATAAGCCAACACAAGTAATACATTGACAAATTTTTAAAAGATAAAATTTATATGGGAAATAAATGTATATTTAAACATTTGTTTTACAAATCAGTCCAGACATCATAAGAAAACTTCAATAAATTGAGAACCCATAAATTTTCGAAGGCAGTTACAGTATTCCGCAAACTCGCTGTAACTCAGACTTTTAAAAAGCTTAAGTTTTTAGCAGTCCAGAAGCTCCGGATGTCAAATAAATTGCTTCCTGCTATATGAGTTCACACAATCTGTATTTGTTCTGTAATGTGGAAATGTTAAACCAATAATATATAAAACCAGAACGAGAGTTTGTTATTCAGAATATTCGTTATAAAGAGAAAGATCTAATATATTGCGACAGCGCAAATTCCTACAAGCTCCAAATCCTCGGTGAGGCATACAAGCCGCTATTTTATAGCTTCAGGAATGACGAATAAATCGAATAAATTTGAATACTATTCTTTAGGTATAAAAGATCGTTTATTTAATTTAGTGTTTATTTTATGATTCACATTTTTTTTATCACGGATCAAAACATCAATGGATTTCTTCAGTGGATTGGAGTGGAGTAGACCATATCTTTCGACGTTTAACGATTTCATTTTTTTAAAGTATACATACGCTTTCGATAAATGATTGGTCGATACCGCGCTATATAAAAACAGGGGCCTAGACAAAGTAACATTCGATTAACGATATCACTGATGGAAAAGTCCCATAATGTATGGAATTGACATAAGCTAGCGGAATGTCACGTGAGCAGTCTAAAATGAAACGAAAACTGTTAGACAATGTAACATTGTTTCTATTCCATCGATGTAATCGCTATCGTCGATCGTATTCTCCCAACTAATGCCTAGCCAAGTGGAAATTTTGACAAGCGCTTTCGCTCAGTTAGCAATTCCATCGATGGAAGAGTTAGCGAAAGCTTAGACCCTGTAGATATATGAACAAAACGGTGGTTTTGGTATCAGCTGATAGTGCTATGGAAAGTTTTATTTTCGTAGTGTTATTTTAGGTTTTTTATAGATATAACGCATTCTAAAGGTGTTTTTCTGAAACAGCTGTCACCATTCTGCGTAATAGCTGTAACACTGGATTATGTGTTTGTTTGAAATATTCGTGCAGCTGCAGCGGCGATCAGAATCTATTGGATAGAAATACATAAAAACCAATTGTGTAAACGCTGCGTGTGCTGGTGGCGCCTACTTTGACGGTGAATGAATACATCGTATAGAAGCCTACGAAAATTAATAGCTGTCGAAGTCCTTAATTTGGTCAGCGTAATGGAATATTGCCAAGATACTCTTTACAAGGAAGAACTATGCTCAGCAGTATGATGGTATGGATGGATACGAGGCAAATAAAACAATGTCAAAGTCTCTTGTAATGAAAACCTGTTAATTTTGGAAACTGGCGTTATATTAGCACGATAATTACGCTGCTCGAATAAGCAGTATGCGTTTGCGTCAACTAGTGGACAAAAACTGCTTTATTATAGAACATTGTTTGCTCTTCAAACGAGTGGTATAGCTTTTGCGTAAACTTTAGAACGTGACCACTCTAAAAATAGTTATACATTAAATGTAAAAAATACAAATATAACTAAATCATAAAAATACATCTATATATTATTTAGCAAAAAGTCCGCACTCTCTACGGTGTTGCTTACTTTTTACTGACTCCAAAAGCAAAGGACGAGGTCAATTTGCCAGTATTATTTGACGTAAATACTGTGATATGTATGTTTCGAAATGAACACGCCGAAATGTCAGTCATTAACTGCTTGTATGTGAGGCGTTACTTTTTTGGGAAGATATTTTGTTTTCTCAGGTAATACTATTTATTTGTTTTATTACTTTTTATCAACGCCTAATAATGTTAATACGTGATCACGTCACTGACGGTTTGAAGATCTTTAATGAATTCAGACAAAAAAGCCATAGACAAAATGTAGGAGTTTGCGAATCTGAGGATTGCCGCGGCGATCGCGAAACATATTATGTTACTTTGGCTGCCAATTTAACTTCGCTATTGTCAAGGCTATAACGAAGTTAGACATGGAAACGCTCCGAAGCAAAAGCCACTTGTCTAGGGCTACAGTTCTGTAATGCGGAAACTCATTATTTAAGTTCGTGTAAGATCCCAATGTCCTTATTTTTTCTTGTTGTATTACGAGTATCCCGATACAGTGTCACTCCGCAAACTAATATTTTTCTTCGGATAATGTCAACACATTTATTCAATACATCAGTCTTACATTATGAGTGACTAGGGTACGCCGATTATTGTGATAAAAAACCGATGCTGCAATTATAAATAAAAAGGACAAGTAAAAGAAAATAATTTTGAAAATTTGAAATTAACAAATTTTATTTCACTTATGTTTTTCATAATACAAGAAGTGGAATGTCAAAATGATTTAAATTATTTTCAGGCGAATAAAATTATTAATTGATATATTCATAGTGGCATATTACACGTGTCTACGAGAAAAAGCGATGCAACGGTCTCATATTGCAATCGGCTGAAAATAACTGTTTTTTTTCTTTATAAACTTGTCAGATTTAAGTCATATATCCACTGATAAATAATAAAATGACGTAATATGAAGCTGGTATACCAAAATGTTCACGTAAAGTACATTGAAAATGTGTGTAAAAATACTAAATTTCCTCCGACCTAAGTAGATTAGGTATTAATATTAAACTTAAAATACATATAAGACTTGCACACATCCTAAGAATGTTAAATAAACGTTCATCTACGCAGTATCTTTGGAAGTAGACAATTAAGGACATAAGAAGCTCTACTCAAGAGTAAATTGAGTGAATTTGAGTCACGTAATCCTGCCCAAATTGGCACCATACTTCTGTTTTAGACGATGGAGGTTTGTATTCCACTATCATTTGTACATTGTGTAACACTTATGAGGATAATTATGTTAATTAGGAAAAGTTATCCTTCTATTATTTTTTAAGGAATTCACCTAAATTAACATTTTTTATAAAAAAAAATATTACGATTAATTCTATGATATGCGAAACAAACATTTACTAGACTCGAAACACGTTTTAGACAAAATTTTTTCTATGATTATTAGTTCGTCGCTTAAATATACTAGTGAGACGGCAGACTAAAAACTTACTTCGTCGTCTTATTATAGAAATTAATTTACTCCAGCAGGCGTAGGAAGATAATGACTTTGTCAATTACTCGTGTGAGAATGTCTGTACTTAGCTGTTAATTATTACTCTCTCATATTATTTTAGCTCACGTTTGTTTACTCGTTAATGTTAATTTTAGAACGAAAGCTTTCGTTTTTTACGTTAGCGACGTAACTTTTGCTACGCTTATAAAGGCTTAAAGATGTTCAGTAAGTTCAAGTTTCACCCGTTATTAACGAAAAAAAATTAATTAAGAATGACAAATCGTCTGTAGTGTCTGTTTTCTATTGAATTTGTCATTTGATGATCTAATTATGTGACAATTCGGAGATCCTTCCATTACAGACTAGACTGACAAGGCATTAGCTAAAAGTTTAGATAAATGGATTTATTTATATTACTATCGTTTAGATCGTTTCGTTGACCAACTAATACGTTCAGTAATAGCTTAATTTAATGACATATATGAATGACAATTTAGTGAGCATTTATCCATTTTGGTTGAAATTACAAATTTTCTAGTTGTCATTCAATTAAACACAAGCCATGCTTAATCTTTAAGGTAAAAATTCCTAGTAAACGTAGCAACAACCATTAATACTACTTATAGATTTAAATTTTTGGTAACAAAGTTCTTCAGTCGAAGAAAAGCGACTCTACTTAGATAATAAAATTATTTGAGTGTACACATAATTATTACATGACCGTATATATATCCACCATCTTATAAAATGAACCTTTTGCATAGAACATGTAAAAGAAACAGTCAGTTGTGTGTGATGGGTTCTAGCTCTTTTTTACTCAAACACAATATCTTAGCGATAATAAAATGTTAATATTTGATATCGTGTGAGAACATCAACTTTAAATGCTTTTCTTCGTAAATATTATTATTTATGGCCCTTAACGATGTTATTAAGACTATTTTATAACTTTTCTAACGATTAACAGTTTTCGCTATTGACTAACGCTGAAATCTAGAAAAAGCTAACTAATTCGAGAAAAATTAACTAAGACTTCTTTTGTCCCAGTATCGGTATTGGTGTAAATACTACATCCATCGGCCTTAATGAGACTATTGGGATAAAAATACTGTAATTGGGTCATTTGGCCACGATACATGTAGAACAGAAGTCTCAGTGGTCTCGTGGTACTAATCTCAATGGGACTAGGACCCGAAAATGCTCATTAGCGGTTTTATGTATAGGTATATGTGTGATAATACTTAATAGTATTAGTCTACTTATCAAACTGAACAAATTGCAGAAAAAATTCAAACAAAAATTTTATGAGGTTCTCCATACAAAAATTGGTCATTTGATCGGAAGAGTTCTATGGAAGACGCAATATATATTTTTTAATTTTGCAAACTTTTGTTCACTTTGATGGGTAGACTAACACCGTTTAGTATTGTCACATCTTTTTTGTTATTATACGTTGTATATATAGCCATTACGAGTATAAAACAGTAGATTGAATGGTGTTTTTCCACCTACAAGGGACAAATTTTTAAATTCGATTCGTAAACATACTTCTAATTCGTCATTGATTGCGTCTCAAAGAAAATATCATTTTGATGTTTAAAATAAACCGTATTATTTTTTGCCGACTTTAAAATGAGAGAATGTGCTCAATTCGAATGTATTTTATTTTATTATATTTGTTATTTGATTTCTCGGAGACGGGTGGATTAATTTGAAAAATATTAAAATACTCGTCAAATTGAGTGACTCCTCCTTTTTTGAGAAGTCGGTAGAGAACCATAGAGTGAGTGAGAGTTAGAAGAATGCTTTGTGCTGATTTGGCTTCTCATTAGAGTATTTAGTGTCGCTACTAATTGTAAACTGTAGAGGTCACCGAACAGTTTGTAGGTAAATGTTTCCTCTATAACTCCTTACGGGTACCTAATTTGGTAGTAAGTTTAAAATCACTTTTATATAGTCCCCGCACTTTGTATAGAAACCTGATGCTTCTTTAACCATGCCTTTACAAAGCTGTAGTACACAATCAATTTACCACGTTAGTTGCAAAGTTTAAAGTGTACTCGTAGTAACAATGTCGGTTTACCTGGAATATTCGAGTACTTAGCCGATGTTCGCTTTTCATGCATTCTTACTAGTTGGTATTTTGTAACCTATCTAATGTGAGCATTGCAGATAATACGATGCCGTAGCACATACTATAGATAATTACCAAGGAATTGAAGTATTATTGCTAGTTAAGGATGCTTGGTAAGCAAAAGCGTCTCTCTTTAGGATTTGGCAAATGTAATATCGTAGAGATAACTTTTAACATTTCCGGAAGTTGTTAAGATGCTTGAAATATTTTTAAAGCCGTTAGCTTACTGTGTTTGCGTGGTCAACAGCTCTGAGTTACTTATAGTTATGTATTTATCGTTAATGAACAACCTGTTCTTTACAAAGATTTTTATGTGTTGAAATAAGGACCTTAACTAAAGTATGTTTCAATCCGTAACGTCCCACTGCTGGACTCGGGTCTGTTTTATGTATTCGTAAGTGTGTACGCCATAGTCCACTTATCCTCGAAAGTTATTATAACCTTCTCCGACTAACAAGTTTCCTCATAATGTTTCACTTCACCGTTTACGTACGTGGTAATTAATTATACTATGCCCACATAAGTAAAATATTATAAACTAAATTGAATATTGTACACAATCGAGCAAGCAAACGTTAGTATAGTTTCAAGTTCATTTGATGATATTCTTCTGTTATATTTTTTGAATGTATTTAAGGGCTGTGTTTGCAGCTTCTCTAAGTACCTTGATATATATTTATTATTACTTTGTGTTGGCGTCTCGCCTTAAGTTCCTTCATTTAATTAGGTACTTACTGGTAAGTGAAAGTTTTATACCGTATAATTTTTATTGCCCTTATCTTCGTGTAGGAAAACTACACACAAGATTATTGAACATTGTTTTGCTGATGTTTTCTTATACCATTTCATAGATGTTAAAGTTTGTAATTATGATATTACTTCTTTTTACCAGAAATCTACTATAAACCCACTTCGAAACCACTAAATTTGTAATACTAATAAGAATTTTTCATTTGCACTCATATAAGTTTATAAAAAAAAGTTATTGTGGTTTAACACTTGTTAAAGAAGTAATATAAAAATAACAAAGGACTATCTCTCGACATATTTATTGTCTCGAATGACATCTGTGATGATAGAATTAATCTAACAATATGATTGTTAGATTAATTCTATCATCACAGATGGCGCACCGATCGCTGAGTACTGTAAATTGACAGCGTTCGGGAATTTCGCGACTGGCAGAATATCGACAGAGGCCTAATAGTCAAGACAACTAATCTGGGCGTTTTACCCAGAACGCAGATTCGAATTATACCTACTATGGAATTTTTCATCATGATTTTATTTCAGCATCTGAACATTTCTTTTTCAAATAATGTAATACCTAAACTAAGTCATAGTTTGTACAAATATATCATTCTATTACTAACTCGAGCTTGCCGCTTACCGTCCAACCTTATTAGGTTGTTATCCTAGGTACCTAGGTACACTGGCAATCTTGTTGAAGTCTGCTTCTCTCATAATATTAAAGAACATAATTATTAAGATGGTTAAAAAAAGTTATTTTTGCGCTATTCTTTGAGAAATGAAAAAGTTAGCAAATATTGTTTATTATGGAATATAGACTCGCTATGTAAAGCGACAATGCGGCCTAAGATAGAGCAGACCTGCCTAAAAATAAGAACTCAGTTTACAATTGGCGACCAATGAAGATGTCTAATAAAATTATAGAACTATAATATCAACAAACTAAATAGTGTTTCAACATACGAAACGAAAACAAAAAACGGTTAAAATAAGTTATAAAACAATATTATAACACTAGCAATAAATTCTTTAGAAGTAAATTAAAATAGCCCAAAAAAATAAACAGTCGTCTAATAAATTTACCTACTACAAAATGAGGAAAACGTTTTTCGAATGTATATATGTAAATTAACATGTAAGTATAAATGTATGTATGTCTATTTCTTAACCAACATTTTTGTCATGCTAAGTTTTGGTTGGCCTAGTCTTTATCTGCAGACTGTCATATGATATAATGGTTGCAACCCACTGTTTCAGTCGTGAAGATAACAGCTGTAGTCTAAAGCTTTTGCAGATTTTAAGTCTAAGATTTTTTCAACGTCGCTTCCGACCACTTATTATGGTTAGTTGGTAGAAAAACTTGTTCTTTATTGTAGACACAATAAATACAAATTATAAATTTTACATCTAGTGATTCAAAATATCTTTATTACACACCAAAAAAAAATTGCTCCAAATATAACATAAACAAATTGTTGGTACTAAATTGGGCGACCTTAATAACGAATTGTTTCTTCACCCTATCATAACTGCTTGTAACGTTCATGACGTCACCACCCGGTTCCAACGGAAGATCAGCGCTGGTTGTTTCAGCCAGCATTATGTTGAGTTGTGGCCGGTTTGTGACAGAAAGCAGTGATTAAGTTGAAATAATTTTGTTAAGTTGTGTGTTACGCTGCTGTTTTCTGTTACAAATAAAATTAATTCTATTCTATTATATCGCCTAAAGCGATTTCTATTATTAAAGCTCACCATCTCCTTTCATAGGCTGCAACGTGGAGACCAGCAGGATAGGTGAGTTGAGTGCTATAGACAGCAGCCAAACTGTTGCAATCATCTTGTACGCGTGGCACTGTGTCTGCCATTTGCGAGATTTGAGAGGCCGACAGATTGCAAAATACCGCTCGAGTGATATTGCCACTAGCGTCCAAACGTCCACGGAGACTGACACAGCTGGAACAAACGAGAAAATCATTTTATCTTCATATTTGGACATTGAAAGCTCGAATTCTAGGTGTAGGAGTGAAATATTTACTGATGACATGGGTGGAGCAAATGACAAAATTATTTCAGCACGCTCTATATTGAAATCATGTAATTTTAAAAGTTTATAAAATATTCTTTCTTAAATATTCGTTATTCATAAATATTCTTTGAATCTATCTATCCTATGAAGTGACTTTAGTGGGTCATAATCCACGACGTTGGCCGATTTGCGGGATAGATGCTTTTAAAGGTACTCTTAAAAGCCAAGAGGCCTATCGACTATGCTAACAATTACCTCACATTATCACATTGTTTTCTATTCTATTCAATAAAGTAAGTAAGTGAGCAGATGCTAGAATTAATTATACAATGATTAATAACACCAGTAGTACTTATAATAAATAATAGCGCAGTGAAATTTATTTATTAACATTTTGTTACCAAAGTCCTGGGCCTGATTTTTAAAACTATCAAATGAATTCGTCACTTACTTAGTGACGTGACTTACGAACGAAATGCGAATGTTTGAATATCGCGTATAAGTGACATTATTAGCAAGTGATGAATTCATTCGAAAGTTTCAAAAATCAGGCCCCTGTCCGTTTATTTGTCGTCAATAGATAGACAGGAAGATTGATGCATTCTCAGGAGGGCAGACAGGTTTTTTTTCTCAAACAGAGAAAAAAATCCTGTCTTCTTATTTGCCATGTGAGGATATTAAGGTTTTTTTACTATTTGTTCCCGTAACGGAACTGACTAAGAAGATAAACAGAAATAAACTTTAGAGACCAAAATAGCAAAACTATAAAATACTTTTTCCGCATGGAATCCTTCAAACGAATACAAGAACCAAACCATTTTACACCTATTAATTACCTCCATTAACACAACTATAAATGTTTGTAAGCCTAGCTTATGTTGCGACTGTTGGGATCCAGCGCTTTAACTTGAGTTTTTAGTGCAGCTAAATTTTCGGTTACATTTTTAATAGTCTCATTCATGCATTCATAAAAGCGCCATGCCTGCAGTTTTATGACGCGGTTTGAAAAAAACTGCATAAGCCCGTAAAAAAAACATTTTACATTTTGATAAATAACACAGGTTAATGATTTATGATATCTGTTTGGAATGTATATGTATATTTTTGGTGTACAATAAAGTTATATTTGAATTTGAATTTGAACATGTTGCATAGCGGATATAAAAAAATCTATCGATACTTTTTTTATCTCCACGATTAAGATCACCAAAATGTAAACAAAACTAATTGAACCTTTCCAACGATCACCTGCGCCTCGCGGAGGTTTGGCTATCTCACGGAATACATGTTCCCGGGATTAAAAGTAGCCTCTATATTATTCCACGTCATAAATTATCCTGGTCCCAAATTTTATCCACATTCGTTTTTGCGTTAAAGACTAACAAATATACATACAATTTAAAATATATGTACAATAATTCGCAAGAATCAAATATACTTATTTACGTGTGTCGTTTTTTTCTTTGCATTCCATTTAAAAGCTAAAAGTAATAAAGTAAAATTTACGTTAATTAAATTACTGTAATTTCAATGATCTTACATTGAAATCTACTGCAGCAATTCAATTGCCGTGAACTACGAGTAATTATGCTCGGTGTCTGCAAACTCCAGGCAAACTATGCCATGAGCAATAATTTCTCCAAACAGACATCTCATTACTCGAAGAAAATGTTCATAAAATATTTAGTGAGCTGTCAGACAGTAAATTCTTCAAAGTTTCTAAAGTCACAAGAATTAATGTGCAAATTAATAAAAGTATTATGACGTGGATTTATCAGATGTTTGACGGGCTGAAAATTCTAACACTTATTGAGAAAGACGGCGTACCACACAATGTTTAAATCTATACGATCGATTGTTATTGCTCAGTCAAGAGCAATGTCACATTAAGGCATCTCCATAATTATATATGCAACGGATTTTTATCCGATACAAATCCAAGAGTGGATTTTAAATTTACATAATTTAATTTCAGTATCTACAATCTACAGCGACGATTACATTACACTACACTCGACATTGGCAAAATTGTGCTTTTATTCCTGTTATAGTTATGCCTTTAGAGGGAAAACAAGAATCAATTTTCCTGTCTGTGTTCGCATGGGTATGCTATATTTTCGACAGTTCCACATATTCTAGGTGATCTATCTTACTTATGGTAGGTAAGGTTACTTTCAGGCTTAAAAAAAATATGATGATTGGACAGAATGGTGATGGTCGCTTTTTAGCGATAAGACTTCGCCTTTGTGCCATGTTATTTGTTTTTTTTTTATTATTTTTCTCTTAAATTTGTGATAAAAATAAACAATTATTGTATTGTATTGTGTTTTCTTATTTTTGTCTCCTTGTTGCGTCCCACAGTAGCCACTAAGTTATATAAGTTGAAGTTGCTTGAAAAACCGGCAAAATGCAAGATGGTCTCGCGCACCGAGGGTTCCGTACATACCTGTAGCTAAGAAGAACGTTAAGATAAATCTTCTCGGTTCGTTGCAGCGTCATCCCTATGTATACAGTTTTATGGATTAAGGGTGTACTAAGCCCAAAGAAGGATAATGGACCCATCATGACAAACAAATTTCGGTATGGGACCAACACGAAATTCGAGAAAAAAGTAAGCTGTTTCGTACATTTTCTCGACGGTCCGTTAACTTTTTTATTTAAAACAATATGTTTTTTTTATTCAAATTTCGGGTTGGTCCTGTAGTAAAAGTTGTTCATTATGATGAGTACAGTGACCCTCTTTTGGCTTAGTATACCTCTAGCTAAAAAACCTGTATGTTATTGCTTCTACCCGTGTCTCGGGATCAACAATAAGATACTCATAACAAATCAAACAAGCCCCAGATAAGTTTTTATCTTGAACTTGGCTTGACACGCTGACTGTGTCTAGATATTATGTTAGTATTTGTGACTTGAGGTCTGATATTTCATTGCTATTACTCAAAGTATTACATAGTACTTTTATTGAACAAATCAATAAAAGTACTGAGATAATATAAGAGACGGCCTAACTCCTTGGGCTACTCGCCTCAACAGACAAAATGTAAGTAACTCGCCCAAATTAGATCACTGTATACTAAAGTCTGCTATAGTCAAAATTTTGAGCTCTTTTATGTGGTGTAAACCAGTAAGGCATTAAAAATTAGATAACAAAGATTTGTGTACCAAAAATTCCAGTAAGTGCTTGTTTTTTTAAATTATTTTAGTAAAAAATACTTTAAAGCTACGTATGGAAAGTGATTTTATATTTTTTTTATGAGATAACGAGTTAAGTGTATTTTGTATTAATAAGATTGACAATCATGTTTACGATAGATGTAGTTAAATTTCTTTAACAGAGAAATGTATTGAATAGTTTTCTGTATCTATTTAATAACCAGCAATTTAATATTAATTTTACTAAATTTAAGCGTTGAGACCTGCATGTTACGCTAAAGTATTGTTTTTTTTATTCATCATACACTACAGATACAGATTTTCTTTAAATAGCACAGTAAAATGCAGGTCTCGCTTAAATTCTTTTCTTTTCTTTTGTCTACTTCTATTGTGATATATATTAGCTTTTGGAATTTGAAGCTGAGTTGTCTGTTTCCCTATAGCTATAATTGCGGTTTTGCTAAGTTGCTAAAATTGTTAAAATCTAACAAAATTTTAGTCGCAGTTTGTAGAAGAATTAATATATAACTAAAAATAGGTATATATAAGATAGTAAAACTTACCTTGTAAAAAAGGTATCAGTTTACAAAGAGCTGCTCCGAACAGGAATCTTCTGTACACTTGTCCAACGAGAGTGAAGGGCAAGCAAAACACTCCTAACAGGAAATCTGATATAGCCTGGAACAAAGAAAGCCAGAATTAGGTTTTTGTCGCATGAAGGAAACCATTAGGCGATATTGAACCCTATGAATATATCCACTGCTATTATTTAAAGAAATATTTAGGGAACATATACATCCTTGGGTAAATTCGCGCTTTTCAGGTTATTTTCTTATATAGCGTATGTATGAAATTAACATAATAATAGCGTTTAGGGTTTTTAGAAAAATTGACAACAAGAGCACTACAACTCAGTTTTTTTAAATCTTAGTTAAAAATATATATATTGGAAACCGTAATATGAAATATTTTTATTATTACTACGTAAGCACTAGAGGGGAAGAGGGTCGTTTTTTATACTATGGATGGCTACCACGGGGAGGAAGGGTGTAAATTTTTTAATAAAAGTGGGTCACAAGGTTTGGTTTCCTTATGAGAGAACGCAAAAAAATGACACGATGGGAAGGATTTAAATTTGCATTCTGCCTGGTGACACGTCCAGTTGCCTTACCATTGGACCACCGTCGATATTATAGCAGCAGCGATTAACACAATTGCTAAGAACTGTAATGGAGAGCTACTGTAAAAATTTAAAAACTTCTCTGTGTTTAATAACTACAAAAAAAATATAAATTTAATTTCATCATATGAGAGAGGAATATTTTGAGCACTGGAACAAAACCAAACAAGGCTAGGAATAAACGAGGCTGATGATGATGATAAATAAGTATTTTTTCAAGTTCAAAGGACATTCACTGCAGCTGCAGCCATTAGCAGTAATATACAGTTTTTTAACTTGTTTTATAACTTTCAATGTTATCAAATAATATTTTTAAAGCAATTTACTTTACCAAGTTTAATAAGTTGTGGATCCACGACGACGTCGCAAATATTAACTGTAAGTACGTAAGGCAAATACCACTTTCTACTGTTTAATATTTGAGACAAAGTTCTTTGAGCTAGCACTCTAGTTCTAAAATTGCAAACTGCACTCCTGTAGTCAGAACAACAAGGATGATATGCCTCTTGAGAGAAAGAAGCAAGTTTTAAGCTGTACTCGTAACTCCAAGTTAGAGATGGCAGTTTGTTGAAAATGTACAAGTAGATCCGAGGAGTGTTTATTTCGAAGCTGTTAGTGCTCGAAAGACTAGTTGCGAACAGTCTAGTTCATGAACATATACCGACTTTTAATTTAGTTTTAAGTTAGACTTGATTATTTATTAAATAATCAAGGATTAAAAGTAAACCTTGTCGCTCCTAAATATTTTATTAAAATTGGCAGTTATTCATGCAGTGATTTTTCATAAAAAATCAAAGTCCTTAAATTAAGATTCAGACCCCATTATTACAAATATACGACTAATAAAAATTCTAGTAATTTATAGAACTTCTACACCAGGGACCCAAGTCTGTTAATGGAATTGATTCAGAATTACATTGCTTGCATTGCGTCATACTGACGTCATACCGATCGTTTTGGACCGATTTGATTGCTTATTAAAATTAAATTTAATATTAACTCTGATTACAGTTTAAATTAAAACTACTACCTGCACTAACAACCCGACTAACATACGCACTCGTACATACACTAACTAACACGTAGAAAGAACTGCCATATCTAAAGTAAAGAATGTCCCTGTCTTGGGTCAGTAAAATCCTTTATCCCGTATTTTCTTTACCTGTTCAAGTTAACGTTTTTAAGACTTATCTAAGTATTTTCACTTTAAGATTCAATTTCCTCTGTACAAACAAATATTCTCTATAAACGCCTATGGGCGAAGCTGGGAAACTCATGCTATAAGCTGCTTTTTTTGGTTTCCCCCTTAGTCATTTATTAGAAAATGTAAACACAGTCGTCAGGATAAAATTACATTTTATGAAAGGAACGACGAACGATGGAGTTTAACGTATTCCTACCGTTAAGCGCAAACAGCTTTTTTATTTCAGTATTAAGTCAGGAAAAATACATATCTAAAAATACTTGAAGTCACTATAGAATATGGTGTGAAAGGGAAGTGTCGACCAATGGCAACACTCTTGGTTAAAGAATCTTTGGTGTTTATTTGGCTGCAGCATCAGATCAGCCTCTAGATGAAGAACAGCCCTGATGCTCTCTGACTTTTGATAAGAGAGACACAATAAAAAACATAAAAGAAAAGAAATCAGTTGAAATTTTACAATTACTCCATTGCAGATATACCAAAAGTGTGCTCGGGGACTACCCCGAACCGAACTATTTAAAAATGTGCACTTTAGTTACTAAACTAAAGTGCACATTTTTAAACAGTTCTTTATGAAATGGTACTCTAGGATTTAACAAATTTTTCTAATGGAGTCGACAAACGTTTTATTCTAAAATGCCAAAATAATCTAGAAAACATTACGAGAATACCTGTGTTTTACTTTTTTTCTATCATTAAAAATGCTTGACAAAATTAATATCAAAGTGCGCAGTGTCGTTTGAAATAATTTCAAAGGTACTCTAAAGCGTGATGACGTCATAACACGTGTGTTCTCTGGCTGCTCGCGCTACGGTTGAAAGCATTATAGTATAATAACACACATCTTGTTTTCAGTGCTCAATCTTCGACCACCTTTCCATCAGACGAGTACCTATCTCAAACGTCTGGTCAAATGTCTCTTACATTACAAAATATAACTCACCAAATTAAGCAAGTACACATTAGTGACCGTCCTCATCCGCCTGTTGTTCGTCAGGGTTGCTATCACAAGGCAGTTCCCAGATATCGAGAGCACGAATATCAGGAAGTAGGGAGGGATGATGAACCTCCATTCATACGCGTTAGAGACAACCCTACTGACGCTTGTGTTCCGGACTGCTATGAAAGGGATCGTGGACGTTGACACGTCCTTTATTCGCAGTAAGGAGGTGTTGATCATCAGCATTTCCTCCATATTTGTATCTGGAACAAAAGAGAGTACAGTCAATATATATTTTATGCGACTGCCCAAAATGAAGGGTATTGTTTTTGAGTGTCTGTGAATACGTATGTATGAATAGACCGCCAACTTGTCCATACAATAAGAGATAGCTCTTTTCTACTTTTTATTGCTGTCTGATTCTAGTATTTTTTTAGTGCTAACATATTACTACTAGGCATTTTCGTTTGTTTTCTTTTAGATCACTTTAAAGTAACAAACTTCCTATGCAGTCATATTTTTGCGCTGATACGATACATATTAAAAAGATTTAATTTGCAGAATTCAATTACTTTTTTCGAAATAATAAAACGTGTAGGCCTAAAATTCATCAGAGTGAAGCGATTGACACCAATGACAAAAAAAACACGTTACAATTTAGGGGGTGAAAGTCCCGGAACGAAAATTGTATTAGAAACACGAAAACAGTGGAGGGTCGGTGAACCTCTTAAGTCTCTGTGACCGCTGTGACACATACGCAACGCGCTGCGACACAACGCAATGCGCTGTAACGCAAAGTGTGCGGTCTGCTCTACCTTTTATGTTACATATAACAAAGCACAATTGTCATGGCAACTCAAAGGCTCTTAAGCTCAAACAAGCCGTATACATACACAAGTATTTACATCTAACAATGTTCCCAACCTTTTATTTACCTGTTTACGACCTCTGTAAATGAATATTGGTTTCTGAGAAACGATACATAGTCGGGTCTATTATGTAAGATAACAGAGAGAGCCTACATCTGTCCTAGCAATTTGCGTACCTATTGTTGTGATCTCGTTATACAGTAAATTAGTCTTCCAAACACAATAGACCTATAAACAGGAAATATTAGTACTGAGTATACCAAAACAAGTAATAGTTTAGAAAAGTGAAAACCGACTCTAATTCCGAGCTTTAAGATACAAAATAGAAAGCCACTATGTAAAGTCAAAAAAAAATATTTTTAATAAATAATTTGATATAAGAATAGAATTAAACTGATTATAATTAAATTTATACGGTACCAATTGTAAAATACAAGCATGGTAACAAAAAAAATATTTTTGTCAAATCGGTCTGGCCGTTTCTAAAAAATCGGGTAACTTCCCAAAAAAATTAGTAAGGCTCCGACGACTTAGAACCTTTTTTCTTTTGAAATCGGTTAATAATAACTTCAAACGCTCTTTAGAATTAAGAAATAAATCACCCTATATAAGAAAGAGGGTGCAAGTTTTTCATTAATATTTATAAATTGCAGAACAGTGTAATAATGCTGCGAAGCGCAGCTGTGAGCTAAATATTACTACCGCATGCAAGTATATATACAAGGTAAGGGGTGTACTAAGCAGAAAGGGGTCACTATAGTCATCAGTATGAATAACTTTCATTATATGAGCAACACTGAATTAGAGAAAAAATCAGCTGTACAATTGAAAAAAAATATTATTGCGTTGTCAATGATGTCAGTGATTTGATTATGTATGTAAAGCAAAAGATAAAGAAGCGTTTTAATTTAATTATTATAAAATTATTTGAAATACTAAATATATTTTTATCTACGGAAATTAACGGAAATTTACGAATTCAAATATTTTTGTAATTTCACATATTTAAAAATAAAAGTTATTACCGACTTTATTTCTAAATTAGTTATTTTATTAATTTAGGTAAAAAAATGAAATCTCTAGGATAATTTTGAGAAAATGTAAATGGAAATATTTCAAAGATTATCACATCTTAAAAAAAGATTCTATCTAATCAGTTCAGCCGTCTCTGATATCTCATATGGGGTAACAAAAAAACATAAAAATCGGGTCGAATTTTAAGTACCTTTTCAGGCAGTCAGTAAAAATACTGAGATTAAGTTTACAAAAGAAATAAATAAAAAAGCATGTACTCGTACTGTCTAATTCGTACAATTCCAAAGTGTTACTGAATCGTCCAAAAACCTAAAGTGTCCATAAATGCTGCCTAAACAAGTAACACCAGACGATATTTTGTATCTTAATAAATAATGACCAAATCACTTTCGCCGTGAATCCATAAAAAGTAAGCTAACTCGATCCGAAATAGAAACCTAAGCTTTATTCAAGTTAATCTAAGTTTCAAATTAACTTAGCAGCTTTGAAGTTGATATCCTGACTTGCTGCGTTACGGTATCCTAACTTGTGAAAATACAAGTTTGTATGTAGTTGGAGTTTATTACTGCCCACACTTATGGGATGGGTCGGTCAAATTACATATAATGAGATGGAGAATTACAAAAAAGATAGGTTTGAAAAATATTAGACAGACTGCCTCGTTGACAGAGACGTAGATAAGTTATCAAAGACTTTAGTGCAAAAAAATGTGCTTTAACGAAATCAAAAAAAGGTACTACATATGTATCGACTCATAACTTCCCAATGCTAGGCTTGGATCTCCCCTACAAAGAGAGTGAAAGGCATAGTTTAAATTTCTGTAATTTGGGCAGCATGGTAAAACTATACCTTACTCAATTCCCTCATTCCTATTGAATCCTAAAACCGATAAAAATACAACGAGAAGCGAATATATAGGATGCGATAGACGTGTCAAACCTATAATAGTCCCCGTCGTTTTTGCGTCGAGGGTTAAAAACTAGAATGAACATGTAAAGCGTTTTGTGCGAATCCGTGAAATTTGGGGAGGTTTCAAACTGGCCATGTAAAGGCTTGGCTATAGAATGCTATAAGAGTACACTATTATAAATTCCAAATGCAATTTTGCCACCACAAAATGTGTGAATTACATTTTTTTATTTAGTGCCTGCTAATAAGTTGTTTTATGAAGAATATCTAGTGCTGTCCCGCTTTGTCTTGATTTCAGCGCTTGAAGAGTTAACATCTCCTGAGGATGCCTTGTGCTAAAGCGAAACACGTGTCGAGGAAGTCGGATACTGAGAGAAAGAGAAATAAAAAGGTGAGGTGTGGCGGTGGTGAGGAGGAACCACACCATAAAAACAAAAATATTTTTCGATTTCTCACGCTGACATCAAGACGAGGCGGAAAAACACTAAATATTTTGTATATACCATCTTATTATAAATGGATTTCCGCAAAGTAACGCCTGACTCCATCAATCATCTTAGTATTATATTTTTTAATTTTCATTTTATTTGTATTGTGACTTTTGCCAGGCTGTTATATTCTCTGCCAGGTTCTCTACTTCCTTATAGCTATAATCTAAGCCAATACGAGACGGTAATGCTCTTTTAATTAAATATCCTATTTATTTTCGATATCTAAATATAATGCCAGTGTTCAAAATGTGCCTGTTTTCTAGGCGGACGGGTAATGACGTAAGTCAGTTTTTTTGTCAAAACTAATCTGAGCTATTGGTGAAGGATAACATCGTGAGTAAACCACATCACGCTCACCTGGCAAGCTACCTCAAGTTGAAAAACCTGTCATTAAGCACCTAGCGGTGTGTTTCGGGTGACTTCATTGAGAACCAGTGGATTCTAGATGAGGCAATCCCTATCTAAGAACACAGTCGCTAACATCAGTGCTCGTGCGAGCTAGTGGTCAACTGCTTAGCAGTTTTTGATAAAAATGACATTACCTTGGTTTGGATTCATTTCAGGACAGTTTTCCTTAAATTTTAATTAAATACAGTGCGTGTGAAGCACAGGTTTATTACACGTATCACGTACGTGTTAAAAGTAAAAAGAGATACTGACACAAAGCAAAAATTTGAATGCTCGTTTTTCATAAAGCGGCAATAAACCAGCACAGGCGTTTCGTAGTTGAATCAAGTGAGTACGGTATTACACTGATATTTCATTTTCCAATAAAATTCCATGGATAAAAACCGGTGGGAATTTCATAACTTTCGAAGTAAATGATGGTAAACTGATATTTCAATTATGTTGGGAAACGAACGCTTTGTAATTTATGATAACCGGTGGGAATTTTATAACTTTCAAAGAACTTAAATGATAATATAAACCGAAACCTGTGGCGAGACGTACCATCGTCGCGGACACGGACGCTCTTTGAACACCCTGATGAAGTTCTCCAAATGTAAACAAACATTACTGGGAACGTAATACGACCCTCTTGAACAAAACTATTTTTTTTTCAATTCGGACCAGACTTCACTAAGAAATATGGGAACCTCTATAAAAAATATCCTGACGTATTGTTAACCATATTCTCAATGTAGATGGTTTAAACCCACGGTAACGTTATCAAATATTTTTTAACTGCGGACAACATCAATCAACATACTAACAATTTGTGATGTTGAGAAATGAGTTGTAGACTTCGATCTGGATTTAACATTAATAAGCATTTATACATTCACGGCCATCAATTATATGTACAGACTTGAGGTTTCTTTAAAACGTCTTCGATCTGGTCGTTGTATGTTCATCAAGATCCATTTCATATGTCGTGGATACCTATTGATCATTTGTTAAATAAACAGAGGCCTCATTTTTCAAACGTTCGAATGAATTCATCACTCGCTAATGACGTTACTTACGTACGATAGTCAAGGAGTTGCATTGTTATTTTTCGGATGGGTACAGACGGGTCGGCCTTAATAAGTCATAGGACTTTAAAAATATTAAGAATTCAGTACAATGATTATGTAAAAAACACATTTAGGTAATAGATTAATCTATAAATACGTAAGACCTTTGAAAACTGTGTATTTGGTATTGAAACAAAAAATAATGAAATTCGCAACACGTCGAAATTAATATTTACTAAAAGTTCAATTATATATATTTTTTTAACGCATTTTCTCTCGCAAAAAGCTTCACCTTAAAAATATCAACGCGTTCCTTTAGATCAGTTTCTTAAGCAATTATTCTATTCTTTGTATCGTCATTAAATGTAGTTAATTCTTCAAATTATCCAAAACGCTAATTTAGCTTTGACTCTCTCAGACGCGCCTCTTAAAGATGTTCTAAAACGACCATCTACAAAAACAAAATAAATCAACTTACCTAACTACAGAGCCTTAACTACCAAGTTTTCAAAAAGTTTTATTCATTTTTCACGATAACCACTAACTCATTTAACACAGAAACCGGCACTAATTTTAAAAATACATTGTTTTTAAACACTAAATGTTTTTTTTTTTAAATTTACACTTACACATATATTCACAAATAAAAAAACTACGCTTACACAACACGTTTAATTTTATAAAACAGCTTCAAACACGGTTTTAAACGAAATACCGCGCACTTACACTGTACCGAAACTTTGTGAGGCAAACTTAGAAAGTTTTCAGGGCAAGCGAAGCCTCTGCTCTCTACCATTTGACTGAAGTTATACAGATGAGGGATATTCTACGCATGCGTCAAATCCTTGCCTTGTTATTCCCTCTTACTGTGGTTTTCCATGGGAAGCCTGCTTTTTCTGATAATCATACTAGAACTCGTAATATTAAGGCGAAAGATTATTCTAGTGTTTGTGTGGTTTTTGAATAACACGTAGTACATATATCATTATGTAGCCAATATTTGTAGGTACATACTCATAAACATTTATAAAATTAAGTAAATCAAATCAAAATAATTTATTAAACAAAC
This sequence comes from Ligdia adustata, assembly GCA_947049295.1. Taxonomy (NCBI): domain Eukaryota; kingdom Metazoa; phylum Arthropoda; class Insecta; order Lepidoptera; family Geometridae; genus Ligdia; species Ligdia adustata. The sequence continues at coordinate 2,428,311 of OX346218.1, read as the reverse complement.
CTTAGCCTATTGTTACTCGTATACGAGATAATTTACAAATTCTTAATATAAATCCAAGTAGAACATTACGAAGTTTAATTTATTTATTATTTGATGTCAAGTATAACATTGTAGACTTGACTTTAAATAAACAAATAAAAGAATATAATGGCTAGTCATTGAGTGCAATTCTCTCTACCTTCCGAACTAGTTTGAAAACTGTATTTCGGCAGGCAGAGATTAACATACATTCGCATTCTTAATATGTATAACCAAAAATATGTTGTCCTACCTAATAATAGTTAAAGTATGACCTTATTGTACTATATCCGAAACGAAATTAAAAACTTTGGGGTTTACTCCTTCACATTCACGGTTACTGGTTTAGTTTTAGCAAGATATGTTTAACTTAGTAACTTAAAAAGGGTTTCAATGCATTGAAACCACACTAAACTTTATAAGTTGGGTGTATCAGGGGAAAATACGAAGTAAGATAGAACTCGTAGTTTATTTATTATTTATCTTAATGAGAATGCTTTTGCTATAGTAAAGTGCTAGTTAATTACTTAGCTTAGGTATACATACCTTTGTCTCATTTTTAACCGACTTCAAAAAGGAGAAGGTTATTGTAGCTTTTTTTTGTATGTTCCCTAATATCTCGATGTAAAAAAATTTTCAATTGTTTGCATGTTATCAAAATCGTTCAATATTTTTTATTCAATGTTACTCTTAATACTCTTTAAATGTTTATAGATGTCATTTTTGTAAAGTAAGTTTTGCGCGCCGAATTGAAGTAGGTATTAATTTTTTGGGGTTCCGTACCGAAAGGGTAAAAACGGGACCTTATTACTAAGACTTCATTGTCCATCCGCCTGTCCGTCCGTCTGTCTGTCAACAGGCTGTATCATCATGAACCGACATAGCTAGACGGTGGAAATTTACACAGATTTCTGTTGCCGCTGTAAAAGCAAATAAAATGTCTTTTTAAGAAGATTTTAAGCGCCTATTTAAAAGCAAAAATATGTAAGTAACGCATTTCTGGTTGTCGAATTTATTACAAAAAATTTATAGTGGTTTCTTTTTTGTCATAATATTCAGATTTATTTGGTACAAGAGAGAAAATATTAGCACAGAAGTGTGAAGACAACAAGACGAGTTAGGTATAATAAATTGTTTAGAAGACAGTTCTTTAGCTAAACAATATCTTTTTGCGACAACAAAGTTCGTGATTTCCCGCTCCTTTACTTCTATAGAAAGTAAGTGTATATTATTATATGTGTTAGAAAATGTAAGGAAAATTAGAATAATGATAATAGTTAACATACCCATAATATTCTATATAGGATGAGTGACTGCAGGCATAAAACTGATTCTACCAATTGTGAAGGCCATCACAGCTGACCCGTCAGTTGGATTAGAAACTAGTTTCTGGATAACAATTGCATTTTGTCACGATGGTCGTTTTTTGACAGAATACAATACAATACAATATATCTTTATTGCACACCAAGAAAAATATATACAGCAAATATAATTATTATAAACAAAACATTGGTAGTACATTGGGCGGCCTTATCGCCTAAAGCGATTTCTTCCAGGCAACCTTTGGATGGATCGGACTAACTGCAAATAGTAACGTCGGTGGTGTACCAATAAAAAAAGGAAAAAAAAAGAGATGGTACAAATACTGTACCATAAAAAAAAACAGAAAACAGAACTAGTAGTCACAAACGACCATCATGACGCAATGCTATTGTAGTTCTGAAACAAGTCAAATAACAGACTTTGTCCTCTGCGTATGTTTTATTAAATCTGGCATTGAAAATGGCACGGACCTTGGAGACTGTAAATTATATGTTATAAAAAAATACGTGTGGCATTCGGGAACTGCTGTGGTAATGCTATTGCACACGCATACGTCTAGTCGCACGCACACAAACATCGTGCCGAAGTCTGCCGACTTCTGACTTCTGCCGAACTGAAACGACGTTAGACAATACACGGCTTTGTGCCGGTCGGAATGGGGGGGGTTTTAGGTTTATTTTCGTTACGGAATTTCTTGATACGTTTGCCGCGCTCAATGATAAAAGCTATGCAATACCTTAAACACAGATGTTTTTTTAGCTAGCGACGTAGGAAGGAAGGTTACTTGTCTACTTCGTATATGTAGAAGTGTCATTGCATCACACCCTACATTTTCTATGCTTGTGAACGTGACAATAAGAACAAAATGGGACATTGTATTCGTAGAATCCTACTCTTGTTTATAAAATAATTGTAATATGAGTCAATATATGAGAATTAACTTTTTCTCGCTTCTTTCCCCGGGAAAATAAACATAACAATGTCAATCTCCAGACTCGTTCGACTATCTATGTGCAAAAATCAAAAGTCAATTCGACACTTTAGATGATTGTTTCTAAATGGTCCCAAACGCGGAATTTGTATTGCTTTTGAAATTCGCCGAGCGTCTTGATAACAATAGACATTTCAGCCCATATTTCAACCGTAACAAGCTTGTTTCCAAATTAAATCTAGCTTATGTCTTTTCTTAAACATTTCATATATATTTGGGCCAAATTTTTTCAAAATTGGTTTTGTGGTTCAAGCATGAAAGCGTAACAAACAGACAAAGTTATTTTTACAAAAATTATAATAGTAAAGATATTGTGAATTAATTAATCCAAGACGATATTAACAAGACGATACTAAAATGATGTCTAAATTAAATATGACTATCAAGAAATAACAATAAAAAACTCATTTTACGCCAAATTAAAAATTGCGAGAACAATCTATCTTTTGTCCTGAAAACTTGATTTATGTAACAAGGGATAAAACTACGTTTACTTACTTTATCAGAGTATTCAAAGTATATACTAATATTTAAAATAATAATGTTTGTAGAAATGATTTCACAGATCAAAAGTTTGGAATTTTGTTTGTTTGTTCGGCTAGGGGGTACGCCCCTAGCTATATAACCCTATATACAAAAATTCAAACTTTTTATACTTCCAAGTAACTGGATTGCTAATAGGTTTTGTATACTTTAAAGGAACTGGTTTAATAAAAGTCTAGGTCATTAGTTAGTAAACATCATCATCATTAGTAGGTCATTACTCAGTTGTTTGTTGGTGGTTTTAACACTGAAAAACGTTTGCCCTTTCAATGGCGTACACTGTAACAAAGATTTAAATTATTTTTACTGTCTCTATAATTAAAAGAAACTGTGTTAGTTTAGAATAAACTGTGGTAATTAAATTAAAGGTGTCAAGCTTACTCTATCTAAATGTAATTATAATTTACTATAAAAATTATTGCTAAGCCTATTACTTTCTGTATTAAACAGAATTTGCAATAAAACTTTGGAGTTAAAACCTTTAGGTATCTGATAGTAGATTAGTAGCCAACGGCTGTAAGGCATCAATTGCTCTCTCAACTCGCTGCGCTCGTGCGCCTATATTTCGAGGGTGCAATTGATGCTTACAGCCGAGCTAACTACTCTGCTTTACATCTCGATTGTTAGGTAAGTAGAAAAAAACCGGCATTACAATAATAAAACATTTTAATTGCTGCTTTAGCTTCCATTTTCATTGAATCGGGAGTGCAGGTTATATCTTCTTCACTTGCAGAACTCATGTATTTTTCATAATTAGCACGTAATTTTTCTATTCCCGCCTTTTTTCATCTTTTTTTAAATATTTTTTTTCAAGTAGATACCAAATTGAGCTTCGCCGTTCGATATTTAAAATCGATGACTATTATACTCATACGAAGACAAGGCTGAACAGCGAAACGACCTCTTTTGTCATTGGGCTGAATGCATGATGTCTATTGCCAGTATGATGGTTAGATGTACGCGAACTTTTTGAAAGAGTGAAGTTTTTTTTTAATTACTTACCGCCCTAGGGCTTTTTTAGCTACATTAGAGCCTAATTGGTCACCCACAAGCCCCATTTGGGGGTAATAAGGACCTACTTACCGAATATGAGAGATGTAAATATTTATACTGTATCTATTTTCATAAATTATTATTAATAGAGCTACTAGATTTCGAAGGTTAGGCATATCCAGCCTCCAATTAATGAGAACGGGTTCAAATTTTATCTATTATACCTAAGGCTGGTCAAATTAAATTTTATCTCTCAGTATAAACGTTTTGTATGTTGGTCTGGATGTTTGTAATCGCATAGATACAGGTCGTATTTTTAATGAGTTTTTAATGAAACTTTAAACACAGTAAAGTGTTCCAGCGCTGTTTTGATTTTTCAGCTGTTGAGATTAAATTGAAGGGTTTTTTCAGAAATCTCTGGAATTGTAATTGAATTAACACGTTCCCTGTCCATGACTCCATCTGGAGTCATTAAATATCTTATGTGGTACGTCCATGGGTATTAATCGGAGTCACACGCCTCATACAAACTAAACAGATGTTTTTTCTAAAGACGTATCAGTTAGGTTTGTTTTAAAAGCTTAGACGTGTTAACATTGAAGCATATAAACTAAAAAACCATGGACAATGCATATTTTTTTTAAATTAGGGTTGCCGTGAGAGGAAGAAAAAGACCAATAAGTATCATACTTTTTATTTTTTTTAATACATATATCTATTCTACACAATCTTATTTGCTTAATCTTATCATATCATCTTATCTTATCAAATTGTTATTTTTTTTCTTACAGGTAGATCTACAAAATATTGTGGAATGTGTTGAAACAACCTAAACAGAAAGCTTTTTTGCATTTGGCGCACCACGTCGTCACTTTAGCTGCTGCTGCTGCCGCATCTTTTCCGTTTTGTTCAAATAAATTGCGTTGTCGTTGGTAGCAGCCAACACATCTTTTTTTTGCAGATTTTTGGCCTGGCGTTTTGGTTATTTTTTCTATGGCATTTTCAACAATTGGGAGAGAACGACTTAGAGGAGTGTCTTTCACTTCTATCTGAAGCAGTCGTCTGATCAAAGTCTCGTATGCTCCCAAAACGGATAACTTTTTTCTACGTTCTTCACGCAATTCGTTGTAAATCAACAGTGAATTGATTACTGCAATAGACATCAAGTCAGTTGCGATTTTTTTATACCATATCATGGTTTTGCGAGACGGACTATTGTAGCTGCTAAGTTGGTCAGATAGATCTATACCTTTTTTACCTTTATTGTATTCTAAAACTATTTGCGGTTTCATGGTGGGGCATCTACCTGTGGATTTTTTCATTTCAATGCCGTGGCAGGTTGAAAGTAAACAGACATCTCGTTTATCATGCCATTTCATGACAGTTACATTATTTTTCTGCATGGCAGCCAATTCACCTTTCTTTAATTTACTGTCAATGACTGGTTTGGGCAATCCTCTCCTATTTTTTCTTACGGTGCCAAGTAAATCAGTATTATGATCCTTTAGATATTCAGCTAAGGATACACTTGTATAGTAATTGTCTGTGATTATGAGCCTGCCTTCATTTAGCAATTCTTCCGCTAACCTGACGACTATACTTCCAGAAACATCAAGATTGTCAATTTTATGGCTTTCTCCAGAATATATCTCGTATGACCATACATAACCATCAGCGGAGCATAATTTATAAACCTTGATTCCATATTTATGGGCTTTTGATGGAATATATTGTTTGAAAAGCAGTCTGCCACGAAATGGCACCATGGATTCATCAACCACAACAGTGCGCCCAGGAGTGTAAATTTGTCTTGAATTTTTTATGATTAAATCAATGAGTGGTCTTATCTTATACAGCCGATCATTTTCTCTAGGCGCATCGTTATCAACAAAATGCCAGCATCTGAGAATGATGCAGAACCTGTTGTAGGACATATTAATTTTATATAAAAGAGGATGATAATAAATCAAATCCTTTTTCCAGTAACTTTCTAATGTCGGAAGTGATACCAGACCAGTAAGTAAGAGAATCCCAATAAATTTCAGTAATTCTTCTGTGGTCACGTCTTTCCATCTGTCGATTCTTCTAGCTTTAGTTTGATTTCTGGTTCTTGGTTCATTTTTGAGTCGAATACCGTATATGTTCGTTTGCTCAACCATCAATTCTAGTACATTATCAGACAAAATTTGTCGAAATATAGTGTACAGTTCAGTGTCTGAACCGAAATGAATATTTTGACGAAACAAGAAACAACTGAATTCTTCTGGGAGCAAATTTTGAATTTGGAGCGACCAGTCATTGTGATTTACAATTTCTCTTGTTTCTAATGCGGGGCGATCATTGCCTTGGATGAACTCCTCTTCAAAATAGTTTTGACTCGGTGCACTAGTTTCATTGATGAAATCAGATATATCATCTAAGGTTTCATAAACAATTGGTGACTCACACGCAAATGCTGGTTCTTCATCTGAAAAGTCTTCGTCACTATTTTCAAGTAGCCTCACTATGTCCGAATCAATAAATTTCGACATTTTTTACAAGAAAACTCCATAAACCACCAACTCCTTGAAAATATTTTTCTACAAAAATTAACGGACTTTTCAAACCATCAACAATTTTACTGTAGTAAGTAGTGTTGCAACTTAAAAAACTGTTATAAAGGCACAGATAATCAAAATTCATAGACAGTAAAGATGTCTATGTTCGTCGTATCACAATGACACGTCCATGACTCCAATTGTGACCGCAAGTTTTTAGCTGATACGTCCATGACTCCAGGTGGAGTCATATTTAGAAAAAAAATTAAAAAATAATTTAATATAAAAAAATCGTAAAATAAATATTCAATATTTGCACCATCATTTAAAAAACAAAATAAAAAAATAAATATTTGGACGTAGTTACAGAGCAACCCAAGACTGCTTTGGACAGGGAACGTGTTGTGTATCATAAAAAAAAACGTGATCACAAGATATATTATTTGCATATTACAGACTAGCTGACCCGTAAACCTTCGTACCGCCTAACAGTTCAGTACGTTTCTCACCATTTAAATTTTTCTGAACATCCACAAACATTTTAAAACCTAAATGAATAAATCGGCCCAGTCGTTCTCGAGTTTTTGCTAGACATACGAACAGCAACGGATCTTTTGTATTTTTAAGGATATCTAGATATATTTTATACGAGTTCATGTTGTAAAAATATACTGTCTGACTTATTAAAAAAAAATTAACCCTGAATGTATTGATAAATAAGAAAATTAAGTAATATAGACTGTTCTTGTGTTGGTCACCTATTTATAAATAGGTATTCAATGTCAGTCGATCTCGATTATAATACATTCCTACGACAAACATAGGATAAAATATCGGCAGTTTCCCAGATAAGGAGCATACGAGTTCAAATTACTTTCACATACGGTTATCTAAGTTTAATTTTATAGTTTACTCGAAGCAAATAACTACCCTTCTGGTATCAGATGCTCTATCCCGAAACTTTCGGTAAGATATCAGCAAGTTTTCGCTAACGGGTAACAATAATCGTTAGACTACATAATAAAGATACCTATGTTTAGATATTGCTGTTTGTAGAATAAAGTTAAAGTTTTATTTGTTTAATTATTTTATTAATTATCTATAGATGTATTTTGCCGGTTGGAGCAGTTGGTAGCAAAACTAACTTCTGCGCCGCTCGTCCCGGGCTCGATCCCCGGACAAGTCAAACATTTGTGTGCATGAACATGTCTGTCTAACCTGTGTCTGGGTGTTTATTATATATATATAAATATGTTATTTATGTTTATAAATATGTATATCAGTCATCAGGTTACCATAACACAGGCTTTGGCTAGTTTGGGCCTGAAGGCCTCTGTGTGGATGTTGTCCCATATTATATTATTTTGTTGACTGGATGTGCCCGCGATTTAGTTCGCAATTGCTATCTTTACCTAATATGACATAATGGTTTTAGACACATAAGAGAATCAAAATCACTTTCGCAATAATTCTTCTTAAAAGAATGTAAGTAATTGTAGTTTTGGCATGTGTATTTGATTAATTGAAGTGCTACAGATAAAAAATTACTTGCGCAAGCTTATCCTCACCATGAGTGGAATGTTCTGAAGAGTTAAAGATTCTGCATAGCATTGACGCGTATTGCGCGTGTTTATAACAATATTCGCTATACAGGGTTATTGGTTAGGGGTGCACTAAGCCGAAAAGGGATCACTCTACTCGTCCTACAACTATAGCTATAAATAAACAAACCATGAAACTATGCTACACATCACACTAATAACCCACTTGTTATTTAATAAGATTTCTAGTTTAAATGTAGTTTGCCTGCCAAATTAAACTCGGTTTTCATTTAAGTTATTACTTATATCAATTAACTAACAGAACAGCAGTATAATCACTAATTCATTTATTCATAAAAATCACACTGAAATTTTGAGTTTTAATAATAAATTAATTATAACTCTTATACATTTACGTAATAATAAGTTAAATCACAATCCTACAAGTTTGAAAAAGAATAGGTATATTTAGATGTAGGTACTAGGTACTAACTACCTACTAAAATATTTATAACCCTTGTTGTGTTCCTACAGTTTTTCTGTGACTAATACGTAGTGTGTTTGGTAAGTTAATGTTACGCCATTACAGTAATCGTGAGCAAAATTACACCACTTATATTTAAATATTTATAGTCGGGAGAAGAAAAAACCTAGTGCAAGAATATGTGTCTATTGTTAATGTTTTACTTTAGTAGTAATTTATTATGTATTGAAGCCTCCTTTAATGTTATTTTTATTATTCTCTGTCTTAAAAGAGGTCAATGGCCATAAGTCGAGTTATATTTGAGTTCTCGATTTCTCAGAGACGTTTATATATCAAAATACTTAAACAAGCACAAAAAGTTTGTATTCTTATGTTAATTTTTTGCAAACATCTCGATTACCCAATAAAGCAATGCACGATGAATTTGTATGAAATTTTGTAGTAATTTCAAAATATTTACGCGGTCTATTTAGCACTGTGGGTTTTAATAATTTAATTTAAGAAAATATAGTTTTCTAAACAATACTTTTCTCTTTGTGTGACATTTTGATGGAGTCATATTCTGTAGTTATGTTATGAGCATACTTATTTAATGCTTTCATTTATTTGTTCTTATTTCGTGTTATATGCTAGTCATAGCTTCATTCTTTTTTGTTATGTTTTGGACCCCACTACAAAAAGGTACGTAAGTTAGTTCGAGTTTAGATGTTGTAAATAAAGAAATATTTGTTATTTAATCATTATTAATGGCACCTTAACAGTTCAGCAGTCATCTGTGGTTATTTTAGTGATTAATAACAGGTTGAATCTCTGTGAGTAGATTCAGTTCGTCGAGACGGCCAAGTATTTCTTCTGTAAAATTCTAGAGGTAGGTAGAATTAGGGAAATATACCACTATAGTTGTGGCTATTTCATTGTATCAATATTTGCTAAGACACATATGAAACATCAGTTGATTATTAATAATATCGACGATCCTTTAATATTTATTATGTGTTATGGAGAATGCCCCAGTCGTACTTAAATACAGTAGGTAAAGTAAGACACTTTAATTTATTATTCAAGAATTTGAATCATTATAAATAATTAACGCCAGCTATAAATAAAATTTTATATTCAGTCGAATTTGACACCTCATCGACTCGACATTACATGTTTTATACCGACAAAGTGCACTTTACTCACAAATACACATACGCTATGTGTACCTTTATATATATATAGTAGCTACTAAATAAAGTCAAGTAATTTAGCAGGGCAACGCAGCCAGCATTTTGGGCACTTTGCCCGTAATCCAAAAAAAACATAAGTGACTGTTGTGAATTTTTATTTCATTTTTTTTATAACTTTTGTATAAATGTAATATAACTTTATTTATATCACCATAACAGTAGCTACTTTTATCGAGAATAATTTTATAAGAGAAAACCTCGGGCGTCTCTTCGAACTTACCTACTCCCGAAGTTTCAGCCCGTTATTAATAACGAAAAATCCCGATGGCGGCTCCTGGACTAAAATGTAGTTACCATTTTCAAGGTAAAATTAAAATAAATTATTATTAAATATGCCTTTATTATTGAAGTATTTTGATTATAAATATAATAACATCTATCCTAAAAAGCTAAATCTATCTGTTTTATTTCATAACTATCTCTTAAACATATATATATGATTTATTTAATAGTTGAGACGTGTATTATATTATCAGATGCTTTTATGAAAATTGTTTTTGATAATGCAAAAAAATGGAATAGGCAATGAATTATATTAATAGTATTGTTGTAGGCTTCATATATTTTAAGAAGAAACTATTTTATTGCAAGTATCAGTAGAAGTTGATTTGCAATTTAAAAATTAGAATGTAATGTATACATTAACGATATCTAAACATTATAATATATGCAGAGATAGATAAAGTACATAGACATACCAAAACGTGTTTGCTAGATGTGGATTCAAATTTTTTTGTTCAAAAAAATGTTAATGCTCTTCAGTGACCTTTAAGCACAAGTTTATTAATATTGTCTAGCGAAAAAAAACTTTCAAGTACTCATAATATTTTTAAGTATTTGACTCTAATATACTCGTGGTGTAGATAGTAAACGTTGTGTTGTCAATAATAAGCCTACTTGGTATGTAGGTAAACCCTATGGAAACATTTAAGTAAGAAGGCGCAGGAAAAACTAAAAATGATTGTTACCACCTTTCTCAGACGGTGAGGTCAGTTTTAAATCGAAATAACAGAAACTGTTTTATCGGAACCTGCCATAATGAACATTAAAAATAACTTTTTTTGAAAAAGAACATGTTACTGTATTTTTTTACAGCCCTTCTTCATAGATTGTCCTCTATCAGCCACCTATAATTGAGTAGGTAGTGCTGGGCTCGGGTATTGGCAAGGGTTGTAGACTGACAGCCCACAACCCTTGCCAAATTGCAGGTTGGAGACGTTACCTATCTTTCCTTTCGCCGCTTCCGCGATAATATGCACATAACTCAAAAAATTCAGAGGTGCATGATTAGATCTGAAATTGATTGGTGAGGGAAAACTAACAATGCAAAATGATTACTTACTATCAAATCCTACTTTGTAATGATATCATGACGCATATGACCTCGATTTGTCAGATGATAAAATATAAGTATCAAAAATTACATATTCACTTTCCCGTACAATGCTTATTAATGTGTTTCTAGTTGACAATACGGCACAGATTAATATTAAAATATCTCTATATTTCGTTGTTTGTTTTCAACATTGTTTACTTTAATTGTGAATATAATTCTATAGTCGCTTTAACTATCCATGAAACGTTGCGAATTGGAGTCTGAATAATTTAAATACTTACCTACCTATAGCAGTGATGAGACACGACATCACTGTAATAGTCTAGCTATATATATACGAGGTGTTTACACGGATGTCAACTATTACTAGACGTCAGTCGGTAATGAACGTCCATTCTTAATAACCTGTGAAAATGAGACTTACGATATTTTACTGTCTTTTTTCCGTCCTGCTAGTATCAGCAACCGTTGATAGTGTTGACCCTTTCTACTACCCGCACTACCATCTCGCTCCACCATCAGGATGGATGAACGATCCTAACGGATTCTGTCACTTCAACGGGCACTATCATCTTTTTTACCAATACAACCCTTATTCAAGCCAAGAACCGGGCATAGCGCATTGGGGACACGCTATAAGCAAAGATCTCTTCCATTGGGAACATTTGCCGATCGCCATGGCTCCTGATAAGAGTTACGACAGAAGTGGAGTGTTTTCTGGAAGTGCTCTCATCGAAAATAACACAATGTATCTGTTCTACACTGGAAACGTCAACCATGAAGGACAAACGCCTGACCATGAACAGCATCAAGCTCTAGCGTGGAGCCACGATGGAGTCACCGTGACGAAATATGAAGGTAATCCGATCATTGTGGGTGCTAATCGCCAGCCTAACTTCAGGGACCCGAAAGTATGGAAACATGGTGACACTTACTACATGGTGTTGGGAAATTCTTATAACAATGATACACTCGGACAAGCATTGCTGTATTCGTCGAAAGACTTGTACAATTGGAAAGAAATTGCTATCTTGGACAAATCGTATGGTTGGCTAGGCTACATGTGGGAATGTCCCGACTTTTTTGAACTCGATGGCCTCTTTGTTTTCCTTTGGTCACCACAAGGCATGGAAAGAAAAGGGATTCGATTCTCTAACTTGTATCAAACTGGCTATTTAATTGGCGAATTTGACTATAAGACTTACAAGTTTAATATCATATCTGAATTCCGAGAGCTAGATTTTGGTCACGATCTTTACGCGTCCCAAACTATAAAAGATTTGAACGGGGATAGAATAATGATCGCTTGGGAGGATATGTGGGAAAACGTCTACCCCGAAAGAGATGCTGGATTTACGGGACACATGACCATTCCCAGAATCCTAACCTTAGATCAGAATCTGCGATTACTGCAGAAGCCTGTTACTCAGATTCACAATGCTGTTGGCAAGATGCTTTACTCTGGAGAGGCTAGAAGTGATGCTGTCGTAACGCTGGTAAATAACACAGGGAGAATCGAAATCAGCGCGCCGGGATGCGAAGACTTCATTTTAATATTAGAATCAGACGGTAAAGCAGTAGTAACTATTAGCTATTTTTATGACATGGGGCTGATAACTTTGGACCGCGGTGGTGTGGATGGTAAGCGCAGTACAAAATGGAGACCAAGAGGACAGCTGCGTTGGACGGTGTTCGTGGACCGAAGTAGCATAGAGCTATTTGCTGGACATGGCGAGGTAACATTCACCAGCCGTATCTACCCCAGCGGTTATATGTGTATGCGAATAGGAGAAACGTGTCATGTCTATGACATGACAGTTCACTCTATGGAAAAAACGATGCCTTGACAACCAGAAAATTAATTTCGCTCATTTCGGGAAATTCTCAACAGAGGCTTTTCTGAACAAGTAATGTTTATATTTATTACATTTATTCCTTTTGATTCAGTAATAAACTGCGACAGCTCAATATTTTTTATTCCTTATAGTTAAACATTTTATTAGACCTTGATTACTACGGGATAGATCATGCAAATAGATAGAAATCAACACTGATTACGACTCAAGTGGAACGTCAATATTACAAGTCGGTTACTTGTTGAGTCTTGATTTAAAAATAATTGTGATGTTATGCTATTGAAACAATAGACCTGTATTTACAGCAAACCACCTGATAATTTTGATTTTAGTTTGAGAAATAAATTTTACACGATAAGTTAAATATCTTATGACATACATAGAAACTTATCAGTTACTTATTTCTTATTAGTTTATTATCTCGGGTAAGTCCTTTTGTTCATCAAATATACAGGCGTTGTGTTATTCAATTTACACCGGCCGTGTTATCACTCATCAATATAGCTGTTTGCAATTGGGCCTCAGTATATTATCATTTAGTAAAGAGATAAAAGAGTAAATTAATCGTTCGTAGTTAAAAATTACAAGTTAATCGAATCAAAGTTAATCAAAATAATTAACTTATTCGTATATTATATACTTTTTATCACAGGTACAATACAACTAACAATTAACGTATCACAAAAATTATATCCCAAACATTTCAATAGTTTCTATTGAAATGTTTCGTATTTTATAATAAAAATCATTTAAATTTTAAAATAAAAAAAATAAAAATACATAAAATGAATTATTAATTTACTGTGAAAGATTCAAGTGAAAACAAGAACAAGTAAATAGGTATCATTATTTTGACATTGATTGATAGCGTTGAAGCTACGAACTGTCAAAAACCAAGTTTGTTTGCTTATGTTTTCGCTCTCTCATGCCTACAATGCTCATTCTCTCCATAAAATATATTATAACATAAATAAGTCTGACTACCGAGACTATTGGCGTCTAAACAATTTTCAATTATTCTTCTGAAATGACAAACTCGAATTCATCGTTGGCCGAGTAATGTAACTTAATTGCTTAATAAATAATAAAAAATCAGTTTCGAACTAATATTAGTTTTTATGGAAAATATTAGTCCAAAATAGTATATAGTAATAGTAGAAAATCCAAAGGTTGTATAAAAAAATCGCTTATGGCCGGGAAATGGCTATATCTTGAATTTTGCTGTATCTTTTGTTTGGAGTGCAATTGAATATAACTTATATTCAAATGAATAGTAAAAAGTTAAAGTAAAAATCAAATGAATAAGTAAATATTAATTCATTCAAAAAATAATAGTGTAATTGTGAACAAGCTGTTTTTTGAAGTCAGTTAAAAACTGTATCTCGTCTTCTAAACGGAGATCGTTTCGAAACTTTTTCAAATAAAGTCGTTATTAAAAGGTCTTGGCCTGTAGATTACGAACAAGGTCTTTTATGATATACAGAAAAAACGTATCTTATTGAAATTACGAAACAGCCTGCAGCCGAGTTTTTAAACCGAACCTGACTGGGCCGAAAGTGAAGGAACTTTCGGCCCTGTCAGTCCTTCAAAGCCTGACTGACATTGGAATAGCAGTTATAACTGTGCACTACGTCAAAGGTCAAGGTAAGTTGTAGGTCATAGTTCCTTGCCTTTAAATTTCAATAGGATACGCAGAAGACTATGGATACTAAGGTAGGTCAGAGTCCTAAGGAATATCACTATACACATCCTAAGGAACAATTAACATAATGAAGATATTTCTGAGTTCAAGAAAAAAAAACAGCTATTCCATAGAAAAAGTTTATCGGTCGCCGACAAAATGTGGGACAGTCGGTCCCTATGTAAACACTGTTACTTAGAATTAATTAAGTGACCCCCTTTCGGCTTAGTACACACCTAGCTAATAGCCCTGTATAAATAGCTAAGTCTAGGTACATATATACTTTGCCAATACGAATCAGAAGTAGGTACATTTTTAATCTATGTGATCGTAACAAAATCAAGAATGTATCAACATTTTCATTTCCCAAAACGCAGTAATGTAATTTGGAAGGTGTGCGTAATATATGTTATTAATAAATAAAAAATGGGGAAATGACGTATTCCATAATACCTACCTACGAAAATTGCTTCTATATTTAGTGACGTCAAACGATATCACATTTTTTCTGCGTAAAAATCTCAGAACAATACCTAATCTTATTTTATAAGTAAAAGTTTATTTTGTATGGAGTCCAACACCCTTGGTAGAGATCTTAACAAGAATGTATTATACGTTCGTTAACGATTGTTTTATTACTTTTTTACATTATATGACGATTTGTGTATTTGTCAGGGCTTAGTACAAAATTATAATATTAAATTAAAAATTCATAAGTCAACTTAGTGGGCAAGTAATAGTAAAAAACGTTATTGGTAAATCCTCATAAAAACTTAAAGCCACTGTGGTCAAGTTATAAGCAAATCATAACCTAAGTGATGAAGGCTAAGTTTCCCCGCATGCACGGAAATCACTTTAAACCAACTTTTTGTCACATTTCCTCGCATAGTAAACACATATCGTTATTAAAAGTATACATATTAAGAAAACAGCTGACCAATAAAATAACATCAAAGTACATATGCTACATACGCATATACTTTATATATGTATGGGAATAATGCCATTTAGTAGTATGTACAAAAGAAAAGTCTTCCTCTTTTTTCTTTATCAACTTATAATTCTGAACAAAAAACTCATTAATGCAAAATTCATGGAAAAATATCTTGACCGCCGTTCTAATTTAAAAAGTAGATTTTTCTACTGTCACAATATAAGCTTATGTACACGTAGCTTTTTAATGGGAGAGTTCTTGAATGACTCTGGATACAGAAGTGTAAGTTCCTGAAACCAGAGCTAAAATGGCCACCATTCCTATGATAATATTCTTCCATAGTATCCATCTTCTACAACCCAAATCCCGATCCCATCGGAAAACAGTCTCTACTATTGCCGGGAAGAGGAGACCGAAGGTGGAGAAGAAGATGGCTCCAACAAAACTGATCACTAGCTCGAGATTCGGGAATAACGCCGCTACACCCACTGTGAACATAAATTTTAATGGAGTTCGTGATAATCTGTTTTTTTTTTACTATTTTTAACGTTGTGCTTTAGAGGTTTGACGAGGTCGGGTGTCTGAAAATAGGTCCAATATGGCCGCGAACACAAGACTGCATTGTTAAGGGTTTTTTAAATTTGTATGTTATGCCATTGATCTTGGAGTTCCTAGATATATTTATGATTTAAAAAATACCTTTATATAATATTTTGTAGGGCATATTTAAGGAGTGGTCTCCATATTAGACCACTCCTTAAATATACACTTTGAAACATAATTTCAAATTCAAAATGTTTATGTCAGACAACAATAATAATCCTATTTATGTTTATCTTTATATATTTTATTAAAAAAGGTCTCTTACATTACAATTATAATCTACTAGCTGACCCGCTGAACTTCGTACCGCCTAACAGTTATGTATGTTTCTCCCCTTTTAAACCTTCCCATGGGGGCTATCTGCTATCTGTATTGCTTTCAGTATTGCTATACTCTTGAAAGCAATACTGTAGTTCCGTATCGGCTACGAAAGCAAAGCCCTAGTATTGCTTTCAGCAAAGCGATGAAAATTTTCAAAACAATAAGTGAACAAAAGATGACTCCATATATTTGACAGATATTGGCATCGGCTAGTGCGATGTAAGTACTACTGCTTTGAGTCTAGACATCGCCATCGTCATAGCTTTGAAAGCAATACACATAGCCAATAGCCCCCTTCAGGGGGGCTATCGGCTATGACTGTCGTACTCCAGTACGACAGTCATGTCAAGTCTAAAATCAGCTATATCGGCCCAGCCTTTCTCGAGTTTTAGTGAAACAAACGGATTCATTTATATATATTTTCTTTTATTTTTTTCTCTCGTAAAAATCTTCTCCAGACAATAACAAACTGAACTAAAAAAAATTAGTGAAATCGGTCCAGCCGTTCACGCGTGATGGCGTAACCAAGGGATATATGGATTCATTTTTTTATATATATAGGTAGATGCCGCAGTAGTTTGGTTTGTAAATCTGATTTAACTGATATAATTGAACCGATATGCGCTTGCTGAATAGACATTAATTAATAGTTGTTATTTATCAAAATTTAACATAATTTGTAACGTTATTTACATTTTCATCCTCACCAGCAAAGCATACGATGGCTGTTCTAATAGTTACTTGTTTGAGGTTTTCGTACTTCTCCAACTTTTTAAATCTTCTATTGATCGCTTCCATGGGTACGTAGAATTGTATGGTAAATGACAGGAATATCACAAACGCCATCAATGCTTTTGTACTTTGTGCAACACTAAAATTAATAAACAAAAGCATATCCATAATAGTTATTATGTACTCGTATGACGGCAGGTGCTGAAGATGCCGCTGTCAAAAAGAGGCTAAAATACGCGCTAATTTATATTTATACTATATTATACATTTCCGGTAACATATATGCATGCTAAGACTATAAAGAGCAAGGATTGTATTTTCTATTTTGTGTCGTTCCTTACGCAAAAACGACGGGGTGTTATAAGTTATAAGTGTCAGGGTGAGTGTGTGTGTCTGTCTGTGGTATCGTACTTAGCTCCCAAACGGATGGACCGATTTTGATTCAGATTTTTTTGTTTAAATGTTATTAGTCGGGAGTGTTCTTAATTATGTTTGATGACAATCGGTCCAAGTAGGCCGCCACAATTATTTTCGAACTCATGAAAGGGCTTGACTTATAGCATACATTACGACAATTTCAAATCCAAAAATTTCATTTGTACTTGTTGTATGTTACGAATAAATTGAAAAATTATACAAAAAATTAGATCCGCGGGTAACATCGCAGAGCACCCCCCCTCGTGTAAAATATATAATATATTACTCTCGTTCGTTACTTCGTTACTTTGTCGTATAAGTTATATAAAAAGATATTAATTCAATGACTATTGGAAAATTTACAAAACTTGCTCGCATACAGGGGAAAAAAAGTCCTTTAACTAAATAAATTTATAAATAGAGATTAAAAGCTTTTTCCCACGGCTTTGCAAGCGGTATGCGTTTTTACGAGATAAAAATCTTACGCTTACAAAAAATCAAGGTGATCCACAAAGTCGTCGTCGTCGTTCCGAGTTGCTAAGGAGAAGAACAAACAAACCAACACACATAATTTCACATTTAAGATAAGTATAAGATTTTTTTGTACGGCAGCTATTGAATACTAAATACTATATGAATAAACACATTGAAATTTAAACACACTTTCCATATTATATTTTATTTTAAACAGTTATCAAAACAACACTCACATGTCTCCGTCAGGCAGATTTAATGTCACGCTTCCCTTCACTATATCACCAAAATGTACATATCCAAAAAATCCAATAAATCCATATAGCATTACAACTATGGCCATAGAAATATTTAGGACTCCTGGACAGCCGAGGAACTTCTGAGGCTCAGCCATCTCATTTTCAATTGGCAAAACTACACCAATGCCTTCCATAGCAAATACTACTATGCTGTAAACGTCAAAAGTGCGATTGTCAAACATAGAATACTCGTAGAATATGGTTTATTTGTGACTAAAACAACAAGCAATTTTGAACAAAAATAGAAAATACAATATTAGGGAAGCATGTCTTTTGTCAAAAGCCGTTCCCGACTCAGCATTATACCGGTTGTAAACAATCCGCACTGATCTCACATAATATTTCTACTAATTCATTATCTCCAGACAAATATCTCAATGATAAAGCATTGAGATATTTGTCTGTCAAGTAAAAATCAAGATTTTCAAATTTTAATGTTCCTTATGAATTTTAATGAAAAAATCTGCAAATGCATTTTATTTTCTCTTACCTAAAAAACAGAGGCCACGTTGTCATAGGGGCAGCTTTTATCCTCTTATCTATATCCGAAATGTCAGAGAAGATATAAAATAGAGTTATAATAAACACTATCAATACCCCGATGTTAGCCAAATGAGAAAACGGCACCAGAAATTTTAAGTTTCTGATCTGACAGATAAGGACTAAAGGGAAAAGTAATATTAGGCAGTACATTTGGATGCTAATCTTAATGCCTTTAATATTTTCTTCGATTACCTGCGAAAAGATTATATCATAACGATTCTGAAACTTAAAGAAGTAGAAGTTGATGCTATAAACGTTTTATCGGTTGATGCAATACTCGTACGTAGCAGTTTATACAAACAGTGTTGAAATGAAGAAATTTTGAATTTGAATCAGACAATATTTACATTTTACAGCAAATGATTTTAAAGTGAACTTATATTTTTTGGCATGTATGCACACTCGAACGACAAAAAACCCACAATATTTTGCTCGAAAGTCAAACATTCGCCGAATGTTATCACAATAGTTTGAATATTCCTACTTCATACTACTGTTATTAATATTATTCTAATATGTATAAGAAATAAACCAACTAGAACAAGATCTAGATATAAAGCAGGAATCAAATAATGCTATGGAAGTACTAACTATGATAACATACTTCACGCACAGACTCAGCAATGAACACCACGTAGACACAGAGTACACTCATGTAGCACAATATCATACTCATATCGACAACATGTCTGAAAGTTGAAATAAAAATACATAAAAATTTCATTGTCAATCTAAAGCATCCTATTAACTGGCTATAGACCTCTCAAGCGATAAATACGTAGTACGTATACCACGTTTGCGACACTGTGGAATTAATAATAACTTTACATTAATTGGAATAAAACTATGAGACTTGCAATAAGAATTTGTAGTTGAAGAAAATATATGAGCATTCTTTTCATGGCTTGGTATTGTTGCTATAGACAATTTTGCTTCAACAGATTTAGTATTGTTTTAAATAGAAGTTAATAACCGTCAAGGATTGTTAAATAAAACATTAGGAAAATATGAAGATTAAAGCCCATAGAAAATCCTAATATTAGACACTTTTAAAATCTACTTTCATCAATGAATACTTGGTTTAATATTGGTTTCTGAATTCTTCCATTTTGCGTAATCAAAAAAGGTCATCGTAAAGGTCATTTATAAAGCTAATTGTTTTTGCGTAAACAAGTCAGCTTGCCTTATAAAAGGTCCCCAAGATTGAACTCTTCTAGGTCCATATGAGAATGCAGCACCACAGGTATCAGCGAAGCTCATTGACGGCCTTTTAGCCACTACACACGCTTCTTGGGCCGTCCTTACCTTCAGATAAAATACTCATATATAACATCGAAGCAAATAGATCTTGTCTGTTTTGTTTCCTTAATTTTTATTCGAAAATTTGCGTCTAATCCTAACAGTTATGAGTAATAAAATAATAATAATAATAAAATATTACTAAAAGTACAAGACAACGAATAAATTCAAGAGAAATTGCTTCTATAATAATATTTTTTGGAATTTATAAGAATAAGTATAAAATTGATTTGTTGGAGATTTTCCTGTAAGCAGTGCCTTCAAATGGAAACGTAATATTGCGAGCACTTGACTAGTCGATGAATTACTAACGAAGACACTTGCCTTAACACAAAGACAGACTTATTCATCTTTTCACTACCCGTTTTTACCCACTGCTGATTATCTCTTACATACATTATTCATATGAATGCGCTAGCCTCATCCACTGTCTTCTGACGCGAATTAACTAACTTAACTATTATTTATGTTTATAAACTGAATTTCTAACCAAAACGTGAATTGTATGCATGATAACAAATCCTGTTATGATGACTCCAAGAGTACCAATAACGAGCCCTGCGTTCTTGAAAGCTGACGGCATTGCCAATATTCCAGTACCCAGGCATGATTTGAGCAAATGAGCAATTGAACCTATAACTCTGTAAAAACAAATAAACATACTAATTATAAATTGATTGGCTTTCATTGTATTAGGTCCTTACATATGAAATTGGCGTTTTGTCGTACTGGCCACTTTGATCTCAAATATCTCTTCTTTGGTTAGGGATTCCAATTTCAAATTTATGCAGCTATTTATTCATACATTTGTATTTCGGTAACTATAATTCATTTGTTTTGTCCTCGTTTGGTTTTTTCTTTGCGTCACGCAGTTTACAAAATGGAAAACTTGAAATATCCGAAAGATCCGATTTAAAATCCCTTCATTATTGTGCCGGTTGAGTAATGTAACGCAGCAGTTGACGCGTTTGACCTTTCAAGCTTTTTCACCTTTCCAATTTGCTTCAAGTGGATTAAAACAGTTTTATCACTAACACCGCAGCCTGCAGCTAACTCGGACGTGGTTTGCGATGGATCTGCTTCCATAATAGCTTTCAATTCTTCATTAGCAACTTTAGTCTCCGGCCGTCCACGGGGCTTGTTCTGCAGGTCGAAATTTCCAGAACGAAAACATTGGAACCAAAAACGCACTGTGTTTTCTTTTGCGACACCGCCGCCATACACATCATTAATCCTTCGAGCTGTTTCTGCAACACTGGTACCACAGTGGAACTCGTACTCGTAAATAACGCGATATTTCAAGTTTTCCATTTTGTAAACTGCGTGACGCAAAGAAAAAACCAAACGAGGACTAAACAAATGAATTACGGTTTTCGACATACAAATGTATGAATAAATAGCTGTATAAATTTGAAATTGGAATCCCTAACCAAAGAAGAGATATTTGAGGTGAAAGTGGCCAGTACGACAAAACGCCAATTTCATATGTAAGGACCTAATATCTATTGATGTTGAGATCTAGCACAAGTTTGCAACTTTCATGGTTGCTCTGATACACATGTCATTATTAATCATTTTGAGTCATTTACAATCAGAAAGCTTTTTTTTGGAAATGTAGTTCGAGGGTCATTCTGAGAATAGTAGAATAATATTCACAAAAAAAACCTTGGTACAGTGGTCGCCAATGTTCTTGAACTAGGAGCAACGTATCAGAAGTTCAGAAAAAGAAGAAGAAATACCCCACGTATTTCTTCTTCTCTGCACTGATTCTGGAATCAACGGGCGCGTCTAGACGAATCCCTGCCCCGCTCTCTACACCGTGCCAAAGACACCTAAAATCGTCACTTAAGCCAAGGCAATTGTTCTACTTGTCTGCCGGCAGCTGTACGTCGGTATTAGTTATTAAAAAGAAAACCTCATTTTTCCATCAAATTTGCATTTTAAATACCCGGCCGGGACAGTGTACATGATACCATAAATATTTAAACTAACGTAACTGATTTGACTGAACAGAATTTAAAATAACGTAACTGATCGTATTGTAGTTAATTAATTTCGAATCAGAATATTTCCACGTTTTTTACGCAAAAAGTCGAGTTGTGCATTTTTGTTGTGCCAATTTTGATATTTGTGACGGGCGGTACAATTCACATGTTACCATTAGAGCCACCCTAGGATACAAAAATCTTTCTGGGAAGGCATAATTCACAGAATTTAGATATTTTTTACACAATGAAGTAAGGACTGACGCAGGTTTCATTAATACATTATATTAACCACATTTTTAGGCATGTTTTGGTAGACGTATACTTGTGCTTGGCCGAAAATTAATTCCTTTAAAAAATCATTTTTGAAATACAGTTTTATGGTTTTACTCGTCCGATAGTGGAAGGAAAATTTAATACCGAAATATAAAATAATTTCGAAGGTTACTCACAAGCATCTATCTAATTGGATGAAGTCCTAGTTTTTGCGACGACGGCAAAAGCTTTGTAGTATCTATTCTTCAGTTCTTATTCTTGACAATAGAATCGACATCAAACAGGTTCTACTCGTTTCCTAGCTCTACAAATATTTTTATTTTGTTTCTTCTTGCTATACAAATAAGGTAGAATTTGCAAAAGCATACTAACGAGGTCGGGTGCGGGACTTTTCGGTGTGCAAAGGGGTCGTAGACTGATATAATCGTTGTACATTTGAACGATGTATCTCTAAAAAGCAGGACGCTGAAAGTATAGAAAAATATGAAAGAAAAATACTATGATAAATTGCATTAGGTATATTAAAGTCATTTAAGATTAGCTGTTGGGCTCGGGTTTTGCCGATAGGGATGTAGGCCAAGTCTACCCAGCTAGACAAATACGGGTTCGGACTCTACTTATCTACAAAAGCTTTTAACCTTTTCTGACAAGCAAATATCCTCTTGCTGTTTTTGTGTTGCGTATTCAAGTACTTTGTTGGTAATAGTTGGCTTTAATTTATTATAGTATTGTGCATTACCAAAATGATTGCTTAAACCCTGCACAGTACACCATACATTTTATAATTATTATTTTTAGTCGTAAAACCCCTTGTCTCACAAGCGAAAGGGCGTGGGTTCAATCCCAGGTTCAGGCATACAACTCTGAGTTTTTCACTTACGTGCATATTATAATAAATTATCTCAAGCTTAAACGGTGAAGGAAAACTTCGTGAGGAAACCTGCCCAGCGTCGAAGACAATATGGTTTACACCACCTTCATAAGGAAGAGTCAAGCCCAGCTGTGGGACAATATGGGTTGATGGGTATACGTTATTATTGTCTACTATTACCGTGGATCAGTTGAAACGGTAGCCTCAAGTTTCCCTAAATCTGTTTGTTCCGTGCAGTCGCAGGTTTCCTTGGAAAAGGCCATATCAAGCACCTAGGAGGCCAAAAAATCTTTAGCCTGGCACCACTGATCACTGAGCGTCATGTCAATGTCTGAGCTTGTACGGTGATATAGTTACGTGTTAAGTAAGATAGAACTACGGACCGAAATTTGGTTTCATTTTGTAACAAACACAGCGATATTTCTCAATTTTGAATGATGTTATCAAAGAGCATAAAATAAAGATGAAACTAAGAAGTTTAGACTTTAGGAATTTTGAAAGTTGACATTGATGTTATGGTGAGAATGAACCGAGGCTTCACAATCTCCAATAAACAGTTTCTATGTTTAACATGCTAATATTACCTCCTTACGCTTTGGGTTGATGAGTTGCACATTATGCACTGCTACACCCTTATGATGGCCCGAACATTGTCCTGCTTAGACTTAAAATTTGTCGTAATTAAAAATAGTTTAAACGCTGTAAAGCATAGACTAAAAAAAGAGTAAGCAAGATGACCAATGCCACAAAAAGGTGGATCATATATTTGTTCAATATGGTTATCAAATGAAAGGGCTTGACTAGAAAAAATACTATAATAATAAATATCAAATCCAAGATGGCCATAACCACAAAATTTGAATCACATTTTTGTTTATAGGAGGTTTAATAGGAGGTAGATGTGTAAAAAAGTCGGCAAAAAATAATTAAATGACTTATTAGTGTTATTCACATCTTATTTATTTTTAAACTATTGGTATAAGATACACAATATGGTAATCGAACCCGGAACCACAGGCTCTTGAAGCAAGTATATTAACCATGTAACTAACTAACCTAAATGTTACGTGGCCGTAAATAAAAAAAAATTATCATATACACGTTTTTTTTTAATATTATTACGATACTTGTACGTATTAGAGAATATTATAAAAATAAGTTTTATTTTGTTACTAATATATTAGTAAATTTTTAAAGATATAGAAAAATAATTCTCTATCAATAATTTATTTTTTGGTATTTCTTCAGGTAAATAAATACGTTGACATATTACTAGGACTTATTTCTTTTGATAATAAAGTAAGGTGGTACCTATATAAAAATATATAACAGTAATATTTTTCGAGAAATACAGAACTCTACCTAACACAAACACACAAAATATAAAAGATACCTAGGTACCGATCTATACTCACATATATCCTACTAATATTATAAACGCGAAAGTTTGTATGTATGGATGTATGTATGTTTGTTACTCTTTCACGCAAACACTGGCAAACTGTATTTGGTCGAAATTTGGCACCAATATAGCTTATGTCCTATATTACGAGTAACACATAGGATACTTAATCCCGAGAAATGCAGTGTTCCCAATAGAATCAAAATTCTAGCAGCTTCTTTATTATCAGCTAGTTTAATAAAGAAACATTTCCTAATGTCGTTCAAGGTGCAAAGGATCATCAGCTAACGCCGCTTCATGTTTGTAAAACTCCTCAATCATTTTCGCTATGGACACATAAGAACCTGACACCAAAGCTAAAATAGCAAATATTGCTATGATTATATTCTTCCATAGAATATACTTCAGACAGCCCAAGTCTCTATCCCATCGGAACATTGTTTCCACGACTGCTGGCACGAGGAGTCCGAAGGTGGAGAAGAATATTGCTCCAACTAAGCTGATGACCAGTTCCAAGTTAGGGAATGCTGCTGCTACGCCAACTGTAAACGAAAATAAGTAATACTTGAAAAAATAACTACCTGACTTTGTTTAAGTTTAGGCAGCAGCATGTACTAATATTGAAGTAAATTTAATTATAGGAACAAAACCAAACGAACGGAACTACTAGACTATTTAATATACAATCATCTGTACATACAACAAGTGATTATAAGCAATTTAGAAAAACCTGCCTGCAAAATCTTTAATTTTGTATTACCCTTTTATTTTAAGTACCAAGTGTCATTCTCTGAGACAAATCTATTGACACCACTCACATAAAATGCGACAAGTCATTTAGGCACTAAGGCGTACCAAAAAAATATACATACATACATAAAAAACCATAACCCTCCTTCTTTCGCAGTCGGGTAAAAAAGACAGTTATTAAAACAGTTTAAAATTTTTGGAGCTACATAAGCATATAACTTTATTCGTTGACAATTGGAAACTTGATCCAATAACTGCGGACTTGATCCCTGCTTAGCAGTTTTGTGATTGATATTAATAACAGCAACAGGTAGATGCTTGAAAATAGACAGAATATTTAGTTTTATATTGACTCTTAAAATAAATAGTTAAATCAAAGTCAATTATTAAAGTATGGCTCCCATACAAGCAAATGTGATTTTTTTCATTGTTGCCCCATATTAATAACGACAATAGGTTGAAACTTGAATTAATGTTGTAGAGATAATGGTACACAACGTTTAGTGCATAAATCTGGTCGATTTTCTCATTTATTTTGATGTGCGATTAAAACTGAAACATACTCGTAAATGCTCTGAGAGTGACCAGTGCCAGACGGGAGTTCGCAGAGTTCTATCAGCATTAAGCAGTTCAGCACGTGTTCTAAAGATGAGTCGAAAATGCAGTCGAAATACGACATTTTACGCATTTGAGTTATACTAGGGAGTCAAAGCTCATTTTGAGGCTATTAGCGCTATTGTCAATATTGACTGGTACCATACCAATAGCGCTCCGCAATCAATAACACTCTATTTTAAGCACGTCTCTTTTGGTGTCAGTTTAATATTAGTTGATTTAGGTCCAATTTTTGATGTTAAAAATATTCACTGAATAACTTATTAATGCAATAAAGGACACATTTCTTTGACAGACACGACCTAAATTGAATCACTGGTTTGGGTATTGCTATATAAATATCTATTCAATTACCATTGACTGGTACTCTAGTGAGGTTTAAAAGATATTTCGCAGAAACTTAAGAACCTGAATTTTAACACTGAAAAATCGGATCCAAACATGAAATAGAAGCTGAAGAAGTGATAAAGTTCAGAAGCCTTCGTTACATCCATCTTTTCTCAATGTATACATTTGGCAAGTCAAAGTTTCTCGCGAATATACGAGTAGCTTCCAATTTCCCAGCAGCTTTTCTTATCAGTTTCAGTTGCACAAGTTTGCTCTGTCTGCGCATGTTGAATGAAACGCTATTTCATGCACTTATATAAAACAGCTAATATTTTTTTCTCTAATTCAAAAATGGTCCCATAGTGAAAATTGGTTGTCGTGATGAGTACAGTGATCCTTTTTCTGCTTCGTACACCCCTAGTCGATAACCCTATATATGTGCAAACATTTTGTTTTTATCGCGTGTTCATTTCTTGCTAGCGAGATGTGCTGTTGTCGAGAACTTGTGTCCCCATTATAAATAACCCAGATTAAGTTAATCGAATTGATCGAAACTATGAAAGTTAGATTTTTTTCTAAGTTTCAGGTACATATCTATGAGTCGCGGACGAGTTAGTTATCGGCAGGGAGTGAAACCGTGGAGTTTTGTGTAAGAGTCCCGCGTAACCCATCTGCCTTCCTGTGGCGGAGCGGTATGCATGCAGCATAACTTCACGTTAAAAAAAGGTACGTACCTATGAAATTCCGTGTTACAAAACAAAATATACCAATACGAGTAGCTGAAACCCACGGATGTCCACGCTACATAAATATAAAAAAGATTATAATATACAAACATTGAACTTCTACTTGACCCCCTTAGGAATTAAATTTCGATAAATAGGCTCTGTGAAAATTTTGTATTTAAAAGTTCATAATCATAATCAAGTTTTATTGTCATGATGCTATTAATGTGTTTGTTCAAATAAAAAAATAAATCTTTCTTAGTACACCCTTACAACACATTCCAAATTGTATATATCTAGATTCAGTGGTTAAGGCTGTACGTTAATTCTTAGCAAATATCAGCCAGTCAGTCATACTTACTCTTTTATATATAAATATACAAAAATATATAGATAAATTACCAGAAAAAAACACGATGAAGGTTCGGATGCTGATTTGTATGATGTTTTCGTAACTGTCTGACTTCCTTTCCTTCAATCTTCTGTTGATGGCTTCCATGGGTACGTAGAACTGTATGGTGAAGGACAGAAATATGACGAATGCCATCAACAACTTCGTACTTTGCGCTACACTGAAATCAAAAAAAGAGTAGTGTGAAATTAGAGAACTTTATTAGAATGATATAAAAGCGTGCAGAAAATTTTTATGTTATGATATATAAATTATTAGATACTCGTGTTTAGGAAAAAAGGGTTCTTAATAAAATTATAAATGTGTTTCATTTTTTTTTATTCTTTCTATATTTTTTTTTTATATTAATTTTTTTAGAATTGATATTAAACACAACAACTTTATCATGCTGCTAAAAATATGACAACACGATTAAAATAAAACTTACATATCTCCTTCAGGCAGATTCAAAGTAATGCTTCCTTTTACAGCGTCACCGTACTGCACGTAACCGAAGAAGCCCACAACTCCATAGAATAGAATGACCACTGCCATAGAAATGTTGAGGACTCCGGGACAGCCGAGGAATTTCTCGGGACGAGCCATCTCGTTTTCCACCGGCATCACGACGCCGATGCCTTCCATGGCGAATACAACAGTACTGTAATGTGAAGGTTAAGTTAATATGAGGATCTTGTTATATTGAAGAAACCATAGGAGCGACTTCAGCTGTTTTCAATCAGTCGCTGATGTTTTACATCGTCCTGTAAGGTCTAGGATTGGTGACCGTGGGGTGGTATTTACTGAGC